>CM056741.1:57962593-58603565 GCA_029851415.1 Eretmocerus hayati | reverse complement strand
AGGCAGTGGCTGAGCCTGAGGCTGGGGCTGGGGCCGAGGCTGGCGCTAAGGCTGGGCTGGACCGAAGCTGAGGTTGGGGCTGGGTCCGAGGCTGGCGCTAAGGCTGGGCCGTGGCTGAGGCTGGGGCTAAGACTGGGGCTGGGGCGAAGGCTGGAGCTGAGGCTGAGACTGGAGCTAAGGCTGGACTGGACAGAGGCTGGGGCTGTTGCTAAGGCTGGATCTGAGGCTGGAGCTAAGGCTGGACTGGACAGAGGCTGGGGCTGTTGCTAAGGCTGGATCTGAGACTGTAGTCGGAGCTGGGGCTATAGCTGAGGCTGAGCCTGGTCTTGTGGCTAGGGATTAGGCTGGGCCTGTGACTTGGGATGAGACTGAGCTGCGGCTGGGGCTGAGGCCAGGCTGGGGTTTGTCCGAGGTTGAGGTTGGAGCTAAAGCTGAGGCTGAAGGTTGGGGCTGAGGCGAGGGATGAGGTTCGGCGTGGGCTGGGCCTGGGCCTGTGGCTTGGGATGAGGCTGGGATGTGACTGGGACTAGGTCTTGGGCTAAGGCTGGGACCGAGGCTTGGCTGGGGCGTTGTCGATGCTGGGGCTGTGGCTAGGCATGAGGTTGGGCAGAGGCTGGGGCCAAGGCTGGGGCTATGGCTGAGGCTAAGGCTGGTCCCGTGGCTAGGGATGAGGCTGGGTCTGTCACTTGGGATGAGGCTGGGCTGTGGCTGGGACTAAGGCTGGGGCTGGGGCCGAAGCTGAGGCTGGGACTGAGGTTGAGGCTGAGGTTGTGGTTAAGGCTGAGGCTGGGACTGGGGCTCAGGCTGGAGCTGCGACTGGGATTGGGGCTCAGGCTGTCGCTGGGGCTGGTCAACTAAGCGAAACTCTCAGATACTTACTGGAGATTCAGGAACTTCACTATGCGCAACAAAAGACCAACTTAATAGTCCTTAATCCTAGTTACTAGGTTATGTCGAGGAGATTTTTTCCGAATTCACTGTACTATCCAATCTTAATGTTACGTTGTTGAACTACAGAAGCATTTTAGGGGCTCAAACCATATCAGAGACACTTTCAAGCTGGGCGAGCGTTAGCGAGGAAAGCAATAACGCTGGTTGCAATAATACCCGCGCCTTTTTTTCCACCTTAATTAGGAAACTCAGTTCTAGCGCCGCTTTCCATCTTGATCATTTGGTTAGTCGTATCAGTATTATCTCTAAAGAGGAAATTCACCTAAATAAAACTGGTTATTTCAGTCTAGTTTTTGGGTGTTGGATTCAACACTTACTATTTATCCGGGTACTGAATTTCAACATCCACCACACCCAAAATCCTGGTCTTCCCTCTTTCCTCAAATAATAAAGTGGCAAAGGTATTTTCATTCTAGGTTTATCGATCAATTTTCACTGTCTCGCGTACGCGAATCTTTCTGTCCAACGCTCATCACCGAGATGTGGGAAATTCCTCGCGCACGCTAGAATTTTCCCTCTTAGCGTAAGCGAGACCCAAGACTGGAAATCAACCTGGACCGGGGAAATATCTCGTGTACACAAGAATTTGGCTTTCTGGTCGGCTGAATGGGTGGATGGATGGATGTTTTATTAGTCTTGTCCAGTCTAGTTTTTCTAAAACGGTGTGTTCTAGAATATTTGGGTCTAGTTCGGCACTAGTACGGTTCCAGGCTGGTATTCGTGCCGCTGAGACCGCAAAGGACGTGACTAGTGCCGCTAGGACCGCACAAGTACCGCAGTAGTAGCGTATCTTCGTTGTACCATACTAGCACAATACTGGAATCATCGTACTAGTACCGCACTAGACCTGCTGTACTAGTATTATTGAAACGTGGTGTAGTTCGCTTAAATTCGAGTTCGGTCAAATTCGGTCTAATTCGGTCTCGCTCGGTCCAATTAGTTCTAGGTAGGTCTAGTTTGGTCTAGTGAGGTCTAATTCGGTCTACCACGGTCGAGTGAAGTTAACTTCAGCCTACTACGGCCAAGTACCGTCGAATATGGTTTAGTATGGTATAGTACGGTTTGGTTTGATCTAGTTCGGTGTAGTACGGTATAGTTTGGTCTAATCAGTCCTGCTCTGGCTAAACAAACTTCATATACTGAACCTTTCTCCATTATATCTATCGATCATTATCCACAACATCACGAATATCATTTTTGAGCTGCGAAGCCGCTCTGCGAGCCTTTGACTCATCAAGAACATTAATAGGCCAATAGATCGGTAGTGAGAGAGGTAGTGAGGTTAGTTTGAATAAATGGCTCAACCACCAAATGAGGAGGAACATATCTTGTTATCATATGAACATTCTGACTATTTGGTATATAACATTGATGTGTAACGACCAGAAACCTCTCTTCTACATGTTTCTTCATCATAAAAATCCATTGACGAACAGGAATCGCCTCATAATCCCGGGACACGAGGTGGAAATGGTTGTATAATACATGGTGACATAACAAGTATCATCGAAAAATTTACCGTCATTGTGCGCCACTCATAATTCTATACTCGTCCTTACGTGATCCAGTGCTTGGAAAATATTACACGGAGGTGAAAAGAGAAGTCTCAAACATTGCCGAGCTGCTGTCATACAGTGTTCGCGCCCCGTGAAAAGAGAACTGCGAGCTGTCGTCGTTGGTCGAGCGCGAGCTGGTCTGTTCTGTTCGGCCAACTCCACGTGACTTTCATGAGTGTACGCTCACCAAGCCCTGCTCGTTAGCGTCAGTTCTACACGTGAAATCGAATGCGCACAGGAGCCGTCGTTGTCGCCGACGTCACCGTGTCGGAGGGGTTGAATAGAGTGAGCGTTTGAGCATATATATGCTTCTTTATTTATGCTATGTGCTCTAGAGAGTCTATGTCGGAAGAGGAATAAAAATTCTACCAACATAGTGAAAATGAAAAAATCTGCCACTGGAGGAGGCGCGTAAGCACAACAATATGAAACTCTTGATTTCGGCGATTCAATACTTTGAAGGTCGGTTGGGCAAATTTAACGCGTTTGCTGCGACGGGTCCCAACGGTGAGACCCGCAATTTTTCATTTCTTAATTTTTGCCGACTCAGACTTGCTCCGAAAATTTCCCCGAAAAGATCTTTCGTGATGGTTCACTTTGCCAAGAACGTAAAAAAGCGGATCTAGACCCATATGAGCGTTTTTACCAAAATACGGGGGTCCAGTTCATGACCAAAATAAAATTACGCAAAAATGGCGTCGCAGCGAACGGGTTAATGGATATTTTTGCTCTATCAAATGGATTAGTGATCACAGTTGATTACAGTTGACTCGGAGTTGTACAAATTATTGTACCTGATCCTGAAAATTCATTATTGATGGAAATCCTGACAGGAACTCCCTCGTGAAACTGGCTACGGTCTTACCCAAAGGAGGCTCTGTAGTCCTTCTTGATAGACTTCAACATTATTTTTTATTAGAGACTATCTCAAATTTTTCGAGTTCATTCTACCATTTCCCGAAGAACATTTTTGAGTTACATAGTATCCGATTCATGAGGTCTGTATGAAAGATTCGGCCTTCAAACTTTTCCATCTTCGGAAGATTGCCAAGTTGTGAGTAAAATCTGGATAAGCGTCGAGAGCTGTTGGGGAGAGGGAGCGAACAAAAAAGGTTGATGAGCGGTTCATTGTGTCGAGATTCTTGTTTCAATACTACGCAATATGGTCATAGGAAATTTCATTGTTTTCTGACGAGAGGATGACATTGATTCCAATCTACCAAGTTCTAAATTTCTCCATGCCGGAATCGATAGTTCAAAGGTTTCGGAACAAATAAAAAATAATAGAAGATGTTACCATCAAATGTTCAGAAGGATCTTAACATCTTCATCGGGATATTTTTTAATGTTTAACTAGGGAAATGTTGATCAATTCCAATTCTTTTATAAATACATAGAAGATATCCAAGAAATATGAGTATATCGAGATGGCTTAGAAGAAAAGTGATAATCCTACGATCAAGTTCGAGAGCCAAAAGCTTTGACAAATCTGATCTGGCAAAGGGAAGGAAGTTGAGCTGGAGGCACGCGTCGGAGTTTTGTCGAGGGCTTAAAGATAAAACGTTGAGCCATCAAAGTTCGTTGCTAATTGGGCTTAGACTGACGCACGCCGGACGAAAATCGAGCACTCGTCGCAACGTATGTGTAGCTTCAAGTCCCTCCCTTACGACTTTGTCCCTCGACACGTTTCGCAATCCGACTACTCTCACGTTCTCCTTTTTCTTCATCAATCATTCGCTACGTTAGACATTGTTTATGCCCGTCGCAAGATGAGGGTCAATCATATTTTTTTAACCCCGCTCGAATCGCATCTTGTAATAGTAGAAAAAATGAATCCGTATCCAGTTTGAATAATGAATACTGTCTAATTTTGGACAGAAATCCGTGACTGATTGGAATATTTCTATCGAATAATAATTTCCCATCAAGATTCAACTTAACCCCAGGATTTATCGAGTTCATCTGAAAGAATTATAGACAGTTTATGGAAAAATTGAAGGGGATCATTATCGCTCATATAGGAAGTGTCAATTGATTTGCGATGAGAGCCGTACAGAAAAAGTTGCCCCCCCTTTGGTCTTTTCTCATCGTTTGACATCATTATTCACAGAGACACGCGCGTGGCGTAACCACCATTGGCCGTCTGAACACATTTTATGATGGGGGGCTCTTTCGGTCACCCCTCGAAGAGAGCACATCATTAATAGCCCGAAAATCGTATCGAGTACACCCCTTGGATATATTTATGTACATGTATATACGCATGTTACGTGTGCATATGCTGTGATGATCGAAAAGTGATGTGGTTCATCGAGATTTTCTAGGTGGATGCTGAAGATATCGTATTATTCAATTGCGGGCTCGTGTTGCCACTGAGCACGAATATCTAGTGTATGAGGATTTGAAATGGGGAGAAGTTATATTTTGATTGCGAGTTACGCACACCGCAAAGTGAGAGAGATGAAGGTAAGCCAAGCGAGTGATTTATTTACTTTTGAGTGTGTGGCTATACCGAGTGATACTCGTATATCCGTCCACTAAGCATCGTGATTCGTCATTTTAGTTGCTGCGAAAATTGGAGGAAATGATGTGTAATGCTTGCGTTGAAATCGCTCTTGATGTATATTTTTGAAACCACGCCAACGAAATACATTCGTATCGAAAACGAGCCAACTTTCATGTTATCGATTGCTCACGATACTGCCTATTGGTTATTTTATGGATTATTCGGTAGATGAAGGACGATAAGCTTCGTGATGTCTCACAATTGATAATGTTTGACTAGATAGAAAAGTGTGACATTCACTTAATTGCTAGTTATCAGCCAGTCTTGCAAAACATCACTATCATAAAAATAGCCAAAAACATGTCGGATAAAAAAAATTCTACTCCACTACCTACGATTACCGTTTATCGAAGCGGAACTTCAGTTGTCTACGTGCAATTTATAGATAACAAGCGAGTAAAGAAGAAATAACCAATTGTAAACTTCCTCTGAGCAGAATACTTTTTTCATCTTTCTGTCTGATGTTCGATTCGTAGAAATAAACTGAAATTCACTCAATTGGTTGTTAGAAGGGAGCGTAACAAGCGTGACAAACAAATGCGCATCAGTGATGCCCCTTGCACTTGCTAATTGATTGAACGCCCAGTCAAATAACACATTTATTTCGTTTCAGCGCATTTGCCGCATCGCAGAACAGCATAGCTTCCTCTGCGTTCCACTTCACTCGCATGCCACTGTTATGCAATACACGTATCGTGAATCTTTCAGTCAGGTACCAGATTATAATTCAAAGTAGGGCTTCAAAGTAGGTCTTCATTATAATTCAAAGTAAACTTCACTGCAGTTATTTGTCTTGATTCCAACAGTTTCACCATATACTGTGCGATTTTGGAATGGGAATTGGAAGACTGTGTAGACAAAGGAACCAGGATCAAAATTGATCATTCAACATTTTATCGATACTTCATTAGGATGATTTCTAAAATTTGGGGAAGGTAGAACTATTTCTATTCTGTTTTGTTGTAATTAGATCGACCTTTCTAACTTGCATGTCATTAGTGACTCATGTAATAGTTTCCGTTTTCTCAAAATTTGTTACTGTAGATTTGCTCAACTTGGGACTTCATTTCGGAATCCGACCTGACTCATCCGTAGTTTATAGGAAATTCACCATTTGAGTAATTCTGATGGAGTGAAATAAAAATTCTGTGAATACCCTATTCCAAAGGGGGATACTTGGCTACACTTCCTGTACCAAACCAAACAATGTGGATACAGATCATGATACCAAGTTGATATTCAAACGATATGATTCCTAAAAGGAAGTAATGAGGAAATTTTCACTCCGGGACAAGTTGGACGTCTCTACGACCAGCATTATCGTAGAATTATTCATTTTGATCTAAGGATACTCGTAAAACTTTTGACAGGTTTTGCGTGAGATGAATTCGATGTATGTTCACTTAGTCATCAAAAAATGATGAAAAAATCACGTATACCACTGATCAAAAAAATTTCGGAACCAATGCCAAATCGCGTGGAAAATGACAATTGAACGGAGAATGTCATCTCGGATGGGTTCTAACCGATGGTTTTCTCAATTTTGAATATATATAGAAATTCATATATATACATATGACTAGCATACGAATAATGATGTGTGTATAGGGTGAGACACAAACATACTCAAAATATATTTTTTTGACGAGTTGTGTAACAGTTCAGGTGACTCTCAACTAGAAATCCAATTCTCGATCGCCCTCACCCAAAAACCAAATCCACATACTTGACTGCACTAACTTAGTCGCCATTTTTTTCTCCCTTCCACACATGTAACTTCAATTTCATGATCATTGAACAGTTTAAATCCATCAATCTAAACGAGATCCTCATGACACAGTCACTCATGATTAATACAATGTATCAGTAACACTCTAACTCTTCAAGAGATCCCCCTCGCTCATACAAGCCTAGCTTTCAAGGATCAGACAGAAAACAGAAATGGATCAAAATATCCATTCTCCACATCTCATCCTAATCGAAATCTCTTCTAATCTCACTCATCCTCCCGGCACATGCTAATACCGAAAACCCAGCGTGACATCCACTTTATCTATCTCCCCTTGTTGCACCTGCGTCAAACTTGATATATGTACCTGAACGAGAGGCGCCACGATACACGAATCAGTCAGATCCAATCCAGCTTACAGTCCGATGGTTTACCAACAAATCCGTCCCTCGTCTATCAAAATAGTGCGCAAATACTTGCCCTTGCATGTATATGAATACTCAATTAGAATCACTAGTCCTTGGATATCTCCAGGTGTGTCCTTGCACATTATAACCATCACACTCATACAATTTTGGTATAAATGATCGACAATCCCGATGAGCACAATCCCCATTACAGTTTTAACACTGTATGTATGTACATCTCAGTGAGTGGCTATATGGTGGTGAAAATGTAACCTGAGCTGGTGCATGAGCGAAGCAATCAATTGCCTGCTTCTCATACAAAAACGGGTCCCGGACAGTGTCACGGAGAAGATCCGACTGTTTATAAACATGTGAATATGAGAATATCCGACGGGGCAATTGAACGGGATACTACTATAACCGGCAGGGGTTCCGTTCCTATTTGAAAAGACGCATCCGAGAGTTATATTTCATGCATTGTTCTGGAACAACGATATCGAAATATTAACACCCACTAGGAGTAGTATGAGGATTAGGATTGGAATACAAGTGTGGCTATTCTTGCTGAATGGCTGATTATTTTGGCTACATGATACTCAACTGGTTGTGGTCTAATATGATGGCTACCCCAATCTTGGAGGAATTCTCTGAAGAAACTCTTCACTCATCGATGGCAGGGATTGGACATGGTTGTCGGATTGCCTGCAAACAGGCGTAAAATGGCTACCATTGGATCTAGATCTAGCATTGGTAGGGTTAGGGCTTTTGTATTATTCACGGCTAAGCTCACTCAGTCTGGCATAGGGCATTTATGCTTGAATCTGATCTACTCATTATTGCATCCGATGGGGATTTGATGACCGGGGATAGGTGGAAACTCAATATTATGAACACGGCCCTATGCACCCAGTGCTAAATCTATACTAGGGAGGGTATAGACCCTCCCTAATCTATACCCTTAAGGCGGCCATCTTGAAGAAAAAAAAACGCCTGTTTGACGGCAACCCGACAAGTGTGTCCAATCCCTATAGTGAAAGATGTTTGAAACACATCAATCGATGAATTTTCTCATGATCCTCGATGGTGCCTTTCAGAATTCCCGTACGCTGAAGTATCTTGGAAATATAACCGTTTTAGTCAGAACCTACATGATCCATCATTCATGAAAGATAGTGTACCTTGACGTATCCCGGAAATGAGAGATAGCCGGGGCAAACCACTACCAAGAAAATGCGTGAGTCGCTCCGGTGGGGTTTTACGTCAATGGCGAACGCCTTTGCGAGAGATGCGATCGGTGCGTGCTTTGGTCGTGAAGCGACGGGAAATGACTTTATTCCTTGCGCGGAGTTGCGCTTTGAAGATCTGGAGACTGGGCCCGAGGGGCCTGAGTCGCGGCTATCATGGCTCCGAGACGAGCGAGCTTCCTCGCTTCACACATACCGCACGGGCTATCACGGCACGGGCCCTGGGTGTTCACTGTTCGGGCTCGGGGTTTTGAACCTGAAGGGTTCTCACGTTCCATTCTAGTCGCGATAAAATGCTACTAACACTGATGTGATCGATTTCAAAGAGAATTGCATTTAGACTTGGGTTCGGATGGTGGGGTTGGAGTGGGGATGCGAATGAGACGAACAGACTTGAGATTAAATTGTGCCGCGTCTGCCGAGGTGCGAAACACTAAAGCCACACACACATACTCATCCATAGCGGATCACACTGATTCTACGTGGAAGGATTCGAACGCGTTCATCGCAGTGACCGTAGCACGACCGGATACGACAACTGCAGGCAAGGTACGACCTGGGTGGTGACGTGGACGTGGAGACGGCGAGCCAGTGAACTCGAGGCGTACGGGCTGGTAACTGCCGCGTCGGGGAGCCGACGGGCCTGGCGACGGACTGACAGAGACTGGATGCGTTACGACGTGTAGCGTGACTGAAATCGACTGAGCGACTGAGCATGCTGAGCCAGAGGGGCTCGGGTTTATATAGGCAGTCCGTGTCCCTTGAATCCACGGAATCGCGGATGTTTTAAGAATTTGAGATGTCCGGTACGCGTGGAGTCCTGGAAAGCGTGGATGTCGTGCAAGTCTCGTGCGTTCAGCGGTCGGGATGTTGGAGTCGTCCACAATTTCCGGGACGAATGTTAATGGCTTTATGAGGATTCTATTGAGCTGATGGTTAAACTATGAAAACGTCCAGTATATCCTGGACGATACTTAATGGCTTTATGGTTCCGCGAAATGAGTTTATTGTTCCGGGCTAAAAGTCCACGAAAAGCGGGACAGTAGCAATGTCTTGTACTCGGAGAGTACGGGACAGTTTGCGCATCCTCGATTTTCTGGAGTGGTGATTTATGAGCGTGTTTACTTGTTTTTGAAATATTCCGGTTTGAACTTACTGTTTTTCACATTCATTCTATAAGGCATGAATCAAGGCGTAGGTTATTGTAAAAATAGGAGTGCGTTGCGCACGTCAACCTAATCTTGTCTCTGGACTCATGATTATCTTTTTCTTCATTCCAGATCCTTCGAGGTCCTTGGTAGATGTTTCATCAATTCCTGCCTTGCCAAGAGAGAATATTTTGGAGGGAATAATCAGTAGTACGAGGGATGCAGAATCCTTCGAGAAAGAAGTGATAAGTGCCGAAATAAATCTTCCAGGGGAAGGCCAAACCAGCAGGAAGTAATCATTACGTTGATTCGTGAAGCTGACTAGTGTTAGGAGAGAAACGTATGGCCCCATCTATGCTCGATACCGTTCGACTATATGGATATCTACATGTTACGTCACACTATCGGGTTTTTATCTATTTTTCACTTCTTCGCGAGCGAAACTTCAGAACTTTGGATAGGAATGAAACTTTTTCAACGATTCAAAAAACCACTTTTCCATCAAAGACTGTGTATTTTACGTGAAAACCAATTTCCATATCTGATTTCCACTTGGTTTTGAAGTCGTGTGGCACGAGAGAGCTTCCCTTTTTCAACACGACGAACCTTGTTTCTGGTAGCAGCACAGCTCCCTTTCTCCATTAAGATTCTCAGGGTACGGCAAAATCGCGTGTTCCGAGGTGTAGGATTCAATCAACTCTTTCCAATATCTAATGATGTTGACAGTGAATGTCACAGTAATCACAACACTGGTAACCCAACAGCGGAGTTTGAAGGTTCTCGGACTCTGGAGTATTTTCTTGACATCTTTTATGTTGATTTGTCCTTCACTGTTGGTGACTGGTGTGACATTCATTGAGTCAACGTCATTAGATATTGGAAGAATTGTCGTGTGTTCCCGAGATACTAAGATCTACCTTGCCGGAAGACCGGGGCCGAGGAGTGCGTCTGTCTCCCAGAATCAATGAAGTATCCCCCTCGTGGTTAACTGGGGCCAGGGGAGCCATAACTCTCCCAAGATCCGAAGATCTCCCTTGCGGGGAGGCATGGGCATAATTTTTTTTTTTTTTTATGGTAGGCCGGGAAGGAAAATTCTTCATAGACACTTACAAGAGTGTGGGTAATGTCGGACGCTCCCGAGTAAACTCGGGCAATGATGAGAGATACTGAGGGGCTTGCGAAGAAGTGGGAGCCCTGAAGCGGTCCAAAATGCCACTCAGGATTCATACGCACCGAGGCGGACGAGATGGTGAAAACAAACACATGGGTGCTGGGTCTCAAGATTGGGGCTAGGGGAGTTGCCGTGTGCACCCGAGACACTAAGATCTCTCTTGCTGGAAGACTGGGGCCAGGGATTGCGCCTATCTCCCAGGATCAACTAAGGATCCTTCTTGCGGTTAAGTGGGGCCGGGAAGTCGTTACTTTCCCAAGAACCAAAGATCTTCCTCGCGGGAAAAGTAGGCATGGAATCTCTCCAATTATATAAGGTGGGAGGTAGCAACTCATTCGCAGACTGTGTAAGACAGTAGTTACCTAGCGGTGGCGAGCAAAACTTTCTTTATACGATACTCACCTGTACCAACTTGGATGGTTGCGTACATACACACGTCTTTTGGATATTTAAGCAAGAAACATGCCATCTGGTGGCGATGTAGAATACTACACTGGCGTGATTGCACTCCCGGGATTGTGAGGCCATGGCACAGATTTTGATGTCATACCACCATGGGGTTCGCTTAAGAGGCCATGCCATCATAGAACAGCTCGAGGCCATACCACCGCAAGGAGAGGGGAAGGGGGAACATAGTCTTTCCGGTGAGGTTGTACCAGCATACAAGAGATTAGGCCATGTCATCGTATCTTTTTCTTAGAGGCCGCACCAACATACATCGGATGAGGCCGTATCCTCGTAGCCGCGCCGCGCCGGTGAGGCCGTTCTCCATAGCCCTCATCAGGCCGTACCCCATGAAGGAAGAAAGGGATGGTAAGGGAGTCAGGAGGGGAGAATGTTTTCGAGACCGCGCTGACATGGTTCCATATCATCATTACTCCACTTTGAGCAAGAGAAATCTACCATAAGTCTGTAATGACACTTGAATAGAAATCCACAACTAACAAAAATTTTCACCGTAATCAAATTTTATGTTCAAGGGCCACAAAATAACATCTGCTCTCGCGCAAACGAACTCTTCGCTTCTCAACAACTTCTGCTGATGAAAAGACAATTTGTTAATCTCCTAGTACATTTCCGTATTTGCTACTCGTACATAACAAATCTAGACTCAGTGTACTGTTAGAATGACCTCTTTCTTTCACTCACCTTCTTCTTCCATATTTACAGCCTAGTTGCAAGTTCTTCCATCGCTACGAAGCTCGTTTATTTTTTGCTCGTTCCCACCCCTTCATCGTACTTGCTCACCCTCTCACCCACTCACTTCGTCTACTACGTCGATTGAACTCGAGAAGAGACTCTCACCCCTATACACAGTCTTCGGGTTCTTGACTGTGCGCACCGGAGCAGTATAGCTACTACTCCGACGCCTAACACTTCCATACTGAGAACAAAATTACCTTCGTTATACGTGAAACGCAACCCAACCCCTACGATACTACTTTTTTCAAGCCTCAGACAGTCTATCCTTCTCCAGTTACCATTATCTCATTCTTCTTTAATGAGTATCTTGAACCTTTCAACTATGTATTTTATAGAGATTATATGTGAGATTCTATCTTATTATGTTATCTCATCAATTTCAATCTTGCATGTTGTATTCTTATAAGCTTGATTCAGAGGTACAGAGTTGCAAAATTAATATGGTACTTGACTGTGAAATTACAACAAGCCTACAATTCTACCATTCACTTCATTCATATCAAAGAACCGTGTTCCCAAAATTTTTACCCTACTGGGTTTAAGGGGGAGTGCTGAAAGGTGAGTTCACTTTGAAATCCCGAGTTGAACTGAAAAAATTTTGAAATTTGGAATCTGAATCAAATGTTCGGCACGTCAATTTAATTAATCCTAGCAAGTTTTGTCGAATGAGGTCCCACAATCTTTATAGAGATGCAAGGAATTTCCTCCAGTGGGGCTTTAAACTCAGAATATTTTTGGACAGGAATCTTAGAAAAACCAGAGAATGACAAGTTTTGGAAAAGAGTTTCTACAGCATCTTGCAGGCGTTCCATTGGAGGCTTTTGGACCAAATGACACAACAAGTGCCCACAGGAAGCTTCCGAAGTAGTCAGTCCAGAATGAATGCAATAATGAAAATGTTACAAAGTCACCGCGATCACCTTTGCCTACGATACAATGCGAAAAAACGGTTGAACTTTCTACGAGCAGATCAGTAAGAGAAAGTTTAGAGATTGTAATTTCCGATACGAGGGTGTGAAATTCGTTTCTGCCTTTTGAGTGATTATTCTTGACCCGAGCTCTCGCGAAGATCAAAGTTATCACTAGTGAAGCTAACAATTTTACGCCCGAGTGTCAATATGCGTATTTGCACGACCGTGCGCGAAGCACGTGCCCTACGCACGGCAGATCTCATTTTTCGCACGCCCAGTCGTGTGAAAAACGCATTTCGACAATCGGGCGTGGAGTTTTCTGCTTGACTCGTGATAATTTCGACCCTCGCCAAGGTTCGGGCCAAAAACAATCACTCGAAGAGCAAAACTAAGCTTCCCACCGTCCGCGTCGTATCAAAAAATACTATTTCGGTCGACTAGTCAAGTAGATGAAAACTGACGTGCGTAAAGCAGTGTGTTACGCACAGTCGATCGAAATTTTTTCTCACAGTTTTCCAATCTATAGGAATATCAAGAGCATTATCTAGCCCTTGAGTTATCCCTAAATTGTATCATATCATTTATTATCCGACCATTTCATCGTGGATTGGACTTCTGAAGTCTAGATTATTCATTTATCAGAATTTCGTTCTCCCATTTCATCCTAACTCTTTGTTTACCTTCGTCATCAATTGCGCCTCTCCAGCAAAACCAAAAATTGTTCTGATCATAACAAAATACAGCTCACTCCAGCACCTTATGAGTACCCAACATCAGATTCTCTCATGTTGGCCAATTTCACTCTAATGAGCCCCCAGGACGTCCTATTTGCAGCCAAACCTGTAATACAAAACAACCCAACAAGAACCCAATGCAATCCATAATATAGATTTATATATGAACTCAATATGAGTTCTCAGACAATAATAAGGGCATACAGTCGTTGGACATTTTGCACTGGCAGTGGTCCATCGGGGCAACGTTTTTGCACTCAAGCTTGTAACCGCACTGCTCGGGGGGCTCTCTATCTCGCGCCCATTCATTGTTATATTCGCGACTACAAACGGCGCGGCAGGACTCTCTCCCTCTACACGTAGCATACTTATATGTATGTATGTGCATATTCTTTGGGCGCGTCCCTCCAAGCTCGTGAGCTCACGATCGCACGAGCGTGAATATTCCAAATGGAAAACAAGTTCCATTGTAATATGGGATCGTACTTTCTGTCTTTCGTATTCGGCATGGCATTGTCGCAACCGCAACAATGGCCCATGCTAATTTATGAGTTTCATGAGCTAGTGGTGTATAGGGGAATTTTGTGCTTGCTTCGCGAAGAAAACTCCGTGAGGGAGGCGGAATAAATGGGAGGGACGAAGTTTCAGTGTCTTGGGGATGTCGAGCATTGGTGGACGTTGAATCGTACAAGACGCCCACCGAAGGTGTTAGTTGAAGATTTAATATCGCATTGATTAGCTGAGTTTTTGTTTCATCGGGATAGTATGTACCCGTAAGCGATGAATGAGTGAATTAATCCTAGAAACATGGTATCTAGTAAAAATTGACACACCTTGCCGTCTGTGGGCAGATCTTACAGATAAATAGCAGCGAAAGCCTCGTCACACATTTTGCTTTCTTCAAGAGGAAATGTTGTATCAATGCGAAAATTATACCGCTTGGAAATTTGTCTAACTTTTCATTTCTGACCCGTTAGTTCGAGCCCTCCCCCGATGAAAATTCGTCCATCTTATTCTGCTCGCTACCTATCAAGTGATGCCCCTGTAAATTCCATGTGTGATTTACAGTTATCGTTTTCTATCACGTCATGTGTATGTCCGTATGTGTGTGTGTGTGTGCGCGTGTCTGGTATGGTGTCGTCTCTTTGTCACGCGGTCTCTCTCCTTAACCCTCTCACCAATCTTCACGAAACTTTCAGGGTTTGTTCTCAATTGATCAGTAATTTGTAGACAGCTCCATACTCTCAACATTCCCTAAGCTTTTCCATGAGCCTCTAGCCCCCTCCAGTCTCTGGCATTATGGCTGCCATGGCCAGCCAGATAGAGCTAAGCGCACTCTACGCTCCGGTGGCCGTGACTGGGGCCGAAGGGTTATCATAGCCCTAAAGGAAAGTCAGAAGTGAGCCGCTCCCTCTGCGGTATCCGAGAGGTTCAAAGTACCCGAGCGCCTGCAGTCACTCTCAACCGGATTCAGGCCGAAGCCCGGGTATGGTGTCCCTCAACTGGGGCCAGAAGGTCATCACATCCCGGGCCACCCGAACCGAGGTAGTCCTTGCCGTCTTTACTCAAACAGGACATCCGATATGGTAACACAGAACCGAGCACGGGGTTGTGCTGAGACAGTCTTTTTGCTTTGGAAACAACACTTGGATATCCCACCCGAACAAAAATTTTCTTCCTCTTGAGTTTTGGACAGCTGGGATTATCACTGGGCTCATTCTTGAGAACGCCCGGGAATACCTCACAGATAAGTGAGCCCCATGTTCCTCATAATATTTACATGTTCCTAACGGATAAAGTTCTTGGTGTTCGCTTAGAAACCTGCATCAGTGAGCCAAGATGCTTCAAACTATCTGCTTAGTTTTGGTGAACCCACTCAATTTCTAATTCATCTTTACAATTATCAAGGGAAACGCACAATTTCTGCCAACCGGCGAGAAATATGTCAATAACAATACAACTCAATTTATTGAAAAATCATCAAATTGTTAGGTATCAATTAGAAACAGGCACTCCTTACAATGAAAGTACGTCAAAAACATCAAAATGGTGAAAGTTGGATCCACCTCATTTATATTTGTTGGTTTTGATTAGACCCGCTTTCCACCGTGACTGGTGTCATTCATGCAAACTTGAGAACTGAAATGATATCCCATATTCCATCTGAATTGGCTGAATATAAAATTCTCAACAGATCTGATCGTGAGATTAACTCCAATGATTAGATCTACTGGTATGCATCTCAAGCTGAATCGGGTACACAACTGATGAATAGCGAGTCTATTAATATTCTATATCTTCACAAAGGCAGAAAAACTGAAGTTTCTTGACAAAGAGAGAGAGAGACATGACAGTTCAGTGTGACAGTACAAAAAAACATGCATAAAATAACTTAACAGAGTTTTCATAACCGGAATAATATATCAGCCGTGGATGGGCTGACCGTTGCATTTATATTATGGACAAAGGTTGACTTCCCTTTGGACCATTAGATATAATTCGGGCTATTATCAAGCGATATCTCTTTGTTAGATGTAAGAAGTTTGCATGGATCGATCAGAACTTGGATGAATAGTCAAAGGAAACTCATTTGCTCAACTCTATGTGTCCCAGGTATGTTGTAGTTATATTTTGTATTCGATAGGAGAAGGTTGAATTTTATTTCTACTGAGACAAAAGATGTGACAGTACTTGTTGTTGAGCACAGTTTAATGGAGTGAGTCATCCCGTCTGCTCTACTAAGTTAGTACGGAGGAGACCGCATGCAAATTGTAACTGGCTTGGGCTCCAATTTTGAGTCTCTACTGATTAACATAGTGAGTACTCTTATTCATGACAAATTACTAGAACGGACTGTTTTACATGAATCAAATACTTCTTGTATAACAATCTGACATGACTATATGATAGCTTCTGCTAATATCTGTTGATATCCATGAAAAATTAATCCTCGACATCATCTCAGCTATGGTAAAGAATTGATCGAACATGAAATCCAGAATGAAAGCCTTGTGCGGACATGTCAGTCAATGAGAACCGTTGAATATTGGACACGCGTGAGCATGCTGACATCTCCACGTTTTTGGGAAGAACTCAGATAAATTTGATTGAATTGTACGGTTATTAGGGTGACACTTGTTACTTAAGATTCAAGTCTCCTATGAGCTCACGCTTGAATCGTTCTGATTTGTTGAATCTGTAACAAAAAAGTCTTACGAGAAGTTTTGGAGATGCTCTAATAGTGACCCGCGAACACGATCTCTAACATTGGAAAGCCTATGGTAAGAAATTCGCCCATCTAACTTTCAAAATATGCTAGCAAGACAATGCTAACTCTTCTCGGTGACCTTAGTTGCATTTGAAATACTGGAATGAATCATTTTGACATGAAACTCCACGAGGGATACGATGGAACTATCAAATTTGGACTGTCTAGTGTCCTCTGTGTGGTACACTAATTCTTTCAAAAAATAACCAATACCATGCGGTAGACGTTGCATTGCTCGAATCTGATATCTTTATCGTATTTCTCGAGGAATGGCAAGTTGAAACGATGGATTCGGATATTTCAAATACAACTAGGGATCCCAGGAGAGATGTAGCGCGATCGTAGAGACACAAAGAGTTGACGGTCAATTCTTTTAGTTTAGGTGTTCTGATGTTGAAGATCGTGTTGTGGCACTATGAGGGTCTCTCCAAAGCTTTCTTCAAGAGTTTTCACGTTACATATTCACCTAATCAGGACAATTGAAGCGTGAGCTCGTAGGAGAATTGGAACTTGGGAAATAAGTGACCCTCTTATGTATATGTATGTACTGTATAGATTAGAGTGGCACTTATTTACCAATTTTTTTAGACTTACGGGCACCCCCTAGATCGTTTCTAGATGACGAGAATATAAGTGTGCAACCCCGCCAGGTCCGGAAGAAAAATGAAACCGTGCCGCGAAGGGCCAGCATTCTTTTTCAAGTCAGCCAAAAATTGTCCTTTTGCGTTTTCTCACTTGGCATTGTCAAACAACCCTGGATGACACCCGAGGTGAAGGGAAAATACTTCAAAGCATCATTTTCCATGTATAATTTGGTGCTGAATCCAAATTCAGCGTTATCTTGGACGTCATAGTATGTTGGAATACTCAAAATTGCAATTTCAAGCAGGAAAATCCTTTTTACTTACAATTTTTCCTTACTTCCCCTTGCCTTAACGGACCAAATAATCTCGGAAAAATACTTCAAAGCATCATTTTCCATGTAATATTTGATTTTAAATCCGAATACAGCATTATCTTGGACGTCAAAGTATGCTGGAATACTCAAAATTGCTATTTCAAGCAGGAAAATCCTTTTTACTTACCATTTTTCCTCACTTCCCCTTGCCTTAACGGACCAAATAATCTCGGGAAAATACTTTAAAGCATCATTTCCCATGTAAAAACTTGATGCTGAATCCGAATTCAGCGTTATCCTGGACGTCAAAGTATGTTGAAATACTCAAAATTGCAATTTAAAGCAGGGAAATCCTTTTTACTTACCATTTTCCCTTACTCTCCCTCACACTAAAGTAGTGGAGCTATGGCGGTCCGGCCTCAAGGAACCAATGGCGCTCTGGCCTCATGGCACTCCGGCCTCAGATGGCGCTTCGGCCTCATGGCGCTCCGGCCTCGAATGGTGCTCCGGCTTCAGATGGCGCTCCGGCCTCACGGCGCCATTTTCATCAAGCAAATGTATGCAAGTGTTCAAGTAGAGACCCATGGTGGTGAATTTGCAAATGATACATTGGCTGAGCTTTTTATATGCTTCCGCGCACCGATTTATTGCCACGCATGCTCGAAAGTGCCGGAATGGTAGGGTGGATGACTATGAATCATTCAGTTCAGGCATAACTCCTGCATCTCGGCATCCATGCGATCTTCGTGCGGTCTTCGTGCGATCTTCGTGCGGTCTTGTGCGGTCTTCGTGCGATCTTTGTCTGGTCTTCGTACGGTCTTGTGCGGTCTTCGTACGGTCTTGTGCAGCACCCGTACGGTCTTGTGCGGTCTTGTGCGGCATTCATGCGGTCTCCGTGCGGTCTTGTGCGGTATTCATGCGGTCTTCGTGCGGTCTTCCTGCGGTCTTGTGTGGTCTTCGTGCGGTCTTGTGCGGTCTTGTGCGGCATTCATGCAGTCTGAAGCAGTATTGTGCGGCATTCGTTCGATCCACGTGTGGTCTTGTGGCATGTTCATCGGACTTCTCTTAGCTCATACCCAGGCCTGTATTAAAACTCTTCTCCAGACTCTCTGCGTGGTCCGCGCTCTCACTTTAAAATGGGCTTTCCTCACAGGGCATCCCAGTCCAGCAGTCTGCATCAAACTGTTGACATGGAGGACTTTCTCAATCAAAGAGATACATTAGTTAAGCTCGTGAGAGGTAGAAGGGCTCTAAAACGCAAGTATGCGTTGGTTGAACGACATCAAGCTGAGTTTGAAAAAAATATGAGAGACACATTCAAACCTATCACAGATTCGCTAGAGAAAATTCTAGCCTACCAAGAGACGAACCAAAAGAGGGAATCAGGCGAAACCGTTAGAGAATCACTTGAAATCGATGGGACCATGATGAATAACACCATCTCAGACGAGAGTCAATCGGCTACCTTATTCCAAACAGCTGATGATGAAGTCAGCGAGCCTGAGGACTACTTGACAAGCCTTAGAAGAGACGACATGCATCTGGATAAATTGTACGGAGTCAGAAAAAATGGTAACTTCCTGGGAATCGGTGAATCACGAGTACGACTCATGAATGACCACATCTCAGTTGATAATCAGCGATTCCCGAACAGCACTGGTCTACTAGAGTTGATCTTCAAAAGAGTTGCAAATGAGAAAGTGATGAAAAAAAAAAAAAAACTATGGTTCGAGTTTTACGTCTAGTTCCACCGGTAGGCCCCACCCAGACGGCACCTACGTGCGTGGAGTCGAGGTACGCTCAACCAGCGCGTCAGCATATTTTGCTAACTACCGAATTATAACTCGGTGGGGAAGACCTACAGTTTTAGGTGGAATCCGAACCACCGAGACCGCCGAAAAAAGGCACATGAGGAAAAAAAATCTCAGTGATAGCTGAAGAAGACACGGCAAACTCCCAGAAAATTTTGAACGTATCACATGTTAATCGAAAAGGATTTCCTCATGATGATGAACTCCGCAGAATCAAGGGTCGAAAATTCAAAAACATCATCGAACCGCTATTTGGTCCGAAAAAAATTGTTGGATCACTCCCAAGTAAGACGACGGAGATATACTGGGATAACCCGAACGACTTAGTTGAAAAACTTTAGATTCTAATGAATGATAGAGGTGCTGGAAATCAAGATCATGGTGATGGGATAAGAGCTATCTTGGAATCCTTACACGTGGCTGGTTATATCTTTTGATCCTCGAATTCGTGAAGGAGATTGTTATAAATACAGACGGAAATGATGACAAAGACATTATTCCTCGAACATCACACCAGTCAAGATGGGTGAAAACTTTGAGGAAGCTTTGGAGCGTGCCGCTAGAGCAGTCAAGTTGAAATTGGAGCTCCTGCGTGAGAAAACACTACATGAAGAGTACTTGGAGTCAAATCATTCTCCCGAAAAGAATCGGGAGGCTTTCTATGGGGGGGAAATTGGGAGTCAACGGAGCAACATTGGAAGAAACCGCCTCTTCTGGGAAAATCGATGGGCCGACAGAATTCATCAAAAATCGTCTTGGCAAGGAACAACTTGTTGTCAATGGCAGCCATTTTGTCCGAGAGAGAACCAATCGGAATGGTACAGTCCGATGGAAATGCTCATATTATAGGACCGAACGATGCCCTAGTACAGCAGTGACAAATGGAATAAATCTAGTCAGTGTTGGTGATCACAACCATCTCACCGCGTTTCCAGTACACCCTCCCACCAGAAGCGACCAATCGTTAGATGGGAACCAAAGTTCTTTGAGAGATAACAGCAGTGTTAACCATAGTGATCCAGATGAACGGATAGTACTCAAAAATGACAATGAAGCTCGCGGTGTCAATATGACTCCGCTTATGTCTCGGAGTAATTCTACCCCAAATAAGAAAATTAGTGGATATATGAAGCGGTCCCCCAGCAAACCACGGTATGATGCACGGAATACCATCTCCAGTGATCTACGAGCTGATTCTGAGTCTAGATCATGGCACAGCGATCAATCACATGATTCGGCATCATATCATTCTGAATCGGATATATCATCAAGACCATACCATAGCAATGCATCATTTGAGTCGAATTTACATGACAGTAATCTGGCATCATACTCAGGAATTGATTCAGAATCGTGTAGCAGTCTCCCGCACAGTACTGTTGACGACACTTCTGCTCAGGAACTGCCAGAACAGTATCGCGATAGTCGAGAACTGGACTGTGTTAGATGCTCGACGAACGAATATGAGTGGGGAAGATCTGCAAGATTTGGATTGCCTCCTCCTACATTCATGGGATTCCCATTGGCTCAGGCAGATGCATGCAAAACTCTGCGCTACGACGATCGCTCGGATAGAAGAGATAAGAGGCCTAGAGAATCATGGGATGAAGTTGCCCGTCGAACATTCAAACGATTGGGACTACCATCGTATGAGACTCTACCCAGAACGATCAAATATGTGCGAGGAATCAAGAAGAGGGCTCACGCCGGAAAATACTATTGGTCCAAAAATGATCCTGGGAGATGATTCAGAGCCTGGGTATGAGCTAGGAAGAGCCCGATGCCACAAAAATCGAGCGAATGCCGCACGAAGACCGAACGAAGACCGCACGAAGATCGCATGGATGCCGAGATGCAGGAGTTATGCCTGAACTGAATGATTCACAGTCATCCACCCTACCATTCCGGTACTTTTGAGCATGCGTGGCAATAAATCGGTGCGCGGAAGCATATAAAAAGCTCAGCCAATGTGTCATCTGCAAATTCACCACCATGGGTTTCTACTTGAACACTTGCATACATTTGCTCGATGAGAATGGCGCCATGAGGCCGGAGCGCCATCTGAGGCAGGAGCGCCATTCGAGGCCGGAGCGCTCTGAGGCCGGAGCGCCATTGGTTCCTCGAGGCCGGACCGCCATAGCTCCACTACTTAGCTCCTATAGCTCTTATACTCGTGTAGTTTTACATTGAGAGTAATCCGTTGGAGCTTGTCTTTGACTGTCATCACTCTTATTTCAGGAGGAACTTCCATAAAGTACTGCTCAAGATGAACTATCTCGGAGACTTCTGGGACATTAATACAGGTTTTTTGAGATTCAGTGGATTATGGATTGGTCAGTCTCTATTTAGTCGAAGTTTCAAGTCACTCATCTTCTGCCTCAGCAATGCGTCAATTGCGATGGTCACAGTAAGTTTGGATTTTAAGTACGATATTATTTCGTCTGAGACACAGTTTTTTCCGTCAGAAATAGTTTGAGTGAGATTTATCGACAATATCTATGTAGATAATATTCCGATTATGAATCAACCGATCTCCCCCTTGACAAGAGATGAATCTTTGAGTGTTTCAATTGGAAGAATTTAGGAATAATTCTTCGATCATTTCGAAATCAATTTTTGGATGAGAAAGTTGGATGGAAACCCTCAAAAGACAATGGCAAAGAATATTTGACTTTGATTATGTTCTGAAAATAGTATTCAATACTATTCGATCAGAGACGTTCACGGACGATGAAGTCGGTAATAATTCGGAGAATGATTTGGTCTAGTCTGGTCTAATTCAATTCAATTTCATCTATTCCGGTCAAATAAGGTCAAGGTTCTCTTGATTCGGGATAATTCGTTTTGGTTCAATGTAGGTCGGCCTAGTTCGGTGTAGTTCGGTCGAATTCAGTCTAGTTTAGTCTGATTCGGTCAAGTTCGGTCTAATTCAATAGAATAGGCGGGCGTATATGGGTGATGGATAGGTGTATGAGTGGATTGATAGATTGATGAATGAATGGGAACGGGTATGGGATGTACGGACCAATACGTTCTAGCTCGCTCTATTTCGGTCTACTTCGGTGGAATTAGGTCTAGCTCGGTCCAATTCGATCTAAATCTGTCTAGTTACGTCTAGTTTTGTCATATCAAGGTGAGTGTACCTAATATGCCCCCACTACTTTTGTTTTGCTAGTAGTCTTGGCTCATCTCAACATTTTTCAACGTACTCTAACTCATTCGAAAGCTTGCATTAAGATCTTCAAAATGAGTTGGAATTCGTTCAATTTCAAGAAACTGGAGCCGAGCTATCTCAATTTTTGCAAAAAAAGATTTTTGCGAGGTCTTGACAGTGTGTTCTTAATATGCGCCCATAGCTATTTTGTGATTCTAAAGCTCTGGGAACGCGATATGGGTTTCGAATCATAACGGTAATGTATTAAATGGACGAATCGTCGTATCTGAAGAAATTCTCCATCATTTTAAGTGAGCATGAGCTCAAAATTGAAATAAAAATTGATTGTTAGCATATTTTGTGAGATCTGATGCGTTTTGATGACTCCAAGCCTAGAGATGTAGCTAAATACACCTAGAACCACTGTTAGTACGACAAAAAAGTAATGAAAGTAGTCGCGGTATGACGCAAAGCCCTTTATTTGCGAAAATTATGGGTAGGTGAAATTAGGAATACTGTACTTTCTAAGTAATATGAACGTTAGAATGGGCTAAAAATCGAAATTTGTAATTCTATAAAGATCACTCAAAAGTTAAGATAAGAACAAAGAAAATGAGCTGGAGTACGTTGAAATTGATCGCATCGATCTTGTTTGGCATAGCTCTTAGTGACTAACAAAAAGGAAGTTGGAAATACCATAAACCGCTTCTTTTTTCCTATGAAATGCGCGAGTCATTGAGGATCGGTCGAGGAGGTGATTTTCTCATATTTCAACGGAACAAACACAGAAAAATGCCCAGCAAGGTCGGCGGGATCGTACATTTTAGAACTTAAGTGAGGGCATATCAGGCACACTTACCTTAGGTCTCGTTTTGTCTAGTTCGATCTGGTTCGGTCTTGCTGTTGGGATTTTAGATTGAATACTCGAGCAGATAATCGGGTGACACTTCTTTATTCAACCTTCTCGTTCAACAGCTCTTCAAGTTATGAGTTAGGAAGACAATATTATAGTCGTCAAGGCTTATATAGAACGAACGAAATGAACGGTTGCTATGCAGCAACACACTATCTATATACGTATATTCTAACACTCCCTCCCGCATATAGATTATCAAACATATCTTTTGTGAACATACCATCACATACAAATCGTAATAACATTTGTCTTAAATGAATAACCTTGTGGTTGTAAATTCGGTAATCAATATCATTGTGAGTATGTTTCTTGATTCATATTCACATATATTTGCACATATATTTGATCTGAAACATAGTATAGGAATAAGTTGTTATAATCAAATCATCATCGCATCGTCACATAATTTCAACTCGTACTCATTCGTTTTTCTACACATCGTTCATGTGAATCTGAAAATGAAGATTTCATAAATATACACCAGCCATTTGATCTCTGGAGCGTGAACATTTTACTTGTATCAAAGTTCGTTTCCCAGTTCTTTACATAATCTTCTCGTACTTCAGTCATAGGTCGTAGCTAATTCTACCATTCGCTCTAGCATTCTTCGCTGCTGCTTCATTATCACACCATAAAGTGATTGGTTTGGGAAATTCCTTTACTATCAGTTTCATGGATTAATTCATGTGAATCGCGTCTGCAAGCTCCAGATATTTTGCGTATTCAGCTTGGCAAAGGATTATTTGACGTGAGACTATTTGTGAGTTCTCCAAGATAGAGAGTCTCCGAAAAGTCACATCACATATACACACGTCATTGATGAACACTGCCAGTCTGCGAAGCTTACATCTGACAAAGCTTACAAATCGTTATGTCTATCGTAATGACTTAATCCCAAGCTTTTCGTTTGAATGGGATATCTAATCGTTCGACCATTTCTCTTTGTACACTATTGCATTCGTTTGGTCTTTACATAAGACACTCACTGCTTTCAAAATATCTGAACTTGTTGCCCAAGATGTCCATACACTTCTATACGGGATGGATTTTGATAATTTCTAGTTTCTAATGGATTTTTCCCATCGTTTGATTCTTTTCGTTCACGTCGTTCTCTATTTGCTACTTGATGTGTCACCATCGGTGTATTTTTGGGATACAAATCATCTTCTTTGGTTGCTTCAATAGTCTTTCTACATAATTTTCATATATAAGGGTGATTTCCTAATAAGACTCATCTCTGAATATTGTAATTTCAAGGAAGTCTGAAGTAATTTCGGGTTTGGAATTTCAAATTCGTGTTGTCACCTCGTGTCGACTTCGTTTAACTGTTTCACACATCATTGCTTGCAATTAACATATCGTCAAGATAAGTTGATAGAGGCGAAAATTGATCTCCTTCTCTCTGAAAAATGAACACAGATCAATATCATCATTCACTGAACAAAATTTGATTGTTCTTTCAAAATGTGAGATCCATCTTTTCGGGCTTATTTTCAATCCTTAAAGTACGTTCAATAATTCACACACCTCAATTCGTTCCACTCCTTCTGAAATTATTTACACCTGAAGGATTTTCTACCCAAATCGAATCTTCCATACTGCCATCCACAATTCCAGTTTTCATGCTAAGTTGACACACAGCAAGATCAAGTTGAATTCAAATTACAGCTCATACTAAGACTCATCGTGAAACAAGACCGTATACATCCTTCGAATCGCAATTCATTGTATATCATCACCTCTGTATAACCAGTCGTGTCCTATATCTTATGCTACAATCTCGTTTCCATATACCCGGCTCACTCATTGTCAGTCTACGTTTTCACGCAGAAGCCCGTTGATGACTGTAGAAGAAAGGAGTCATCACTCTCCCACCTTGGATACCACAGAAGAAGAAGAAGAAGAAGAAAGATCTTGTTCCATCCATTTCATCATTGTCCATTTCGATTCCGATTAGGTCTTTCTCCAATTCGGGCATATTATTGGTCTGTCTACATATTGGCTGAATTTGTTCTTCTTCATTGCTTCATACTTGCAGAGTCACGCCAACAGCACCTTGACATACTTCTGTTTGATTGATTTTCAGTATATTTCATAAGAAACGGGATCGTCACTTATTTGAGCTATGGAAGCATGATACAATTCAAATTGAAATCTGTATTGAACAACTTGATTTTTATTACTCGTTACTGAATACCGAGGGAGCTTTCATCGTTGGAACTATTCTATTCTTCATTTCGGAAGAGTATGGATCATTTATATCTCTAGATTTCTCATTAATTTTCTATTTGTTCAAATCGTTTGTCGCAGCCTGTCTAGGTTTATCTCTCTTTCGTTTCTTTTCTCCCTACTTTTTGGGATTTTGTTCAAACTGCTTCATTACCGTTTCTTTCTTTGTTTCTCATTTTTCTTCAGTTCGTTCGTTTCTCTGTTTTTTCGAAATCATGTGCGTAAAGTTAGTGCGTGAAGAACATTTTTCCGTGCGTAAAGGAATTTTTGCGCACGGAATGCGTGAAAACCTGTGCGTAAAGTCACCAACAGTGCGTAAGGTATGTCTTTACGCACTGGAACGTAACTTTACGCACTGCCGTATCTTCTTTATAGCCTGATATTCTACAACATCTCTTGGAGTTTCTGCGTTGTTTAGCAAAATGATCTCTGTCTTAATTCTGTAGAATCGGAGTGCTCCAATCGTTGATTCGAAGCTGCCCAAAGCAGGTCTAATGACTTCTTTCACTCGATAGGATGAAAACTTATGAGCTCTCTAAATTGATATACTCAGTCTTGCTCTCTCGATAAGTCCATACGATTGAAATATCCTGGTCCGCCCATCGAATTGAACATGGAAATAGTTCACTTGGATCATGAATTTAATTGAGTTCAATACAATATATAGACCTTTTTGGAGTGCTTCCACCGTGGTTTCGGTGGTTTGAAATCTACCTTGGACCGTACGTCCAAAGGAAATGTAAATTCACTTTTCGGATACTTCGCCTCAATAAAGAGTGTCGGCGATGTATTCATATTCTTTTATAAGAAAGAATCCATAGGTTTCGAAATCGCTTTCTATCCCGTGTATTCAGAGCATTATTATTATCATCAGAATTGTCCAAGTTCTTTCTATTGAACCATAGAAATGGCATATTATTTCATCAATCCGTTGATTTATTCTTGCCCGTCCTGGACGATATTCATAAAACTTTATAATAATTTTCCTCGAAATTCAGAATTGATATTATCTTATGAACTTACATATTTCGGATCTTGTCCACTATTTGTACTTTTGAGGATTGAGATCGATATTTTCAAACTATGCGGTAACATATGATATATCAATCAAAAGATCTTTTTCTGATACATTTTCAGAATTTTTTTTCAGTCGGGGGGCTCCGCCCCCTGCACCCCCACCAGGGGCTCCCGCCCCTGGACCCCGCTCTGCGCCCTTTTTCTCCACCTGCCCCGATCACGATTTGATTACTGGCGTATGAGGTGACCGACAGAATACTAACTTTCCGCACAAAATTTCGAAAAATATCGTACGCAACTCTGTCGAAAGGTTTCCGCACTCGGAAAACTTTACACACGTGCGTACATCCAACTTTTCGACATCGTTCCGTCATATACTATTTCGCCTCCGTTTTTGACAATTCTTTGATTCGTTCCATTTTTGCTTTCCCCTTCGTTTTCGACAATTCTCAAATTCGTTCATTTTCTATCTCTCCCTCCGTTTTCGACAATTCGTCTTTCCTCAAATTCTGAGAACCATTCTCCCTCGTTCATTCCGAGTTTTCTATAGGTCAATTTTCAACGTTTCCTCTGTTATAAATATCACCGTTCACTTTCAATTCGTTATATCTAACACCTCTGATTTCAACGGAAGATACTTGACGTCCTTCGTAACTGAATTGAGGTTCAGTTTCTCTCTGAACCTTGATGCATGCCACACAACGGAATCGTTCAATTTGAATCATGTCTCCACAGGAATCAGCTACAAATTTTCAAATTCCTTTCTTGTTTCATCATTGATGCATTCCGCAACTCCATCATGTTGTGGGGTTTCAGGAAACGCTCGCTGAAGTTCAGCTCCTGATCAATTTAACACTCGAATCGTATAGACACTCGTATCTTCGCCTCCTTGAATCACTCCAAGAAAGCAAACTCTCGCATCGTAGTCCAAAAGATTCTTAGCACTTCTAGTGAATGCTTCTAAACAGTAACCTGTGTCAAATTTTGCTTTCATGCGGTATGCCATTGCTAGTCTTGAATAATCATCTCCAAACGCGGAAATATGTTTATAATCCTTAGGATGGGAAGCTGGATTGAGTGAGCTCATTTCATCTAAATTAATGATTCGTAATGCCTTTTCCCACGTACTCGAGATCATTGAGAAAGTCAATCAATTCATTCGAGTAATCATACAAAGAACATAGTCTATTGTTGGATCATAAGAAATTTCCTTCTCTAAATTTTCATCATTGGGAAATTCTTTTTGCAATCCTTTCGAATACATCACTAAAACATGATCCATTTGTTCATGTCATAACATTTTTTCAGCAGGTACTTCGTCCAGATCGTAGATTTTCCCATCACACACCGTTGGATCAAAAATGAAATGTTTATCCATAGTCGTATTGTCAATTGGTTGTTCACTCGTTGTTTCAGGTTTCGTTATTAAAGTAATTCGTTGTTCCGAATTATCACTCGTTCAGACTGAGAAGTATCAAAATTACTTTCGTTCCTCATTTCTCTAGTTGCAATTGCATCCTCTGAGATTACTAAGCTTTCAATTGGAATCACGCGGTCATGAGTACTGGAAGTTACGCTATCATTCATATTTTGATTTGGTGATGTGATGTAACGAATAATATATTCAAAATCTCCCTCGTTTTGCTTGTTCGTTGCTGTTCTCACACTGGAAAGATACTAGTTATTGCTACAGTCTAGTCCTTTCATTTGATTTGAAACTGATTATTCTATGTGTTAGTTTATCGATTGCCCATAAGATCAATTCACTAGAGTTCAGATCGAATAAATATAATTTCTTTTTTTTTTCTTTTTCTTTCATGATCACAACAATCATCGAAGCCTACTTCAGCAGGTAGGTGGAGAGATAGTCAATTTCCCTACAAATCATGTCTACAAATCACTTCATCTATTCGGCATTTCTGAACAAGGTTCATGATTATGTCGTTGATGCCTATTTCTTCCGTTTTTCAAGTCACCAAATGATTATTTTCAGCACATCGTACAAATTCACAGTTTTCCTCATTAATACTTCTGAGTATATGTTATGATTTCGTTCAATGATCTTTCGCTCCAGAGTCAGCTGAAAATTCCACTAACTCATTGAATTTCACTGTCGTTATAATTATTATTTTTTTTTCCCCTCTGTCAAGTTCATATCGTTACAGATCGTTATTCCAATTCATTCCAATAGAGGTGAAAATAATCAAAACTTCACTTGTTTTATAACCTCATAACTATTTTTAGAATCGTACAGTCGTTTCAAACCCATATTTTCTATACAGAATCTCAATCACTTCGTATTTCAATTTTCATGATCAACCTTCTCATAATCGTTGTTTTAGTTCTTCTCTCTGCCTTGTGATTCAATCAAGCGATTCATAGCGCAGGTCGTACAGAACTTCTCACACTGGTATCAATTCTCGACCCTTGGGTAGACAGTCATAACCGCAATGGCCGTTATTGTGACACTCGTAGCAACGATCCTCTGGACGACTTCTTGTCATTTTCATGGATGCTCGTAGTGTCTCGTGTGATCGTCATTGAATGAAATTCGTACCATCGTTCTCAACGAAATATTTCATTCATTCGTGATTCATCTTTTCCTTGAGCATTCTTATCTCTTGATATTGAGTCAGCAGATTGCACTTGACAATAGCATTATAAGAAATCCATCTCGTTACCCATTTTTGATGTATGAATTACATTCGTTACATATCTATAGTTCCAGACCAAGTCTCCAAATATGCCTTGGAGATTGTGCAACTTCACTTTTCGTTAGAGCATGCACGATATTGTACAATCGTTACCTCATCGAGTTACCAGTCAATTTTGTTCCATTCAATCTCAGCTGTGTCACTTTCGGTTGAATCCCAATTAGATTTTCTATTCTCAAAATTTCACTGTGATGATTATAAACCAGTCGTCTAACGAAAGTATCCCCTACTTTGTTTGCGTTTCTCCGTAAAATTCTTGTCACAATGCCATCTCGCTCAATGGTTCGATTCAGAATATAATGGACTTTGGGATCTTAATTCTTATGTAAAATAGTCTTGGGAATGCTCGATTTTGTTATAATATTCAATTCGTATTTTCGACTCGTCCTTGGCTTGACTCTCACGGATTCAAACTTAATGGCATCTAGTAAACTGTTCGTTGAAGTTTTCGTATTTGAAACATGCTCTCGTAACAAACGAGAGCATGAGAGAATAAATTCGAATGAACAAGAGTTCATTCGAATGAAACTTCAACCTTTTGTCTCTGACAGTTTCAGCTATAGAGCCATAAATGAGACCAGAACTGTCTTCGAATGAAACATTAGAATTTAGAATTCCATTCATTGTTGTGATAGTACTATCTTTTGGTTTCATATCAATCACATTGTTGATACTCATCGTTGAACTTCTTCGTTGAGTATTTTCACCTCTTGGATCGTCACTTCGTTGATCACTTTATGCATATTCTCCTCGTCTTTGAACTATTCTTGAAGTTACTGATTGGTCATTTCACATCGTCGACAATCGATCGTCGGCAAACGACAATCGATTTCGATGAATTATCTTTCCTAGACACATCTTTTCTAGTCAAATCGATATTTCGATCAATTCCACAACCAAGGTCAGGAATGAATCTCAAATCTCAAATTTGTTGTAAATTCGTGCTTGAGTTATTCTCTCTCGTTTCCTAAGCAATTATTTGCAATCGTCAAAGTTCGTTCTCACGATCTCAGTGATCCTTCATTCAACACACCAGGTTCAGGTTTCTCAGCTGGATTAGGGCTGATATTCTTCAGATCGTTGACATCGTCGTTTTTGCGATTTTCACCAATCATTCCTAATATTCTGTTTTCAATTCATCAATAAATTTCCACTCTAAGCACATCTTCATTCTTATCATTCTTCCCATTTGAGACTCTCCGCTTGGGAGCAGTTTTAGCAGCATGTCTCATCTGATCATGATGCATCTAGTACTACGGTACTTTCTTGCTTCTCTGCATCAGCACTGATGATGTATCAGAAGCATCATCGGATTCCTGGTTTTCATCCTTGAGCAATATAAAACAACCATCTGCAGTATCCTTCATACGTTCTAATTTCTTAGATATGACTGGCCAGTCTTCAGGAGATGGATTTCCAAATTCTCTTAAGAGAAATACAACTTCCATGCGTGAGGATTGTGCTTCTAATTCAATTTACCGAACACAAGTATAATTGGATTGAAACGAGTAAAAATTCATTCATCCGAACACAAGATGAACAAACAATTACCCTACTCTCAGGAGAACCTATAACGCACAGCGTCATTCGGCTAACGAGAGACCCAGGATCAATGTTTATACTGTACTGTGATAATTCACCAAACATGTCACAATTTTCAGTTCTATAGTTTTTTTTTTGTGTCAGATTATCAAATCGTTCAATCATCACTTCGTCAAAATGTTAATTCTTCATCAGCATGTCAGTTATATATCACATTGAGTGTACAGTACAGTAACTTTTGTAAAATCATTAAATCGTCCAAGTGAGTATTTACCAAATCGTCAAATCGCTCTTATCGTTGAACTTCATCCAATCGTCAAATTGTTCTTATCGTTTCAGCTGATCAAATCGTAAAATCGTTCTCATCGTTCCAGCACGTCAAATCGTCAGATTGTTCTCATCGTTCTCTTTTTCAGATCATTTTCAATTCAGCATTTCGTAATAATTCAGAAAACTCACTCGCAAAGTCGTACCGTTCAGAGTCTCTAATGCGATGTCATCTGTATGTAAAAGATGTACACCGATTGGTTCTCCTCTACATCCCTCGAAGAGCTCGGCAACTCTGTTGGAATGTTGTCTAACTCGTGACAATGCTCTCTCCTCCCCAGCTAAGAAAACATGAGTATCAATAGAATCATTCCATCGCATCGTTAGCTAATACTAATCATTCAAGGCACGAATAATACATATTAAATTTCCTGAAAATAACATGAGTTCATAGATCTAGGTTAGAAACAAATATCAAATTCATATCCAATTTCCTGCAAACCGAATGTTAATTCATAGTTTTAGGTTAGAATCATTCATCAAATAATCTTCATTCACATTAGTTGATCGTGAGATAAACCAACTCGTTTTAAGAGACTGACTAGTTTTGTCTGAGAGCTTATAGCAACAAGCGTCAATGTCATGTCGATTCTGTCACCACGTGCTGCGCAGAGGTTATGCGTGTTCTTGTTTATTTGTTTTGATTTGTGCTCGGCCAATCTTGTCGATACCGTTCACACACGCGGTTCATAACAACACATCCAAATAAGTTTTGAGGTTATTAGTGAACCAGTTCATGAGAGATTTATGTGGCTCGAATGCACATTATCAGCACTTCGTTATTGTGGTACAAGATTACATCACGTCGTTAGATCACATCGTTTTACATTCACAAATACACGTCATTTGGCACAGAAAACGCCACTGGCGTAATGAGCCCGCAATCACCTCGAAAATATGACTTGGCACTCGCGTGATCAAAATCTTGTTCATTGGACAAATCGTTTCATGAATTAATCATACCATCGTATTCTCACTCACGTGCAATTTCCAAATTGAAGTATTCCCTTGGTGTGCGCTCGTCTATGATGTTGTCGTCAAACCACGTCGTTTCTCACCCACGAAATGTACTGCTCTCCTCTCGTCTACCGCTGCCTCGGTCCCTTAACCTGCGCTAACTCCTGCAGCCACAGCGGTTACACGGCAGCACAATTATACCATAAATAATGGTTCCGAGATAGTCGCCAATAGCCGCAAAGAAGATCTCGCCACGATGCTCATTCGACGACTGACTCATGGCGCCCGATATCGTATCAGCTCCACGGCGCTTGTAACGATGCAACCACGCCGAACACCAAAAGCAGCAACATTGCTGTATAATCCCGATTCCGCTCTGGATGAATTTTGAATCTCTTCGTTCACTACAAACTCGCGATTACTAGACTTTTCGCGCGGTGGAAACGCGCTGGGCCCATAACCTGTTAGGATTTTAGATTGAATACTCAAGCAAATAATCGGGTAACACTTCTTTATTCAACCTTCTCGTTCAACAGCTCTTCAAGTTATGAGTTAGGAAGACAATGTTATAGTCGTCAAGGCTTATTTAGAACAAACGAAATGAACGGTTGCTATGCAGCAACACACTACCTATATGCGTATATTCTAACACTTGCCTGATCTAGTTTGGCGTAACTCGGTGTAGTGTGGCCCAGTTTGGTGTAATTTCATCTAGCTCGGTTTCGCTCTGTCTAGTTTGGGGTGATTAGGTCTAATAGTTGGGTTTTGTTCAACTGAATTAGATCTAATTTGGTCTAGCGGTGGTCTTGTTTGGTCTGATACGGTCAGATCTGGTTCTCGTATATCACGTGGTCTTGTAGGCTATGGGTGGAGTTGACGTATCAATTGATTGATTGGGTGATCAATCAATTGAATTCACAATTCACATCGCGATATGGGTTGTGCAAGGAAGACAACTGCCGTCGTCTTTCATGCGTGCTCTGTGCACCGCCGATCATGTTGCGACTATCCTACAAAAAATCTCTAGCTAGTTCGGAACATTGATATATTCTTCCGAGCCATTCCGAAACTCTAGAACAACTAATCTGAGTTTCTTAAAATAATATGTCCATCAGTAGGTTTAGTTCAAGATAATATCATACCCCTTCTTGACACTTTGAATTGATCATCAATCAATACTTCATCTTCATTATGGTTATTGAAGTGCAAAAGCATTTCAGAGTCCTTTCACTTATCAACGATCTTTACAAGCCAAACCAGCGGTAGCTTGTGAAACGATGACGCAAGTTTCAATTGACTTTACATACAAGGTTAAGATCTGATTGCTGGTGAACTTGTTGAGAGTACCGAATTCTCAGGAACGTCAGCAAATATCAGAATCACTCCATTCATTTTCAAACGCACTCGTTTTGAAATGTTCTCTATTGGATTATAACTTTCCCAGATTCCGCCTTTAATTGAAAGTTGGGGGAAGAGTTTTGACGTTACTTTGGAGAATTCGTTGGCAGTTATTTCAGCAATGCACTTCATATTGAAATACTCAATGGGGTTTCTCAAAAGAGGACAAGTAAGTAATTAACCCAAATTTCTTACTCGTGACACTAACTACTCCATTTGAAATGCTAGGGATGCAATTTGGAGCCAAAATCAAAATTGGTCACAATCGTGCAATATTTTTAGATTTTCCTCGAATTGGGATGATCATATCGAAGAACTGAATTTCCCAAACAAAAGTTTCTGCTCTTGACCTATAACAAAAAAGATCCCAAAATCCTCATGAAAAGTGAATGATCAAGTTTGAACGAGGGAGTGGATAGTATTTGAGTAGTCCAGGAAGAACTTTTTCCTCTTGTTTTTCTACACAACAAACACAAGGACAATTTCGACACTCTTTCAGCAATGATATTCCTGAGAAGTTCTCATTCTTCATATATACATGATTCATTCGGTGAAACACCAATAAACTCACAAGGAGAGTCCAAGTGGTTTGGGAGCTGGATATGGCTGAAACTTTGGGAGTCATCTCCTTTTGGCACCAAAAAATGATATCCAGAGCCGCAGAGTCTAACGTTCAAGCGTTTCCAAGCTATAAGCTACAGCCCATGCATTACAGTATATCTATATATGTGGAAAAATAGTATATATAGATATACCGTAATGCATGGGTTGTAGCCTGTAGCTCGGAAACGCTTGAACGTTAGACTTTGCGGCTTTGGGTATCATCTTTTGGTGCCAAAAGGAGATGATTCCCTGAGTTTCAGTCAGATCCAGCTCCCAAACCCCTTGGACTCTCCTTGTCAGTGAAATATGATGACATAATAATCATAAGAATGCTCTCAACAGATTGCTTCGTTGTGTTTGGAGACCCCAGAACTTTTGCAAAGTATGAATAACGAGGTTGAGAGGGATATATTTGACAAGTTCATGACTAGAGGACGTCTACTGGCACTGATGTATACAGGTATTTCATTAGGGAAGACTATTCGGGAAAAGGAGAATTCCAGAAGAAAATATGCCCTATCCTCCTGAATTCTCAACGAATATTCCAATGAATTATCTCCTCTGGTGGCCTTATTCGTGAGGTCCACGCAAGAATTTTCAAAATAAAATTGTAATCAAGAGGCGCGGCAGCGCCTTGCTGGCGAGTATATGAAAGAGAAGAACATGTGAGAAAGGGAAAGAGCGCGCGCAAGGCTGCCGTGCCTTATATACGCTGATTTGGGCCGTTTTAACCTCACACATTTTTTCGAACTTACTTATTTCATGCTTTTCTGGGTTCAGGGGGGTCTTAATCCCTCTGAACCCGTTATTTCGGTCCTCAACAAGGGTAATGTCAAGTCATTTCGCCGCTGACAGCGTGTAGTGCCAAAATATCTTGCTCACTAATTTCGACCCTTCTGAATTTTTTCACGTCAAGATTTCAGCCGCGTCAAGACACTCGAAGTCGAACACAATCGATTGTTAATGTCGACCATGCGGGATGGTCGACTGCGAGACCGGGTGATATATTTTGATGCGGCCGCGTATATGTAGCAGACGGCGATAGCATTCCGTTTCAAGCAGTACTCTTTTCGCTATTTTGATTATGAATATCATGTATAGAGATAACAGCAGAGATTGAATGCCAATTGATGCCCACAATAATTGTTGGAAGAATAAGAGATCTATTGTTGTGTGTTTTTTTTTGTCTGGAGTGATAGGCCAAAGGCCAAGATGTGTGTCATTCTCGCTATTGTGCACTGTCAAGAATTGATCTTCAAAAATATTTGGAGAATTTAGGATTTGATCGTGAGGTCGGAATGAGTGCCAGTATCAATCTACATTTCAGCAGTGTGTTGACTTTCAGTTCCCTCAATACTTCAGACAGACCCAACTCTGGAGCTATAAATTGTGCGTCTCAAAGAAAAGTTCATGAACCACTCTAGTTGAAGAAAGTGCAACCAATAGAATATCCTTCATGTTGCTTTCTGTGTCTCAATGAAAACCTGTCAATGTCCAACACATTAAGAGGGTACGTCTCTCACATCTAGATGTTGTGAGACAGGTCAGTCAATTAACGACTGTCGAAGAACAGTTGTTGTGATAAATAAGCACTGATCTCTGGTGCTGCTCTGGTTATTTTTGAATAACATACTTCCATTGCCTAATACTCTAATCCAAAGGTCTCAGCTAGACTCTTACTCATATTGTATATTATGGATTTTACTTTCTTGGCGTGTCACTCACATTCTTACCATTTAACTTGAAAGCATGATGGCATAGACTAATTTCCGATTAGGATTAGAAAGTTGTACAGAGTTCATCCGTTCCATCAAAAGTATTGTGGAGAAAGAAAGGCACATGTACGCTCTTGATGGGAATTGGTAATTTGAAATTGAAAAAATTTTTGGTTGAGAAGTCGATCACTAAACAAACTGGATCCATACATCTATCCGGATGTATCTTGAGGATCATTTTATCACAAATCTAAAGAGACATCACATAATGCTATCAAACCTCCATTACCCTCAGAATGAGTTCGCACGGATTGCTCCAACTTCTTGATGTGTTACAAATTGGAAATGTGATACATGGAATTTGTTTCAGTTTTTGGTTCTTGAAAAATGTTAGGCCAGATAAAATTCCATGGGAAAAGGATGGCCATACTCGCCAAGTAAGACTTTTGGAAAAAGTGAAGTGGGAGGGGGGAAGATCCGTTTATACTCAAGACAAATTAGATAATGCATTCGAAACTCAAGTAGTGGACAACCTTCGCGACAAGAAAGAGTTTCATAGCACTGCGTGACCTAAACCCGCGTTTATTTAACGCATTTGCGGGACTTAAATGGCCTATTATTCAACTGTGAAATAATGCGTCCGCTCACTTCACGTGGGTGCGGGATGCAGCAAATCAGTTTATTTCACTGTGAGTTTATTAGGACATTTTTGGCAATTTTTGCGCATATTATGTATGCAGGCATCGAAATTGAGATAATATTATAAAAAATCTATGATGGATCATGTCTGGAGCACTTGTATCCGCATCAATAATTGTAAAGAGCAAGAAAATTAGTCATGACTGTTACACTCCCACTCATGGTTATAAATCATCATCAACATAAACATAAACATAAACACGTGGTTGAGTTTTGCATCTGTATATTTGTGCTAACCTTGAAACCTTTGATCATGCTGGATTTCCATTTAATACACTGTCGTGATCAAATCACAACCAATAAGTAGGTATCAAAATTAGAGACTGCATGGCAGTATTAGGAATTGCACCTCATTTTAAAAGATCGAATACGCATATTCGTCATCCTTGCGGTGAGGATGTGTTATTACACAGTTTTCAATTCTCAAACAGCCGTTATGGAATGTCTAAGAAGAATTAAACTGCTAATTTTTCTAGAGTCTAGTTACCAGCGTAAATTCAGAAATTGTTTCATGGTGAAGTCTGAGAGGGAAAATTTCAGGTTTTGGCCGGGATGAGGGTTGCACAGCCCTTATATTACTATAATAACCAACGATGCTCATGACTTATTTTAGATACAAGAAACGTCTTTATCATCACTCGATAGGTTTAATCGCGGGTGTGTGATGTCTATTTCATAGGACCAGATTCTTAACCAGATTCTAAACTAACCTCGCTCAAGCGCTCGGGCGCCAACTTCACGCCGTGTAATAATAAGGCTCTTAGGTCCCTTGTATCGTAAATAACTATTCACGAATACTAGGTGTCTGCTGTTGCGGAAACATACCATCTTAGAGATAAAATGACCGATCATGAATACAATCTCAAATAATTTATTCATCTATCAAAGAACATAGCGAATTCTTATGGTGAGTCCTGAATGAAAGCATCCTGTTTGTCCTCGTTGAAAGCAATTTACTAGATTAGATATAAGATCTTAGTCTCTCAGAAAAGTCGACATTAGAGTCTTAAAGCGACATGGTCACCATGCAATCTGGAAGTCATTCCCACTTTTCTAAGATTCTTTTGCGATTTGGGTTAAACAACGAGTAGACGAATACTTGGTATCATCTAACTTGAATTCATCCTCTTGATGGTCAGCCCAAATTGCAATAGAATCTGATATAAATAGAATGAAAAGTGCCCTTTACAATATTGGGTGAGGAGGGGCCTGCAGTCATGTTGTTCACATATTACTTCGATCTTTTTGTGATTTCGGATGAACGATGGATGGTGGAATGCCAGTTGGACAATAACAAGGTTTCGTCAACCCATCTCAAACTTTGAATCATCACCATATTTATGTGAGATGTGTTTTCAAATTCCTTTGTCGCGGTGCATGGCACGGTGACCGCATCGGCTCAAGAATCTACTGGACTGACGGGGATTTTGACACCAGAAATCACTCCTTAAGGGGATGTCGGATACCGACATTGTCGAGTTTTCGGATTTCTCGATGAATTTTCGGGATATCGGGATTCTACTAACAAGGGGGGGTCCAACCTTGCGGAACACGGATCCTCATGAAACTCTGGGAATCATCTTGTTTTGGTACAAAATGAAGGTATCTCCAAGATTTTGATCCCATGGGCCTTCTACTCTGAGATACAGCTATGGAGGTGAACATTGTTACTATATCTATACATACTGTTTTTCAACATTGGCCTATGTTGGCAATGCTAATCTCCATAGCTATATCTCAGAGTAGAAGGCTCATGGGATCAAAACCTTGGAGATATCTTCATTTTATACCAAAACAAGATGATTCCCAGAGTTGCATAAGGATCCGTGTTCCGCAAGGTTGGACCTCCCCTTGTAAGTAACGCCGATTCTGTATGGCTCATAGAATCGGCGTTACTTGTTAGATTTTTGATATCTCAAAAATTTATCTAGAAATACGAAAACTCGATCATGTCGGTAACTGTACAATATTGATAGGGCTCCGACGTCCCCTTAACTGCATTCAAATCGCTGATATTTTGTTTGATAGTGTTCCAGAATCGTTTTTTGCTGAGAATGTTTCCAATTCCATAACGCACTATAGTATTCTCCAGGTCAAGAGCAAGAGATTGTTGTGTCTTCATTGTTTCCCCAATCCCCCGATTCATCAGTGATTTCTCCATCGTCTGAAATTTTGATTCTACCAGTTGAGTGCAGCTCTACGATAAGATGCTTGTAGAGTTTGAGAATTTCCATCTGCTTTTATGGAGGAAATTCACCTGAGTATCGTTCAAAAATTCAAGTGTCTACTCATCGAATCGAGACGTTTTTTCACCTCGAGTATTTTTCAGGCTGATACCATACGTGGATAGAAATTTATCTTTAGGATCCCGAGTGAGCGTGGGCCGAGAATATGTCGTGCCAGTCAGTTCAGGCATAGCCCTTATAGAAAAAAGTCACCGGTGCGTTCATCGAGGAATCGCATTCAGCCACTACAAAAGTGAAGCCTCAAAGGTCGCAGTTTGACATTTGTCCCGCCTGAGCGCGGCGATTATGAGTGGCTCGAAAGAATGATAAATTCATCCATTAAATGTATTTGTGAATGAAGTTTCCAGCTAGCTTAGGACTATGATGTGATTTTCACTCTTTCCCGAACAAGTCTGCATTGAGTTTCTACAGTTTTTCTCTCCCTGTGCTCGCAGACTTGCTTCATGTCATCCGTCTTGAATCTTCAGTGATTTATCATTTGAGTTTGTTTATCCTCGAACCCCAGTAAACAAGACGGATAGTATATTCAAGCTGATCGTGTGCAATATGCGGAAGTTATTGATTTCTTGGTTGCGAAGAAACCTGTTGGCAATTTTGTTTCCGAAATTTCCTCATCTCTTGTTGAGTGAACGATGTCTTTTTTGAGCTCTCTCTATTCCCTACGAGCTAAGGATCTCCAAGTGTACTTTTGAACAAAGTACCAACTCAGTTTCTAAAAATTGGGTTCTTCATTCGATAGAGACATTTTCACGGAGCATTTCTGGACTTTATAATGAACATTCTCGGCAATTACCTGTCAGAATCACGGGGAATTGGATGATAACAATATTTCCTTCATTCTTTTAGGATGCTTGATGTTGTTCTCGATGGTAATGTTCGTTGTCCCAATATCTCTGATGTTTATGGATATCAGTTTTCCACTATCGAATGGATCGTCTTGGGAGATAGTTATTATTCACTGCGATTACATGTTCTTTGAGGAGGAAGAACATTATTTCCTAACATCGATGCATTTTTGCCTACTAGTATTTATAGATTGTACGATAACGGCTTCTCTCGATGGAACATATATAATCGTAGTACACTCCATATGTGGGTTATTTAATATCACTAGGTGAGTTAATAAAACCCTCACTAACATGCAAAATTTCTTCATGATCTCAAAACGAAAGGGTTGGACATCAAACTCTTTCTTGCTTGGGTCAGGGTACTGCAACTCTTTCACTTCCTCGATAATAACGTCCATATCTTATCAAATCCTCAAGGAGGATGGATCTATCATGGAAAATTGCTGTTCATATTGATATTTTTCGAAACGGTAAACCGATACATGAAATGATGTCTTCAATGACCCTCTTTCCAAAAGAAAATGGCCTAGTGAATCCAAAACAGATCTTTGCTAATAGAGACTTGGTTATGGCATGAACGAGTGCTGTTCATCAGCCTCCACAGAATCAAATCTGTGTTTCGAAAATGGAAGATGTACCCGTACAACCATGCTTAAAAATGTTTATGTCCAGTTCCCCGATACATAGAGCAAGTCCCAGTAACTAATATCTGAGAATAGACTCTCGAAGGTCTCTTTATGATTCAGATGATTCAGTGACTGGCTTTCAATTCTGGGCTCGGTTACCTCTTATGTTTGATTCTTTGCGGCTATGTTGACCTCTGTCAATGATCCTGGTAGAGAATGATGCGAATGCTACTATAAATATAAATCTTATCCCTTTCAGTTCCAGGATGAAGAACATTGTGAAGTTCGAATCAGTGGGATACAGGGAACCAACTCAAACACATGCTTTCATCAGACAAGAAGACATGAAAGAAGTGATTGATTTGCAAAATCATGCAATCTGGTACACATATTCATCATTATTCGTTCTCACCATTGTGGATTCTCTAGATCTGAGTGATTGAAGTCAATGTCTGATTTGATATGGAAGGTGAACTTGAAAATCTGTGGAAACCGGATCCCTTTCCTCCTATTGTCCGTGAATTTTACCATCACTGACATGTAAAATACCAAAAAAACGTGCACGGAATCGATACTCTCGATGTAAAATTTCCTTTGGAGACAGTATGCCCCCCTCCCTCCAATTGACCCACTTCGGGGTGTATGGTGGAATCCATGGAGTCTCAGCCATGAACAACATTATGCAATCATAGGGACTCCTAGATATTCAGGCGATACATTACTTCAACTCAAAAGTTTACTGAACAGCTTCCAGCTGATTTTTTCCCATCGAATTTCAATACTCTAGTACTGATATGACTTCTTGCAAAAACAGTCCCAATTTTAGCGCCTCAGTGCACCTCGTCTAGCTCTTTGATCGAATTTTATGAGATTTCCATTCACGGCACGTATTGACTTCGACCACATTTTCTGTAAGTTTCTCATTTGTTGATGGGTTGACAGAGTGAATACACTAACACGCAACAATTGTCTTTTACATTTGTTTAGTTTATGCGCTGTGGTTGAGGACGTGTTTGCAGTGATGCATGCCATGTCACAGATATGTACCATGATAGGACTATCCATAACATCTTTCTACGTAAGTGATTGACTCAATATTTTCAATTCCGCTCGATTACACTCGGACTACTTTGGAATGAGAGAGCTATGTGATCTTGTGATGTATTCGTTGTATCTTAGCGAGTAACGATGCAAATTCCTAATGGAGTTTGTTTCCGGATTTGACTTTTAGATCTACTTTCATGCCAATTCTTGAATTGCATTGTATTTTCCTGATATCTGTACCATGGCGATGCGATCACCGTGCATCGCAACCATGGAACCTGGAAACACATCTCACGTCACATTTTGATGATGCAAAGTTTGAGACGAGTTGCCGAAACCTTGTTATTGTTCAACTTAGATTTCACAACCCGTCGTTAAACCCAAATCGCGAGAGACTCGGAGAAAAGTTGAAATAGCTTGAGCGCTGGCACCTCTTAACCTATTATGTATACAGGCAAATTTTCATTCCCTCTTTTCTCTGATTCTCTTGCGATTCGGGTTGAATGAGGAGTGGACAAACTCAAGTTCGATAATAACAAGTATTTGTCTACTCGTCGTTTAGCTCGAATCGTAAGAGAATCGGAGGAAAATGGGAATGGCTTTCAACTCGTATGGTGACCGCATTGCCTTAAGCAATGAGAATTCTCCGTGCAAACGCGCCTAATTAGACTAGGCGAAATCACCGCCATCGCTCGAAAAATTGATCTGATGGAATTTTTTCGCGGGATCTCCTCCAGAAGACCCTTCTGAATCCGAAAATCCATGTTGCCAGACGGAATTCTGGTGCGAAATTGTTTATACTGAAATTGTTTAAACAAATTAGCATTATCAATTTTTCCGGTGTGAAAGCAACTTCTATAGGTTATTTGGTTTATTTTGGAAAGAAAATCTCTCTTGTCATTTTTCTCTAAAAGTCGTTGTTTTCGAGCTGTGAGCGTTTCAAAATTGGAAAAATGCGAAAATCGCGGTTTTCAGCGACCGATTAGAGTACGAAAAACGTGAAAATTTCATGTTGCCAAAGCGGAAGAATGTTGATTGGGATGTCCTCAACAATGTCCAATAGCAAAAATTCATGTTTCCGAGCGATAACGCATTGTTTTTCCAATGTTAACAAAAGGTAGATTTGCGGGCTACAGCAACGGCGAGGAAGCAGACGACCCGCCGCCGCCACCGTTGAATCTCTATGGCTATATCGTGCGCAACTACCCATTGTTAACATTGGAAAAACAATGCGTTATCGCTCGGAAACATGAATTTTTGCTATTGGACATTGTTAAGGACATCTCAATCAACATTCTTCCGCTTTGGCAACATGAGATTTTCACGTTTTTCGTATTCTAATCGGTCGCTAAAAACCGCGATTTTCGCATTTTTCCAACTTTGAAACGCTCACAGCTCGAAAACAACGACTTTTAGAGAAATATGACAGGAGAGATTTTCTTTTTAAAATAAACCAAATAACCTATAGAAGTTGCTTTCACACCGGAAAAATTGATAATGCTAATTTGTTTAAACAATTTCAGTATAAACAATTTCGCACCAGAATTCCGTCTGGCAACATGGATTTTCGGATTCAGAAGGGTCTTCTGGGGGGATCCCGCAAAAAAATTCCATCAGATTAATTTTTCCAGCGATGGTGGTGATTTCGCCTAGTCTAAATATGAAGTGAAATGATGGATTGAGAGTTAATACCGTTTCTTTTGTGCTAATTATGCTTGTGAAACTTTTCCGAAACGTATGAATTATTATATTTTGACTCTAATGTCCAGACCCTGTATCCAGACAGAGAATAATGGTGGTTGTGAGTTCTGGGACTCATTCATCCGATTCAACTTCTGATATTACACCATAGTACATGCTTATTAGTACTCCTGTGGGCATGGAAGCTCTATTGTCCATCTGTGGAGTACCTAAAATAGTAAATTTCGCACTGAGTTTATGAGATTGTAGATCGCTTCTGAGCGATTGGTTTTCGGCTTAAGCCGCAGGCGAAGATCGAAATAATTGCTCGGAAACGGGGAACTTCATGAACGAGTTGCGAATACTATTTCTCACAATTTATTATGAACTCAAACATCGGAGAATTGCAAAAAAAGTGTGTCACACGGAATATGATGATATTGAGAAATCATTTCGATAGTTATTTCCGTACCGAGCGAGGTATCCCATTGCGGGCACTTAGGACAGAAATGTCCTTCAGTGCTCGGAACGGGCTTGCAAGTGTAGTGTGGATGTACTTTTTTTGATACGAGAAACCGAAAATCAAATTTTAATGCGGCAACTTTAGGTTAGAGTGATGGGAAAATCGTTCCCAAAGAAACTCCGTTATGATATTCCAAAGAAGCAAGGACCTTGCATCAGCTCAGAAACATCTTATCACCATTTTTTTACACTTGAATCACTGGAGCTCCTCTGATTGATGATGTCATATTGATATTCAAGATGTTCACGATAATGTTTTAGATTATTCAGGTGGATGCTCCACTATTCAAGAAGGGTTTAGTCACGGTTCTGTTCATCGCACTGTATCTTTACATGTTTTGTATTAACTACCTGGGTCAAGGAATCATGGATTTCAGTGGAGAAATATTCGATTCAATGTGAGTAATTCTATTTTCCTGTACAGAATCAGATACAAACCCAAATTTTCATGAACATCCGAATCTTCAGATCCTTGAGTGATTGGTATCTCTTACAGCCGAAGGACCGAAGAGATATTCTACTGCTTCTGAAAAATTCACAGAATCCTCACACACTATCTCTCGGTGGAATGTCAGGAATTTCACTAGTCACCTTTGCAAAAGTGAGTGTCAATCTAGGATGCAAGATCTGATATGAAACTATCGAATTAAAAAGTAAAACACTTATCATCATAGCTATCAAAGATGTCGGTGTCGTATTTTACTGCCTTAGTATCGATCCAGTAATGGCAGCGACCTTGAGTTGGTATTCTCATCTACATTGATCGAGAAGTTCCATCCCATATCGCCCGTGAAGAAACACATCCTATTAGGTTATACTCCGACTTTTTCATACCTCAGGACGTCATGCCATAAGGACAGTGTACAGCAGTGAGCGATCTAACTTGATATAGTAGTTTTTCCCTTGTCAGATTCTACATCGGAGCAATGATTTCAGGCGTTCGGTGTTGATAGTACAAACTTGATTGAGATCTTGTACTTTCATTCCGAATCATGAAGTTCAGGATAATGGGTACAATCTTAAACTATTAAAATTTCCACACAAGAATAAGAACTAGAGGGAGAGTCAATGAGGGTATTTTATTGAATGCATTCGATTTTATCACAAGTGAGTCTTGTGATAGTTGGGTACATCGTTCCAATAGTAGAATAGAGACAATATCGAAGAAAAATACTTGAGATCTCAGAAGAGACCAGCATGTCCATCAATTTGGAATATAGTTCCCAGATTTTGATCCGATCACCGTATGGCGTATTGAATCTCTCCCAGAATATTTCTGGCCAGTAAGTGTAGAATCCAAATTTCTGAAATAATCGACAGTTACTTTCTTCGAAACCATCAGTGAGAACTCACTGATCTTAACTTCATCTGGGATCAACTCTCACTGATAAGTTCAGTGCGTAGTTTAAGTGGGTATCCATTGAAGTCACACTGAAACTTCAGTGACCTTGGATGGTCGGAAGGGTCCTAATCACTGAAGTTCTAGCAAAGAGGTTCCGTGCATGCATTTCTCGGCTGAATGGCTTTGAATCGCACTAGCACTTCTCCGCTGGGCGATGGCTTTTCTTACTCAAAATACGGGGGTTTTCCACATAATTTTGAATTTATTCGAAAAGAGTCTATTCAAAATATTGTCCTTGTGAGCACGTCTTTTGAGACAGAAAAGCCATCGCCCATCGAAGAAGTGCTAGTGCGATTCAAAGACATTCAGCCGAGAAATGCATGCACGGGACCTCTTTGCTAGTCGAGTAAGTGGCACTGATACTACAGTGATGCTCACTCAAACTTCAGTCATGATGGCACGTTCGACTCCGAAGGTCACTGGAATTTCAATGAATGGTCTCACTGGAACTCGAGTGATGAAGACCCTTCCGACCATCCTAATAGATTACTGAAGTTTCAGTGCGACTCCAGTGGATACTCACTATGTCTCACTACGTCTCACGCTCTTCGACCACATCGCTATCCTCATTTCAAAGTAATATGACTAGTGAAATGCCGTGAAATCTATCTCATTGAGATATGACATCTTTCCAGATCAATGAAATTTCTTATCCATCAAAATTCCAATCCTCTGATTCGAATTTGTGGTAGATTGAAGAAGAGCCCGAATCTTTCCGCAAAGCTGCATCCAGGCTCGTTGAACCGAGCCTTCATTATGTAGAACAATTTTTCTTCTGTTATTTCGGAACGATTTTCACTCCATCTACATTCTGACAGTTTTCCAACGATACCAGAGACACTATTATTGTGTTGGATATTTGAAATTGAATGGGAATAACGAGTTCGTGGAACTGATGGAAATTATTCACTTGAAATTCATTTTTACCTCATAATTCGTTCACAAAGATTTCTTATTAAGAGTTCATTGTTCAATGTGTTTATAGCTTTGCCTTTCTTCAACTGCTTTTGAACAATTTGGTTTCTTCTTGATGAATTCTCAAAATACCCCGATCATCCTGTATCACCATCCATACAACTGTCTCGGGAAAAAAAACTCATCATGATTAGGGAGTGTACATTTTTCGTCTCTCAATCCGACCTCAGATTGTCGGACTGCTTTTTGAATCTTCGAACGATCAGTGAAAATCGTTTGAGTGGAGGATGAAAAACACTTGTGACAGTGCACGGATGCACTGTGGACCAGATTTGGTCAAAAAGATGATCGAAATGAGTATGAGCACTCGCCTCAATATGCTATTATCATTGAGATTTGAGCGTTACAATGTCACCCCGGTTCACGGGGTATTCTTGTACGGCCTGTTTACCTATGAGTATTAAAAAAATAACTCGAGTACAGGGAAAAATAACTTCACCATTTTGTAGCTGAAGTCAAAACTGACATTTTGACCTATCATAAGGTTATGAGATATGCTTGCGTCACGGAGAAAGATTCAAGCCGAAAGTACAGACTGTTCCAAAGTCACCCCGGTTTACGGTATCCAATCAGATGATGAGTATGGGTTGTACTCAAAGAAGATGAGTTCTCAATGAATGAGAAGTAGAATTGTATACATATATCATCCCACCAACTGATTTAATAGTTACTTACGGCGATCGTTACGGGATGGACAAGGGTCGGGCTGGGTTCGGAGTGGAAAATTTTACAAATAGTGTAATTCAAAGAAGAGAAGGTTATTCAATGAAGGGCAAATAATTTTTGGTAGAAATCCGAGGCAGAAGTAACAAGCAGAACGCATTCTATATCATACCGAATTTTTGGTCAGTGACAGTACTGAAATATATAATGAAGAATGTTTAAGACAGAAAAAAATAGCCACTTCTTGTGATGGTTGTATTTTTACGAATATAGACAATATTCGACCCTTTGTCACATCTCTATTGGACTCTACACTTTTTTTCTTCATGTAAGACCTCAGAACAACAAAATGATTTCAGTTTCGATTTCGGTCAGATTCACGCAGAACTCTGTATGATATGGAACTTCTTGTTCGAAATGGAAGTCCACTATTGGTATCGCTTTGAACAGAGGCCCCATTTTGTGTTATACAAGTAATTGAGTTTGCTAACTCAATCGAACATCACTAATGACTTTGGAAATTTTTGATGATATCCTATAATGCTATCACGTCTCTTCATTAATGAATGTAATCACACCTTTATTAGTGTAGCGTTACATAAATCGAGATGAAGTTATACTTCTCACTATGTTTATTCTCGTTATCTTCAATAATACTAAGAATTCATCAAAAATTCTTGTTTTAATGAACTTCATTGGTAGAATAAATTGACGGTCTCAGACTACTCTCCTGTGCCAACCAGCATCATCAACAGGTCAATCCATTGCACAATCCAGATTACAAAAAATCCAACTAACACATATCCAAGAAAATGCTTAAAAGAACGAGGGTCAATTAAAAATCCATAACGAGGCTCGTACCGATAAACTTTCACAAGTCGGAAAGTAAAAAGTATCAGAACAAAGCATAATCCATCTCGATATAGAAAACAAAGAGTGCCGAAAGATGAAAGAAAGTAAGCACATACACGTATTTAGAGTAAACATAAATATATGGGCTACAGATCAGTAAAATCGAGATATAGCAAGATAGATAACGCGAGTATTAGGATCTGACGCACCTGCACGATTATCCGTGCGTACGCGTTCATACGCACCATGCGTCGTTGATTTTCAACGTTCAACATCATTCAGGGTAGATATATCAAGCTGCAGAGTTTTGACAGCGCAAAGCGGCAGAATAATGCAGACCAGCAAAAGCTCTGGGGGCAGTCAGGCGAGCCCATTAGTCGCGCCCGAGCGGCCTCTCACACACACACTCATCACACACATATGTACACATGTACAGCGATCGGATATCGGCTTATATTATTTATTGTATGTACACTGCACAAGTTTTCAAAGCCTATCGTCGTCTGCATCCAGTAATTGAGGCACCTTTCCGTAGCCAGGTGTGTGTCTCTCTCTCTCTTGGAAAATTGCAAGGATACCTACCACACACGTAATAGAGCCCGCGGAGCTCTTGAATTTTGCTCTCGTTTACAACGCATCCGCACGCATGATATCTCATTTTCTCGATACCGCGCTAACCCTTGTTTTCTCTTTTTTTTTCTCACCACATGTATATATGTATCTTTTGACATCTCAATATCGTGGTCACCAAGACACGTGAGTCTACGTACATATGTATTATTTTAACCTCGTGTTCGGTGAGTGTTATTTTACGTGGCAAGCACGCTCATAACGTCCAATCTGTGTTATTGCATGCTTACTTGTTACCAAGAAAGTCATTTAGCGCCTTTATACATGGCTTGTGCAGTTTGTTTGAAAAGTTGCCGAAGGTGTATATTTATTGGTTGATCTCGATAGCGTGGCGATTGCTGTATTTTTGCACTTGTTTGTACAAAAATTGCTACCTGCGTGCACCGATCGTATATATGAGTGGTTCCGCCGAAAGTGGGATTTTTTGGGACCAAAATCGTCGTAGGGAGTGATTCAGAGCAAAAAATTATTTCAGCCCCATACGAGTTTTAGTGGGTCTTTGCAGTTGGTTTCCACTTGTTTTGGCACAAAAAAGGAGTACCCAGAGCTATACGTAGCTAAAAATTGAAGCCGGGCAGAGATATGTCGAGTTGAAGGGGTCACACAGGGGGGCGGAAAGGACATTTCGCCACTAAAATTATTCCCACGGCTCGCCAACCAATCGTAGACTATTTTCTGCAGAGATTTCATCCAATGCAACCAAATACTTCAAGAAAATGTGTTACACGAAGCGATATAGCGCGTTGGGGAGGAACACAGCATGGGGACAGAGTTGACCGAAAATTTTGTACGCCATTTTGAAAACACGTTTATGTGGTGCGCTGGGGTGCAGATTCGAGTTTTCGGCTACTGTTGCTCATGGATTAGGTGTATTTGGGTATTTGAAAATCAACCTCATCGGTTAGAAAGGCTCAATAGACTATCGGGAACTTTGCTGACCTAATTAGTGTTGTGCGATCAGTTTCGGTGCAAATCCGTTTTCAAAATGTCCGATAGCTGTGCACAAGCTGAAGATTCAATTTCGACTCGCATAGTGGTGGATTATGTTATTTGAAGTAAGTATCACAAATTGAAGTGCATATCTACACATGGGGGTTTTCGATTCTGCATACGCATTGCGGTGGATCCAAAAGTCGGAGTTGGGTTTACTACAGGGAACGGAATGGACTTTTGGACCCTTTATCAGACACTACAAAATACAGGAACATTAGGATCGTCTCTAAAACTATTAACATAGTTGCGCACCAATAGAATACACCCCAGAAAATTGCTACAGTGCGCATCCCGACCCTTAAAAACTTGGGGGACCATGGAACACGGAAAATCCCACTTTCGACGGAATCACTGATATACCAATAAGGTATATATAATAGTCTTAAAACGAAACGAACAATGATGTGTTAGCGGGATCTTGTGAAGTCGGGGAACGTTGATTTTTTTAAGAACACTGATTGAAGGATTGAGGTAAGCCGCGGAAATACTCATCGTTTTTGTTATCTTTCCTATACTGTATCTGCTACATTGACAGACAAAAAGTAAATGATCAATACAAAGACGTTGAGTGTGATTGAGGCTGGAATCATTTTTTTCTTTCATATTTTCATCGGTAAAACTGTTTACTCAAGGGTGGTGAGAACCTGATTGGGCTTATTCCAAGGCAAACATTTTTGGGCGTCCATTCAATCGCATGGTGAGCTTCACTGTGAATCGTCTCAAAATCAATTCACCCTTTGGCAAGTTTGCACCTGTTCACATTCAGGATATAAATTATCAGTCTGGATCGCATGATCGGTTCGGGGTTCCATATGATATTATTTCCCATGTGACAATTGAACATCTCATCTACTTGTATCATGTAAATAATATATATTCAAAGTGAGGATTGACATCACCTGTAACCACGCATATTTTACAACTGAAGGTCTCCAATCAGGATGAATTAAGAGTAAAAAGGTCAGTGTATTTAACATGCCCCCTCTTTGGCCCTATCGCTCATAGTCTTGGCCCATTCTAATATATTTCAACGTGCATTATTGAATTTTGAAACTTGATTCAAGATCTTTGGAACAAACTCACGATCAGTTAATCTGGAATTAAACTCATTACAACTCAGCTAATTACGATTTCCCCAAAAAGTACTCTTTCAATACGCTGTGCAGAAAAGTTTCTTTTTCGCACTGGTTTTCCATTTTCTCACACAGTTTGTCGAAGAACACAGTTCGATACAAGGGCGTGAAACCTTTTTTTTGCATCCTTGCATCGAAATGCACCATTTTGCGATTTCAAGAAAGAGTGAACCCAACATGCAACCCATGTCATTCAAAACAATGGAAACGGGTGATAGAGTGCATGAAATAAAATAGTCAGTCTCATCTCCAATTGATTACATATGAAGTTTCTTTCACCATTCCAAATCACTATTTCCAACTCATAATGACGTGATAAACACGTTCTGAATCGTGAAATAGGTCGTTATGTAAACCTTTTCGAGATAAGTGTAAGTTGGGCATGTTGCATGGGTAATTTCCGATGTTAGCCTTCTTGCTTCACAAAGTAACTCCGTATTTTGGTGGTGAAATCGCCCTAAATTCGAGTTAACCACTCTGGAAGGAGGATTTCGAATGCCTCAAAAGAAGAAATCAAATGTGCTCGGGTACCGTGAGATTGGCCGAACCTAAAACTTCTTGGCACCGCATTTACAGAACGCGATTTCCGAGGGATTTCTTACAGGGTTTGACAAATAACGCTAGTTTCGTTATGGTGCGTTATTAACGAAACCCTCGGAGATCTGTTATGATTTTCGTTATTCCGTTATTAGGTGGGTAGAATTCCGTTATGTTTTTCGTTACGTTACTAGAATAACGTTAAAATGATAACGAATCGAATATCGTTTCGTTATGAGTTTCGGTATTTTTAACGAAACGTATAACGAAATTCATGTGGATAACGTTATTCGAGACTAACGAAACTAATAACGAAATTGAGTAACGTAATTTCCAAGACATTCCGTTAAAGTTTTCCGTTACGTTAACATAACAAAATTCTTTTCCGAGTTTCGTTACGTTATTTTTTCCATTATATTCACAGCCGCTAATGAATTCTGAGTGAATGCAATATCACCCTCTCTGACAATGACGGTATCTCGGATTCTATGCGTCGTAGGAGAATTTTGAAAAAAGTACCTCCGAATAAGTACTTGGTTGTACCCACCAACCTAGTCTATCTCTGGCGCGTTAGGAATCAGTCATATCCGATCTTCTCTACTTAAGGCCCTCGTGGGGCAAAAGTTCGTCCTTATCACTTGGCGAAAGAAAAAAAACGAAACAAAATACAATTTCCATTTCGTTACGTTACTCGCGGAAGTAACGTAACGAAATCAATTATAATGTGAATAACGTTACTCGAATACCGCAACGAAACTCCAATACTTGAACTTCGTTACGTTATTAATAACGTTATTCACACGTAACGTTATTCGCGTAAGAGTCGAGTTTCGTTACTATGAAATAACGGTTTTAATAACAAAACGAAATCCAAGGAATGGAATTTCGTTACGTTATTGTATTACGTTAGTGACATTACGTTACGGTATTTGGTTATGTTACCCTAACGTAACGAGATCACCTCTTAGTTTCGTTTTTTGTCACGATAACGTAACATAACGAAATCGATAACGCAATTTCGTTATGTTACTTGTCAAACCCTGATTTCTTAGATGTGCAAAAAAGGGAAAAGTAAAACACTCACTATTGATTTCCTGGTACTCGCAAAGATCATTCGAGGTCGATCACAATTACTTGTTTCCACATGGTCTGACATCACGAACGTAAAAAGAATTTTCGGGAAGGTCAACGACTTTCCATTCCTGCGACCGGCATGTAGGGATATATTGGGTTCACATATACCATTATCATTTCAGATTATTGAAAATTCGATATTGATCTTTTGCACATTCGACTAGCAGCAGAGTAACAATGCCAAGTTCGCTAGTTCACCGGAGAATGAGATAGACTATCATACGGTCTTACGAATACTACGAAGTTACCCAGGTTCATGAAAATAAAAAAAGTTACCTGATCAAAAGAGTAGAAGCCAAATGTGACGTAGTCCTAGCTGCTGAGCACGAATCTGGATTTAGAATAACACCTTTTCCTAACCATTTCCGAGTTATCGCTATTCTTCAAAAGAGATATTGATACCTTACGGCGTGATCGTTTTTGCCATCTGATTTTACGACGATGAATTGATAGAAATTTTGAACTAATGTATGCCCTAGGAAGTTCCGGAAACCTCTGAACGTGTTCAAACTTCAGGCAAGATATTATTTATCTCACACGAGCCTTGGTCGAAATGGTGAGCATTTTTTGACCAACAACTGGCCAAGTCACATTGTTACTGACAATGAGCTGGCCAGAAAAAATTATCGTATTCCGGACAGGGAAAGCGTGAACTACACTGTTATAAATTCCTGCTTGAATATTCAAGAAAGTGTTCTTGAGGCTATTTTCAAGTCGGTGCTTGAATTATTTCATGCACGTTTAGATCAAAAGTGAGGACAGGATCAAACTCCCCGTCAAAGTCCACGTCGAGAACTTATTTTTGGAATTTTTTCAACGACGCTGAGAGCCAGAGATGATTGGCACATCGAAAAATGGTTAAAATTGTTTGAAATAATGCTGGATTAATATTGTGATACGAAGCGATATGTTTGTGGTATCTTGCTCGGCTTCCCTTCTAGCTTCCAACCCGAGTGCCAAGCATCATTGAATAATTCCAAAAAATACTACGTTACCTACGTAAAATTTGACGCAAAATTCGACCCTGTAATTTGTTTCAACGTACCTGCAGATCATCATTATGATCCCAGGTAAAATTATCCCACGTAGAGAAATTTCTTACTCCAAGGGCTCTTTTGTAGTTACCGCACGGATGGAAAGATTCCCAAAAAGCACTTTTTTGGCGTACAATTTGATGACAAAAACTATTGCGCAATCAGCTTTGCTCCGAAAGGTGTTCATTCCAATCAAAAACTCCAAAAGCTCATTCTTAGGTATTTTGGTGTAGGGCCATAACTCGAAGATAGACAGGAAAATGTGCTACTCTTAATTCAAATTCAAGTGCAGCAGTCTAAAAATACACGGGATTTAACTGTCACCTCATCGAACTAGAATAATTGCCCATTTTTGTGAGCTTAAGTTATCCGACTTTCTTCCATTCTTATCACAAAGTACGTGCAATTTACTCTTGTATGGGATCTGTATGAGAACTAGGATGGAAATATTGAAAACTCGATTCATAGGAATAAAGCATCAAGAGCGTCGTACAGAATACATATTTTAATTAAAAAAACTAAAACAAAGTTTCAAATTATTTTCAATATACTCGCCAGCAAGGCGCTGCCGCGCCTTTTGACGTCACTTATAGGGTTCCGATGAAATCAAAGTTCCAGGCATCAATAATGACACAGCTTGTGATGATGATGAGCCCACAGCTTCTGGAATAAGTCTCGTGACCTGCGTGTGCGTGGCTCTTACTGGGATATGCTGCGTCATAGTGTAAGAAAAAGGGGCAAGAGGGCACAAAACCACAGAAAGTGCCCGCAGCCCGCCGACGACGACAACGTGACCCAGCTAATGATGCGTGCGCGCGCGAGAGCCAGGCGGGTGTAGGCGCGACTCATCTCAGAATTTGAGCTATTTTTGAACTTTCGTGAGAAGACACATTCATCAAGATACTGTACGTAGTATAGAGGTCTTGCTTATTATATTTTCTTGGTGGAGCGTTGATGCGGTAAGTCGCTATACAGCACTCACACCACAATCACCATCCTCATTTTCTGTCCTGAAACATACTCTATGGAACAGGAAAAACCAAGGGAAAAATCAGAGCTCCCAGCGGCACAATACCTTGCGCACAGTGTACCACGTTGTAAATATTGAATCAACCTTTGGGAATTAGTCTCCATCATAATGATTTGGTTGGGTCTGACTTAAATGAATATTCCAAATCTCGTGTTCCAACTAGATCTCGAAGCATCCAGATGTAAAGTGTATGCACGCGGTGTTCTTGAAGCGCTCAAAAATTTTGTAACATTGACTAGTTAATTTGGAAACGCTATCATCTTCCTCTCCTTCTCCTATTTGAAAATCCGTTTCAACTGAAAACGGATCTGCTTCGCTATTGAAATGCAGGCAAGAATGCAAAGGCCCCATTTGATTACATGTATGTCGATTAGCGTTGATAATCCCTCGACGTATCACAGTCGCACAGTGGCCTATTCAACGATTCTGGGTGGGTTACAGGAAAAGAAATATGCATTTTTATACGGAATTTCTCGTAAAATGAGCTGAGGAAAACGATTTGTCGATGTCCAGCATCGTTTCCAAAATACGAAAAAGATGGCACGAGAATAGTTAGCAGAACCCAATCTAACGGTACTTAATATCTTGTGCTAATAGTTTTATCGGATAAGAGGGTATGGAAATCAAAATAACGCATTGATCCATGACTTCTTTACGTACCTCTTTGTGTGTAATTCAAATTTGAGGTCCGTTCACATCCAACTCGTCAGGTTTTCATTTGAATCGCTGCAATTCGCGGGAAACTACGATAATTTTTCAAAAACCATAATTTTTCTCGATATTTACCCAAATTTCTCAATCGATCGATCGAGTGGCATTTCCTTCCAATGAGATTCAACACCTTCGAAAATAACTTTTTCATCGTCGGCGCGGGAAAGAAAATCAAAATAACGGCTCTTTTGCGCACAGGCGATGAAAGAAATAGTTACATGGCTAATTTTTTGCTATACGTGCAGCTCTAAGAACTTTGATTCCAAGCTTTTTCCGCGACGGGATTTGGTTGTTTGACATGTTTCCTTTCAATTCTACTTATGACGAAGTTTTTCAGACTGAATTTGGGTCATACTGGTGTTATTTTAACGAAATTCCTCATTTTTAGTGAAAATTTTCTGATAAGAGAGATATGTATGGCTTGGAGTCTAGTCTGAGTATTCGGGGTTACATGCTATTGAAAATAAATCGTTCATCATTGTATTTTGAGAGATAAATTCGGGCTAACTCACTATATCGATCACTTTGATGGTAGGCCCATGAGAATCCATGGAACCTAAATTATTGTAGTCCGTGAAAGCTACATTTTGACTCTTACTGTTTAGGATTTTGAGAATAATTTGTTCACGGATTAACGTGAGACTCAATTACCAACTGTCATTCAATAGAATAAGTGGCCAAAAATTCAAATGGAGTGGTTTGCAGCTCACTAGTCATAATAGGAGGCCCTTAGTCGTTCCGTGTCAGTTTTTGCAATAGTTCTCATATGCCAAAATTAATAGTATATTATGTGACGAGTGCGCAGCACGAGTCGCAAACGACATTTCCTAGCTGTGCTACGTCGGAAGCGCGACTTTAGACGAGTCTTCGCGAAGCGAGGACGAGTCGAAAATCGCGCTTCCGACGTAGACAGCTAGAAAGTAAAAGTCAGTAATGAGATTAAAGATTGATAATTCATGATTGGAAGAATGAATGATATTCAGATAACTTATAGGACCCTGTTACATTTATTTAATGGTTCTTAATAGAATTTTTTCTACAATGTTGTAGACACTGAAACATCGGAAAATTTCAAACAAATTCATTCACGTGAATTAGTGAGAGAGTTTTTGCATTATATGTGCAACAGGTGTCAGGTACTTGCTCATAATACCGATAGATTCATGATCTAATTCCGTGGAATATTTGTAAAAGCCACGAGAAAATGAGTAAGGTAGTGCTTCCGGAGGGTGCGCGGGGGCGGGGCGTGGTCCAGGGGGCGAAGCCCCCGGCGGCGGGTGTGGGGGGCACCGCCCCCCCCCCACATGGCAAGAAATTCTGATATAAGTGCATTATATTTGAATAAAACTTCAACTCAATTCCGGGAAAAATTTAATTTTGGTACATATTTTAAAATAAAATGATCTATCTACATGCTTTTCAGTCTTACTCGATCTCAAATTTGAGCTACTTATAATCATAAAATATTCCAAGGAAACAAAAAAATCTGTAAATCATGACCCATCATATGGCAAATGGGAATTTGCCGTATGATGGGTCATGATTTACAGATTTTTTTGTCTCGTGGGATAACATGGATTCGGCCATGTTATCCCACGAGACACTCAAATTTCAAAGCAACTCAAAATGGGATTTTCAATCGTAATTCAGATCGTAGAGATATTTTTCGATAAAAATACAGTAGATTCCGGCTATAATGATAATTCGGTGATAACGAGCGAAAATTCTGGCAAAATTTGGTTTCGGCACCGGCTATACCGAGCAAATCGATGTGGAAGCCGTTCAACTATGAGTTTGGGAGCCTAAGATTCGAGGTGAATACGAGTATCAATGCGAATACACATGCAGTATGATCTATTAGTGAGCGAAATAGATAGATCGAATACAAGGAAGAGACATTCCATGATGAGTACAACCTGGTAAACTTTGACGCAAAATTAAAATTTCTCAGCTACAATTTTTCAGTTTTTCATCATTTGTACTAGTCCATTTTCATCTTGCGGTTCATTCAATTTATGACGAATGCGAATTCCCGAATATTGTGTGTCCATACCGCTATGTGGATTAATGCACATCTACGTCATTGTCGTCCTGTCATTGTATTCTGAATATTATAGTTATTTGAATTCTTCATAAGAGAGACCTTACGAACTCAAGATTAGTCTTTTTCTACCCATCAAGGATAGTTGTAACGAAATCATATATAACGAGCATTTTTCTTCGATCCCTTGAAGCTCGTTATAACCGAATTCTACTGTAGATGTTTTTAATCGAGAAAAAAGATAAAATGGGTCAATATCGAGAAAAATATTCACCCCTGGACCTAGGATCGAACTGGGAACCTCTTTCTTGCCGAGAAGATGCTCCAACATCTTAGCTATCTGGGGCTCGACATCACGTATCTATCTCAATCTATTGGTAATGCAAACTGTGATTAGCAAAACAACTTGAAGAGTAGGTATTCAAATATCGCCAACAAGTCAAGAAATTTACAAAAACCAGCTAAATTTGGTAGTCATCATAATTTTCTGATGATAGATGTCCGTTCTGCGCTCTTTCCTAAGGAATCGTGCGGAAAAGTTACTTTTCCGCACGGTTCCACTTCTCCGCACGGCTCGTACTTTTCCGCACTCATTTCCGCACTGGTCACGAAATTCGTGCGGAAAACGCACTTTCCACCCTTGTTACGCAATGTACTATGTTCTACTTATCCTAGCTCGCTGGAGCCGATCCCCAGGATGCCATGATCTGAAAAAGCATCTGTGTCGCACCTTGAGCCTAATACTCGGACTTTGGTTCTGCAAAAACTGTGATGATTTCTCAGAGATCAGGGCACAGTCTTCCACAATCATTCAAATGGGAACCTGGTCATGATAGTGTATACTCGAATTCGGATCCCACATGAAGAGGTACAAGGAGAAATTATGGATCAATGCGTTATTTTGAGCGTAAGATTATTTTTGGTCCAAAAGGTGTTTCGTAAGACTGTGTGCGACGCAGTTAGGGCTCCCCATATTTCAGATGCCATTTTCTCGATCAATGGAGAATATGTTTGAGGTAACTGGTTAAGGTTAAACGGAGTCTTGGATTTTATTTGTAGAATAATCCCCTGATCCAGCTCACGTTAAGGCACTATTCAGAGACTTCTAACCTCAAAATGACCTTTGAAGGTCATCTCCGCAATTGGTAGAGAGTCATATCTGGGCTCTAAAGTTTTTTTTTTTCTCCAACTGGTTACCTCAGCGTTCGCCGAGATGTACCCCGGGCTCTAAAGTTGTCACATCCTAGGGTCCCACACTGTAAAGAATATTAATGTAAATTCACAATCCAGGTCGGTAAATATCCAACTCGGATGGTTGTGAATTTCAGCTACTTTCTGTGATTTTACAAGCGCTTGTGAATTTACCACTCTCAGAGATGGTAAATTTCATTTCACAGAACCACAGAAGTATGCGTGATGCAAGTAAGCTGCGAGCAGAAGACTCGCAATTTGAGAAATCAACCAACAGCACAACCGTTATAAACATCTTAACTGTTCCTGCCTCGCTTTGCCATCGCGAGGTTGCTGCTGCAGAAGGAGTCTCCTGGTGACTCCGACGACATCCCCGAGCAGTTCAGGGTAATCCGGTCTGCTCTGATTATTTCAAAGTTGAAGTCAAGTGTCATAACTTTATTGTGTACGGGCGTTCCGTCCGGAGTAGTATTTGGTTTTGAGGTTATCTTTCACGAAAAAGTGTATGGGTGACACTGCAACAATACTGCTCTATTGTTGCAGTATTACGGGACTGTGAACAACTACATCTTCATGAGATAATATACTGTCAGTGGTTACTCAAAGGCATGTGGAAGCTCTACCCCATCATATGAGCTAACCGTGACTGAAATGAATCTTCATTAAAAAAATGTGCAATATCTCGAAAAAATCAACATTCGACGAATTTGGATTTTGATAAACTCGATCGGCCTGGAATGACTCATTGACACATATGAATGACTAACTCCACATCAAAACGCACCATTCTCACAGAAATTTCTACATCCACTACGTTAAACTTCGTTACCACATCTTCCTGATTGAATCCAAAGTGACTCGCATCTTATAACAACGTTTGTCCACAGGTATCCAAGAGAGGGTTGATTGTTCAAGACGGGTTCGAGTACACTACATGATATAACAAAGGAATGATTGGACACCACCCACGTATGTTCATGCAAAAGCAGCTACGAGACACTTGTATCGACTTTAGTCAAGTGCAAGAGAAGAAAAAAGGAAGAGAGATAGAAGGATGGAGTTGAGGTCGAAAATGAAAACGAGCTCGTTCATTTGGCTCTCGCGCGCGATTTGAGATTTACGATTCGCTTGAATTATGACTAAAGCACTCTTCCTTCTGCCTATATACATATGAAAAGGAATGAATGAGGAGGATACGTGTGGAGAGGAACAGAAAGATAGTGGATCGATGGTCGTTTTTGCGATTCGTTGTTGACGCTTGCGTTCGTCGCTTTGTCTTTTGGTTTTGGCCTTTTTTTCAACGGTAGGCAATTTCATTGTTACTGGACAGTTTGCAAGTGTTAGAGCGTATCTGCCTGGAATGAAGAGTAAAAATGGAACCTGTAACCCAAGATTTTGTGATTAAAATCCTCTTCTCATAGCGTTTGTATTCACTCGCCCTAAATAACACTTTTATGGATTCTTTGGAATACTTCTGATATGATTGGACTCTGTCATAGGATCGATAAATGATGATCTCTTAATGAGACCATAATTCGCTGTGTCAGTTCACAGGCTATCGTCGTTAACTCGAATATTAATTAACATTGGAATACATTGTGCGCTTTTATTGATATTGTTTTTTGATGAGTGAGCTTTGTTACACTGGTTGATTTATGGAATGGCCTCTAAACAAGATGCAGATTCTAAGATGCTTCAAATACTTTGTAAGCGGTAATAATTCAATCGTGGCTTGTTGGTCCTACAACAGTGGATCATCCATGGTAAAAGTCACGGAGCAGTCCGATGAGCAGTCTGTTGAAAATTTCGAAACTACCAAGAACGCCCAGCTGATCGAGAAAAGAATCATGGCTCTAACATCAATCATTTCATTTCCAATATGTATTACATCTCCTGCAAAGCCGAATTTTCATTGAAAATTCTTCTACAGTATTGTCAGAAATTGTAGAATTTGATCGATGATGAGTTCACTTTATCCAACGGAAACGAAAGGAACATGAAAATTTTTGAAAGTAGGTGGATTCTTGTGACATTTTTATCATCAGTCTGACACTTCTGTAATTCAGGATGTACATGAATCTTCCGAATCAAGATAAGGCGATTGTTGGACGATATCGGCACCGTCGACTCTCCAGATTATTCGATACATTTCTGAGTTATCGTGAAATGTAGAGTCATCGCCGATTTGTTGAGACGGTTAAAATCAGGGAATGCTTTGAATTCTCACGGTGTTTTAGAATTTCATAAGAAAATTTCAAAAATTGACAAAATCGGTACGACTGATAAGGAGATATGACTCTGACATCCCCATAAGCCGACCACGGAAATGCAATTTTAGGAAGGATAAAGTAGCGTCGAAATCCGAACTCTTTGTCCGAATTTCGTAGATCACGTTCGTATTATTAATAATTATGGAAAGAAGGTAGATGAAATAGAAATACGATTAACTTTGGGTGTAAGCCCGAGGCAATAAGACCAGGCAGAGGGTGTGGTCAAAATACCTCAGAAAATGGTAAGAATATGTATAGTTTCGGAATGTGCACGTGCATGCCACGACCTCAATCGAAAGTTCAAAATGTTTCGGCAGTGATTGATTTTTCATCATCTTGCCAGAGATCAGAAACAAGAAAAATCAATCCACGATTAATCGATTTGTACACAAATCACTAGTTATATAAAATAGGAATAAAGTAAGGTAAATTTACCCAACTCGCCTCTGTACCCAACTTGTCCCTACATGCCATTCTCAGAATTGGGCTCTCGCAAACCTTTCCGATAACTTTTATTACGTTTATTATGTTAAAATATGAGAAAATAAGTGGTTTAGATCCACCTCGAATCATTCCTGCTTTTCTCGGGGAATTTACAGTGATTTTTTCATTTTTCGTGTTTGCGCAGCTAAGAAATCACCGAGGAAATTGCGTTCAGTAAAAGCGGTCGCAAATTCTTTTAGTTCCACCAATCTTAACGTAATCTAACGCATTCAACTCCTTGTCTCAAGACATTTAAAATCTAATTTCCACAGGAGCAAAACTCGGATCTGTAGCAATTTCGCGTGCAAAACGTGGAGATAATTTGTAAAACAAGAAAGCCAACATTGGAGTGTACGCAACAAGTTCCCATATGGTCATCTTGGACGGACGTGTAGTAACGACTTTTTTTGACACTCGGGACGTGTTCACTGCGTCAAAGTAGGTCAGAGATAGTGGTTTAGACCGGCGAAAAGCTCCAAAGGTGGTTACACGGCGAAGATAATGGACGAAAACGATTTTATACAATTCATCACTGATTTGCATTGCTTCAAATGACGGGGGCAAATTAGGTACACTTACCTTAGGTTTTCAGGAAAAACAGTCAGTATGAGTAGGATCTGGGATGAGGTATGTTCATACAAAAGATAACCTTCTTGCTAACTAGACAAACCATCCAGAATCTGCACCCTTCCATTTCAAGACGCCAAGGATCACCACCCAAAAGTTATATACGGGACATCCCACATCGCGAGTTCAAGGCTCATCGAGTCGGCAAAGCTCGGAAGTTGGAGCGTTACGAGGAACAATAAAGTTCTCAAAAAAAACCGCACTCATTCAAACTCAGACCAGCTTACACTAGGAGCCAGCTAACCCAGTAGTGTCGTCGTCCTCGTCGTCCCAAAAGGGCTTACACAGAGCCTGTGCTCCAGATGCCGAACCTAAGCGCCGTTCAAACTTATCGTTACGCATCTATAAAGTCTGCAAAAGTCGCGCCCACATCCGCGATCGTCGCGGCGGCCTGTCGCGCCTGCAGCCGATCCTTTCATACTAATGACGCGGAACGTGCCTTAGAAGATGAATCTCTTGTTCTTATACTACCATGCAATATATACGACCACCCGGGCGTTTTCTCATCTCAACGAAAATGACGATGACGACGACGGTGACCTTATGTGTCTTGGATCCGGCTCGTTACGTCGAAGCGCGAACAAAAATCTTAGTCTTTGATTCTGGTGTACATATACTCATTTGCCCCCCTTGTCGACGATTGAGATATTGTTGGAGCTCATTATCGGCGCCGATGCTCTGTGCGAGTATAGTCTGATGATGATGTGGTGGTGGTGGTTGGAGGCGCCTGATGCGAACCTCGTTATGTGGGTGCTTGAGGGCGTCAGTTACAGCGTTGATGGCAGCGTGTCGGCTTGTTATGTATATGTATGTGGTAACAGGGGATGTTCACTCTTGAAGATGACGATGCTAAAAGTAACGCGTGTTGCTTGGTGATGACGGATGGCTGGGTGTAAGTTGCAATTTGGCACAAGTGTGATGTGAAGAAGAAGGTGGATGCCTCGGGCGTTTCACACGTTACGTGTGATACATTGGCTTTTTTCTTGGTTTTGAGAATGTAAATTTCGCTATTTATGTGAGATTCATGAAGAGTCCTAGATCGAATGACAGAATGCATCAAATAATCGGATATTTTCAGTAATTTTCAGCAGGTGGCACCCCGTTCATGGAGAATGGTTCAGTTCAGAGTTTGAGTTGATGAAAGTTGTCCGAATAATTAAGGTTCGTCATCTTGGATCGATTACCCAGATTATGTATCAAAAGGATTGATCCAAAACTTAAGCACCAAATTCAACAAGCAAGCAAATATTAGATAAAATCAACCGAACTTATAATGGAGATTAGATGATACAGTTGTGAGACATTATTGTAGTGAGAATTTGAATGTCAGTGAAGTTTTGATCGATCATGGATCGAATTTTTTTTTTTTGCTCTATTTGTTCGGAAATTTCCTCAGGAACACGATGGAATGTTCAGAATTCCGGTCCGAGGTTTGAATCATGCCTGAAAAAAGGTTTTTGTATCAAATAATTTTTTTTCTCGGTAACTACTAGCCGGAGACCGGTGGAAAGTCACCAGTTTTGTCGAAGGAGTCGAAAGATACACCACAGAATTTTTTCCGACCAGATCGGTTGCTGGGAAGACCTGGAAATGGGGCTCAGAATTCGAGCGATTTTCACATCTATGTCGATTTTTTGGAGGTTATGGGTCGGAGACCGATAAATACTGTCGGAAAATATTTTCCGATTGAGATTATACACCCATATAATTTTTCGACCCGATCGATCGCTGGGAACACCCAAAATCGATACAATAGGAGGTCCGGAATGGGGTTTTTGTACGTTTTTTTGGAGGTTATGGGTCGGAGACCGATAAATACTGTCGGAAAATATTTTCCGAATGGAAATATACACCCATATAATTTTTCTACCGGATCGATCGCTGGGAACACCCAAAATCGATACAATAGAAGGTCCGGAATGAGGTTTTTGTACGTTTTTTTGGAGGTTATGGGTCGGAAACCGATAAATACTGTCGGGAAATATTTTCCGATTGGAAAAATACACCCATATAATTTTTCGACCCGATCGATCGCTGGGAACACCAAAAATGGATACAATAGAGAGTCCGAAATGGGGTTTTTGTACGTTTTTTTGGAGGTTATGGCCAGGCGACCGGTGAATTCATCAGCATTATATTGTTACGTTGGGAACATATGCATGTATTTTTTTTCAACCCGATCGATTGCTGGGAACATGGAAAATCGATACAATAGGAGGTCCGAAATGGGGTTTTTGTACGTTTTTTGGAGGTTATGGCCAAGAAACCGGTGTATACTTTTGGAATTAGTTGCTCGATGAAGGATCGTACCACAGATTTTTTTTCGACCAGATCGGTTGCTGGGAAAACCTCGAAATGGGTCTCGGACTTCAAGCGATTATCACTTCTATGTCAATTCTCTGGAGTTTATGGGTCGGAGACCGATAAATACTGTCGGAAAATATTTTCCGATTGGAAATATACACCCATATAATTTTTCGACCCGATCGATCGCTGGGAACACCCTGAATCGATACAATAGAAGGTCCGAAATGGGGTTTTTGTACGTTTTTTTGGAGGCTATGGCCTAGAGACCGGTGAATTCATCAGCATTATATTGTTACATTGGAAATATATGCATATATCTTATTTCAACCCGATCGATTGCTGGGAACACCCAAAATCGATATAATAGGAGGTCCGAAATGGGGTTATATACCCAAAAAATGGATAAAGAATAGAAATATAAATAAATAATAAATTAGATGGGAGTATATACCCAATCGGAAAATATTGTCTGAGAGTATTTATCGGTATCCGACCCATAACCTCCAAAAATCGACATAGAAGTGTGATCGCTTGGAGTCCGAGCCCCATTTCGAGGTTTTCCCAGCAACTGATCTGGTCAAAAAAAATCTGTGGTAAGATCCTTCATCAAGTTTTTGATTCCGGAAGTATCCACCGGTCTCCTGGCCATTACCTCCAAAAAAACGTACAAAAACCCCATTTCGGACCTTCTATTGTATCGATTCTGGGTGTTCCCAGCAATCGATCGGGTCGAAAAATTATATGGGTGTATATTTCCAATGGGAAAATATTTTCCGACAGTATTTATCGGTCTCCGACCCATAACCTCCAGAAAATCGACGTAGAAGTGATAATCGCTTGAAGTCCGACACCCATTTCGAGGTTTTCCGAGCAACCGATCTGGTCGAAAAAAAATCTGTAGTACGATCCTTCATCGAGCAACTTATTCCAAAAGTATACACCGGTCTCTTGGCCATAACCTCCAAAAAAACGGACAAAAACCCCATTTCGGACCTCCTATTGTATCCATTTTCGGTGTTCGCAGCAATCGATCGGGTTGAAATAAAATATATGCATATATTTCCAACGTAACAATATAATGCTGATGAATTCACCGGTCTCCTGGCCATAACCTACAAAAAAACGTACAAAAACCCCATTTCGGACCTTCTATTGTATCGATTTTGGGTGTTCCCAGCGATCGATCGGGTTGAAAAAAAATACATGCATATATTTCCAACGTAACAATATAATGCTGATGAATTCACCGGTCTCCTGGTCATAACCTCCAAAAAAACGTACAAAAACCCCATTTCGGACCTTCTATTGTATCGATTTTGGGGATTCCCAGCCATCGATCGGATCGAAAAATCATATGGGTATATATTTCCAATCGGAAAATATTTTCCGTGAGTATTCATCGGTCTCCGACCCATAACCTCCAGAAAATCGACATAGAAGTGATAATCGCTTGAAGTCCGAGACCCATTTCGAGGTTTTCCCAGCAACCGATCTGGTCGAAAAAAAATCTGTGGTACAATCCTTCATAGAGCAACTAATTCCAGAAGTATACATCGGTCTCTTGGCCATAACCTCCAAAAAAACGGTTGAAAACCCCATTTCGGACCTCCTATTGTATCGATCTTCGGTATTCCCAGCAATCGATCGGGTTGAAAAAAAATACATGCATATATTTCCAACGTAACAATATAATGCTGATGAATTCACCGGTCTCCTGGCCATAACCTACAAAAAAACGTACAAAAACCCCATTTCGGACCTTCTATTGTATCGATTTTGGGTGTTCCCAGCGATCGATCGGGTCGGAAAATTATATGGGTGTATATTTCCAATCGGAAAATATCCTCCGACAGTCTTCATCGGTCTCCGACCCATAACCTCCAGAAAATCGACATAGAAGTGATAATCGCTTGAAGTCCGAGACCCATTTCGAGGTTTTCCCAGCAACCGATCTGGTCGAAAAAATATCTGTGAGACGATCCTTTATCAAGCAATTGATTCCGAAAGTATACAGCGGTCTCTTGGCCATAACCTTCAAAAAAACGTACAAAAACCCCATTTCGGACCTCCTATTTTATCGATTTTCGGTGTTCCCAGCAATCGATCGGGTTGGAAAAATACATGCATATATTTCCAACGTAACAATATAATGCTGATGAATTCACCGGTCTCCTGGCCATAACCTCCGAAAAAACGTACAAAACCCCCATTCTGGACCTTCTATTGTATCGATTTGGGTGTTCCCAGCGATCGATCGGGTCGAAAAATTATATGGGTGTATATTTCCAATCGGAAAATGTTTCCCGACAGTATTTATCGGTTTCCGACCCATAACCTCCAAAAAAACGTACAAAAACCCTATTCCGGACCTTCTATTGTATCGATTTGGGTGTTCCCAGCGATCGATCGGGTCGAAAAATTATATGGGTGTATATTCCCAATCGGAAAATATTTTCCGACAGTATTTATCGGTCTCCGACCCATAACCTCCAGAAAATCGACATAGAAGTGATAATCGCTTGAAGTCCGAGAACCATTTCGAGGTTTTCCCAGCAACCGATCTGGTCGAAAAAAAATCTGTGGTACAATCCTTCATAGAGCAACTAATTCCAAAAGTATACACCGGTCTCTTGGCCATAACCTCCGAAAAAACGTACAAAACCCCCATTCTGGACCTTCTATTGTATCGATTTGGGTGTTCCCAGCGATCGATCGGGTCGAAAAATTATATGGGTGTATATTCCCAATCGGAAAATATTTTCCGACAGTATTTATCGGTCTCCGACCCATAACCTCCAGAAAATCGACATAGAAGTGATAATCGCTTGAAGTCCGAGACCCATTTCGAGGTTTTCCCAGCAACCGATCTGGTCGAAAAAAAATCTGTGGTACAATCCTTCATAGAGCAACTAATTCCAAAAGTATACACCGGTCTCTTGGCCATAACCTCCAAAAAAACGGTCAAAAACCCCATTTCGGACCTCCTATTGTATCGATCTTCGGTGTTCCCAGCAATCGATCGGGTTGAGAAAAAATACATGCATATATTTCCAACGTAACAATATAATGCTGATGAATTCACCGGTCTCCTGGCCATAACCTCCAAAAAAACGTACAAAAACCCCATTTCGGACCTTCTATTGTATCGATTTTGGGTGTTCCCAGCGATCGATCGGGTTGAAAAAAAATACATGCATATATTTCCAACGTAACAATATAATGCTGATGAATTCACCGGTCTCCTGGCCATAACCTCCAAAAAAACGTACAAAAACCCCATTTCGGACCTTCTATTGTATCGATTTTGGGTGTTCCCAGCGATCGATCGGGTCGAAAGATTATATGGGTGAATATTTCCAATCGGAAAATATTTTCCGACAGTATTTATCGGTCTCCGACCCATTACCTCCAAAAAAATGTACAAAAACCCCATTCCGGACCTCCTATTGTATCGATTTTGGGTGTTCCCAGCGATCGATCGGGTCGAAAAATTATATGGGTGTATATTCCCAATCGGAAAATATTTTCCGACAGTATTTATCGGTCTCCGACCCATAACCTCCAGAAAATCGACATAGAAGTGATAATCGCTTGAAGTCCGAGACCCATTTCGAGGTTTTCCCAGCAACCGATCTGGTCGAAAAAAAAATCTGTGGTACAATCCTTCATAGAGCAACTAATTCCAAAAGTATACACTGGTCTCTTGGCCATAAACTTCAAAAAAACGTACAAAAACCCCATTTCGGACCTCCTATTTTATCGATTTTCGGTGTTCCCAGCAATCGATCGGGTTGGAAAAATACATGCATATATTTCCAACGTAACAATATAATGCTGATGAATTCACCGGTCTCCTGGCCATAACCTCCGAAAAAACGTACAAAAACCCCATTCTGGACCTTCTATTGTATCGATTTTGGGTGTTCCCTGCGATCGATCGGGTCGAAAAATTATATGGGTGTATATTTCCAATCGGAAAATATTTTCCGACAGTCTTTATCGGTCTCCGACCCATAACCTCCAGAAAATCGACATAGAAGTGACAATCGCTTGAAGTCCGAGACCCATTTCGAGGTTTTCCCAGCAACCGATCTGGTCGAAAAATATCTGTGGTACGATCCTTCATCAAGCAACTAATTCCGAAAGTATACACCGGTCTCTTGGCCATAATCTCCAAAAGAACGTACAAAAACCCCATTTCGGACCTCCTATTGTATCGATTTTCGGTGTTCCCAGCAATCGATCGGGTTGAAAAAAAATATATACATATATTCCCAACGTCACAATATAATGCTGATGAATTCACCGGTCTCCTGGCCATAACCTCCAAATAACGTACAAAAACCCCATTTCGGACTCCCTATTGTATCCATTTTGGGTGTTCCCAGCGATCGATCGGGTCGAAAAATCATATGGGTGTATATTTCCAATCGGAAAATATTTCCCGACAGTATTTATCGGTTTCCGACCCATAACCTCCAAAAAAACGTACAAAAACCCCATTCCGGACCTTCTATTGTATCGATTTTGGGTGTTCCCAGCGATCGATCCGGTCGAAAAATTATATGGGTGTATATTTCCAATCGGAAAATATTTTCCGACAGTATCTATCGGTCTCCGACCCATTACCTCCAAAAAAATGTACAAAAACCCCATTCCGGACCTCCTATTGTATCGATTTTGGGTGTTCCCAGCGATCGATCGGGTCGAAAAATCATATGGGTGTATATTCCCAATCGGAAAATATTTTCCGACAGTATTTATCGGTCTCCGACCCATAACCTCCAGATAATCGACATAGAAGTGATAATCGCTTGAAGTCCGAGAGCCATTTCGAGGTTTTCCCAGCAACCGATCTGGTCGAAAAAAAAATCTGTGGTACGATCCTTCATCAAGCAACTAATTCCGAAAGTATACACCGGTCTCTTGTCCATAACCTCCAAAAAAACTGACAGACACCCCATTTCGGACCTCCTATTGTATCGATTTTCGGTGTTCCCAGCAATCGATCGGGTTGAAAAAAAATATATACATATATTTCCAACGTAACAATATAATGCTGATGAATTCACCGGTCTCCTGGCCATAACCTCCAAAAAAACGTACAAAAACCCCATTTCGGACTCTCTATTGTATCCATTTTGGGTGTTCCCAGCGATCGATCTGGTCGAAAAATTATATGGGTGTATATTTCCAATCGGAAAATATTTTCCGACAGTATTTATCGGTTTCCGACCCATAACCTCCAGAAAAACGTGCAAAAACCCCATTCCGGACCCCCTATTGTATCGATTTTGGGTGTTCCCAGCGATCGATCGGGTCGAAAAATTATATGGGTGTATATTCCCAATCGGAAAATATTTTCCGGCAGTATTTATCGGTCTCCGACCCATAACCTCCAAAAAATCGACATAGATGTGAAAATCGCTCGAATTCTGAGCCCCATTTCCAGGTCTCCCCAGCAACCGATCTGGTCGGAAAAAATTCTGTGGTGTATCTTTCGACTCCTTCGACAAAACTGGTGACTTTCCACCGGTCTCCGGCTAGTAGTTACCGAGAAAAAAAATTATTTGATACAAAAACCTTTTTTTAGGCATGATTTAAACCTCGGACTGGAATTCTGAACATTTCATCGTGTTCCTGAGGAAATTTCCGAACAAATAGAGCAAAAAAAAATTCGATCCATGATTGATCAAAACTTCACTGACATGAATTTGATTGAGTTTTATGAGTTCCCAAGGAACGAGTCCTATATCAAGTTCTCAAACATACTCGGATCGTCTTTGATCAGGAAAGACTCCGATCGAGAATCTTGCACATCGAAAGAATCGGTTTCATAGAACTACCGGGTCTAGACTAATTTTGATCATTATTGCATGGGTTTTGTGCATTAAATGTCTCACCTAAAACTTTCGATCCCAATTTGAAATATTGGAAAAGCCGAATATTCTCTATTCAGATAATTCATTTTGTCAAGGATTACCTTCCAGTGTCGAGAGGAGGTCACGTTGGTGGTTGACGTCTTCATCTGAGCTTAGAACTTCTGATATTCTTACTGGAAGATTAATTTGATTGAAAGATTTTTCCTCAGTGGGAAACGAAGATATCATACCTGGTTATATCGTCATTTTTCCTCGTTGAACAGAGTTGTCCATGGATTGTCCAAACATTTGTAGCATTTTCGGCTTTTCTCTGGCCATTGGCTCAAATTCGACCGTTGCATGGCTCATTTCAGCTGATCTCCATTGAGTCAACATGATATATCCACTAAAACTGACGAGTGCCAGTACATCACGCAACCATATCTCAACTCGATCTAGATTCTTGTGTTTGACCATAAATCCTCCTTCTAGATCCACCTGCACCAATACTTCAGGAAAAGCTGTCCACCTTCCAGTCTATCGGATATCACAGCGGCAGATTTAAAAAAATCTTTTTTCTCACACCCCACTCATAGCTTACACCCAAAAACCTCCACAATATAAATCTCAGAACACCAAAATAACAAATCGATCTTCCCAAGAATCAATCATCAAAACGCAACGAGCGACCTGCCCGACTCGCAGATGCGTTCATCGTTCTTGCTCAGAATATTTGGTGCTACATATAAGACAGACTGTTAGCATCATGGCCGACGCGTGTCGTGGTAAACCACTTGCAACGTGACACTCGTCTGGCTCTTCTGAAAGCTAAGGAAAATTAATGTTCTACTGAATATTGATGGTGCAGCTCTTGCTTGCGTCTAGAAAAGGAGTTTGTGGAAAAAAGGTAACTCCAAGAGTAGCTCTATTTCAAGGAAATGCACACGGTTGTACACCAACACAAGCGAAAAAAGAGCCACCATAATCTAAGCTCTGTATAAGGAACTAGAGATGTGGAAACGCAAAACGATGCTGGTATTGTACTGCCAATCTCATTTGCAGAATGCTCCAACCAATGAAAGCTTTTATGTGGCCGGAAGAGTCGTTGCAAACTGTCTCCATATCCATGGCGTGTGTGATTCACTATGAAGTTGCATTCTTTTTAAAGTTCGATTAAATGAGCCCTCGCTTTGTGATGCACAGAATTATTTGAGCAATGCGTAGTGTACAATATTCAAGATGTCACGCAATTGCATTGATACATTCTCATTGCTATGGTTGGTCGAGGAAAAATCTGCGTGGCTCTCTCGCCATTAAGTCGGTAGAAACTTTAGAAGTACGGTTGGTGAAATGAAATCTTGCCATGGAAGTATTTTACGGAGGCAATAATTTATATGGACTTGGTGACGAGTTCACAATGAGCGTCGCACATGCGTGCGCAAATGAGTACACCTGTGCGGGGCCATTAGTGCCACTGATGAGACACTTTGTGCCAATGTTTCAAGATACGATAACCCGGTTGAAGTATCCGGATTGCACAAGCTTCTCTCCTCCGTCGACTCGATTGTCCAAGAGTCCATGAGGAATGATGCCGTAAATCTTGGATCCGAAAGGGTCTGGAGCCTGGAGACTGTCTAGTGAGTTGAGCGTACTGTAGAATAGTTCGTGGAAGAGATAGTCAAAAAAGGAAAATTGAAACTTTGGTCCTGTGTATGTTGAGAGATTCTGCATGAAAATATTAATCCATGATAGTCGAGTGGGTCTAACAATTTTGTTGGATTCGGCACATTGATGTCAATATCACATGATTTTCAGGGATCTAACATCTTGTTTTGGACTCTGCTCAATTATTTCTTATCTTACATGAAGTTCATCAACGATCTATGAGTTCCCACAGTACTTCCAAAACATCATGCAGTCGAGTTTTCAAATTGTCAAAAATGGCTCGTCATTGTACTAATCCTATTCTACGTATTATTAGATGCGGATTAGGTTCAAATCTGCGGATTTTCTTCAGTGATGTGTTTGAAACTCCCTTGACCAAAAATATACCCCTGGACTGTTCATCAATATCCAAAATTGTGAAAGATCTCAGCTAGACGCTCCACATGATCGGACTAGAAAATGGTGTTCCCGAATATCTCACGAGGTTCTGCGTGCGTTGCGCCAAATAAGAATTTCCACAGAAGGAAACCCACAATATGGAAGTAGTACTTATGTAGTTTTGGATAGCCCCGGTTCTTATACAGGTTGGATCGATTATATCGAGGATTGTATGGGTCAGAAAGTATTCGACATTTTCTGGAAATATCCCACTGGTTTCGATGAGACTTTTGAGTAGATATTCGGACATCTCCATTGCTCTCTATATTGTACTGATGTGTAGCTCTTGTATGAAGTTAATGGAAGAGAATGTTGGGGTAAAAGACCATTACCAGTAGAAAATGCTTCGAAAATTATATTCCAGAAATTTTAATGGGTAGTATGTGGAGCCAATCAAACAATTGAGGAAGACGAATGACGAGAACCCCATCAGCGTTGCTCACATTTGACATTTCGGATATGATTGGATGACCTGATCCGTCACCCCAAAAAATCTCCCCTGTTAAGAGACTGATTCGATTTGCAACTGCAAACCACCGCAATGCGCATAGCTCCATAGAAGCAATAATATACGCACCATGCCCAGTAGATAGTTTCATACCTAATCATGTGCAGTATTCATGATCATGGAAATATTGAGATCATGGACATTTTTAGACGATTACCCTTCAGAACGTTGAACATTCAAAACTTTCGGATAACATTCTCCGACTCGTAGGATCTCAGAGATGATATAACCTTCGTGAATTAATGAAACTCACTGGATTAAGGTGAAGTAACGAACTCTGGAGGATCTATTTGACATCCAAGAAATCATATCTCTAGATTCTTGAAACTGTTCATATGGAGCAAATTCATGAATATTTGCCCAGAGAAACATTTGTTTAGAGGTCGGAAGCCCACATGGCCTCGTGAATAACGCCCTCGCCTTGAACCTCGCCTTGTACGCAGATGGCTAGGTTCGGATCTCGGCCGGCATCACTGACATTTTCATGAGTGCTTTTTGTTAGTGGCTTCGGTGGCTCAGAACCCACCTGAAACTGTTTTATGATGAGCCCCACAGAAAAACTCAAGAAGGTCTGGATAGTGCGTTAATTGGAGTAAGAAGAACTCGTTCATAGAAGAAGAGGCAGAATCAAAGACAGTGAAGTAGCCATTGATATCCAGCCATCGAATGGTCAACTTGCGGATTGCGATTATCTAAAGACTCATAGAAACATAACAACTTTTTGGACAATTCGTGATCATACGCAAATGAGGAATCACTTCATGTCTGAACTCTCGTACTATCAAAACAGTATCTCTACTAAGGGTTGACTATGGAATGATTGGAATGGGTTAGAGAAATGCCCTTTTTGTTCAAATGTATCAGGATACTACTTCATAGTATATTGAGAAGAAGCATGCGGCTGAATGATTGATGCCAACCTCTGGCATTAATATCTTTACATCCATAACGGGATACACAATTCAATATTCCGATACGTATCTGTCCCCCTCGGCAGGGTCGGAATGAAAAAAGACGGAAGTACCAATAATTGTATCTTGTTGTATCGGCGAAAGATGGACTTAATAAACACCTGGAAACAAATGAGCCAGAGGAAGATCAAACCACATGAAGTCATGCAAGAGCAAGTGAGACAGAAAAGTTTGCACAGGGACGAAAAAGAAGATAAAAAAAGAGAGGGAAGCAGATGAAAAAGAGGACAGAGGTATATAAGAGGCTATAAATCTAGAGAAACGGCAAACATACCATGAAGGACATAGGGTATATCGAAGACCCGAAACCTTAAATCATGGAGTGGAACAAGAGAGAAAGAGAAAGGAAGAAAAGTTGAAGGAGTGAGAAAGAGGGTGCTTCGAATGTTCACTCATGGGTAACGCAAGGGTGACTTGTGCGCGGGCGTACGATTGGTTAAGTAAATAAACAAATGCAGATTAGTTCTTCGAGTCAATTCCAAAACAGGCATCTGTAAATCATCCCAAAAACTCATTAAGAGAGCGTGTATTCAAAGCGTGCACAATACGATCACTACATCAGCGCATCGAGTAATCTTCCAAAGTTTGCAGTGCACGGTATCATTGACAGCTCATCTTCTGAAAGCTTTGAGTCACGATGAATATTCTTGCCTCGAATGATCATGATTGAATCATTAATCCTCTCTAAGGTTAGGGGGAAAAAAGTATATTAGTTGATAAAATTATCATAATCATTTAAAGTAGTTGTCCTGCAACTACGTGAGGCTACTTAACCTCACTTTTTCGGTAACATCGATTTTAACAAATATATAATTTAGGCAAATTAGCGTGTTCTGCAAATCAAAAAGCAAGCAAAGATGGGCTAAGATACTTTTATGATCAAAACCCGTTCGAACCAGGCAATGATTTGCGCATAAACAGAATTTTGGTGAGGCCGTTATGCAATTTCAATTTTCCGATAGCCGCTACGGAAAAATTAAACGATCAATCTGGATCGGACTTGGCCAAAAGATGTAACTTTGGGCCAAGTGCATGAAATTGACTTTGCCAAGTCGTTATTTTGAAGGTAATTTCCTTGTCTTTTCAATGAAATTGGTTTCAGCAGGCTAAATTTGTTCGCATGCGCAGAATGAGTCATTTTTCAACCGAAGAGACTGAGAATATTGATAAAATGTAAAAAAAAATGGCGTCGAACCCAAAAACACAGATCAAGACCACTTCCGAAATGACACATAATTTTACATTGATATATGAATTTTCAGATTCTTAACGAATTGGATTTCTGAAGAATTGAATTTTTTCACCTTTTTGCTCATAGTCCGTATCCTCAAAAAAATTTTTTCTAAACATATTTCGATAGATTTTTGAAAGACCTTTCGAATCGAATGCAACTACTTGCGTGGTCGTATCTTACCTCAAGTCGGAACTAAACTCATTTTACTGAAAAAAGATTGATATTTTTTCCTAAAAACACTATCACAAAGATATTCCCCACGGAAACAAAAAATTCTTTCTGAACCCCATAGAGAGTGAAAAGTCCATCTTTTGGATCATAGAATCGATTAAGAATAGTGGAAGAACAATCTGAGATATGTCTGCAATTCGTGGTCCACTTTCGCGCGGAATTACTCATACGTGCGTGGCTGAGATAAGATCCAGAGTACTTTTGTTGAAACACGCAAACGTTATACGGTATAAAACATGGTCATGGGCAAAGAAAAACGTGTCTCTCAATTTTGGGATAGTCAATAGATCGCAAAATAGGATTTCGCAAATATCTATTGCAGTGTATTTCGAAGATTACGAAGTAGTAAAACCAAGTTCGTATCATACAAATATTTGTGGTATTTAATATTGATCAAACTTGCTCATCAATTGATGTCGTTCTATGCATGAATTACATCATATGAACAAGAAACCCAATATCTGAGTCCTAGATCAGTACTCATTGATGATTCATCCAGATGACTCATAAGAGGAGCACGAACCTTGTGGGTCCTGGATTCGTTCCAAACTTTGGGAATCATCTTGTTTTGGTGAGAAATGAAGGTATCTAGAAGGTTTCCGTCCAATTGGCCTCCTGTCCTGAGATATAGCTATAGAGGTTAGTATTTCCAGTATATCTGTAAATACGAAATCTTAATATGACCCTATATGGGCAATGCTAATCTCCATCACTGAATCTGGGATTGAAAATCCCATTGGATGAAGCCCTTTTAGGTACCTTCATTTTACACCAAAATAAGATGATCCCCAGAGTTTGAGACGAATCACAGGACCCGCAAGGTTAGTGGTCCCTTTGTAAGTGAGATAAGACTCCAAGGTTCACACTTCGCCTCATGTATCACTAAAATGCTTTTAAAATCCGAGTATGGGGTGTTTCTCGGGAGCTCTTGCTCAGCGACCATTCATTCGAATTTGAATCGTATTGGTTTATCTCTCAGAATGGCGAGTCAAACGATCCTCCTCTCCCCACATAATTAATAGGGGATGGAAAGCACCAATCTAGTCATGAAATACCAATCATTTTTTATAAATCGGAAATTATTCATTCCATCAGAGAATGTATGGGTAGTTTTCTGTAGAGGCTCTTCAAGATCTATGGAGAAGAACACTGGACAATTTTTCAAATGATGTACCCATTTCGAGTTATTAATCATTCTCGTTCTAAATGCTTCAGATTTGCAATATTCTTGCCATACATCATACCCTATATTTTATATTCCCAGCATATTTAGGAAAGCTGGAAAATTTTGGAGAATTTTTCCTTCATGCGTTAGATATGTTCGAAGAAGTGGTTTAAACGATCCCCCAAAAATTTAGATTATGCTGGGAATATGAAATACGCAAAATAATGCACGATGAAGATTTGCATGATACAGGGAATTCAAACCAGATCATTTGAACAGGAATACCTCATAGCTCAAAATGGACGCATCATACGAAAAATTGTCGCGAGACCTACTATGAGGATTTCAAAGAGCCTCACCAAAGATATACTCTACACATTCCCCGATTTTATGGATACTTTGAGAGTCATTGGAGAAAAACGTTGTCTCATGGCCGAACTAACTGGTACATTCTCATCCCATGTTGATTGTGTACGGACGAGTAATTTCACCCGGAACTTTGAAAGATGACCCGATATGAATTAGGTTTAAAGAGATTCTAGCTGTGCAAAAGCTGCCAAAAAGTACCTCGTACCCAGATTTTGAACACCTTCTAATAACTCTTATTGCACCTTGAAGCGAGGTGTAAGCTCCTGCTTCTTGAACATCGATGAAATAATATTTTTAGGCCTTGAAATAGATGTACCAGAAATATTTCTTTCTTCGGTCTAATTAACTGATTAAATCCTCCAAATTAAGTAATATTTCTTATCTCAACAGTTTGGTGTCAATGACATCGAATTAAAACTCCAAAGCATACAGAGTTATGCCCAACGCAAATTTGGACAGTGAATATCTGAACAAAGTTGTGCCTCCATCGACGCGCGGGGAGTGAATTTCATTTTGAGTTAGATTCATGAAATCCATTGGAAATATTAAGGTGAATGCGGTAGGAGCAGCACGAGAACCTAAAAATTTTGTAAAGGAAGGACAATAAATCGAGCATGCAACTCAAATTTGGGGATGAGCTGATCCCCGCTCATCCTGTGGGACTGAATGATGCAGGACAATTTGTTCTCTATGAAATCCGTACGAAGGATCACAAGTGAATAGATCTTATATCCCTCCAAATATATACATGGACCGCGGAAAATGGCACTCACATGGATCGCATTTGAGTGAACAAATAATTTAATTCTGCAACTTTTCCTTTTATTTTGCATCAGGATCTTCAAGGTAGAATTATTCAGCTCTTAAACCCTTGGTTAGATCAAATCCTACTCTCATATAACGATGTACCCTTACCCGGGGTGACTTTGAAACACTTTTGTACCATGGGGATACCCATGAAGATTGACTCGTGGGACCGCGCTATAGGGCGTGAAATTCACTTGTTTGTCGTATATGTGATATGAACGAAGGAATCTATATAAATTCGAGCACAGCAATGGGACTCGGCTCTTGGAAGAATATTGTCAGTGTTTGCGCAAAGTAATACTTCCTACAGGTCGATTTTGAATTTCGGTCGTCTAATAGGTTAGGGCCTCCAGCGACGAGTAGTTTCCGCGTGCTCATCGCGATTCCACGATCCGGATCCACAGCGCTGAGGATCGCGGAATTGCGAATCAAGTGTAGAATTCCAGAAATTTCTAGACACTAGACGTGCACACTTAGTCTAGACCGAAATTCAAAATCTGCTTATTTTGGAGACAAATCCACCGAATTCACTCACGATCAGCCGAATGTGGGATTCCCATCGAATATCACAATGAGTGAAATTTGTTCCGTTGTATTGTGTCGTCGATCTGGAAACATCTGTATTGACTCAATGAATAAAACCACCAATGTTCCACTTTGATCATTTTGAGAGACTGAACTATTCTTTAATATAATGAAGTTTTTGAAAATGTTCTCGACTTTCAATGACAAAAATCGATCTAACATAATTTATTTTTCATTGATGTTCCTCTAGTGCAACGGAATTTCATGAAAAATTATAATTGAATACCAAGTTGTTTTGAGAGATAATCAATCAGGAAGACTGGTCGTCCTTATTAGACTCTTCGAACAGATAAAACCAGTCATTTGCGATAAAGTAGAGTTGCGAACTTAGTCAATCTTCTACACACGACAAGACTTATTGAGTTACTTTGGATTCCCGAGTATGAAGAAAACATTTGTATATTCTCTGTTATGCTTCGCGTACGTTGCAGCAGATAATGAGAAAGGATCACTACCCACTCCGAGTGAGTTTCCAAAAGCACATTGATTATTGCCACTTTTAGGTCTATGGTCTTGAAAATTTTTGTAATTGTCAGCTTGGAATATGAGTTACGGTTGTTGAGGGACAAATGAGGGAAGATTCACAGCTTCGATTCCATTCAACATACGCCACATGGGCCTGAAATTGTCAAAAGTACAACCCAATCAGAATGTATTAGATTGAAATCGGATGAGATCTGATCGGGATGAGTCTCACAGCTTTCCATTAGGAAGATGAGCGCTTTCCAGTTTCTTTGAGACTTTGGTCACGATACGAAGAGTCTTGCATGCCTTGCCAAAACTTCAATCAGAACTCATTTTGTTCACATTTATTTCCAATGCTGGATCTTTATCTTCCGACAATGATAATTAGTGATATCATGCACCAGACAAAAGCTATTGATTCATTTCATTCGATTACATTCACATAAACAATTCCTTACTCAAATTCACAATAGTTCATGAAATGATTATGCAAACACATATTCTTGCATATATTTCCTTGATCTTTGATTCACATTCGATTTTTTTAATGAGAGATCTTATGGAACAACAGAACTATGTATTTGAAATATATATAAAATTGCAACAGAATCAACCAAGCCTCACATTGCAATCGCAACTTTGACTTGTCATATAGTCAGTTAGGCAGATTTAGCTATCATCTTACGTTTTTATTCATTTTTTACTCTCTGTGCACATTCTCCGAGACAAATATAGAATGTAGATTTTGAGATTTATGCGAATGAAATTTTCAGAACCAAGACCAAATCTTCAAGAAATTATCGATAATCTCGATCTGAATGAACTGAGGGGACAAATAGAGACGGAGATTAGAAATCTTTGGAGATTGCAAAGTAAATCAGAATTCCTTGAAAGAAAGCTGAATGATGATCAAGGTTCCAAGCTAATCAACGGTATAGGTGAGTTGCGTTTGAGATAGGTTGGAAATAGTATTTTTCTATTCGAGGGTGGGAAGTTTTCCGGCCAGAGCCCCGGCAAGTTTCAAAATAATCACAAACAAAGCAATAGTATATTGTCGCACTGAGCGCGTGAGCCCGTTTCTGGTGCTAGGACAGTTTGTCTGACAACCGAAGTGAAACAGACATATCCTCCAGTGCCCGAAATGGGCTTGCAAGCGAAATGCAAATGCAATGTTCCATTTTGAGATCTTTAAAGTCGTTTCCGAATATGGCATCTTTAAGTTCGAGCAATGGGAAAAATAATTTTGAAGACTCTACCGGATATTCCTGAAATTTTATTTCCCGCACTAATTGTGCAACCTTTCGGCCGCCTCATCTACGGACCTTTCGAAGATTAATGATGAGCAATTCACGCAACTGATGGATTTATCACCAAGTGTGCCTCGAAGTCGAATTTTCACCATGAAAATGACAGAAAAGTTTCATAAACTTACAATGGAAACAGCGAGTTATTTCCACAATCTCCTAAGTCCTGTCTGGTGGGAACATATGAATTGTCAGAAGATAAAATGTAGATAACAAAATAGAAACATAAATGAATCAGTTGACCATTCTAAACAAGAGTCTCAATCTGAAAATAAAAAAACATAGCCAACGGTATTCAAGATTCAGAATATTTTCTGTCACTACACATAAGGTGAAAATATCTCAAATCAATGTCACTGAAATGATCAAGTAAATTGTGACCACATCGTAATACTCAATGAGAAGTCAAAAAAAGCAAAATATCGCTTGCACGGGAGGAAAGAGGCATATTAGGAGCTTTACAAGATTCTGACGATTTTGTCTTCTTTTAAAGGCAATGAATTCCAGAATGTCCAGATTTTAGAAGAAAGTTTACCATCTTTGGGCATTTATGAGAGATTTATTGTGCCTAGTCGGATGCAAATGACAGATTTGGATTGTATGGCGGGTCCAAGTGGTTTGCAGTCTGGAAATGGTATGAACCACGAGTTTCTGATAATTTACCTCTAGGTTTAATCTCGGGTTTAATTTATATTCACGTTTTATACGTCCATACGTAGAAATTAGCGTGTTTCTAGGCGTCCTCGCTACGCGATGACACCTGGAAACAAGCTGTTTCTGCGTACAGACGTAAAAAACTGCATACGCGTCTCGTGAGGAAACATTTTTCCTTCGGGAAAACCAAACTGGGCGTTGCTTTCGACCACGTCCAGCCTGATTTCCCGAAGGAAAAAGTGTTTCCAGCACTCGATGCGTGATGTACTAATTTGTTGCTACTTGATGAGACAAATCATACAAATATTTTCTTAACTTACTTATATCACAGGTCAGTTGTCTGGTTTCCTATTAAACATGCATGAAGAAGACGGAGCAAGATCTAGAGAGAATTCGAGGCAGTTACTTCTTAATGTTCGAAGAAGAATTGAAAATCAAAAGAGGGACCTGATCATGTTGTATCAAAGACTCAGTGAGCTTGAAACAATTGAGAGATTGAGTAGACATAATTCGGGAGATTTCATTGATTTTGGCGGAGAGAGCGATAGAAAATGAGAAATATAAGTTATTACCTCGAATGTATTGTACAGTATTTTTATAATTGTCTACAAAGACTCACAGCACAATTAAACCGCTTACTGCTCACTGTTTTTGAGTATTGATGAAATTGACGAGTTCGCCCGTTCCGGGTCAGTATAATAAGTTGCTTCAGAGCTTACTTCTATTCATCGTTTCTGCAACCAAGCATGAGTTGTGATTTGATATGATGAAGTGTCAGATCTTTTCCCTCTACAAATTTCATCGAAGGTGGAGAAAACATGGAAAAAAATGGAAATTTGGCTACATATCCGACTTACATTGATGTTAAGAATTTATTCTTTCAGTCAGACAGGAGCACGTATTTTTCTCGCGCAACAGTATTTTCTGACGATTCTGATACAGTTATGAATATGTTCTCATCGTACTAACAAGAAAAGGTCATGGTCTGTTGATCCTGGATTCCGCTGAAACTCGAAGAATTATCTCTTTTGAGTGCCAAAAGGAGAGATGATTCACAGAATTTCAGCAATATCCACGACCCACAGACCTCGACCTCTTTTTGAAAGTTGAGTTCGAGTACTGGAGAATATGAGGTGGAATGAAATCAATTTTTCATCTATAAACAAAGTTGAATCGCGAAAACAATTCCTTGGCTGTATGATTGATTCTCCTTGACTTGCATCAACACTAGTGAGCATGCTCTCTCGCTTGCAAAATGATATTGTGAAATCTACTTGCTGATTTTTGGTCTTCGATGTACAATGATTTTTTTTGACAAAGCACTTGCTTTTGAACATATTGTTCTCCGTGCATGAAACCTAAGACAGCTTTGGATTTAGTAGCTCAAAATACGCCTAATGATTGATCCTTCATAAGTAGAATTGATTTACATGTTCACCAGAGTAATAATTTGACCATGCCGGTGATTAGCCGAGTTAATATAGAGCCCACATCTTAACATCTGAAAAATAATACATATTTGGATGGACAAGGTCAAATGCGTTCGTATATTTCTGGGATCGTCCATGAATTTTATCTTTCTACGGCATGGCAGTCCCGATAAATTTAGAACTCGTGGTAAGTTTTTTCATTGGAAGTTCCCGAAAAGAGTCGACATGGAAATTTCCACGTCCAGTTCGTTCAAACATGAATTACCTCACCAATAGGAATTTACTTCAGTGCAATACATATTGTAATGAATTTCTAATTGGACTATCTCGATAAAACTGCGAGAGCCAAACCATGATCAGATTATTTATTGACGTATCCGATCTTGCAAATGAAAATTTCCCGGTAAACCAAAGCGAAATTTTGATATCGCTTCGAATGATGCAAAGTTATTCAGTAACACAACGTCGTTATGATATTCATGTGATGAGTTTCATTCTGCAAATATTGTATTTCGAAGATCAGTCCCCAATCAATTTCAACTTAATCATAATTCCATCAATGAAACAACACACAACGAAAATCTATTTTCTCATGAAGTAATCAATACACTAGAACGTGCTCAGCCTAACTATAACAAACCCCATGTGACTCTTGGGTGAGATACTCTCACAGTGAGTTACCTGCACTGCTGTGAGAAAAATTCGCACGAGAGAGTATATACAGCCCGCATCTTTCTCATACACTTGACGCTCTCACCACTAGCGATTCTCACCTGTATAATACTGGCCATCAAGGACACGCGTCCAAGTATCTCAGATATACAGACTCTCTTCACAAACGCGTAGGCTGGGATGTAAAAAAAAAAAAAAAAAAGATTGTCGCCTGTCGTCACCCGCGCCCAAAAGCCTTTCGAACATCGATCATCCACGCTATCGACATCTATACACGAGGCAGGTTCCTAACATCGTCCTCAGCGACAGACACGCGCGAGGCCAGATATATCGCGAAAGGTGATCTGATGTGCCCTCTCAATGAATGCAGCCAGCCTCAGAGTGTGGTTTTATCACGCGTGATTGAATTCAAGAGTGAGCTGTCTTTCTATGCGAAGGGAAATTTCTCGGGTCGCAGGATAATTTTGGACAGGTGTAGAGATAGCCGCAGTGGACGATGGATCAATGTCTGTATATGAGACCAAAATATTCTCTCATAGTCCTTGTGAGGCCTGTTACGATATTTTGACGCTTGGACTATAGAGTGCCATTCTTGGTTTTGAAGATTCTGTTGTCGTTCAATCGAGCGTGTAGCGGAAGGAGATTCGAGGATCGATGGATTGTAACGCTGGTCCTGCTGATTTCTTATCATTGAATTGTTGATGATCCAACTCTCTAAGAATTTTTCTGTAGCTACATATGTATCATAACTAGAGGCTATCACTGACTCATTGCTGTACTGTCGTATAGGTTGAATTCACCCGCAGACTAGAAATTTTAGGAGATTGGTCACAAGAAACCCAGAATCTGTTAAACAACCAGGATTTTGTAATTCAACTAATTTCAATACAATACATATTTCTTGCAATCATAGCATTTTAAATTTCAATCGAAATGTTTCTCTCGTTAAAAATATATCTTCTTAAGGAAATAGCCCACATGAGGCACACAAATTTTGGTAAGATATTTTCATGAAGTTTCCGCTACCAATGACCATTTTGTGTTCAGCGCTAGAAATTTTCGATTCAATTACAAATTCAAGATCTAGTTCTTCGCGTCTGGGGAAGTATCTCAGAAACTTTTAATCTTTGGAAGAATTACAGAAATCATGTGTACATTCAAATTACTCCTTAGTGAACGCATAGGCCATATCCATTGAAAACATTCCGGAGCTTTCTAATTGTGATCTTCTACAAAGTATCCAGTCATATTGAAATTGAGGACTATCCTCTCTTGTAAGAATCGGGCGATCAGAAATAGAATCATGCCAGTTCAAGTTTTTGGAATTTCCCGCATAATATGTTGAATGATGTTTGAGCCCTCGGCTCCTAATTGGTTATTCGTTCAAAAGTTAAAGTCACAATTCGTTCAATTAAAAGTCAACTTCAGTGGCCATTCAACATTCCGCCATTCATCATACAGCTGTTTCCTCAGAATGGCAGTATTTCCAATCGATTTTCTCCTCTCAGTATATTCATAGAATCAGAAAATGTATCGAGAAAATTATTCTGAATCGTGGTTTATATTACCATGACCTTTTGGGTCTCAACTGGACTCACTCTCTGTCATAGATTTTGAAAAGATGTCAACGATTGATGAGCAAACGCTTGGAGATATTCCTTTCCCGGCGTTTCGGTGGTGTTTCAAAGTTAAATGACACGTCAAAAACCTCTGCTGGGCTCATCTTAGAGTTGTTAGGAAATACTTATCAATCGTGATTGCCATGCAGTTGAACTATTTTTATCTATACTCTGATCTTACGTTCAAGATGAAAAATAAATTCATTAACATCATTATTCGGATGTTTCAGTGCTTATCAAATACCCACATCTTAAACACTTCGTGGAGCTTATTTATACTCGAATTCATTCATATATCTCTTTAAGTATTACGAGTCTGGTAAGACGATAATATTCAGAGATTTGATAACTTGTTTTCGGCATTCACATTCAAGATTTCCCCCGATGTCTGCTAACATCTATTTACATACGCGTACGATATTTCTATAGTGATTTCATGAATACAGAGCTGATAATCTCTTTCTTCAACACAAGAGATACCAAAAAAGCGTTTACAATCTTCACTAGACAGACTTTTTGATAAAGATAGCCGCTTCAAGCTGAATCAATTGGAATTGTTCATCATCACTACAGCTCTCCTTGTCGATTATGGTACGTTTTCTTGATCTCTTTGTATTGGAGCATAACTCTTATGTGACTTTTGTGTAACTCGTGAGACCTTCCTTTGGCTTCTACGCATTTTCTGGGAATAAACGCCTCGTGTGGTTCACTTACTGAAGAAATAAAGAATAAATCAACGTAGATTAAATATTGGTTTAGATTCCCGACGACTCAGTTTTATACCAAAGGAATGATAATTTTCTCACTGACAAATTAATTGCGCATTACTTTGACTTGCATCGGCATGGTTTCCAAACTGATTGGTGATATATTAAGACTGATGTAATTAGCAAGATCGACAGTTAAAATACATCTCATGTTGTTCCAATTGAATCACAATGAACTCACATCTCGGCCTAGGAAAAATTAATTCCAGATTTGATCAGTGTTTGTTCTCAAAAATTCAATGCCAACATTTGCGTAGAATATAAGATATCACTGTCTGAGAAGTTCATGATTAGAGAAATTGCTCTATGCATGCTCTTGAAAAAACCTATCTGCTTGATTCACAAAGAACATTGGTTCAAAATCAACGTGAGTATGAATAAGACCTGGCGGATTTTGCTGCATGATCAACGGCGTTGGAACTATAATACCATGATCAAAGATGTTGTTGATATAATACCTATCTAAGGCGTTTTGATATGTTTCGCAAAAACCTTGCTGAGCAACAGACTTTCCGCGGAGACTAAAGTTCTTTGGCACTCTACAAGTAGTTTACTATTATCTGTTTCTATGAGACTCGAAGCTATCGCTGTCTCTCGAAATGAACCATGAGTTAATCTGCCAATAAATTTTCATTTGATGTTGTTCTTTCTTCTCACCCATTCATCCATTTTTTGGTCAAATCGGCTTCGTCGACGTCAAGACCAAAGTTTTTTGGCACTTTATATGTAATTTACCATCATCTGTTTCTATGAGACAGATGATGGTAAATTTGTCATTCGAAAAAAGCGAAAGAAAGAAAAGAAGAGTAATTTACAAAAAAGTCATCAGTGACAAGGGCTGGCAGTTGATTATAATAAAATTTGGCATGAAAGTTGTGTCATGGGGAGAAATCAGAAATGGAATGAAATTGATACTTGTTGTTGGAACGCAATATTCGTGACATTTGAATTTTTCAACGAAAATCCATTATATAGTACAACCATTCAAATTTCAACTAGCAGTTCGTTGCAAGCTCCCTTCGAAATGTACCTTTAACCTTGCAATCTGTTATCTCGTCTTCAGGTTGGTTATCCATTCGTATTGATGGATGTTGATTATTTAAATTGTTTTGGAAAATTTTTCCAACAGTTTCTTGTTTCGGGATCATAACATTTTGTTCTAGGGTAATGAGGACCATGGAGCGTACGTTGTGAGATCAATTGACGGAATTCTCTATCATTATTTAGGATTCCAGCAGATATGAACTTATCTATTAAATCCGGAGTACCCATCTCATGGTTTGGATGCAACGTTATCGGTAAATGAGCATGAGGAAGTCCTCTTCTTGAAACTCAACTATATGCACATGAGCTATGGATTTACTGAATATATCATTACTCATGATATTTTTCGGAGGCTCATCAAATTCAGTTCTGAATAATCCAACCGACATCTTTGGAATATCATTTGGTGATGGTACCTCTTAGACATTTTTTCAAAATTCCCTGAAATTCATTCTACTTTGAATTTTAAGTCATCATCATAACGCTGTTTCGTGTGATTTCCAATGAATGTTATGAATTTCCCAATCTCTCTTAGTTCTCCAAATTCTTGTAATCACTTGATGAAGCGTTTTCCACATCGTCGAGCAATATCCAATTCTGAGTTCTTTCTGATGAGTTTCAAGAAATTTGTTCATTCGAGCATCTGGCTCGTTTGATACGTATTGTTTTTCGTTCATGGTTGAGACGATATTCTTTTTTTGTTGCAATATCATCGAAAGACCACAACTTCTTCTAACTGTAAATAATGCAGCTGCGTTGAATATGGTGGATTTGAGAGGAGATAATTGCATTCAGTGGACGTCGGTAGAGTTCGGTGGAATTCGGTGGAATCCGGTGGGAAGACGGTAGCATAATCCAGCACCCGGTGGAATCACATCGGAATTCGGTGGATGGCAGGTGACAAAACTTCCCACTTTTATCAAATACCGTAAAAACGTAAGTGAAAAATGGCAATGTTAGGGAGTAGAATCTCGGTGGAAAAACAAAGAAATTCAGTGGCAGAATGATGGAATTCAGTGGGATATCTAATGAATTCATTGGCTCTCGGTGGAACTGAGTGGAACCCAGTGGAATTTGCACAAATTTGGTGGAAGGTGGTGACGCTCGGTGGACCTCAGTGGCCCTTGGTAGCCTCCAATGGAGCTCAGCGGAATTCAGTGGAGTCGCTCGAAATTTTCCATTTCAACTGTCCTTATAATATAGGGAGATACTGGCAATGCTAACGTTTTTGCTTGTAGCTCAGAACAGAAGGCCCATTTGACGGAGTTACTCTAGATTCTTCATATTTCAGGTGGTACGAGACTGTGAAAAAAGTTTGGTGAGATTTGGTGACCCGGACCCTCTGGACTACCCTTGTGAGTATTATCGATACCAAGCACTCTAGACGATGATATTGAAGTACCAGAAAGTATTGTTGTAGTCCAAAATTACCCTCAACAGTGCTTAGAGCTATTTAGGACAGAGTAGACATTTCAACCCAGTAGTTTTTGCGAGAATCTTCGAATAATCCCGAAAACACGATGGAAAGCCTGCAAATCGCTGACGGGGCTCGGAATTCCGCTTGCGGGAAACCTCGTCAATGAGAATGAAAATAAATTCACTCCCGCGTCTCGCTGGGCGGAGACGAGATAGTTGAGGGTTGAGCAGTCTTGTTTTGTTGAGTGGAGGCCTCGGCTTTCAACGCTCCGAGCAGCGCCAAGCGTTTGGCCTGTTGAAGTCCGTAGAGGTCTCGTCGGTGCTCCTCTTCGGAGCGGGGTACGTAGGTTTTGGAACGTCTCTGTCGTTGACTGGGACGGTCCATCCGTCCGGTCAAGGTGCGTGGGCGTCCTCACGACGTCGTTGGATTAGGGACGGGGTTAGGCACTCGAATAATTCTCACAGTTTCAAGATACAATTGCGACTCGGTACTCGAGGTGCGAAACACAAACACTATGCACACTTGGTCACTCATGCCACCGGGGCAACTTGGTACGGTCGCGGCGGGGCACGTTGAGTCGGGTTCGTCGAGGCCACGGCTGGGCCGAGTGTCGTGGAGACAGCGTCGCGACGGCGAGCTGGAGGAGACTGATGATGATTGACGTTCGGGAGCGCGGTCTTATATACCCGCGTTCTACCTATGTTCGTACGCTCGGGAAGCGTACGATCCTATGCCTCGTATACTACGTACGCTGCTGAAGCGTACGTTTGTATAGAGATTGATCATTCGTACGTCCCGGAGACGTACGAATTTCAATGATTCGAAAATCGTACGGTTGAAAGGTGCACGTATATTTGCATCTACATGATTTATGAGTACCGTAGCGTACGCCTAAGAGGCGTACGAACTCTGATTGCCTGTTTAACCATACGGAACGTACGGTGGAACAGCATACGTACAGGATCTGGAAGTGATATTCACCGTACGCTCCAGAGGCGTACAAAATATCCTGAAAGATTTTATGATTATTGAGCTCTGCCGAACGTACGCCTAAGTGGCGTACGGAAATGAGTTGATCTGATTTATGATTCGAAGGGTATCCGAACGTACGCCTAAGCGGCGTACGAAAATGAGCTGATTGATTTGTGGCTTAAAATGCGCTGAATCGTACGCTTGGATAACGTACGATTTGGGCGCGTCAATTGCGTATGCGAGTGATTCGCTGGCTCGTGTGCAAAAAATTACATATTCGCGGGGATACAGAATATTAATGCGGGAGTATGCTCGCGTCAAATCGTCCGGGGGATCAACGTGAATATTGGTTTTTTGCGGAGAAGTGCCGTGTGTGCATCGCATTCGGTACCTTGTCGACTTTTTATTCGACAAAACTAATTCTAAGGTACATAATTCGGTTATACATAATTGATTATATATTCTGGCCAGATAGTCATACTTAATTATTGTTCCGGAGCTGGGGGATTCCTCCTACTCCTCAAGTTGTAGCGGTGGCTAGGCGGTGGGTAGGCGAGCTTGCGCTCGGCTTCTCTCCGTGCTGCTTCTGCTAAGGTAGGTCGCCCTCTACGTCGCTTCCATTGCTGGTTGCTCAGGACTCGGGGCGCATCCGCTACCCCTGGGTATGGTTCTGCCAAGATGTCCACCTCGGCAACGTTTGTCGGGGAGTCCTCCTCGACGTGGTTTGCGATGTCGTCCTGCGCACGATCAGGGGTCGTGGCAATGGGGACGGTTGCGGATCCATTCCGACCTTGGTCCTCGGACAAGTGGGCGTCCCCACCGGCAGGTGTGGTCGGCGGATGTGGCCGCTCGATTCGGGGTCCGTCTGCATCCTTGGCGCCGCTGGTTGCGGGGGATGGTGACCCAGGTTCAGCCGCAGGAGGGGCTGGAGCTGTGTGGTCTCGCTTGACCTGCGAGATGTGCACCTTCAGGGCGGTGTTTCCGGGACGGTCGACGGTGAACACCTGCGCTGAATGACAGTGGACGATCTCGTATGGGCCTTCCCATTTCGGGGCGAGGCCAGCGTTGAAGTCATCGGCAGCTTTGGAAAGGGGGTGCGTCTTGATGAACACCATGTCGCCCTCCGTGAAGACTTCATCCGAAGGTCTCCAGCTGCTGGTGAAGTGATCCTGTGCTTGGTTGGCTGCAGCGATGCGGGTCTCGAGATCGTCCGATCGTGGCGAGACTCGTTCCCCTGGGCGAGCGATGTTGTGTCCCAGGAGCAGCTCACTAGGTGAGAATCCAGTGGCGGCGTTGCATCGGCGGCGCATGGCGAACAGGATTCTTGGGACCTCCAGGTCCCAGTTGGTTTGGTGTTGGTACGGAAGTAAGGCCAGGCGTAGTCCCTTCTTGATCTCTTGGTTCCGACGTTCCGTAGGATTCGCCTGGGGATGGTATGCAGGCGTAGTCCATACTTCGACTTGCCACTTGTCGCAGAGGCGAAGCCATTTTGCACCTTTGAACTGTGGTGCGTTGTCGGAGAGTACGGCTCCCGGGTATCCCCATCGTTGGAACACTTCCGTCTCCAGGACGTTGGCGATGACCTCGGTCGTCGATGATGAGATGGGGAAGGCTTCCGTCCATCGGGAGAACAAGTCCGTGACGACCAGAATGAACCGCTTCCCCCGGGGCGTCCGGGGATAAGGGCCCATCAGATCCAAGGCCACTTGTTCCCAAGGTCGTTTCGGCTTCCTGGCGATGTTGGCTCCGGCATCCGCTGGTCGTGCAGCCTTGGTGAGGTTGCAGGGTCCGCATGCTCGCACATGTTGTCGGACGTCGTTGCGAAGTCCGGGCCAGTAGTACTCTCCGCGTATCTGGCGGAGTGTCTCCGCAGCACCAGGATGGCCGGCGAGCGGGTCGTTGTGGAAATGGTGCAGGACGACGTCGCGTGCGGACTCAGGAACGTAGATCCTCGGGTTGGCCGGATCTCGGCAGTATGACAGCAAACCGTCGTGCGTGCTCCATTCCGGTCCTTGAGGTAGTTCCCTGGTGTCGTCTTGAGCCTGGCGGAGGTAGTCATCCAACCAGTTGCATTCCACGCAGGCAGTAATGAGCTCGTCTGAGGGTGGTGAACTGACTGGAGGCGTCAGGGCGTCGTAGTCGTGCTCCTGGTCCTCGAAGTCCTCATCTCCTGGGGCACGAGACAGTGCGTCTGGCAGCTGGTTCTCTCGTCCAGGGACGTGTTCCACACTGAAACTAAAACGACTCAAAAACATTGCCCATCGTGTCAACTTACCCCGCTCGTCTTTCACACGGTCCAGCCATTTCAGGGCTTGGTTGTCCGTGCGAAGGGTGAATGGGGCATCTTCAAGCAAGTGTTTGTACTTGCGAAGTGCCCAAATGACGGCCAAGCACTCTCGTTCGTTAGAGTGATAGCCTCTCTCAGTCGTCGTGAATTTAGCCGATGCATAGGAGATGACGTGCCGCTCTCCTTCTGGTCCCAGTTGGAAAAGCACGGCTCCCATGCCGGCGTCGCTGGCATCGGTCTGCAAGTAGAAGCGCTGGTCCAATCGAGGTCGATGGAGCTTCAACGGCTTCTTGAAGGCTTCTTTGACGAGGTCCATCGAAGCCTGCGCAGCCTGGGTCCATTTCCAAGATTTGCCCTTGAGGAGTTCCGTCATAGGTGCTGCAATCTCGGAGAAGTTGGGAATATACTCCCGGAGCCAGTTGGCGATGCCCAGGAACCTCTGTAAGTCCTTCTTGTTGCGTGGTGGGGCGAACTCCAAGACAGCGCGAATGTGCTCCATCTTGGCCTCGTTGTGGTCCGTGGATACCACATGGCCCAGGAACTCCAGGCGGTCCTTTCCGAAGTGGCATTTGTCAATGGCACAGGCCAGTCCGTACATCGACAGTCGTTCCAAGACTTTGGCGACGTGGACGAGGTGGTCTGACCAGCTGTGTGAAAAAATGACAATATCGTCCTGGAAATTCAGACAGAACTCACCAAGTAGTCCGAGTAGCACTTCCATCCCGATGAGTTGGTTGCAAGTCCTCCCGGAGTTCTTTAATCCGAAAGCTGCAACGTTGAATACGTATTGTCCGCCGTCTGGTGTGCAGAAGGCAGTGAATTGCTTGGAGTCCTCGGTCAGCGGGATCTGCCAATAGCATTTTCGAAGGTCAATCGTCGTGAAGATGGTGGCTCCGCCGATTTCCTTGAGGACCTCATGGATGACCGGGTTCGGTTGACCTGCATCCTCCGTGACGCTGTTGATCCTCCGGAAGTTGACGCAGAAGCGGAAGGTACCATCGTGTTTGTCCACCAGTACGATGGGTGAGCTGTATGGGGATGAGGCTGCCTCGACGACTCCATCTGCCAGCATTTGTTTGACCATGTCGCTTATCGCTCGCTTCTTCTCAGCAGAGTAGCGATAAGGTGGAATCTTGAAGGGGCGACGGTCCGTGACTCTGATCTCGTGCATGATGAAGGGTGTCCTGGCCAGGGGCGCCGAATCATCGAAGATCCTCACGTGTCGCATCATGATTTCCTTGAATTGATCAACATATTCATTAGGGAATCCGTGGTTTACCTTGCTCCATACTTGCTCTTGCAAGTGGGTCGATGGCCCGTCAGGGGCGCGTCCCAGGAATACCCGGATCCTTTTGCTGGTTCCTAGGTAGAGGCAGTCGAGGTCGTGGTCGTGGACGGCCTTCACCTCCTTAAGCCATCGTCGTCCGAGGATGGCGGCAGGTCGAAGCTCCTCGGCGACGAAGAACTTGACGTCACATTCGAAGTTTTGGATCCGCACGGCGAGTGTGCAGGTTGCTTGGACGCGCATCTCGGTTCCACTGCTTGCCAGCTTGGCTCCGCGTGGCTGGATTCTCTGCACGATGGCTCCGTCCGGGATGCACCGTGGCGAGATGAAGTTGTCGGATGCTGCCGAGTCGACGAGCGCTGCGACGAGCTTCCCTCCAATCCAGATGTCCAGGTTGGCGGCGTGGAGTCCGGTGGCGTCTGCGGCTGCAGCGCTTATTGCGGGGCTGCAGGTGTCGAAGCGGGTGTGCCCGCAGCATTCCCCGCTTCCCGCCAGTTTCCCGGAGTCGTGGCCTTCGGGTACTGGGGTCGTTTGGGGCAATCCCTGTGCCAATGATATTCAGGGCAATAATCACATTTAGGCAATCTCTCACCATTGACCTGCTTGAAGTCTCGTACAGCCTTCGATGGCTGCGCTGGAGTGGCAGCATTGCCCTTGCCCTGGTTGTTGTTGGCTGGGTTGAACTTGCGGGCGCCGGCCTGCTTGGCCTGCTCGTCGTGTTCGACCTCCGTGGCTCTGGTCAGCAGCTCGCCCACAGTGGTCGGCGGGTTGCCTCGCAGGTGGCAGCGGATAGTCGCGTTCAGTGACTCCGTGATCAAGGTCACTAGCTCCTCCTCGGTGGCCTCAGGAAGCAGACGACGAGCTAGGAGGTTACGTTTTTCAATGAAAGTACTCACATCCTCCTTTTCGCCTTGGGCCTGTCCGTAGAGTTTGGCCTTGAGTCGGAGTCGAAGCTGCGATGAGTCAAAGCGGGACAGGAACAGCTCGGTGAAACGGGTCCAGTCGACAGCCAGGTTCTTGTAGCAGGACCACCACTTCTCGGCGTCACCCTTGAGTGCGCGTTCGGCCACTTGCACCTTGAAGGCCTCCTCGGTCCCGAGGCGCCGGAAGTGCTCCGTACACTTCGTGATGAACTTCGCTGGGTCCTCGTGCTCCGCACCAGTGAAGTCCGGAGGGTTGAGGGGCGTGCCAGCGAGTTGACGGAACATCAGCCGGAGGTCGTCCATGGTGATCGCAGGTGGCTCCGGATTGGCCGCCGAAACGTCCGCTGCAGCTTCTGGAGCAACAAGTGAATTCGGATGAGTAGGTACCTGGTTGACGGAGGCGGGATCCGCCGGCTGCTGCTGCTGAGCTCCGGCTTGGGGATCTGCAGGGTCGTCGTATGGCACAGCAGGCGATGGTCCGGTCGGAGCAAGGTCCTTGCGGGATGTCCTCCGGCGTATAGGCAGCTGTGCTCCGTCCAGGAGGGACTCGAGCTCCTGCTCCGAGCCAAGGGACCGCTGACGTTGGTGGCGTGTCACGCGAGCGGTGCGCTCAAGCGAGACGGTGCGTTGTTGATCCAGTTGGGCGCCACTGGGTGTTTCCACACTCCCAGAAGTGCTTGCCGCTGTCTGCCGGGTCGTCCGGGTTGCAGGCGGCGTCCGGGGAAGACTGCTCATCAGGTCGCAGGTCCTAGCATCTCCTGATGCCGACGAAGTCCAAAAAGTCCCTCGTTTGCCCCACGTTGGGCGCCAAATTGACGGGGCTCGGAATTCCGCTTGCGGGAAACCTCGTCAATGAGAATGAAAATAAATTCACTCCCGCGTCTCGCTGGGCGGAGACGAGATAGTTGAGGGTTGAGCAGTCTTGTTTTGTTGAGTGGAGGCCTCGGCTTTCAACGCTCCGAGCAGCGCCAAGCGTTTGGCCTGTTGAAGTCCGTAGAGGTCTCGTCGGTGCTCCTCTTCGGAGCGGGGTACGTAGGTTTTGGAACGTCTCTGTCGTTGACTGGGACGGTCCATCCGTCCGGTCAAGGTGCGTGGGCGTCCTCACGACGTCGTTGGATTAGGGACGGGGTTAGGCACTCGAATAATTCTCACAGTTTCAAGATACAATTGCGACTCGGTACTCGAGGTGCGAAACACAAACACTATGCACACTTGGTCACTCATGCCACCGGGGCAACTTGGTACGGTCGCGGCGGGGCACGTTGAGTCGGGTTCGTCGAGGCCACGGCTGGGCCGAGTGTCGTGGAGACAGCGTCGCGACGGCGAGCTGGAGGAGACTGATGATGATTGACGTTCGGGAGCGCGGTCTTATATACCCGCGTTCTACCTATGTTCGTACGCTCGGGAAGCGTACGATCCTATGCCTCGTATACTACGTACGCTGCTGAAGCGTACGTTTGTATAGAGATTGATCATTCGTACGTCCCGGAGACGTACGAATTTCAATGATTCGAAAATCGTACGGTTGAAAGGTGCACGTATATTTGCATCTACATGATTTATGAGTACCGTAGCGTACGCCTAAGAGGCGTACGAACTCTGATTGCCTGTTTAACCATACGGAACGTACGGTGGAACAGCATACGTACAGGATCTGGAAGTGATATTCACCGTACGCTCCAGAGGCGTACAAAATATCCTGAAAGATTTTATGATTATTGAGCTCTGCCGAACGTACGCCTAAGTGGCGTACGGAAATGAGTTGATCTGATTTATGATTCGAAGGGTATCCGAACGTACGCCTAAGCGGCGTACGAAAATGAGCTGATTGATTTGTGGCTTAAAATGCGCTGAATCGTACGCTTGGATAACGTACGATTTGGGCGCGTCAATTGCGTATGCGAGTGATTCGCTGGCTCGTGTGCAAAAAATTACATATTCGCGGGGATACAGAATATTAATGCGGGAGTATGCTCGCGTCATCGCTCCAAATCGATGTGGGAGGGTGGTATTTTAATCTTTTCATACAACATAGAACCAAATTCTACCATCAGTAGAGTAAAAAATGGGAAGTTCACTGGACTATCATTTTTTTTCACTTTTTTGTAAAAAATTGAGAGTCATGCCAACCGTGGTTCAGCGGCTCTTGAAAAGTATAATTTGGATTCCTGTAGTATTTTACAATCAGTTTCCATTGATACAAGACAGGTATGAATTAGATCGAGTTGGTTCCGTTTGTAATCCGTTGTGTGTTGCACTCTTATAGTTTAATTTTCGTATCAATAGTACTTTCCGCACGAGACGCGTATGCAGTTTTATACGTCTGTACGCAGAAACACGATGTTTCTACGTATGGACGTATGAACATTTTTACCGTGGCATGTTTTTGATACCTACATCAGAAACATTGAAAAAATTTCGTGGATCTTAGACTTTGGCTGAAAGACATCCATATCCATCTGGAATTGTTGATTACCTCACTGAATAGACCTGAAATTACTTATGAGAAATCAGATTGCAGCTACATACCGTAAGATGGGGTAACTTTGCCACAGGGGGGGGTAACTTTGCCACACCGCCGGGAAAAGATTTCAGAGGCTGCTGTAGGTGAGGTAGGGAATCTTATCGCTCTAGTAACAATTCCCTCCAGTAGGGACATGCGTGAGCTATGTTTTGCGCCCGCGGAAGGCAACTCTAGATGCCTCAGAGTTGTTTATAACCTATTTTTGTACCGCAGTGAGAGACAAGCAAAAAAATCTGGTCCCAAAAAATTAACCCAGTACGAGCACTTGGCGTCGAATGACAGGTAAATGCTGCATATTCTTATTGACTCAAGCCGTTAACTTGATGATTCAGTTGTTATAAAGCACAGTTTTTCCACGGTACAAATATTACGCGGAGAAAAAGAAAAAAAAGCTGTTTTTTTTGCTATGGTGGGGTAACTTTGCCACACTTTCCTACTGCAGCTTAAGGCGATGCGGTCACCGTGCACCGTGACCATGGACCTTGAAAATACACCTTACATAAAAAGTTTGATGATTCAAAGTCTGAGACGAGTTGTCGAATACTTGTTATTGTCCAACTTGTATTCCTCAATACGTCGCTTAGCCCAAATCATAAGAGAATCGGAGAAAAGTGGGAATAACTCGGCCACAGGAACCTTCTAACCTATGATATACGCACATTTTCATTCCCAACTTTTTCCGATTCTATTGCAATTTAGGCTCAACGAAGAGCGAACAAATCTAAGTTAGATGATAACAAATATTTGCGCGCTCGTCGTTTAGCCCAAATCGCAAAAAAATCGGAGAAAGTTGGAAATGATTTCGAGCTCGCATGGTGACCGCATCGCCTTAAGTGCTCACGTCTACAGTTATTTTGTTCAACTTCTCTCACGTAATTTCCCATTTTATCATACTTTCATTCTTCCAATCCAATTTTCACCCATCTGCTCTTACAGATGACCAGAAACTATGCAAGGCAGAAGGGTATAGGGAATTACAAGAACTATTCATATGGCAAGCTTCAGAAGTGCCTTGAACAAATAGGATGTGGCAATAACTCTCTTACCGCGAAGCATCCAGGGAATTTAAGATACCAGTGAAAACACTATTCACTTATCTCTTCATCAAACGAAACAATTCCGTCTAGATGGATTTTATTTAGATTAAAAATCGCCAATGACTGCTTTGCGTGAGGCTCTCTTGAAAATACTCGTGCAGCATCGATAACTTATACAGAGCGTTAAATGCGGGGAAATTTCTCTTGGAACGCAGAAGAGTCATAATAATTATCAAGAACTCAATTAAAGAGATACATTGACTTTCATTTTTCAATCTTAAATCCTAGCTAAACGTGCTTGTACTTGAGGCATAGGTCAAGCATCATCTTTCGACACTCTTCCGTGGAATTTTGAAAAACCAAACTTATATAAACAGCTTTGATACTACTTCAAATCAATAATTTGACTTGTTCAATGCTGCACAAAGCTTGGGATGTTAAGAAAAACGTTCCCAATGGGAACAACATCTATTAGAGCTCATGAGATACAAGATACGCTCGTATTTTCACAAGAATTCTAGTCGTGATACTGAAATTCCAGTGGAGATACTGGAGTGTGGCAAAGTTACCCCACCCCAGGTTTTGTGAAAAGTGTTTTGCTTCTCAAGACCGTATCTTCCAACAGGATTCTCAAATCGAGTTCTACCTTACGCCAATCGAAAGCTAAGATTCTAAGCATTCGATTGGCTACTGATATGGGTAGGTTTTGCCGTAATCTCTCCGAGCTATACGGAAAACAATGCCAAAAAAAAGTCGAAAGTGTGGCAAAGTTACCCCACTTGACGGTATTTCTAAGGTCAGATTTCGACCAACGCCAGTTCGGCTCCGATTTTTCGGTCACGGTGAAATCACCTATACAACATGTAATAAAGAGTATTTGGGACTTATGCTCAAATTTTTGTCGATAAAAAGGGCACATTGTAACCATTGATAGCCTCAACTCTGAAAGAGGGATCATATCAAGGGATGAAATACACTTGGTACTAGAGTTTTAGGTTGAACTATCCGCTAACTTCTTCTATTTTTGGTGATAAGGGATAGGAATGCTAGTTTCATGAACGATTTTTACTTGTCGAAGAGTCACTCTTCTGATCACTAGCTTGCTGTAGTGAAGGAATGATTATATTCGTATTTTCATCAAAGTATGGTATAGATCCAGTATTCCTCACAAATTTTGTCACAGTTCCGTACACACTCTTTCAGCCCACTAAACAGTAACCTGCAGATTTTGTCGCAATTTTTTCATAAGAATACTTCTGCATTAGACGAAATGTACAAGATGGAAGCGTGACGTTGATTCTCGTGGTCCACTGAGTCATAATGGGGTGTGCATGGAACTGATGTAACCGTGTATTTTACTATACCACCCATATATACCACAAAAATAAACTATGAAAATTCATAAATTGGAGAAGAAATCTGGACTCGAGATGAAATTTGAGATATCGACATTATTTTAGCATTGTGCGGTACAACAAGACAAGAGCCCGGATATTGCCATATCTGCTCGAGATACGCGTATCATTTGGATGCTGTGAACATCGGCGGCGACTCTGTGCGCGCGGGGCGAATGACATCAAAGGTCCGCGTTGCGCTCGACCTGAAACGAGCTAAAATCCGGGTTGTGAGTGTCCGGGGGGAGTCACTTTTGTCGAAAAGAGCTTGCGCGCACACGTGCAACATAGAATTTCACATATAAATCTGAAGGTATATATGTATATGGGTAAAATGTGTATTAGCGTGTGTGTGTGTGTATAAGTGTGAGCCCACGACGTTTTTACGCATGGCCGAAGCATTTAGCGGTCCTCCAACACGACCATCACATACCACCAGCATGGAACATACCTACTACAAAGTTGAGAGGGGTATATGTATGGATAGAAGGAGAAGAGAAGTCCGGTCTGCTCTCCCCTGACTTGTCCTGAGTGAAAGATTAATTGCCACGCCGAGGCTGCAGCAGCAGCAGCTTTTTGCTCCAGTGCGACAGCTCTTGCATTCGTTGAGGCTGCATCGGTTTGCTCCGCCTGCGTATCTTAGTGTACGTATAAATAGGTATAAATATATATTTACCTGGAGTCAAGTTTTCCCCATCGGGTTGACTGAAAATGGGAAAAGAAATCGTGGGACAGCTTCATACGTGACCTCGTTCTATCTTGTGAGAAATTTGATTCACGTTCAGGATATTTCATTTCTATACTGTGTGCTGCTATCACTCGATGAGTTTAGGTGGATTGAAAAACTTGACAGAATCAGAGCAAATGTTATTGAGAAATTCAAGCGCGGAGTTTTCTGTCTTGAATTGCGTACCTTGGAAGCAGGACATTAGATATGATCCTGTCACAGATGACTTTGGTTCAAAGAAGTTTGTGTCACGAAGTGAAAATATTCCATCAACTGAGTTAACCCTTGAATGACACACTGAGTCAGATTGACCCCATGACACTGGGCGTGTACCTCACCCCACGAAATTCTTTTTTCAACTCATTTTGAAGCTCTTTTGATGAACTTCATAATGAATCAAGATACGTTTAATCTCGTCAGAGCTGGAAAGCACCACGTGCTTGCCAATAAATCATCGATATACTGAAGGGTGTCGTTTAAGGGTTGAGTATTAAGAGGCTGAGGATTCATTGACTGTGATATATTCATAGTCCAAAATGAGCCAATGATTACTCGTTTATTCAGAGTAAAATGTGAGTGGTCAGTGTGCCAGAATTTTGATGGCTATCATATTAATACGATTTCTTTTCTAGATTGAAGAGTATTGAAGGGGAGGGATGTTTCATGTTTATGAATAAGTAACTAGGAGAAAATGTTGAAAGTCTCAGTTATTTATTGATTGTACACGGTCTGTTTAATTCGTGGAAATATATTCGATGGCGAACTTGGAAAACGACACAAATGCGTTAAAAGGGTTTCCAACAATGAAAAATTACGATTATTCGATATTATGGAAGAAAAAGGAACTATACAAAAAATCGCCAGATATGTATAGAGTTAGAGATGTCACAAATAATGAGAGGTTTGGTGCTTAAACTCAATCAATCCACTACGCCGTTGTCTAATAACCTAGATATGATAGCACATTTTCCTTATTTCGGTTCTGCTACGAGAACGCCTTACACATTTACATATCTATTATCGCATAACCGAATAACAGGAACGTTGTTTCATTGCTTACGACTTCGATACAGAGATTTTAATTCCTCTGTTCTATCTATTTTCTCATTCTAACGCGAATATACAACTTTCAAGTACGATTTTTAACAGCAAAGTGGTCTGAAGAAAATGAAGTCTGTTCATCAGCCTTTCAATCAAAAAGGTTCTTGATTCTGTTAGTGTTGTTATAAGCCTATTACGTCTCTAAGTTTCGAAAGACTTCTATTGTTAGAATCTTACTCTCTTGGAGGTTTTTCCCTTGCTCTTGGATCAAAAAATTCTCAAACCTGATTAGATTCATCTCACAGACACACACTTTTGCCAACTGATCTGAATCCTTATGAAGACTAATGCACTCTTGGAGCACATCAATTTCATATTCGAATCCATTTCGGAAATCACATGACTACATAATTACTTAACTTACAATTCATGATTAACACAACTATACAGATATCATTTCAATAAATATTCATTCATCACACGAAATTACTCACAATTTTCAGTGCATTACACTTCGACTGTACAATTTTTCACATACTCTGTGTTTTAATTATAAATACGATTCATCCTTTCATGCAATGACATTCTTTCTGAACGAAATAGTCTTGGTTCCATCACACACAACAGCGGTAGTACAGTACAACGATGTCTCAGAATCAATCTTCAGCAAACCCTGAAACTCGCCTCAGTTCACGACTCAGTTGAAACGATGAGTTTCAATTGAGTCGTGAATGGTCGATGCGATCGTGTATCTCATTCATTTTCTAACAACTGTTGCTAATGGAAGTCTGTGGTCCCTAAGTGGCATGAGTAGTTATCTGCAGTGAGATTCTGACAAAACATCGATTGAAGGTTACTAGTCACAATGATGTCTCACGAGATTCAGAATAAATGATCACTGATGCTACGAATGTGGTCCATGATTGCAAATCGTATTTGGATTCCCTCACTCTCACCATAGCCATGATTCAAAAGCTCTAGACAGTTAAAAAGTCCAACTTCCAAATGAAACATTTTTACACTGTTCAAAAGATCAATGAAGTCTCAGAGATCAAGACCTCTGCAGACCACATCCAGCTAAAAACGTTTAACACAGTGACCCACAATCTCATAATTTCTTACAAATTTTGTCCCAGTCTAGTATCCAACTTTGCATCTTAATCTCTAAATACACCTACTATTTACAACGCGCATCAGATTCTTTCACGACGGAATTTCTCAGCTAAGAGTCATCAATCGTATTTAAAAAATTCACAGGCAAGCAAAGCGAGCTCGCATCTCGGGTACGGAATCCACAACGTAAAGTTTGTCATCAAGTAATTCTCCCTCTTGATTTTACGAATATCACGCACAGTCTAGGGACGAACCAAGCGATGCTGGACTGTGGGGTCCACCAAGTACAAAATTTGGACTCATTGGTGGGCCACCACCAGAGCCGCTACCGTAGAGTTCAAGATCGCTCAGTCCAGCTGGATCGTGCATTCCACCACCGGGACCCAAGCTACCACCGGGACCTGAACCACCACATTTGTCTGATTTTCCTTCCTGTTTTAGCACCATGCGTCGCCACTTGGCTCTAGCATTCTGGAACCATACCTGTGAACATTGCAATTGCGGAGATTCCGTTATTTCCACTTCATTCTTTATGGTTGCATTAAAATTGATTGTTGATTATCATGAGTTCACAGACTTGTATTGTTGGTCTTATACGATAGGATTGGAGGGAAGAGTGAAAAATGATTTTGATCTGCTTTGAGGCCCTTATTTGACTACGAAAATGATTGTGAAGCTGATCATTTCAGAGAAAAAAACCGGTCTCACTTAGCAAGGTGGTCTTGAACCAGGATTTGTAACAAAATTCATCTTCAATGACATTAACTTCCTCTGATTCGTGGTTCTCACCTGAATTCGTCCCAGAATTTCATCAGAACTCCTCCCTTCTTGATGATCAAGACGATGATGGTCATCAGATCTTGTATCTCTTTATGGGCTCTGGGAGCGAACGAGACTCAACAAAATCTCGCAAATCAAGAGAATGTTAATAATTTTTTCGATTTTGGAAGTTGATATGAAGATTGTTTCAAATTTCTCTCGATATCGAGATTAGACGTAATCGAGAATAAATTTTTTTACAAACCCTGTCGAGAATCGTTATCTGATGTGGGAAAACTGACTATGAAAATTCTCATGAAAACAATAATTCCTGACCGAAAAAGGGTCACTCTCCCATCTTACGAACGCAATCGGGAACCTCGTAGGTCTTTTGATTTCCACGCTTCCAATGCCATGAGAAAATATCCACTTTTTTCTTTTTGGAGAAATACAATACGACTCGTTTAAACTTATGATTGAATTGAATTGTGTGTGCTCTCTCCAAATCCATCAGTGAAAAGTCACTGAACTTCAGTTAATCTCGGATCAACTCACACTGATGTCTTTAATGCGTAGTTTCAATTAATATACACTGAAGTCACACTGAAACTTCAGTGACCTTAAGTTGTCGGAAGAAAATTCATCGTTGAAGTTTCAGTGATGCTCAGTGAGAGTACAGTGAACATGGTCTGCTGAGTTCTTCAGAACACTGAAATTTTAGTGAACGGTCTCACTGATTCATCAGTGATGCTGCTCACTGGAACTACGCGCTGAAGTCATCACTGGGAGTTGATCCGAGATTAAGTGAAGTTCAGCTACTCCTCACTGATCAGTTCAAAGGGAGGACTACTGTCAATCTGTACAAATTCTCGAAATCAGTTTTTCATCATACTGAATTACATTCAACCCCCCCCCCCCCTAACCTTGTAATGTGGAATATTTCAGACAATTCGTCTGATCTTGAAAGTTTCATTTCACAGTGTGAAATCATTGAATGGCTCATCACATTTTTTGTCAAGGAGTTTTTGTGGTTCCCTCTCGGGTTAATTGATTTAGCCACATGGTGACACGGATAAACCCGTGAACAATAACATGATTGTTGTGAATCACAACAGTGAATAACCAAATCAATTTCCTTCTTCACGTCCTCAAAACATCCAAAATGAATACGCACTTGTAATGCAAAATGAAAAATCGCATGAATAGATGAGTTACAAGTCCTAATAAGATAAGCCGATGAATTTGTACCGACGACAATTGGTAACCGAATGCAAATCTCGCAAGCGCATGCACGGAGCAGACCATTAGCACGGAGAACGGTATATGAGCTTCGGAATAAGAAATATAGAAACAGTGAGAAGAGTGGGATTGTCAAGGAAAAAAGAACGAATAAAAATAAAATGGCCAACAACGACAATGGAGACTTTCGAGAGGTTGTGCACGACCTCTTATTCTTTTCTTCTCTTTTTTTTTTATCTCTCAAAGTTAAACCCCATCTTATCTTTACGTTGAGATGCATTGTTCCATTATGCCGGTACCATCGCAAACCTTTTGTATATACTTCTTTCCTCTCTCTTTCTCTTATAGCCTATGTTGTGTGTTCACGACAATACTGACCATGAGGGAAACACAATGAGAGAGTAAGAGAGGATAAATAAAAGGAAAAGGAAGAGATAGAAAGAGACAGAAGTACGATCGAAGAAAGGATAGCGTAACATGCGGAAGAAGACGCCATTTTGGGGGTATGGACGTACTTTGGCTTTGCATGCACTTCTACTCGTAGAGGTATTATATTTTATATCCGAAGTAGTAATATTCAAAGTGCAAGGTTTTTCGGAATAGTGGAAGTAGCCTCATGGAAGTTCTTTAGAAGATAATATATCTATATTAACCCTACAACGAAAACTCATCCAGGAGTGTTGTAAGTCCAATTGCATCTCTCAAAATCACGCAAGAGTTGTGTAAGCATATTGAGCCATGCCAATATACTTTTTGGGAATTTTTGTGAATATGATCAGAAGTTTTTGAGACTCTGTCAGAGAAATTTGATCTTCTGAATTCAACAAGAACTGACACGAGGCTTATTTTGGTCACCGAAAACACTTTGGTTCTGTCGCGATCTTCAAAAGTGGCGATAGAATTTTGTAATATAATCGAACCCAGATGATATGTGTATTCGGCCATAAATGACGAATAATTTCTAGACTTTTTATAACCTCCAAGAATTTTAAGATAAATGGAGGATATAATGTTGAGAATCCTTTTTGAAGAAAACGCTGACAAATGCTGTGGAAGCTCAACCCAAGACTCCTCACTGCCATCGCCTTCTCTTATCAGCAAGTCAAGGTAAATACATGAAAATGTATGTATGTGCAGGTAGGTGCAAATTTACATAGGTATAGATTTTATATACCAATAGCAAAGGAGTCTCAGATCTCGCACCAAACAAATATATCCAGCCCACACGTACCTACACATATATTCTTCTATATATCCAAGCCTTTGCGATCAATATCAAGCAAGATGGCGAATAGCGCGCGCAGCCTGAAAGACTGTGTACTCTCTGAACGGAGAATAATACTATCCCTCTTTCTCCTCACTCTGTCTCTCAACGAGCCGAATACAATGGCCCTTGTCTTTTCTTCTCTCTTTCTCTCTCTCTCTCTCGACATTTTTTTTTTGCGCGGTGCCTCCACCCTACATCTCGTCCCTCCCTGAAAGTATAATGCATCACGGTCTCACCCTCTTCCAAACCCACTCACATACACATATAAATATGTATACACATGAATACGATGACATCAATGTATATGATATTCACGAGTATATGCTATAGAGGTAGCTAGGGTCGAAAAAGAGAGACCGTATCGCAAACTTGCTTGATATTTTGCTTTGCCTCCTACTCTGATTTTCAATTCCCCGCGTGCGCATAGTTCAGACCCAACAATGTCACGACGGAAGCAACCATGTATAAATCCTTGGCAAGTAAGTGTATTAATCAAGTTCTTCTCATACATTTGTATGGAGGACTCTGGAAGAGAGTGAGATCGTGGATCGCTTGAATCTCTGGGAGCTTTTCGATTGTGCAAATTCAATTGTACAGAGGAGGAGGATGCGCATAGGTACTGGAATAAAAGATCGTGCAGGAGCGCAGTATATATACATTTATAAATGGTAGCGAACATTTTTCGTTGGGAGGGAGGAGTTCCCTTGAATCAGGGTAGAACCTCGGTTTCATGTGCGTGTGAGTTCCGCGCGTATTGTTATTCTTATTTCAAAATTTCATGCTGGAAAATACATTTTGAAATCTTCCTTATTGATCTTTTGATCTCATCAAACGGAATGAGATGATGTATAATTTTAATATGAATATTTTTTCACTCATATGAATGAATCCTTATTTGACAACGTAACATGAGTATGAAATACCAAAGTTCCATATAACTTCAGGAAGGAGTTTTCTTTTCAAAATTCACATGCTTGGGCTCTAATTACAGATTCTCTATTCAATTCCATTCCTAATATTTCATCAAACTCGAACTCAATATCACGTCGAAAGCCACTAGAGACGGATTCTAATCAGAGTATAAAGTCTCACAACAGGGTCTGATATATTGGAATAAATCAATCCTAGATAAAGTTCTGAGGAACGAGCTCACAAATGTACTCGAAAAATGTGTCTCAATCAGACGAATCCCCCATGAATGGAGCGCTCAGCAATATGCAGAAATAACTAGGATCCCTAATAAGGAGGGATTGAGGCATAAGGTAGGGGATGAATTCCATTTGAAAACGATACATATAAAATGAAGATGTCTCGGATCCGTTTTTTGTGATTTTTATTCATTCCTATATGACCCATAATATAAGGGTTTCATCCACTGGGAGGGCCTGACGAAATTTCGGAGATGTCTGCGGAGCTATTCCTGTTTTGCTTTTTAATTTCACCGGAGCATAAAAATCATGATCTTTTTTCATCAAATTGGATATATCACGACTTTGTCTCAAGATAGTTCAACGTGGTTTGCACCAATTCAAAGATCCTAAAAAACCCTATAGAAAATGACCTTCACAATTTTCGTTTAGATTCTTCAGGTACTGATTAGGCACAATCCAAAACAATTAGGATAGTTTGATAATCTCAAAGAGCAATTTTTTTCAACTTTTCAAAAGTATGATTGCTCATGCAAAATGGCACAATTTTTGCGATGAAACTAGTCTGAAGTTGTTTTTTTACTGTTCTATGCGTTTTTTTGGTCGATTTTCTAATTTTTCATTCTCTGACCAATCGGGAATTATTAACGGTTTCTGCGCATGCGCGTAGATGTAGAGAGAGATTCCAAAGGAGCCCCAATCGAAAGCTGAGGCAATGTCCTCCAAAATTATCCCTTGTTAGAGTCAATTTTATGTCCCCAGTCAGTAACTACGGCAGCTTGATTGAAAAAGAAGGATAGTCAGAGCAAGATGAAACCAGGGCCTTATAAGGAACTTATAAGCCCTTGCCTTGCATCTATGCTGTTGACGGTGTTAATAATCTTGATGTCTCAAGAATCGGGTATTCCCAGTCCCAGTTGACGAAATTGAGCTCGGCAAGTAGTCATTTTGGGGGAGTTCTCCTCAGCTCTTGATTGGAATTACTTTGAAGTCCGTACCGTACAACTACACGCATGCGCAGAAATAGCTGCTTTCTGATTGTTCAGAGAATGAAAAGTCAAGAAACTGACCAAAAAACGCATAAAATAGCAAAAAACATCTTTGAGCGAGTTTCATCACAACGATCGTGCAATTTTGCGTGAGAAATCATATTTCTGAAAACTTGAGAAAAGTTTTCTCCTTGAAATATTTTCCGGATTTTGCCATAGGTTTTTTTTAGGATCCTTCGAATGGCGCGTTGCACTATCTTGAGCAAAACTCGATATATATCCAATTTGATAAAAAACAGGATCATGATTTTTACGCTCTGGTGGAATCAAAAAGCAAAACAGAAATAGCTTCGCAGGCATCTCCGAAATTCTTCCGGGCCCTCCTAATGGATGAAAACTTCATATTGTGGGCCACAGAAACGAATCAAAATCACGAAAAACCGATCCGAGACATCACCATTTTTTCTGTGTTGTTTTTAGATGGAATTCATCAGGGACCCTATTCAGAGTCGTCGATTCAAAAGATACAGACGCACTATGGTTTTCTACTGCAGCTTTCGAAAAAGATACCAAGTCTAGCGCCACTTTTGTTCAACAGGTTCTCATTTGGTTTCATGAGACAGGAAATAAAATAATGTTTACAGGGTACACGAAATCATAAATCATCACAGGATGTTACTAAAAATCCTCTTTTTACAAGTTAGTGATATTTTGTGGGCCCAGACCATCTCGCAAATCACTCATCTGCTATATATCCAAAATTAACAAAGTTTAGAGGATATTTTACATCGTTTTTTGATTGTTGAATGCCAACCAAAGGATACTATTAATTAGGCACAGTCAAATTTATTGATGATGACAGGGTCTTGGAATGAGTCAAACGACTCAGGGAACATCACAAAACTGAATGCAACTGCACGAAAGACTGAAAAGTTCATGCTCAAAACCACTCCTCTCTTGTAGCCCTTCTGTCTCAACATTCAGTGGAGATATCGATTACTCAAAGATGAAATTAATTCTCCATACACAGGTTTTCCAAATCCATCACTTCAATCTCTTCAATTATCTGAACGAAGCCTTATCGTTCATTGAAAGAGCGGTATTCACAACCATTTCACCGGATTGTTGACAAAAGTGTCTTATATCGATGAGCCCTCTAAGCTCTTGATTTTCCACAAATTGTTGGTCAATCGCCATTCATTAGATCGCTCTCAAAAGTAAAGCAATATTTCATCCAGCGTGGTCACAATGCGAACGTCAAACCCGCAAAAGTAGCACACGCCATGCGAGCGCTGCACGCGAAATGGCGAAGAACAAAAGAGCCGCGTATCGTACATTCCAATAATGTACTATACAGCTTCCGCGAATGTATATGGTGACCAAACACAGGAGGGAGCGAGTTCTTGCCAAAAAACAGGCATGCCCGGTTGAACCAGTTGCGCCGATCTGTCTTTGGCTGCTGCATTTTCTGTCATGGCATGAAGAGAAAGCTCACATTATTATGTGAAGTCTCTCCATGTGCGTACAATGCATCATGGCCAGGTTTGCTTTTCGAGTACAGAAAAAGTTACCGATCAATCGAATACTTTTGCAACGTTCGATCCACTTTTCCGTTATTACTTTTCTCTACTTTCATAAGTATTATTGGTGCAATGGGTGAGTATGTATGGCGGTGTGTGAGTAATTTTCATAATGGTATTTTTTTGCGATTGATAATTTGATCTAATCATTATCTGAGCCTGAAACGAGTGAGATAGGATATTACCTATTAAATGGAGTGCGACATGATTTTCGATTCCAATTGAATACTATAATTGCTTGTGACTTGACTCATCAACGGCTACAGATTGATGAGTCAAGTAGCATCACCCATGAATCATTTGATTTAGAAATGGCTTGCGATGGTCGGATCTGCTGTCTCCAACCTTCTATATCATGTTGTCTAAGATGTTTTGAAGGGGTTTTGAAGATCCAAGAATCACTGTTCTAATAGTTTGGAGCCATCCAAATCAAAATATACCAATGAAATTGCCTCCCCTCAAAGACAAGCCAAAACCGTCAAGACGTTAACTGCGACGGCTGAAATCGCATTCCGGTCTTATTCATACGATAAAATTTTGTCTGCTGCAGCAAACACAGACATGAATCGATGGGCCCTATTGGTAAGGCTCATTATGCAGTGAGCGTGTAGAAGATGCTATTTTCCGAGAAATCAGCTCATTCACGACGACAATCAAATGATGCTGAATAGACATTTTGGACTAATTTTCAGACCAATGCATCTTAAAATTTTCTGAACCAGTATTATAAATTCCATCAGTGATCTCAGCATTTCAGTTAGCCAAATGAAATCAGAGCTGTTCATTCTATAACTTCATGGGCTTGATGTGAAACTTGAGAGGTACATGCAAATTTCATGCAAGCACAAACAACTCAGAGGAATGGCCATTTACTACATACATAATAAGAATTCATTCGGTCGGAAAAGTTCGATTTGTCCGTAGATCCTCAATTAGCGGTATATACTGACGTCTGATTTTGAAGTTCGGAAACATCAAGGTACTTGAACCTCAAAACGTTAACACTTATATACTATAGGGGCAAACGGAGGAATGACGAGAGATGAAATAATAGCGGAAGATGTTAAGAAACTGTTCCAATCGCTAAAGATTGACGTTAAGGCGCCCAAAAGAGTTCACACTCTAAGGCACCAACCAAACGAAACTAAAAGTATCAAGACACAGTCATAACCAAAACGCTCCACATAATAATGGAGGCGTGTGCGCGTATCATAATTGGGGCAAACGGGCGCGAGAAATATAGGCGTTCAAGCAAAAGAGAAACAAAGTGCATCAGAAGAGGGGTACATATACCTACTACTCCAAAGTAAAAAAAAATAAGTAACCAAAGGCGTAACGTTGATTTATGCCAACGGCACGTGTAGGCGACGATGCCAAAAGAAGAGAAGCCGGTGCACACCCCTGCGTGAATGCAAGTAAAGCAAAGAAAATTTTGCAATGCTTGCTATCGGTGCAACCACCATCACCATGCATATATATGTGTATATATTCCAGAAACGATGAGGCTGGTACTGAGCGAGTCTCTTGTCTTTGCTCTTGTGGTGCGAGGCGCGTGCGGACGGAAATATCGTATTCTTTGAAAGGGCTGAGCGACGCGAGAGTTCGCGCGCGTCGGCGACTCTTGGAGTTCACAAGCGCTAATTGGACCAAACCAAGAATATAACATACGATATCACAGTCTATGTACATAACAGCAGCAGCACTGTTGGTGATTCTGGTGGTAGAAATTTTATTTTTACATGAGTGTGGGTCTGGCCTAGCCGTCATTTTTCGCGCTTTTGAGATGGTTAACTGATGTACATTTGGTGCATGGGGCCCTCAAGAAATTACAAATTCTACGGCAAATATCGATGTGGAACGTATGTTTCATCTTGTTGATACTCGATGAAACATCCGAAGTAAAAGGTTGAACTTGTGGAAAAAACGCTGGCGTCAAGTCTGAGGAATATGGATCACCAAACTCGTCTGTTACTACTGATCCATGGAATTTGCGGGAGGGTCAGATCGTAATTCCGTCTGCGTAATGCTCATTTCTGAGCTACTTAGATTTTTCAGTGAGTTGACAAGTCAATTCATGATCTTTGAAATTTTGAAAAATTTTCTGAAGGTGTCGTCCAATTCATCGAGAAGGGAAGAGCTTTTTGAGGTAGGAGATGATTAAAGAAAAAATATCATGAAGACTTTTCATGGAAATTCTCCGAGGAGTAATAAAAAATACTGCTTTTGAAGAAGTGTACTAGAGATTTCTCAACTTCTTCGCAGAAATTTTTGAACAGTAACCCTTTCTTTCTGATTTTAACCAACCCAGAATTCTTCCGTGCCTATATTACATAACCATTTAGGGGCGATGGGAAATGAAAGGGCCTCAAAGCAGTACATTTTGTTATTAGAGATACAATTTCCTCGTGTACTTGTTCTGAATATGATATTCTATATGGATTTCAATCGATTGACTCGAACATTAACCACAGCGACAAGACATAATTCTAAGAAGCATCGAATCTTACCTGAAGCACCCTCTTTGGCAGTCCAGTCTTTTGCGAGAGTTGTTTCAGATCCTTAGCATCAGGATTGTGATTTATCGCAAAGTAACTTTTCATCGTGCGCAGCTGGTGATGTTTGAAGCTGGTGCGCATGCGTTTGGTGCGGCTATTAGAACCAGGCATACCAGGGGTTCCAGGACCCCTACCAAACGGCATGTCCATGTAGTCTGCACTCAGATCTGTAACAAACGAATTAACACATTTCCAGGGTGAGTTTTGATCAAAAACGCGGCACTGGTGTCAGGATAGAGTGAGGTATTCCTCATTCTATGATTTTGACAAAAAGTACTTCAAAACTATCCCAGAATGTCAATTAATTGTTATCCTCGACCACCGAAAACACTCTTATCCAATGAGTGTGATGAATGAAATGGATCACAACTTCTTCCGTGAAACTCTGTCCTTCTACTTCACAGGTTGCCTAAAAACGTTGACCCGGATGAGTCATGTTGCTATTCCCGAGCCATTTGAAGTTGATCATTCTACAAACAAACTATCAAACATCCACGGGTCTTGAACCTGATCACGATTCTACCCAACAAAGAGGTCTGAGACACTTCGGTGCCTCATCTTTGATGGGGCTGTACGTAACCTGGCCCTGGTCAATCCCCCCCCCCTCGTGCTGGAGCATGGAGCTGCTACGTAACATCGCCTGTGAACTGAGCAAGTCGTGGGACTCGTGGCAGGATTGTCCAAGTACAAGATGATCTATCACGGGGCATAGACGACTTGTTCAGAGAACCATAGGAACTTCGTAGCCTGGACTGATAAGCCTAGACGAATCTCAGCCTCTCACTGAGGGGCGGATTCTGCCGTGTGCTGGTGGCCAGATCAGAATTAGGTAATCAGCAAAGATGGATGGATCATTTCAGAATGGACTTGTGGCTCAAAAATGTTTTAACTTTGAGCCGACGTGCTGGCAGGGTTCATATCCTTAACCTATGCTATAACGAAATTGAAGCTTCCGGTGTATAAAAGTCTAGTTCCTGATCACGGCTTTGGGTACGTATGTCACTAAATCGATAAATATAACATTTGAATATGAGATACCGTCGATTGCAGATTTTTTGGAATCAAGTCCGCTTTATTTTTCACAGACGGCGTGGAAGAAATCACATTCATCCGACCGATACGTCATCAATTTTTTGAAATTTATTTTGATATTGGATTTTTCCTTCCACTAATCAATGCATCTACGGATCATTCATCAATTTTCCACTTTCAAACCCGCTAGCTCTGCACTATATAGAGTAAGCACTAAGAACTAAGCACACTATGAGGTAATCCACGCGACGTCCTATCCATGCATTGGGTCTCAGCGATGCGTATCTCGATTCATTAGCTCTCCTCAATACTACCCACGGTTGGCTCGATCAAGAAGCTTGTACACGAAAGACAAAGTTTACAAGACCAATTACTATTGGCCTATCGCAACAGGCAAATAGTTCCTTGGCACGAAATGAATGTTTCAAGCAAGAATTTGTTTCCTACATATAGTACCAGTGTATTATGTGCTGTAGATAGACGAACTTACACATGCAATAATAATTGACCCTCTCATTGGCATTGTGCATCATAAGCTTGGATGCATTCTCTACGATATGTGTATATAATGGTGTGTATTCCACTCGTCAATCAAACAGAGGCGTTCATTGTGCTGCGATCAGACGCGTGCCACTTGATACCGATATAGATAGATACGCGGAGAGCGTTCAATGACTCCTGAGATATTTACTTGGCTTGACGGAATCGCTCACGTGTTGAGTATCTGATTGACTCATCAATATGATCAATGCTTGTCGAAAATAATCGAAATCACTGTCAAAAATGATTCAGTAATCTGTTTCTGCTCAGTTTCCGCCATCGTGTACTTATTTTGGTAGTTCTGTGTTTGAAAAAGAGATGGCGTGAAATATATACATAGCTTGACTTACTGAACATGTATGTGAGCCTCGATGTGAGCGCATTAGGAGAGTGAATAGAAGAGCGCATACACAGAGTATTCTGAATCGATAGCTGATGAGAATCCAAAAATGATTTCCAAAAACGGATTCCTCCAAAATGACCTCCTGATGAAGTTGATTAAGGGCATTACAAGCGGAATTGTAATAACTGGTTTCGAAAAGTGAAAAAATCAAAGGTTTCAAATCCGTGAGCTCAGGGATGGCAGATTACTGCTGTTAGGCCCACTGATTTGACACCTGGGACTTTTTCACCTTTCGAAATCAGTCACAGCTTTGAGTGCCCCAAATTGGCTCAATTAGGTGGCTATGTAGAAGGAAATTTTATCAGTTATCGATTTAGGATAATTTTAGTGGCATTCAACCAACAAGCGCAGCGCATGGAGATGCGCATGCGCAAATCACTAAAAATTGCTCTTCAGGCCTGGTTAGACATTTTTTTGCTCCTACTCAAAGCTTTTCCTTTCATTTTCGATTATGAAGAAGCTCTCTATGGAGTAAAAGTCCATAAAGAAACAGTGGGAAATGATGGACACATTCATGATTATTGATGGTTGGGAGAAAGATGAAACGCGGTGAGAGCACTCTCATGGAATGTCAACTACGTAGCTGCACTTTATTTAAGCATCCAGATAATTTTTCTTTTCAAATTGAGTGTCAATATCTCAGATAAAAGATAAGTGCAAGGATAAGTGACTAATTTTTTGATCAACTATACCATGAATATAGCCAGTTCAAAATCTCACCTATTATAATATTGAACAAATTTTAACGTCCCTCGTACACATGAAAATACGAAATTATCTCATCTCTCAGCACAGATATGCTAAACTAGACACAGATGATGTTTTAATTGCCGAGTTGAGAGATATTGTTGCAAACGGTGGCAATGAATCCGTTAAGCCTACAATAATTTATAACTCACAAAATGGATGAGACTTCACTCATCTCTCTCTCTCTCTCTCTCTTATCCCTCTTATTCCACCACTTCATCTCCATATCTCTTTGGCACGCCCTATCTCGTTAAGCTCGATGTCACCAAACGATCGTATGACAAATCGGCTACACCATCGTCGTTGTCGTTGCATACATACGTAACGTATGATGGTATAATACCGGTTACAGAGATACAGCAAGTATATAGAGGCACAGATTGCTTCCGTATACTCTAAGTGAATTATAATATGGTTCTTACGCTTGGGTATAGCAAAATACAAACATACCTATATATATCTATTCTCGTATGTGCACGCAGATAATTGAGCAATCGAAGCCGATCGACTAAGAGATTTAAGAGATCGGATCGCTACTACTGCTGCTGCTGTTACCGATGATGCAGATTAAGTCGCATGCGGCGCTCTTACTGATGGCTAATCTCTTACTTCGATCGAATACCACTATATATGTATAATATGAAAAATGTTCACGAGCTACCGTATTTTACAACAGGTACGTCATATGAGTCTTGGATGCTGAGAGCTATCGTTTTCCATATAGAGGAATCGACCAATTGGAGAACGTTCTTTTTTTGTTGTTGAAATTTTGGCTTGCGTGCGATGGTGCAAAGGCTGCAGTAGCCTGTCGTGTCGCTATTTTTTGCGGTCTGACTCTTGTCCTATGCATTATTTTTGGTAGTAACTTTTTTCATACAGGTGCATCGTCATCTGTCTTTCGAAAATTGGGTACTCCGAAGATTCGACGAATAATGGACAAAAGCAGATTTTAGAGAAATTTTGAGGATTCAGATGGCGCTACCGATTGACGCCTTTGCGGTATTTCGTGGTTTTTGGAAAATTAGTACCGGCAAATATAGGGCGCCTCGACAGAATATTACGATGCGATTCGTTCAGTTAATGTGACGTGCATGACGCGCTGGTGTAACTTGATCAAACAAATGCGACCGACAAATTCCTTGAAGATTGAAGGTTTTATCCCGCGACCTGACGTGACTGTGATGATTGTAAGTCTAGAGTGATTTCAAAATTGGTGGGATAGCTGCTCATATTGTGTGCCAGCTGCTTGAGTCTTTATATAGTTCACCATGCATGGAGAGTCCATTTATCCATCAGATATCAATTTGACGGGAAATTCTGACTTCTTTCATTTCTACTTTTGAAGGAATAGATTGTTACTTGTCGATATCAAAGCCAACGATTTTGTTTTCATTTCTGGAAAATTTCTCAAGAGAGTTGACACTACTTTAGGGGTGAATCCACTACCGTTCAAAAATTTAAGATCACCGAAAAATTGTTTTTTTCAATTTTGTGAGTAGAACCACTCGGCTCTACTTTACCATAAAAGACTCTATATTTGGGTTTATCTTAGAGGTTTCTTTCATACTTCAAGATGGCATTATTCATTCTTATCCACGCGGATCGGAATCGTTTCAGCATCAGTTTGAGGAAGAACGATTTTTGCGAAAACTTCAGCCCGTGCAAGTTTGAGGCACATTAATGTTTTGGTATGGGACTCATTAGGACTAAAGTACAACATCAAAATCAGTTCTTCAACGTCCCTCTCCGTCAATCTTAGTCCGGAACTATGGCATCGTCTTTGAGAAAATTCTTTCGCAGAGACTAGCACCCTTATTCAGAGGTTTCGAAGAAATTTACTATTTGCGGCGTATCTCAGAGGTTTCTCATTTTCTTGATCGAGATGTAGATGATGGATAACGGCAATCATGATTATATCTCCTCAAAAATGCATTCCTTCGTCTTTCTTGTCTTGGATTAAAGTGCAACTTATGCGAAATAAATCTCCTCAAAGAAAATGCCTAGCTCGGATTGGAAGTGTAATAGAGACCATGTGCCTCACACTTGCACGAGCCAAGAGATCCTCTCATCAGTAATTGTTTAAATTGATACTTCTTCAAGCTAATATTGGAAAGTTCCGGATTCGAACAAATAAGAATTGATGATGCCATCTTGAAGTACCTGAAAAGTCCTCTAAAATGAGCCCAGGTGAAGTCCTCTGTGATCAAGAAGCACCGAGTGATTCAAGTCACAAAATTCAAAATAAAATTTTTGAGTGGGCTGAAACTTTCCACTAAATACGTGTGAGATGTCAGTGTTCGAGATGGCAGGTTATGACTTGAATAGAAATCTCATTCCTCATAAATTCATGACGAGAACGCAATGATCAAAATTACTCAAAAAGGAAAAAAGAAATGAATCAATGATGCGAATTTCGAACTAATCTCGTTTTTTGCCATTATCGCCTCCGAATAATTATGTAACTTTTTTTAGGAAAATATCAATCCAGTCACATGCTGATTGAGCACCTAAAACAGCGTGTCTTCGGATTAGGCCCAAGATATAATTCAACCTGCAACAGCCCTGCATGTTGGCCTGCGTGTAGAAAAAATAAAATTGTAGCAGCATCTATGCAATGTGATACAAAATTTTCGTTTCCGGCTCGAGTGGCGGGATTAGTGTCAACCGCAAAGGACCACAATATGTCATACTCTCATACTCATAGTAGCTGTGTAAATCACAACCTCATAACCGGGGCTGGAACCGAGGAATTGAAATATTCTCAAAAACCTGTAAAACGAGCAAGATGCTATATCATACGCGATATACGATAAGCTACTCCCAGGACAATCGGTGACAAAAGAGGGCTTGCACGTTTGCCGAGCTCAGAGAATCTGGGTCTCTTTGGTTTCGTTTTCTCACGCTCACCTGTATACTGCCCACGCGAGTAAACCAACAAATTCTCTTTCTCACTCCATCTTTTTCTCGCACAGATCCACGGTAGGATTCGGACTTGGGATTTATGCCTGCTGGACAAATTTTATCGGGCTCCGGTGGCAAACAGCGCTCGCCCACACTCCACCATAAATCACCACACGCGAATATATACGCTTGCAAAGTCAAGAGACTTGGATATAACCATTGGACTGCATTGCAACGCGTTCAACTTGCGAAATTTTTGCCCTTTATTTTGGTGCACGAGACTCACTGGCTCTGTGAATCTTCACTCGGGTATGAACCTTTCAACTTGCATGCCTCAGGAAACGTCATTCACTCGTAAGTCAGAGTTCAATAAGTGTTTTGCATTACTTGCAAGCTCAGTCATAAGATATATCTTGGATGGCCGGAGATATTTTCACCACTGAAGGATTCATAGATTTTGAGGATGATTTAAGATTGGTAAGTTTTCAAAAGAAACTAACTGGCCAATTTTTTCCTTGTGTCACTCTTGAAGAGAGACTTTCTTTCGAATTGTCAACATTTGAGTATAGGATGTAGGGACACGAAAACATCTACGACTCATTTGAGGATTTCTAGAATACATGAAAATATTCTGAGTATCACAAGAAACGTCATCAGCGTAGGATCTTTCTAGTACCGCTCCAAAGTGAGAGTATACTTCCATTTTATTTGTAGAAGTGACAAAAATTTATCACGCTCCTAATTCAACATCGGTCACGGTTTTAAAACTGATTTTGCCGGGAAGATACTCTCATTTGAAAGTCACGTCGGCTGAACTATTATGTCTCATATTTCCCCAACACGATAACTTCATCAAAACGTCTGCTACAAAATGGGTAATCGCAGTTTCATACCTGTGTGCGGTGGGACCCACTAGTGGGTCCAGTGCTAAGTTAAATTCCGTAAGACGAAATTCTTCAGCACACGGAGAAGGGCAGGCGGGACCCACCGGCATGAGTGTATTGATCTATCTCAATGCCTCAAAATGAATTAGATGCATCGAAAAATAATCGTGTAGGGATAAAGGGCTGACCAGATGGATCTCGAGATAGATTTTTGGTACAAAACCGATTTCGCGACCCGAAAAAGACAATCAAACCAATGCAAAGATCATATCAGGTATATCGAACTCACATGATTCTCCAAGACTAGCAGTCATAGCTTCAAGATCCTTAGGTTTCCTTTTCCTGGGCCTACCCTTCTGCCTTGGCGGTGGCACCTGAACCTGCTGCGCAGCTGCAGCGACAACCGGTGACGCCCCATTAAAATATGGCATCTTGGGAGGAGACGACCCAGCCTCACCACCAATAGGCGTACCAGGCTGCATAGGTACCGGACTCATCTGTGGCTGTTGTGGTCCTTGGGCCTGAGGCCCACCAGGAACTTGACCTGTCACTGGCTGCTGTTGAGATTGTACCGGATGCATCGATGGTGGTTGTCCTGAAGCCGGATGCCTATGTAACGGATGGTGCAGGAATTCCGGTGATGGATATGACGGATGAGGCCCTGGATAATGAGGCCCTGGAGCATAGCCTAAAGGTAAAGGTGGACTCTGGGCTGGTCGGAGCTGTTCTGCAGTGGCCTCCATCTCATAATGAAGTCTGCAGAGTACAGCGCCTTCTCGCATGCCAAACTGGTCACCTCTTTTCAAGGCTATTCCGCAGGCAGCACAGGAAAAACAACCTACATGGAACACTAGGTCTCGAACCCGCATTACAAGTTCTTTTGCAGAAATTCCAGCACGGCAGCGCGAACACCGCCTCATGCTGCCAAACATGCTGAAACAATGAAGTTAAAGAATTCGTTTATTTTTTTTTTTCATGGTTTTGTTTTTAGGGAATCTGGTGATCAGGAGGGTAGTGATTTTGACCGTGCAGAACTCTCGGCGAAGGTCCGATGCGAACAGTTTCTGGCATTATGAAAGATTTGTACGAAGTACTATTGTTTTTCATAACTGAGGAAAATATTGGGAAGATCTTGAGATCCTGATTCAAACAGTCTTTCGAGCCCTGAGATGATTTACCGTGACTGATCATATTTGAATGAGAACTACTCCACACTCTAAATTCTTTGGGATGGAATTTTCTGTCATGAGAGCCACAGAGGTCCCCTTTTTGATGTAGGATTCCAACCTCAAGATACTAATATCTCAGTCACTTGGAGAGTGAAATGCTTGATTGTACTCTCGGTTGTAGTTGAGACGTTTTAAAACGTCCCAACTACAACTGAATTCAGTCCAAACTGGGACAAAAGGGCGTGTTGTTATTGATCTTGTTAGTTAATTTTTGGTATCGGTGTGATTGAATATCAGATTTTCTCATCAACTGATTTCAATTTCAGTTTCCCACGGACCTGTTATCGCAACAAGAAACGATGTCCGTGACGAAAGTAGGTGATCTCACTCAAGGTTGGTGCAGTTTAACACTCTTTCTGGATGTATTATGCACCCTAGATCTGAATCGTTTGAACATTGGATGTCCAGAAGTTTGAACACCCGAGTTTCCCATTGAAAATTCAAAAGCACTCAAATCTCCAAAATCACAAGTCATTTCTCCACAGATTCACGCCAAGTTCATCGCGTATCATTTTAGAAGATTTTTTCCACCCCAACTGGGATCGGATTTTGAGTGAAATTCGATTGAAAATATTTCAGTAACTATTCCGGTGAAAATTTCTCCCGCTTGCGATGGACATCCACTCCAAAGGAATTTAGAGTATATATTTTTGAGGTACTTTTTTTACGACGTGTGTGTGTGTGTGTGTGTGTGTGTGTGTGTGTGTGTGTGTGTGTGTGTGTGAAGCCTCTTGATCACGAAATCCAGCATTCAGAACAGAATAAGTTCAGTTTTCGCATTTACTGGTGAACTTGATTGAGAAGTTGAAGAGGAATATCGAAGCCTTACCACTTGCCCATTCTCACTTTGAGTACAACGAGGCCGGTGACTTTTTCAGTGTTCAACTCAGAGATGGGACTCAGGTAGATCATATCACAATCCTGAGACAATCACAGCCAAAATTATTTTTGCTGGAAATTTTGGCGTCTAACATGAATTCCTTTGATCTTTCCAACATTTGTACCTCTATCAACACGTTTTTCATCAATAATTTGAGTTCAAATTTGTAGCCTTCTCTGATAATTTTCCAATATGTGAAAACTTCGCCCAGATCTTTTCCATTAAACTCAGACAATACGAAGATTTCCTAGATTACTAATATCCACATAGGAGTCTCAAAGACAGCACTTTGTGAATGGGCGCCAACGACGTATCGTCCATATCCGTTGGTCGCACGGGCGGCCCAATCCTCGCACACGCCATCACCAATGATAAGCCATCCTCCAAAGCATGTTTGCCGGCAAAGGGAGCCACAGATACTAATACTCAAAGAAGGGGAATCACTTGATGGGAAGGGAAAAAGGCAGGGTGTGTGAGAGGACTGTTTCTCTCGCGAGTCAGGTTCTCCGTATATTTGGAAGTATAGAAAGAATCGAGATAATGGGTCTCGCATGAGAACAGGTAGGTTTTACAGTGCGGCCATAGTAGCCACGAGAAAGATATCGCTTTGAGATAATGCATAAAGTCAGGTAATGGAGACTGCCGGGTGCCGTTAATGCAGTAGCGATGTCCAACTGCTCCCTCGCACTCTTCCTTCCTCTCGATTCTATCTGCGGTTTTCGTGCAACCCCTTACATTTACATATTTTTCTCTGTTTGTCTCTCTCATTCTCTCTCTCTCTCTTACCGCCTCATACATTTTCTCATATCGCAAAATTCCCGATCGACCCTCTCGATCAACCTTTGCAGGTACCAGCACTATATACATATATATATATATTAGTTAGTGGAGACTTGGTATGTACTGTACGGATTATAGTGAATTTTATATTCCCTTTGCATGCAGCTTCTGCTCACACCGGCAAGGCAAACCAGTAAGCTTCTTATCAAGGTTGATTGTGACTTTTTTTTCTTTTCCATCCAAAACTTGTTGTGCCCTGACTTTCATTCATTCGTTTCCACACCCGTGCGAATTGTTCAAAATATTCACTCTCTTTGTTGAGCTCTATCAACCCTTTTTCACAGTCATTTAACTTCAAAAAGAGGTCACCTGCTCTGTCATACATGCAAATTTTCAATGTCCTAAGATATTCATTACATTTATCGAATTGGGCATTCGTTATTGAGATCATGCTCCACGCGACGCCTCATTTTTGCATGTTGTTCCAAACGATCCTGCCCCATCAATTTGAATGACTCAAGATAAATAGATGGATAGATACGCTTTTTATTCTGCCTATTAGCAAGGATCAGATAGTCATCACATACTTACACACACTATTATATAATATTTCACCACAAAATGTTTACATGAAAAATATACCATTCAAAAAGAGAGGATTCAGAAAGGAAGGAAGAGCAAGATATTCTGATTAGAAATTTTCTGTGACTATTCCCAACCCTATCGAGTGCCCAAGTGTGTAATACTCAATTTTACCACATTCGTTGTTTAGCAGTGACTAGATTTTTTTGTTATTGTATTTCGAGTCTTAATATCTAGTTGGCTTATGTTTTTCTCAGCCACGAAATGTCTACTTAAAATTCACACGACCTCATATTTATTTTGATACATCGATATGCAAGTGATGGGAAACGTGCGAAAAAGATGAACGAGAACGTAATAGGGCGTGTAATTAATTATATATATATATATAGAGAGAGAGAGCTGAAATGGGAGGCTGGCCATGGATGACAGTGAAGCGCTACCGACCCGATGGTGGATCGCATATGTTGAGCTATCACACCCGGACACACCCCTTTTTCCCGGACAAGTGTCCCGTTGCGAGTTCTCGCGCTTTCCGATGTCCTGCAGGGTTTCGCATGAGTGGGGCACCTCGAGGATCGTCTTTTGCAAATGTGGGTTACCCCCACTACGTGCTTCTACGTCAAATTGTCATATCAACTTGATGAGTGTACATCCGCACTTTCACTTTTGACTGGTAATAATTCTGATGCCATGGATAATACAACTGGTCGCTTGAAGAAGCTTCTGAATTTTGATCGAACTGCGAGAATGATTGATTATGTTCAGGCAGATCGTTGTATGAGTGTACTCGATGTTTACACTCAACCATTGGTATACATGTGGGTCATTTTTAGGATATTTTGTCCAGAGCCATCACCACGAGGGTCTAGGAAAAATCCGAAAGAGTCATCCTATCAGTACTATGTTTAGATAATACAGGAAATTCTCAGTTGATGTTTCCGGAGCCTCCGGTGCGTCCTAGAACCCGTAGGAAGCCCATTTTAGGCCCAATTTAGCCTATTTTCAAGGGAATCATAGCTCCAACTGGGTATTCGAGTGCACTTCTTTTGCTAAGATTGATACTTTTGAGGATAGGATTGTCTAAATTGATAGCTTGACTCAAGAACTTCAGCCTAGAAGCTATGAGCCTTTTGCGAGAGCGAAAAAAAATCGGTTTTTGGGCCTTGTCGAAATGATTCAGCTTCAACTGGGATAGTGATGATCAACTTTTACCACTATTTATTACGAAAATCTTGAGAAACCCAGCTGTCTGATCTCTGGTATGCATGGGTCGATTATCATACGTCTCACATGAGCGAGATTGTGTCTAATCGGAGCTATGGTGTTCTGAAAATAGAATGAAAATGGACCATGGAAAGTTCCAAAGAGATCCAACAAGAATCTCTTGTATAACTTCAACCTAGTACTAACACAAATACAATTTTCGAGATTTTCCTAGACCCCGTGATGATGGCTCTAGCCAAAATGCTCTTCAATGACTTGTATGATGTTTATTAAACCTTGAGTAGTCAAGAATCTCACTCATTGTCAATCTCTTAACTTCGTATCAATTCTGATTTGAACGACATCAATCGGATACATGTTGAAAAGTGAATTCATATATGGTTGTGCTCAGAGGATATTAATTTTGGATTAATCGTAAGTGTGGTGGCTCTTCCTCGTTGATTAGTTGCACAACTGATTGCGGTGCTTGTCAGGAACGAGCAATTTTCTTGCAATGGTCGTCAGTACCAGTATATCATCGAGAGTGTACAGGCCTCCGGACGATGGCGATGACTCATAATTGTTCTATGAAAAATTATCTTTCCATGAAAAATCAGCTAAACTACGAGCTCGCTCAACCTCCAAGTGCTCGACATTCGGGAATATGATTGAATAGGTGATATTCCATGTTCACCGCGAGAAATCAAGTTCAACGTTCAAGAGAAGTCTGAGTATATTCTATGACACACATACATATTTTGTACAAAATACAGCACGTATCATGTTGTGGGTAACCAATACAATGAAGAGTGAGATCCCACAGCTTTCCAAAAAGTCTATTTGTTCGGTGTTAGCTGATCGTTCCTAAAGAGACTCCGCCACTCGATCTTCCCGAAACTTCTCATCCGTTGATTTTCCATCAAAAGATGACGTTCAATCATGTCTGATCCCACAGAGGATCGTAGCAGGATAAAAATAGAGCAGAGCAAGAGGAGCGGAATGAAGATGAATAGAAAGTCGCATCATAATCTGCCAGATTAGGATCCATTGACTCCTCCAATTTCGCGGTCTAGTGAGCGCTTTATGGTTGTATACATATCGTGGTTTTTTCATGATCGTCTATACGTACAGAATCGTATATCCTGCACCTTAAAATTGCCTAGGAGAAAATGTTGATGATATTTCGTCTGTGGCTGACCAACATGTTATAATTGTCAGGGCCATCATATTTCTGGATTAAGACCTCATTCTTTCATGTGACATCATATATATCTTTGACGCACAATAAGGCCTCTGTATATTGCGAATATGTCATCATGCATTCGAGTTCCAAAAGGATTGGCAAGTTTCGAAGATGATGAAGTGAGGAAACTTTACGTCCGGTGTATGAAGACGTGCGAGCTGTCCAAATCCCCAAAATCATGGGTTTTCACCGTTTTGTGTGCCGTTTCCGGTGATGAAGAGTCATTTCGGGTATCTAGACAGCTTGTTACGTTCTCACACGCGGTGCGTAAAAAATAATCAAAAGATAGTTACACATAGTATTTTTTCTGCTTAACAAGATGCTTCTTTCAGAACTGCCGTATCTTTATTCGCATTGAAACTGCAGGTGTCTCAATGAAAGTAAAAAATTTTTAGATTTTCTATTTTTTCATCAGCGTGTAGGACCTTCAAAAATATTCGATAAAAATCATCCAAACCCAGTAAAAGTTAGTATTTTTCTGCTCTTTAAGATGCTCTCTGTGAAATTTCCGCTCAACGCATAGAACTCGACTTATCGCTGTTGCAAGTCAGGGTACTCGAGGAATGACCCATCGAGAACTTTTGGACGGTACTGTATGAATGGCAGAGACAAAATGTCCATGCTCAACTCGTTCGAGTGAATTTGAGTCACTAAGAATCAAATTCCACCACATAGAATCAAAGTTAACGCCACCAGCAGGTTTAGAGAGTTTTTCATTTTCACGACTAACCCTGACTTCATTCTGCGTTGGTTCAAAATTCGAGAATAGTTTGAGCTTATATTCCCGCGAAATCATTCCCAATTTCAACTCCAGAGGTGATTTAAGAGATCTAGGTTACATCGTAAATTTTGGGAATCTAGTGAAATATTCTGGTCTTGAATGTATAATTCATTGCCCAGGAGCGAACTCAATTGGTAGAAGAAACTCGATCTTTGTGGTTATCATTGAGAAAAGCCGGAATTTGGAATTGGGAGGCAATTTTATCACGACACGATAGAAAAAATTTCCAGGTTGGACGTCAATGGATCAGTGATATTTATTATGGTTTGTAGGACTACTTGGTTGAATATTTTTCAAGAAGTTCAAGACAAACTGATCTTTCCAATGTATTCTGATCACATCGAACGGTTGTTTGAAAAAAACAACCTGCCCATAGAGATTCGGTCCTCACGATGTGAGATTTTGACGATAGAGATCCTCACGATAGAGAGATTTTGACCTCACGATGAGCACCTACGCACTCGGGTACCCAAACCGACTTCCGTGAAGAGAATTTCTATGTTCTATGTTCTAATCAATATATTTTGAAACGCTCTCAGATCCCCATTGTTGGCCATTTTTCTATGAGATTATTTGATTCAACCATCTCTCTCCGCACGAATCAATCAAATTTGATCCCATCCAGTACATTTTCACTGATTCACAGTGAAATTCCACTAAAAGTGAGTGAAATTTCACTAAAAATCAGCGAAACTCTGATTAGGATCATCTTCTACTGATTCATGCTGAGAGAGATTAGAAATCAGAAATTTCATTCTTTGGCTCCATTCCTAACATTCACGAGGATTGTAGAAGTTCAGAGTTTGAAAAATACTACAGAATCAACGGTGGGTAGCCGGGTACCCCGGGTGCCCGGACTCGTCATATTCGCCGAGTGCTCATCGTGGGGTGAAGAAGTATCATGGAAAATATTCCTCTCGCACGAATCATGGAGAATCGTTCCAGTGTTTCAAAATATAAGCTCACCTAAAAATCACTCGACACCTTAGAGGCGTGAGCAAGCATGGAAAATATGAGTTTTCAATAATCCTCAACGAAAATTCGAGAGTTTTAACGAATTCTCTGATACTTGAATCGCTGAAGAAGTAGATAGGGCATATTTCGAAAAAGTTTCATATTCATAAAGGTCCAGCTCTGATTCAAAGCTTTTCACGCGCACGCTCTACGTAATGTACTTATATCAATAGAATATGGGTATTAAATTGGTTGTAGTGTAGTCCTCGTGCAACAGGCCCCAATATCTGCGTTATGTAATAAGAAGGGGGCCGCATCACATGGCGCGCGTGATCTAAAGCTCCGCGGGTATTCTCGCGCCCTCGTATCAGCCTTCGTTTAGGCAAAAACTGTATGACCTACAGCCACATACATATACATAATATATTGAATGCGATTGAGCTCCTGTGGCTTCTCGCCCGACTAGAGATGCGATTCTGTATTAGAGCATATACTTTTGCGGCCTATTGTTCACCTTGTCGATACACACACTTCACACGTATTCTCAAGCATATAATATTAGTATAATACTCAATTCTTCTCGTGTGGCACTTATTCGTGTGTGCGAACGCTATATCGAATTTTTAAGTAAAACCCCATATAGGTACCTATGGCGCAAAGTTAGGTATGTTGTCTGTTGGTGTGTATATGCTTTGAGGTGAGGTTCAAGGGAGAAATATGTAACAGGGAATGAGTGGTTGGCCCTAGTTTCAAGGGTGAGATGGAATTCCTTTTTTGTTTGGTCTACTCATTGGCTGAACGTGCTATGGTGCACACCTTGTGGTAAATTTCATCGATAGCTAATGAGATTCCGGTACGACGTTACTGCAAATAGTAAATCAGAGGGGACGCGAAGGGACGTGAGGTCATGTTTGGGGATGATCAAAAATGACGACGATTGAAAGTGGCGACAGGCGCGAATTTATAATCTAAATGAACCCATATCTTTCAAATAGAAATTTTTTATCGTTCAAATGAAATATTATCGAGATACTCTTGAGTTTTCAGGGTTAAAAGCTGGCGAAATGATGATTCGGTTTTCAAAATGAACATATAAAAAATTCGTAATGTAGCTAGAATGGTCACTTGACCAGTCTCAAACGAAACTTTAATCTCCATATTAATGACCGCAGTGATGCGTTCCAGAGAATTCTCATTTTTTCATACATGAGACAACAGTCCTCATTTGATTCATAGCAAACAAAATCCAATAAATTATTGTTTCTCTTCCATTACTAACCAACCGATTCCTAAACCTTCATGCTGATATCAATCATGCATGATTGGTATGTCAATTTCCTCAATAGGAACGATTTTCTCTACCAGCTTTAATTGATCTGATGATTGCAATAACTATACCGTGAACTAAATTAATTTTGGAACACGAGAGGTAACTTTGGAACAACTCATGAAAGAGTTGGTATCACGGGCGGTCCGCGGAGTAGGTAAGCATGTCGTTCTAATACATGTTATACTATCACTTTGAACATATATGGGCAATGTTTCGCCCCGGTGAGAATATCTCAATCATCAGCTGCGTATTTGTTCATAACAAAGTTCTTCAAAAGTTCGTTATTCTGATCCAACAAAGAGTCTCCTGGAAAAATAAGCGTGGCCCTGACGTTTGCAGGACGAGTCCAGGGTAACTGAACTGAACTGGATTTTACCTCTCCATATAAATATCTCGACAAATACATTGTTACATTGACATTTTTCCACTTTGATTTAATTTTGTCGCGTAGAAACTGAGAAAGATGAATTCTTTCTGCGAATTGGGGTAACTTTGGAGCATTTGAGAAGTTATAGTTTCAATCCAGATGGACTTCACCCCTCCCCCCCCCACGTAATCGAAAGCTGAAACTGTAAGTTTTCAGCTGACTATAGACACAATGCGATTCTGATGTGACTGATGCGAGATTTACAAGTTACAAAAATTTCAAGGAATGCGAAAGTAAAAATGCGAGTTTTGTTCCGAAGTTAGCCCAGTCGACGGTGATCATGAAATCCTCTATACATGATGTATGCTCTTCCTAATTGACCCCGAAGTGGTTTAACTTTGGAGTTCTACTTGGCGGCCTTATAGTTCCGATCAGAGAACTCCAACTCTATCAACCCTGCAATTAAAAGCTGAAACTGTAAGTTTTTGATTGGATTCAGACACAATACGATTCTGACGCCAGATGTACAAATTACACGAGTATTGAGGCAAAAATGCGAATTTCGTTCCAAAGTCACCACAGTTGTCGGTAGCCAAGTAACCGAGATTCAAACTTTCACAAGCTCTTTGAATCTGAAAGGTTCAAGTTTTCAAATCGCATCATAGGACTCTGAAACTCGTGGCAAGTGTAATCCAAATTTCTCCCCATGTTCCAAAGCACAAAATATCTGGAAACTCCAAATTGTCCAGCTAACCAGTAAATTTCTTCCCCGGTATCAAAATCCTGAAAGACGAAACAAGATACACTTCAACGACGTTTGATGCTGGCCCGCGCTTCTCTTATAGCCACAAAAGTTCACGCAATATGATGCCAGGACACACGACTCTCCACGTTATGATATTGTCCTGGATGAAATCTGGACCCCCTGATGCGAGCGATTGGACCTCTCGTGGCTCTTCGAGATTATTCCCCCGCATATAATCCTTGCGCGCAACTCTCAAAGCTCATTCACCACTCTCACACTTGCCCTGACGCCAAGATATCGCTGCTGCTATTGCAACCTGAGGACAACTTTGGATCATCATTCATTTCTTTCGCGCTTACACTCGATCGATATCCACACCCTGTATATTTCATACAAATTCGAACACGTATGAGGCCACCTAGTATACTAACATCATGCATTGCTCGATTTTTTTTTCATTTTTCATGAGGATCCGTGGTGGGTGAGATTTTTATTTTGCGCGCTACCCGCTGAGAGAGCAGATACAGTGGTCCTCGTGTATGGTGTGTAATGCAGATTAATAGCGACACCAAGAGTTGTGCACTGTACTGCAACATTCCTCAATGGTCAATGCAAAGAAGATGGTTGAATTTAAGAATTCATCATTTTATGCGTCGACTTTTCTTTTACAGTACCATGCAAAAAATGTATCATGAATACATTTAGCAGTATTTTTCGAGCCCTCGGGTCTATGATCATTTTTTGAGAGGTATTTGAAGGTGGGCGGAAAAAATCGACTGTAATGTTTTTTGAAAATTGGCTCAGAATCCAATATTCTTTCATTTCAAACAACCGACCCCGATTCATGCGTGAATCTTAATACCTAGCGTAAGAATTTTTACGCGCGGAGTCCGAAGGGATCTGTGACTTTTTCTAAGATCTTCAAGATCTTTCTTTAAAACATTGCTCTACACTTTTTGCACTCGAGTTATGAACGATCAAATAGAAAAAATTTTCAACATGTTGGCGAGCATGTTGGGGTATTGGAAAGATGAAAAAGGAGTCATAATCAACAATTTTGATGTAGTATCTCGTAAATACCGTGGGATTCAATTTACTGACTGCCCGGAAGTACCTCAACTCGCTTCAACAAGAAAAAACCCATGCTCTCATGAATGTTCAATATCTATCACCCTCTCAAACTTCTTTTCGCTTATTTGCTCTTGGCTTGAGTGTAAACTGTAGAGCGCTCTACAAAGGGTTAATAGTATTTTTCGATATGAGGGTAGGAAGTTTGATTTTGCTTTTCGAGTGATTGTTTTCGGCCCGAGCCTTGGCGAGGGTCAAAATTATCACGAGTAAAGCGAACAACTTCACATCCGAGTGTCTACATAAGTTTTTTGCACAACTGGGAGAGCGGAAATAGTACTTTACGCAACTAGGGAGTAATAAAAGAGGACGAGTTCTTCTCGGGTGGATATTAGCGCTCCAGGTGCAGCCGAGAGCGATAAGAACCCGGGAGTCGGTTGTCCTCTTTACTCCCCAATTGCGTATTTCACTTTTGACTACGAGGGAACAAAAACTCGCGTCATTTACGCTCCGCGACGCGGGAGTGAGACGCGTCTTTTAGTCCCTAGTAATGAAAATGAGATCTGCCGTGCGTAAAACACGTGCTTTACGCACGGTCGTGCGGAAAAGATTTTGAGGGTTTTGAGAAAAACTAGGTGATCCAACAAGGACTTTCATCCGATGCCATGATTTACCTGAAAATAATGGGTGATTGTTTCGAGTGGAGAGTTTTTTGGTAAAAGAGTTCCTAAACGATATATGATGTGGCGATTTTTCTCGTAAACTTTCAAATACTGTAAGAAAATTCTCGTAGACCCGAAGGTATCGCTGTCTTAGTAAAGATACCCGTGCTCTATTGTTTGCAGGGTAGAATATCCTCAAGTCAATACCCTCACTGGCATATAGAAATCGCTGCACACTGCGATTATACCACCAATAACATGTTGTATTTGAATAACTTGGTCTAGTGTAAGGTGATATTGATACGAGGGTAACAATCATTTTGAACGAGCATGCTGGATGAATGAATCGTTCCTCGCAATTCGGCAAAAAATTCCATCCGAATTGGAGGAAAAAAAGCCATCAGAGTCCTATGTAATTCTTGCACGACAACAATGCAGCACGATTAAGCTCACAAGTCAACTTTTATCGCCTACTCTAATTTCATCGAAAATGGAATACACACCAATCTCCTATAGCTCCTGGTGATCAAAGCGCTCAATTTCTCCAATTCTAAAGAAACTTTCCCTGAGAAAGACTTGAAAAAAAAATTAGCGAGTCATAGCTTGGCGACGACAAGTTGCCATCATCTCAGCGGGCGTCAATCAAGCCTCTTCTCCACTCCAAGCTGATGTTCTCAGCTGCCACGATCACTCGTCGGTTGTGCTTTCCGTCTCCTCTTGTGCAATAATTTCACCCAAACGTTTTATCGCATACGACACACATATTTCGATTTTTTTCACCCTATACTATACCTATAGTTCCACCACTACTACCATAACTGCGACTACATCCATATTACATATAAAATGTAAGAAAAAAAAATTTTAGCCAGCTGTTGTAGCTTGGGATGCATCGGTTGGATGTGTATGGCGATAAGCGAGTTTCGTTTATGGTCCAAATTTGCGACGTCGTAAAAGCACAGGCAGAAAATTTAGAATATTGCCACGCGCGAGAATCTTCTAGATATATCAAAGAGACGACATCACCGATGAGAGCTCACACGGGACAAGACAGACTTGTGAAACTTTTATGTAAAGATGTGTCCATGTGCTTGAGTGAAAAAAATAATTATTTCACGAAAATGCCCGTGTAGTCTTGAGGATGTGAATGCATGAGGAGCAAAATGAGAAGGAAGAAGGGAAATGAGGTACTCTCATGCCCATTCATAGACATTTACGCTCAAAACTGGTCGTATCCAAGGATGGGCTTATTATTATGGCTGTGATCACTTCTCACGCCACCATACGTGAAGTACTTTGCGTACACCTGTAGGCATTCGTGCATCACTTGATTGAATATTTCGATGGGTACCAATTTGAATTTAAATCTGGCACTTTGTTGTCCCTTCATTGAAAGTCATGGAAAGTTCAGAATCTGAAGCTACACTGTAAAGGTTTTCCCAAAAAATTTCAACCAACTGGCTGAATGGAGATCTCAACCATTTGATTCAAAATTCAACCAATTGGTTGAAAAAACTGATTGAGTTCCCAACCAAACCGGTTGGATTTTTCGTTTCACTAGTTGAAAAAATGTTCACAGTGTAGCTATGGTTGGAGCAAATCATGACTTCTGCCAAAATTCCAGAGACTAATCAGAACTATATATAATTGCTTTTCATAAAGGCAGCACGGATACTAATTCATCTAGAATGACACCAAGATCATAATCAGTATCCGCATCTCACTGAAATGGGGAGCTCTTCTGTGCTCAAATTTCTCATCAAGTCATCCTATCACCTGCCTTGATTTTGCCATTATGTCTGGTCAATTTTTGGCACATAATTATTAAGTGGCAGATATCAGGTGCGGGCGTCGTCAGGGCTACAACTCAAAACTTCATTAGGCGCTCCTTTTCTTTTTCAGACCTGAATTTCTCTTTCCAGAATACTTTTCCAACATAGACCCAGGTCATAAATTTCTTCCTAGACGTACAAAACTAACACGAAGCTGATGATGAATTGTGACTGTATAATTAGTTTGATTGCGAAAAAAATGAAGGTTCTAGCGAGTCACAATCACCAGATACGTTTAACTGAAATAACGAACCATTTATCAGCGGCATAAAACATATCAAATATCCGGAAACAAATGAGAATGAGAACTCATACGTTTGAGAGTTCATTAACACTAAATGATCCTTAACAATTTTTTTTAAAATCAATTCGAATTGATACGACTCGAAGTACTCATGCGATATGAACTGATATATGTATGAACGCTTTCATTTTGACAAATTGTTCACAAAATTTGAAATTGAAATTCATCAACAAATTCCACCTCTTGAGACGTTAACTCAATACAAAACAGCAACCCCTTCAATCCTTTAAAAAAATTAAAGACTAAATTGGATATCACAAGGAGGTGAGATAAATATTATAGCCTTATAAACTATAGCCTTTACCTGCACATAGCTCATCCATCATTCAGCAAAGCAAACAAATGAATGCGAATTATCTTATTGTCTACAGTACGATAGCCAACCACTATACCCCTTATAAACACAACTATGTACATTGCATTAAGTGCAACCTAGGTACATCTCCGATTCAATTCAAACTACATATACATACATACTTGGCTTACACACCAGCTTGTATCTTCGTTGGCGGCGTATCATCAAGAATCGCTCGGATACGCCTCGGTTGGCATCCGGAAAGTTACTTAGCGCAAAGTGTATTTTATATATGTATAGAAAATACAAGTAAAGTACGGTACGGTATACAGTACATACTCTGGAAAAAAAGTAGCTTCGAATAAATCCAGGAAGAAGCTCACGGCTTTCTTGGCGGTCTCTTGGCGCGGATTGCGGTGGTGGTGATGATGGTAACGATCTCTTTACGCGCAAGCAATTTTTACGACAAAATTGTCGGCCCGTCTCGAGGCGTCACGCGAAACGACGATCGCGTGTTTATTATAACTTAGACACACACACACACGCATTGCAATATTACACTTTTTCACGAAATAAGTAGCGTTTCTCGACACCTGTGACTGCACCTTTTCAGATAATACAAAGTCGAGAAACAGAAGAAGGTGGTGTTTTATCGTGAAGCCCTCGAGTCTGACCTCAAATTTCGCGCCAATTTAAAAATCAGATAAAAATCATTTTCCAAATTGTTGTGCGTCGAGATATACATGTATTATTATCCTTTATATTATTAGGAAGGATTCTCATGAAGTTCAGGGTCATCGGTGTGAATTTTGTGAATTTGTGCGAAATGCAATTTTTTGCGAACGAAGTCGGGGAGCAGTCAGAATGGGAATTACGTTACTTGGAATTCCCAAGTGATTATTGGAAGGGGAAAAAATTCAAATGTTAACGCAAGTTCTGCTATATATTCGACGCGAGAATGGATGATATAATGAGATTGAATTTATAGGGGTCCCGAAGATTATTTTTCATTGGAATATCATGCGTGAGAAGAGGAGAAACTAAGCAAAAAAAAAGACGATGCGCGTTATTTTGCGGTCTGTATATTTTTGCGTCCTCAAGAAAGATCTCGATCAGAGAAAGGAAGCTGATGAGTATATGGCATTAGATTCTAAAGTACCGAATGTATTCTGCAGGTAGTCGGAAATAAATTATACACCGTTTTCTCAAAAATGCTACCGAACCGCCTTCTATATGTGTGTCCCAATCTTTCAAGATGTTAGCTTTTATATATATCGGCGTCGGCGCCTCTGGCAAAAAGAAGTAGCCGCAGGAACTGAAGATCCACCCATATAATAACTGTGCAAAATATCAGTTCTCTGTGTTGAGATGACTTAGCTACTAATTCGCAAGGAGTATAAAAGTATATACCTATAGGACTGTCGTGTAGCGCTAGATTTGAAAAAATTATCAACGTCAAGGGATAATTTATCAAGCTTGGTGGTTTTTTTCATCGTTTCTGCTCTTTTGTTTGTTAAATAATTACAGAAATAAGTAAGGAGAAGGTGATGGTACAGTAAGTTCTCATCTGACGGTCTAGTTATAATCGAGAAGCCGGATGGACTTTGTGGCTCTCACGTTGACACGCGATGCGTCGTCGTCTAATGACAATCGAGCGACTTTTGACGTCAATTCCACGGACGTTTCTCTTTTACAAAATAATCCTTGTAGAAAATATCTTCAAAGGGCATCAAAGTTGGATCTCACAACGGGAGTGAGAGATCCAATCCAACCTTGATCAAACAATGTAATGCTCAATGAACCAAACCTTGATCAAATTGTTCCAATGACTAACTCAACCTTTCGATTCCATATATGTTGGCTTGTTGGAATTCCTGAATATTCAGAATGGTTTCAAGGGAGCAGATTCATTTCATTATCCTACTCTGTGATCACAAAAGCTAATTTTTCCAAGGTTCATCAAGCAAAATCATAGTCAGAAACACGCGGCTCAAACTTTCTCAACAGGCGAGTCGGAACAGTTTCACCATCTCATGCATGCATGATAGAACGAATTTTCACGCGAAAATGTAGAGATCTGTCATTGTGGATCTCACAAGCAATAGAACGAAATGATATGAAATTCTCGGCACGTTTGAACTTTGATGATTACATTTTGCAGACCAGATATAAACATTCATGAAGCACTCTCTTCGCCGTCGCCCGATAAATCATGAAATGAAAACATAACCTTTCGATAAGGATACTCCTCCATCGTCACTTATGACTTTTGGTGACGGATATAGCGGCATACAATCAGCTTCTACATCTGTCACGCAGCAAAGGGTGGAATAGCTTCCATTTGTCCACGATACCTAATCCAATCTGATCCGACGAAGGTTTAAACAATCATTATCGGTGCACCGCGAACAGTGATTTTCACACGTATACACCCGTACACCAGACGATGTTCACGCTCCAATCAAATGTTGTATCAGTCAAGGGAGCATTAAATTCTCAACCCAACGTGGAATTGAACATCAAACTATTCGAAGATTTTTCCTACCAGGGTAGCACTATTGCTTCTCTGGCTACCGCTCGTTTGGCTGGTGAATGTTTTTGATGATTCAGAGGCACCTGAGTTCCACAAGTTGCTCCAAAAAGAAATGAGTAAAATTATGGGGAATGATCAACTGATGGCATCACAAAAAGGTTTCTCACCAAGTTCGTGAAGATGATATTTTGTTGAACTGATGCCACTAACAGTTATGACTACCCACCAGATCGTTTAGCCGCCCAGTCATTGACCTGTCCACTCAACCGCCCGACCTCAACTTAATAGCCACCCATCGAATCTCCCACGCCCCAGCCCATCAACCCACATGGCTACGCATCATATTTCAGCCAGATCAGCCCAACCTTCCATTTCGTCCTAGACCGTTTCAGACCGTAACAGAGCGTCCCAGATCATATCAAATCGTCTTTGACCGTTTCAGACTATTTCAGATCATTTCAGACCGAACCAGACATACCAGAATCGTACTAGATTGTACTAGACCGTAGCAAACCATCCTATATCATTTCAGACCGTACCAGATCGTTCTAGGCCGTTTCAGATCGTACAAGACCATCCCAGACCACCTGAGCTTATTTTTGATCATTCCAAACCGTTCCAAACCATTCAAATGATTCCAAATTGTTCTATACCATACCAGACTATCTCAGACTGTACACTAGAACATCCTAGATCGTATCGGACCGTTCCAGACTTTCGTAGTTTGTAACGGACTGCTTTACACTATTCCATCCCATCCCAGGCCGTGACAGACTATTCCGGACTGTACCGGAACGTTTCAGATCGTTTCAGATCGTACCAGACCATACCGGAAGATCCCACTTCATATCAGACCGTTCCAGTCCATTCAAATGGTTTCAGATCATTCTAGACCGTACCAGACCGTTGCAGGCTGCACACCAGATTGTCCTTGTTCGTACCAAACCGTACAGACCGTCCAAGTTTATAACAGACCACCCTAGACAATTCCAGACCATATCAGGTCGTCCCAGACCGTTTCAGACCATTCCATATCGGATCAGACCACCTCGCCACCCACTCGTCAACCCATCCTCTCATCGACCCATCCATGACCCATATTACACTTTCCCCTTTCTACGTGAGCAATTCGATACGTAGGATCCCGACGGACAAATTTTGGTTGGACGTTCAAATATAAGAATCTAGAATTCATCCCTACGCCAATGTACATTGCTATCAAAGACTTTTTCTGAACTCATTGAGTAGAATTTTCAAAGGATTTTTACCTTGAATTTAACTTGATTCGAGTGATTTTTGCTCGGTTGACCAGAGTGACGTGGGCATACCCCCGCATTTAATTTTGATCGCCGCGAATATATAATTTTTCCATTACTACGATCGTACGCTCTTCCAGCGTACGCACGGCATAGATCTTGTATCTACGGTTCCTAGAAATTTGACATAAAAACTTTGTAACTGACATGACCCATTACTTTACCGTGAAAGTAACGCTTCTCCAACGTACGCCCCAGGTCGTAAAGTTTTCCGAGAAAAGTCATTCAAAATATTTTGTAACTCGACAGTCACATTACATTAACAGAGAAGTAACGCTTATCCACCGTACCGATCAGGCCATAAAGTTTTCCAGGAAAAATACTAAAAACCCTTGTAACTGGACAGCCCTATTACGACAACGGAAAAGTAACGCTCCCCCAACGTACGCGGCAGATCATAAATTCACTCTCATAAATCTTCGAATTAGTAAAACCCAGCAAATGTACGTCGCTCCGTACGGTTCTCACGCATTACATTCCCGCTAATGTAATGCGCCGCTCCCATTACGCGTACGCTTCTCAAGCGTACGAACATGGGTATATAAGGCCGCGCTTCCCAAGCTCGGCAGCTCAGTCTTCTCCAGCTCGCCGTCGCGACGCTGTCTCCACGACACTTGGCCCAGCCGTGGCCCGACGCACCCGACTCAACGTGCCCCGCCGCGACCGTTCCAAGTTGCCCCGGTGGCATGAGTGACCAAGTGTGCGTAGTGTTTGTGTTTCGCACCTCGAGTACCGAGTCGCAATTGTGTCTTGAAACCGTGAGAATTATTCGAGTGCCTAACCCCGTTCCTACCCCGACGACGGCGTGAGCACGCCCACGCACCTGGACCGGACGGATGGACCGTCCCAGCCAACGGCACAGACGTCCCAAGACCTACGTACCCCGCTCCGAAGAGGAGCATCGACGAGACCTCTACGGACTTCAACAGGCCAAACGCTTGGCGCTGCTCGGAGCGTTGAAAGCTGAGGCCTCAACTCAACAAAACAAGACTGCTCAACCCTCAACTATCTCGTCTCCGGCCAGCGAGACGCGGGAGTGAAATTATTTTCATCCCCATTGACGAGGTTTCCCGCAAGCGGAATTCCGAGCCTCGTCAATTTGGCGCCCGACGTGGGGCCCGAGGAGGGACTTTTTGGACTTCGTCGGCATCAGGAGATGCTAGGACCTGCGACCTGATGAGCAGTCTTCCCCGGACGCCGCCTGCAACCCGGACGACCCGGCAGACAGCGGCAAGCACTTCTGGGAGTGTGGAAACACCCAGTGGCGCCCAACTGGATCAACAACGCACCGTCTCGCTTGAGCGCACCGCTCGCGTGACACGCCACCAACGTCAGCGGTCCCTTGGCTCGGAGCAGGAGCTCGAGTCCCTCCTGGACGGAGCACAGCTGCCTATACGCCGGAGGACATCCCGCGAGGACCTTGCTCTGACCGGACCATCGCCTGCTGTGCCATACGACGACCCTGCAGATCCCCAAGCCGGAGCTCAGCAGCAGCAGCCGGCGGATCCCGCCTCCGTCAACCAGTTTCAGTGTGGAACACGTCCCTGGACGAGAGAACCAGCTGCCAGACGCACTGTCTCGAGCCCCAGGAGATGAGGACTTCGAGGACCAGGAGCACGACTACGACGCCCTGACGCCTCCAGTCAGTTCACCACCCTCAGACGAGCTCATTACTGCCTGCGTGGAATGCAACTGGTTGGATGACTACCTCCGCCAGGCTCAAGACGACACCAGGGAACTACCTCAAGGACCGGAATGGAGCACGCACGACGGTTTGCTGTCATACTGCCGAGATCCGGCCAACCCGAGGATCTACGTTCCTGAGTCCGCACGCGACGTCGTCCTGCACCATTTCCACAACGACCCGCTCGCCGGCCATCCTGGTGCTGCGGAGACACTCCGCCAGATACGCGGAGAGTACTACTGGCCCGGACTTCGCAACGACGTCCGACAACATGTGCGAGCATGCGGACCCTGCAACCTCACCAAGACTGCACGACCAGCGGATGCCGGAGCCAACATCGCCAGGAAGCCGAAACGACCTTGGGAACAAGTGGCCTTGGATCTGATGGGCCCTTATCCCCGGACGCCCCGGGGGAAGCGGTTCATTCTGGTCGTCACGGACTTGTTCTCCCGATGGACGGAAGCCTTCCCCATCTCATCATCGACGACCGAGGTCATCGCCAACGTCCTGGAGACGGAAGTGTTCCAACGATGGGGATACCCGGGAGCCGTACTCTCCGACAACGCACCACAGTTCAAAGGTGCAAAATGGCTTCGCCTCTGCGACAAGTGGCAAGTCGAAGTATGGACTACGCCTGCATACCATCCCCAGGCGAATCCTACGGAACGTCGGAACCAAGAGATCAAGAAGGGACTACGCCTGGCCTTACTTCCGTACCAACACAAAACCAACTGGGACCTGGAGGTCCCAAGAATCCTGTTCGCCATGCGCCGCCGATGCAACGCCGCCACTGGATTCTCACCTAGTGAGCTGCTCCTGGGACACAACATCGCTCGCCCAGGGGAACGAGTCTCGCCACGATCGGACGATCTCGAGACCCGCTTCGCTGCAGCCAACCAGGCACAGGATCACTTCACCAGCAGCTGGAGACCTTCGGATGAAGTCTTCACGGAGGGCGACATGGTGTTCATCAAGACGCACCTTCTTTCCAAAGCTGCCGATAACTTCAACGCTGGCCTCGCCCCGAAATGGGAAGGCCCATACGAGATCGTCCACTGTCATTCAGCGCAGGTGTTCACCGTCGACCGTCCCGGAAACACCGCCCTGAAGGTGCACATCTCGCAGGTCAAGCGAGACCACACAGCTCCAGCCCCTCCTGCGGCTGAACCTGGGTCACCATCCCCCGCAACCAGCGGCGCCAAGGATGCAGACGGACCCCGAATCGAGCGGCCACATCCGCCGACCACACCTGCCGGTGGGGACGCCCACTTGTCCGAGGACCAAGGTCGGAATGGATCCGCAACCGTCCCCATTGCCACGACCCCTGATCGTGCGCAGGACGACATCGCAAACCACGTCGAGGAGGACTCCCCGACAAACGTTGCCGAGGTGGACATCTTGGCAGAACCATACCCAGGGGTAGCGGATGCGCCCCGAGTCCTGAGCAACCAGCAATGGAAGCGACGTAGAGGGCGACCTACCTTAGCAGAAGCAGCACGGAGAGAAGCCGAGCGCAAGCTCGCCTACCCACCGCCTAGCCACCGCTACAATTTGAGGAGCCGGAGGAAATCCCCAGCTCCGGAACAATAATTAAGTATAATTATCTGGCCAGAATATATAATCAATCATGTATAATCATAGTATGTATCTTAGAATTAGTTTGGTCGAATAAAAAGTCGACAAGGTACCGAATGCGATGCACACTCACGGCACTGTTTATGCAAAAATAATATCCGCGTCGATCCCCCGGACGATTTGACGTGGGCATACCCCCGCATTTAATTTTGATCGTCGCGAATATATAATTTTTCCATTACTACGATCGTACGCTCTTCCAGCGTACGCACGGCATAGATCTTGTATCTACGGTTCCTAGAAATTTGACATGAAAACTTTGTAACTGACATGACCCATTACTTTACCGTGAAAGTAACGCTTCTCCAACGTACGCCCCAGGTCGTAAAGTTTTCCGAGAAAAGTCATTCAAAATATTTTGTAACTCGACAGTCACATTACATTAACAGAGAAGTAACGCTTATCCACCGTACCGATCAGGCCATAAAGTTTTCCAGGAAAAATACTAAAAACCCTTGTAACTGGACAGCCCTATTACGACAACGGAAAAGTAACGCTCCCCCAACGTACGCGGCAGATCATAAATTCACTCTCATAAATCTTCGAATTAGTAAAACCCAGCAAATGTACGTCGCTCCGTACGGTTCTCACGCATTACATTCCCGGTAATGTAATGCGCCGCTCCCATTACGCGTACGCTTCTCAAGCGTACGAACATGGGTATATAAGGCCGCGCTTCCCAAGCTCGGCAGCTCAGTCTTCTCCAGCTCGCCGTCGCGACGCTGTCTCCACGACACTTGGCCCAGCCGTGGCCCGACGCACCCGACTCAACGTGCCCCGCCGCGACCGTTCCAAGTTGCCCCGGTGGCATGAGTGACCAAGTGTGCGTAGTGTTTGTGTTTCGCACCTCGAGTACCGAGTCGCAATTGTGTCTTGAAACCGTGAGAATTATTCGAGTGCCTAACCCCGTTCCTACCCCGACGACGGCGTGAGCACGCCCACGCACCTGGACCGGACGGATGGACCGTCCCAGCCAACGGCACAGACGTCCCAAGACCTACGTACCCCGCTCCGAAGAGGAGCATCGACGAGACCTCTACGGACTTCAACAGGCCAAACGCTTGGCGCTGCTCGGAGCGTTGAAAGCTGAGGCCTCAACTCAACAAAACAAGACTGCTCAACCCTCAACTATCTCGTCTCCGGCCAGCGAGACGCGGGAGTGAAATTATTTTCATCCCCATTGACGAGGTTTCCCGCAAGCGGAATTCCGAGCCCCGTCAAGAGTGAAATTATACTCATCACGGGAGTGTTCCACATCCAGATCACAGATTCGGCTGAAACTTCGAGAACAATCTTATTTTAGTACCTGAAGATGTTGTTGGGAGTTTGGAGCCACATCGAAAAACCAAAGATTAGCATTGTCTAAAAAGTCCACGATTTGGAAAGCGATGTCACATCCGCAGACCTCAAATATTGATATTCTGGGCTGTACCTCTGGGACGCTTGATCTTTAGCGTCTATAAATTCGAATATCATTTTTTGGTTTCGAAAGTAGACTGTTCCTGAATTTCCAACCAAATCCATGATCCGGATGTGGAACTCTCTCCTTATCAAACTGGAGTTTTTCATGATTTGTTGCTTATCAAGAATTACTGCACTATTTGCTGGTATAGAAAAAATATCAAAGCTTTATTTTTGCTTGAGTCTGATTTGCTTAGATGATGATAGGAAGGGATGCAATATGAGCTCAGTCTTCGTATCGTTCATCAGAGTGGATAAAATCCATGCTCCAAAAGTTGTAAACAGCTGACACAGACAGAACAGATTTTTAGAAGTAGAATATTTTTGAGTGTTCATTATTTAGAATCAGTGTTCTTCTTCGGATTTGGACATATCGATTTTGTAATGTGAGCATACATACAAATATCTGGTATATAGGTATATATATCGTACAATTGTGGCTGATGATCAAGATGTGCGACTAAATGACAGCCCACAGCGTACAGGTCGGTCGTTCTCTCTGCGCTTGTTGCTCTCTGATCACTTTATATCGTGGCGTTAATCTTTGCGGATCGTCTGTGTGACGGTGTGGCGGCAAGGCAAGGCAAGCATCAGGCCCGCCTCGCGAAAGATGATGAAGAGATATACTCATTCCAGGTTATATACGAAGAATTTTTATTCCTGTTGCACCTTGCGCGCGCGCGAGAGAGAAATGTCTGATACACTCTTTATATACATACATACAATATATATATAAAAGAAAAATTTATTTATCGCACCGCGGGAAAATTTAAAGCCCAAGAGACTCGTAGCACGCCCTGATAAGATCGAATCTTCTCTATATAACCGGCCTCGTATAATATAAATTCGCGGATATAGTTATATGTATACTGTTTTATATATATAATACGAATGAATCTTACTGGAGCGAGGCCCGCACTTTAAAATAAAAAAAGGTTAGAAAAAATGGATTTTTTACGATACGCTTTTATTCACAGCTCTAATATTTTTCTCAACAACTAAAAAGCATAAAATAATCTGAAATTCCATCAGTCATTCCAGTTCATTTTGAGAAAAATCTTATGACATGCCGTTGCCTACACCTGTTATCTCAGAAAATAATTGTTGAATTCGGTGTTCATCTATCTCTCGGGGATCCCTCTCAACCCATCATGATGAATCTCGGAGAACACTCACTGTACCATAATTACAGATGATAAAAGCGTGGCGTGCTGAGCTTCCGGGCAAGAAGTGCATGATCTATGGACATTTTCTCATTAGCAATCGAGAATCTGGATCATGGGAAAATAGCACTCCACGCTTTTATCATCTGTAATTATGGTACAGTGAATGTTCTCCGAGATTCATCATGATGGGTTGAGAGGGATCCCCGAGAGATAGATGAACACCGAATTCAACAATTATTATCTGAGATAACAGGTGTAGGCAACGGCATGTCATAAGATTTTTCTCAAAATGAACTGGAATGACTGATGGAATTTCAGATTATTTTATGCTTTTTAGTTGTTGAGAAAAATATTAGAGCTGTGAATAAAAGCGTATCGTAAAAAATCCATTTTTTCTAACCTTTTTTTATTTTATATTTTTTAGTCGGATGGTTATGCGTAAAGCATATCCGTGTCACTAAAAAAATATGAAACTGTAATAACCGTAGTCATCTCATCTCGAGAGCCTATGTGTGTGCGCGCGCCGCCAGCTGCCAGCAAAAATGCATCGAAAATGAGGTATGGATTACCAAGCCCTGCAGTAGAGTTTGGTTTGGTTGTTTAGCCAACCCTGGGCCGCTTTCGGTCTCTTTTGCTGCACGGAGTGGAAACGCGCGGCTGATGCATGTTAGGTTAGGGTGCACGAGAAAGGCGGAGAGAGAGAGAGAGAGAGAGAGAGAGAGTCAAAAAAAAGAGATGGAGCTTACGGGCGCGAAAATTTCAGAGAGCAAATCTAACCTAAAAACGCATACGCGCGCTGACTAGCTCGGTACCGGAACCGCGTGTATGAAAAGGCTTTCTCTCTCTTGCTCTTACGGCGAGAGACGTGCCTGCTGACTAGTTGAGTACCGGATGCCTGTGCATGAAACAATATGGCCAAAGTGAAGTAGAATAAAAGCGTATAAAAAAAAGAGTCGCTGAATATTCAGACATCAGAATGTGTATTAGTATAGAATATATACGGAGCAATATAAGGTTATGATGGTGCGCTTGCGAGTTTACAATCTCTGCGCGCGAAGAGCCTCATTTCCTGCTTGCCACGAGGCTTGAATCGAGGTTCCAATCGTGAATCAAGAGCATCTTTTAATCTTGGACAAAAAAGAATTTATACCGGTTTGATTCGAAATCTAAGTTTATGATAGAAAATTATGAGGTATTGCAGATAACAAAAATAATTGTTCAGCAGCATGAATGATGGGTGATTCATATATATTTGTATTCCAAATCGAGTGGAAAACTCATAACTTGCCTCGAAACAATTCATCCTCATTCATTTGGAACAATATCATCACGCTCAAACTGAATGGACGTAAAAAATTGTAACGCTCGAGGGCAAAGCTACGTTTGCATTTCCTTGATTCAAGTATGATATCTGAATTAAATCTTGTTTTCGTAAAGGATCTTACAACCCAGAAAGTCTTTAACAATGGACGAAAAAGCTTCTCCTCAACGAGTAGAAGAGAAAGATCTGTTAGAAGCAATCTCGTAGGATATACCATTATATCCGCTTGTGCAGCAAGTGCACACATTTGCCTATATATATCCAAACAAGAAACTCAAGAGTGTACCTATCCCAGCACTTGATACAACGAACAGCGAAAGTTAAGCTCTCTCAACTCAGTCGCATCGTATAGGAAAATCGCATCATCATCATCATCAGGGTCAGTTTACTTCGCGACCTTGAACATCGTTTACGACAACGTCTCATCTACTTATATGTATATAGGCATTATGCACGTGTTGGAATCGAAGAGTGGAAAGAGAGCGGAAGGTGGATCACGAGGTGCATCCGCCAAGAGTCAATACATACATATACATAGGGTCAGAGATCGACGCCGATTTACTTATCGGATATATATATCGGCGCCTTCGCCGGTGGTAAATGGCCAAGTCGTGACCATTAGTTCAGTATAAGATTGGTTCGAGTACATGTATATAACCTCTATTGCAGTCTTGGTTATTCGCGACTTGAGCGCCATCCTCATATCATCCGAGTCGCGATACGAAGAATAAAAGACACCGTGTGGGGCCTATATACTCAAAGCTAAACCCTCAATGATGATATTTCTATATTGCGCATGCGCTGAAGTTTCGATCGGTGATCTTTTGGCGCGCACGACCGATTCGTATTCTTATCATCATACCCTATATAACCGACTGCGCCTGCGTCGTGCAAGACGGCCGACGCGGACGTCGTAGAGAGACCCCTATTTAGTTGTTTTGGCGGGAGTTTGCGTCTCGGAAGTTTGTACTCTTCGATTTCAACTCGCGCGCATCACGATTCGACCATTCCCATGGAACAAACTAATAATGGGAACGAAGAACATTATCGTCTTGTCTCCATTGAGATCAAGACGACGTGGTGACATTCATTGTAGGGTTAGAGAAGAGTCTGAGCAAGATGAGAGTGGCTAATGAGCCATGATTGTACGATTGTCCTTTGATTCAAGATCAAAGATATCCGTGTGATTGCCCGAGACGACTTGAAATCATTGCTTACAGTGATTGGATTAGTTGAACAAATTACGTCAGGTCTCGATTTTGTCATTGAATTATTGATATTGAACTCATGATTGGTTGACTCAAGCTTGGTAATAGACCTCACCACATGATCACTGGTCTTTATTTCCTCCACAGATGATGGAGCCGTATCTAAACAAAATTGATCTTCATCATTGATTGTCACTTCAACACTTGATTCAACTCATGAATCGAGTCGTGTCCAAATTAGGCGTCATTGACAGAATTTGTTGAATTAAAATGAGTCGAGAAACGAGTGCAACGACTCTGAGTTCAAATATCTTGGCTGCGATTTGGTGCAACAAATGAATCCATAGTTGTGATAGGAAGCCACCGCGGCATCGTGGATAAGGTCATTGCCTTCAACGTAGAACGCTGGGGTTCGAATCTTGGCCGACACCAATGTGACTTTCCATACGTGCTTTCCAATGGCTTCGATGGTTGGGAATCCACCTTAAACTGTAGGTCCCGCAAAATAACCTCGAGGAGAGGTTGAATATGTGTAAATAAAAAAAATCCATAGTTGATACATTATCTCAGAACCTAAATCATTCTCATCCAAAACTAAGGAACGCTCATAGATTACTCAGAAATTTTCATGATTTCAGACTCCCAGAACCCTCCCCTCTGACCAATTTTTTGGATGGAAAATTGCTGATTCTAGTCTGGACTGATTGAGTAATTGATTGATTGATGAATTATTACTTTATGTGGATAGGAGAGAAGAACAGTTACATGGCATCATACAAGAATAAAGAAAATTCAAGAAAGGCAGAATTTAAAGTTTAAAAGTGAGCAATTTCAAATGGTAAAAGTGTATGAGAGGTGACTTTGCGGGATCAGAATACGAGCGTAGGATATGGAGGATCCCCTTCCCCCCTCAAATCATTTAGGTAACCTAGCGGCGAGTCCTTAAATGGAGCCCCACAAGTGCAATATTCAACCAAGTTGGATTATGCTATTCATTATGCACGGTAAGATCTTCACTGCGAAGCGTGAAAGAAGGTGATGATCTACATTAAACATGGGAATATGTTTCACACTATGACAAAAAGTGTTCATGTTCATAGCTGTAACATCGAGAACATACTAAATTTGATACCGGAAATACTGTATATAACTAATGTAAAAAGCATGAAGTTTTTTTGGTGCAAAAGTATTTTGTAGCACATACTGAGATGGCACGTTTTATTAGTAAACCGAAGATGTTAAACTCATACAAGGTAACATATACAAGATTATAATGGTTAAGTAGGTGTATGCGCGATACGATTGTTTCCGCAAACGGAAAGTAACGTCTGCAAAGGTATACGCAGACGTGAGAGAATCGCAACATCATATCTCAAGCTTTAAGACAATTGCAATGACTATCCCAAAGGAATATTGTGAGTTGGCCTTAAAATTTTGTTAAAGTTATACAACAGAGCGTGAAATGGCTTAATTCCAGGAGGGCCACTTCCGATTTGTAATTGCATCATTATTTGAGCTTGCAACCGTATCAGTCTAAATGATTTAAGAGGTTAATTTATTTCCATTCCGTTGCGTGAATTGTGCTCATTCATCTTTCTTGTTTATGAATAAGGATGAAGGTTCGCCGAATGAGTTTTTATTCATCGTATGGTAGCCGACTTCTTATTTGAAAAAAAGTTCCCTCACTTGTGGCTCTTGGCAGACTTAGACCATGGTACACACTCGAGAGAATTACACCTTTGGATCTCAGTTTACAGGTGTAGGGAACGCTCTCTAATGAGAATCATCTCTGCATCTATATGATTCTCTACAAAAAGGTGGTGGTTGTACGAAATTTGGTATTTGGTTCGTAAGCTTATGTCAGACGGGAGAGAAATCGTTTGAAAAATTGATGAGTATTTTTGAAAAATTAGATTTTGAAATGTTCCACCATGAACTTTAGATACTGCTTTTATCATCTCGGTTGAAATGAAGTCGAGGGATTACAGATCTGACCCGGTTGGATTCAAAAGTTTGTCTTAATTCAATCCAAGACTTTGTGAAGGAAGAAATTGTAAGATGTGAGTTACTCATTAGTACGTCTGGTCCGTGAAGTCATTGCAGTTATTAAACGAGTTCAACAACTCAGAAGTCTATCCCTTGGAGAATCATTTCATGGAGCACCATAAGGAGTTCTACCCTTCCACTGAGCCAGACATATCAGATTCGATATTTTAGCTTCGCATCGGACCTCACTGTAGGACCCCAAAAATAGGAACCAACTACGTATCTACATCAAGAAAATTATTTACCAAAATGTACATCATGATAAGCAATTAGTATCGAGTATAATGACCGAAGTAGAGTATTAGAACTAACCTGTAATAGTCTTTTTTACAGTAGATGTTGCCTTCTTTGCTAAAGCAGGTGACCTCGCCGTCTAATCCCCGTCGGCAATGACAGCATTGCAAACACGAGGCGTGCCAGCGCCTATCTACCGCTTCCAAATAAAATCTATCAGAAATCTTGAGACCACAGCCTGCACAAACAGCAACAACTGGAGCACCCTGGTGTCCATGACTACCAAGTTGACCAACTTCATGCGAATCCTGGTGTAAAGGTGGCGTTGAGACTGGCTCAAGTTTGGGTATCGCGTGATCTGGGCCATGGTGATGATGATGTTGGTCCGAATTTGGCGGTGGTTGACCTTGAGACTGATGATGTAAAATCGTCTGCTGGTGTTGGTGATGTGGATGATGCTGTTGATGTTGATGGGGATTATGATGAGGATGGAGATTCGCATGGTGTTGCTGATGATGTGAAGGTGGCGGATGATGCTGGTCACCTGGGTGGTGCTCGTAGTTGTTGTTTCGATACTCTGACGAATCTGAAAATGAGAATTGCGGTATTCATTGGTAGGTAATCAGCTTAGTTAGAAAGATTTCTTTGAGTCATCCATGTTTATTGCACACATTTGGCTTACTCGAGTTATCCCTTTTGCCTGAGCAATGAAGCTGGCTAATAACAGTTCTAACCCACCATTGGGATGGAGGATTATGGGGTTGATACTTGTCACTTTCCTAGCTCTATCTCATTTTTATGATCAAAATTTTCAGGATTCCAGTAAATGACAGGTTCGAGTAAAGGCAGCGAATGGTCCAGTTTCTGACAACTTCAATCTCACTGTCTCATGAATGCTCCCAACAGTGCCTAGTATAATTATAAGATCTCGGCTGCAATTACATGAAGGTGAACTTCATCAAAGCCATGAAGCATGCATACGCCAACAAAACGTGGACCCAAACTTCCTCTGATTTTGAATTATCGAACAGTTCGGCTCGGCGGATTTTCTCTCGGACCAATTTTAGTACGTAAAGGTTCCCAAGATTTGAATGCAAGATATGGATGTAATCGAAGCTCCAGTTGAGGTCATGTATCATCTCAAAGGGTATATCCACAATGAAAAATAACATTCATTTCCATCTTGCAATGTCACAATAAACATAATGTCATCAGCTTTAGAGATCACAACCTTGTTCAAAGGAATCCAAATTGCTGGATTCAATTAATCTGTTGACACATTCCCCACTATTTTACGCTGTTTGTTGCCAAATCAGTTCAACGATAGTCTGAAGATGAGTGACGATGATCGCTATTTTTTGTTAACATAAAATAGGATTTTTCTCGGCCACAGCGCACATGAAAGATTGAGAAAATGACGATTTTATACTGTTGGGATATCATGATGATGATATATGAAAATACACATTTTTGTCCAAGTACTATATCAAGAATATATTCCATATTCTCAATCAGATGGATCAACATATGAATGGCTCATCAGGACTTTCTATTGTGAAACACTTATTCATATTCTCTGGGTGAGTCACAAAATCATATTGGTGCGAAATACTGTCAGCAAACTTGATGTTCTGTATGGCACTCTAGGCATCAGCCGTCACAAAAAAGTCCCGCAACTTTGTATCATGGCTAGCTAAAGCACTTCATGAGAACGCAATTTTCAATCTCTACAACGTATCGCCTTTCACTCAATCTATATCTCTACACATGCAAGTTGGAATCGTTAAGAGTCACTCCTTAATGGAAATAGATTGACGGGGACTCGAAAAAAAGTTGAAGCCACGAGAGGGATGATGGTATACACTATCGAGTAGTATTTGGGCGCCACATGGATCCCTACCTCCTGTGGTGGTGATCACGGGGTTTGGCAACGCTTTAACACCTCTTTTCAATGATGACTCGGCTACCGAGTCAATCGTTATGATGATATTCTCACGAGCTATCAAAAGATGATTTCGTGATCACACCAACGTGTGAGAGACTTAGAAAGTTTGATGATGAGTAATTGTTTAAGATCTTTTGAATGGATCACCATGCGTACAACAAGAGTACAAAAAATCTTATTTTAAGAGTCGCGTGTTGCATTGTGAGAAATTTCTTGACTTTTCAGATACTTTTGAAGTACAAGTGAACTTGGATTTTCAAGAGTATGGTGGTTGACTTCAATTTTCGTCAACTTCTGATTGTATCTCCATAGATTCTGACTCCAAATTCAAGAGCCTGTACTTGAATTCTATGAAAGAGTTTGTGCTCATGCGTGAAAGACAACTCTCCCTTTATCACACCTTCGCCGCTGATACACTGGTCACTACAAAAAGAGTGGATTTTTTTGGAATATGCCAAATTGGTCAGGAGATATTTGAAATCAACTACTAAGAAATTTGGTACAACTTGTGATGAATTATTATCAAGAATTATTGTGGGAGCTCTTCCAAGATCGTTATTAAAAGTTCAGAAGCCTGATTGGAATTCAATATTTCTTACAGTGCTGAACAGGAACCTAAACATGAATGGATGGGCTCGAAATTTTGAAAATGGACTTGGAGGTGAAATCCACAGAGACCGCCTCCTGGCACAACTAATCATAACCAAGATAATGAGCTTCGGAATCCTGATCTCGCCAGTGCAAAACTCTTTCACACCTCAGACATCACACAAGCATGATATGAACTTTCTCACGAGGGACACCAAGAGCACCCAGTGTGCATCACCCGCGGAGAGGGCGTACCACAACATACACTCTGTAATACGCATAGCACACAGAATTGATGGGCGTATCTATATATCGTCACCCAGGAAGTATATTACATTGTGTATCTTACCTGGTGGCGAACCATAGTCTCTGGAATCGTACAACGTTGCTCCAGCCTCGTAGCAGTTGTTATTGGTCCCACAGTGCGTCTGATGATGTGGTGGTAGATTCGACGAGTGACCCGTTTGCGTATTTGGCTGTTGGCTACATTGTTGGGATTGTTGCTGCTGCTGCTGCTGCTGTTGCTGTTGAGAAAGGGGTGGTGGCGTGGGACTTGAGGGTAACGTTGTGGGCCGGGCAGCGTCACCCATTGAGGCTGGCAGACACGGGCTAAGATCTCGAGTCTGCTGCTCGGAATTAGGGCCCGATGAGCCCCCAAGGCTCGCGCCCCCGCCACCCTGGCAACTCAGCGAGAGCCCGCTGCCGCGCTCCTGTGAGTTAGCCGGCTGCTGGAACGATGAAAAATTTTGTGATTAGTGAGTATCCAGGTCCGTGGTATTATTAGGTATTATATATACACGAGTCAATTCCTGAAATTCTGCGAGCTTTTGCGATGTGTAAATCTTATAGCTTTGTTGGATCTGGATTGTCACTAGGATGATTTTGATTACACATTCATTCTGATGTATCTTCCTTACTGCACAACTCCGCGCGAATTGCTGAGGAACTCACCACAAGATTTGTATACATTCGACTATCTAAAATTTAGGTCATGTTATAGAATTTTAAGAAGTAACAATAAGGGGTTTTGAACGATATTTTTGGAACATTTCAGCCAAATGGATAAGTGGATAAGATGCATGGAATATCTAATTTCCACGATCGTCTCAATAGGATAGCCATATAATAGTTAAGAGAGGGCTTGAGGAAGCTCGATTAGAAAAAGTTACACAGGAAAAGTATCAAATACTTCAATCACAATTCAAGTTCATGGAATTCAGATATTTCCTCATGAAATAGCCGACTCTCTATTGGCTCTGGATCGATTTCGCTGATACTGTTGCGTTCTTTTTGAATTTAGAGGATCGAACCGACTTTAATTTACATGGCTTGAGTAATTTGGAAGGTAAACTGAAGAAAACTAGCTTTCGAGCTCATTCTTGAAGAATTACCCCGTAAAAACCAATTCCTAACAGCTCATTTGAGTGCTTCTGCTGAAGAACTATTGAATCTATGCTATCCCTTATCACAGTACTAGCCAACGAGATTGAGTTCGGTCATTTTCCTGACCATTCGGAAATTTCTATTGATAACTGACCGCATATCCAGACCCAAGCTTTAAAACCATTCAAAGTTCAAAAACTTGCAGAGCTTTCTTCTTGCCGCGTCCTCAATAAATAACAAACGCTTTCAGTAAATCTTCGATGGATGAATAATGCATTCTTTTGCGGCAAGTAGAAAATGAGAGAGAACGAAGAAAGAGAGAGTCAAGCAAAGAATGGCGCATGTTTGCAAGCTGTCAACCCTATATAAGGCGTCTTTTTCTCGGCCAATGGTTGCGCTAAAGCACCAAAAGTTAGTTGCAACTCCGTATAGCTGTCGGGCATATATACCACCTCGTTTCAAATGTCAACCCGGCGTTACACTGCGTTTGTGTGGCGATTCTGACATGAATTATCGTAGCCGACGGACCAATGCCCCGTTTGTATTATACCCTTGCAGTAGCCCGTCATGTGGTCCGATCCAATACACCTATCCTGTTTGAGAACGTACTGCATATTTGGTTCTCTCTCGGAGCCAGGTTTCGAATTTTGTAATGGCGATAGCAACGACAACTTCGCGATGGCTACTTGATCTTGGCTCATATTCCAATAACGCCTTGAATGCAAGGATAGATTGTGGCAGGAACTTATATTCTTTGTATAGAATCTTTAAATATGGGGAGCATACTTCGACGATTAACTTTCGGCCTTTAGCCATAATTTTTCTTTCTTCAGAATTTATTCTTTATCTACCGATTGGCCAAAAAATTTCGCGCTAAAATATTTCTGGCATGTTTGTTTCATTTTTTATGTAACAAAAACGTTTTGGCATCTTCCTAGACCATGTATCGAAACTCGAAGATCCCGAATTTTCTTCGATTCAAAATATGGACTCACTGTTGGTCCACAATGTTAGTGAAACCATTCACATGAAAGTTGATTTACTCGTGATATTCAAGGCAATTTTTACGTTTCGAACAACCAATTCCCTGGTAGAAATGTGACCACTTTTTCTGGCCACCTATAGCCAGTTGCAATGCGACTTGGCCAACAATTGGACGAAAAATTAACCAGCATTTTTACCAGGGATTCGAATGTTTTAATTTACGAATGGGATCGTATATGGGGGGAAGCCCGAAACAACTTGAAAATTGGAAAGTTTTCGACCGGTTTTCTGATCTTATTTTCGGAATTCAATTATTCACTAGAGTTATCAGAGTCTCCCATCAGCAATTGTATCAAAGTTTCAGACATCTCTTGGATGATTATCGAGTTTTTTTTTTTAACTTAACGGTCGAAATTCGATGCCGTGCTATATGTTGACGAGGTTCATAGATCAACCAGCAACATTCCGATACAATTTATATGAAATCACCGCGGAGATCCCTGCCTCGAATGTAGAAGACCTGGGCTAGAATCTCATCCGGCATTGATGTGGATTTTCACAAACGTGTTCCTTTCAGTGGCATCCAGTGGCTTCCAAACCCACCGGAAATAGTAGGTTCCGCGAATATACCTCGGAAATACCTTGAGAATGCCTTGATGAAAGAAAAAATTTGGGAACAGACGACTCGCAAGATAACCCAATTTTCCAGGAAGAGAACGAAGTTGTGGATGATGCTTCTCTCTAACTTGACCATCGAGCCAATTTCGAATGAGTATACCTTTTTTGTTTCGGAGCACTGATTTTACAAATGAATGCTGAATAATTCTCAACGTACGTTTCGCGAATGCCAAAAATTCTTAATATCCTGCTCACAATAAGGGAATTGTACAAATATTTTTTCTGGTATCACTACCATTTCAATCTAACTCTACACATCAGCATCCAGATCTATGGTTAGTATAGTTACCGAGTGTTCTTTCGCGATCGTGTAAGCGTGAATGCCCCGTCAACTATGTATCTATAGTTCTTCCAACATATTTCGGAGCATGTCCTTGTACTGCTCTCTGATGGTGTCCCATGTTCTCGTGTACACTTGAAGTACATAACCTACAGTAAGTCGGCTCTCAGAAGACATTTTGACGCGTGGGCGTTTGATAGCCTATGCATAGGAGATATCAGTTCCTTCGTCTTTCTCAACGCCTTGGTCAACTGTACACGTTAGTTCCTCGATATACACTCACGTGTATTTGAATATAAATGAATATATAGGTATTGTGTGTGAGTGTGTCAGTAAATGCAACTTTGAAAAAAACACGTGAACGAGCAGAGAAAGACGAAGAGAATCTGGCTACTACTCGACGTCAGATACTAACGCTTACCATGCACACATATAGATATATATATATAAAGCTTCTGAGCGACACGATGTTGCTACCGTCAGGATCGTAAATATTCCAGGGATATACCTCCTCTTCCGTACATCTTCTCTCTTTTTTTACTCTTTCACTCTTTCACATGTAATACTCTTTCACGTGTGCGAACGTATTATAAGTGACCACAGATCTTCCATTTTACTGCTGAGAAAAGATGCTGAGAGTGTTATAATATCTTATATGGGTTGGCTTCTGATACTGTTTGATGTGTATTCCCCCATATAGAACGATTGCAGAGACTTTTTATTATTTTATTTAATTGTACGCATCCTTTATAGTGCATCAGAATTGTGCAGAAGAGCACGTAAAATGAATTACGTTTTCGACATGTTGACGCTATGCCTCAGAGACACTGATTCATGAACATTTTATCGGGCCTTTTTACATCCGTGTATGGTGTATATTTATTTTTGTGTGCATGGATTTGGAGATGAGATTATGGTCTGCATGTTCGTGTGTCGGATCCAATAAAATGCTCACTTGAAGCTTCATGAAACTTGAAGGGGAAAGATGAGTTTGAGTAAACGATTTTGCGGCTTTTTTGGTCGACTGCATAGCTATGGGGAAATTACGAGCTCGTGCGAGATGATCCTTGTGATTTATTCATCAGTGATTACGATTTAGATCACGCTTTGGAGAGCGCAGTTATTACTGAATCATTTAATTCTGAACACGTTTTTTTGGCAAGGCCGAAATGATTTTCAGATGGAATAAAGTTGCTTGAATCCACGATTATGATTCTAGTAATAATTTCCCGATAACAATAATAAACTCCACACTCCACATTATGATGCAGAGACTGATGTGTGTAGGTGAATGATTGTATGATAATAGGAAAACCAATCCCCTACAGGACCATTTCAGATTTCAAATTTCAAATCATTCTCTATATTTGCTGTAACCACTACAGATGGTCACAAGAAAATCATGAAATTTCTCAAAATCTTGAATAATTTTTTATGGCAATCATTGATCTAAAAGTTGAATAGAGTAGGAGTGTGACTACTCTTTTACTTTGACATCTTCCTGTAGATACTCACATCTTTGAATACTCTTTTTAGTCGTGTCATTCCTTCTGAAATAATTTTAGCAGTGAGGACTCTTATGTAGGTACATTTTTTGCTCCCAAAAGATTACAGGAGATTGTCGCCTGATGTAACCAGTTTCAAGGATCGGTCAATCGGATCATCTCAATTGATTTGGGTAGTTCCGTGGAAACTTTGAAGTAATGTGTGCCTGATGCTTCTACGAACCCTTAGAACGCTTGTGAAAAAATTCGTACGGGTCATCTTCAACGTATTTTTTGATATTTCTTCTCACGCAAAACATTAAATTTGCGATCCAGGTTCGTCCACAAAAATTATCATCGAAAAAGGGGTCAACATGTCAGTTATGTCACTTTTCTTTTTTTCGGCATTCATAAGAGTGCGAAGTGCCGCGGTGGAGCTCGTTGGGGATTTCGGCGGGCAAACTCATTCAATTTGATGGTATTGAGCACCAAATCTCATTTCTATAAGAGCCCAAAACGCCACTTTTCGTGTGCATGGTGAGCACGCGTACATTTCATCACCTCATTTCGATTATAACAGAGGATTTGCCTGATTTCAGGCCTTTTAGCGACAATTTTTTCTTAAAGTTCATCGGCAGGCGCAATTTGTCCATGCCCCAAATAATCACAAAAAATTGGTTTTGACACTTTGGAGGGTACTTTCTCTCGAAAATCTAGTTTTACCAAGTATTTTGGTCAGCCTAGTCGGGGTTTTTTTTTTTCAAAGTATGTGGTGGCGAGATGAATTCCCCAAAATCTCAAGGCGGTAGCTTGAACCATTTGGCCGTGAGATCAATTTTAGTGACAAATGTCAGGTTCCATGTCATACTACCGCATCGTCCGTGTTATTCTTCTGTTACCTCCAACAGGGAATTTTCATATTCGTGCGCGGGTTAAATTATACATTACATGTTTGAAAAAGTCGAAAAATACATATTAGAGCCCTGGATAGTGAGATTTGGAGTTGAACAAATATCAAAGTTTCAACGGAACTACTCATGTGCATCTTTTGGATCATTCACACCACGCCAAAAAGCCATGTAATGAGCATTTATGAGAGGAACTGATTTCCTTATAAGGCTGAAGATGGATTTTCCAAAGGTTACTCATACCTATTTTTGTATGGATAAAATGTGCTTGTCAACAATTTTCTACATTTTTATTACTTCCTTATTTTTACAGCCTAGATATAATAACATGTTGAATCTTAACTACTCATTCAATATCACATCCCCATTGCATCTCACAAGAATTTCTCATCATGTTTAATCATCGCCAGTGTGAACTAGGCTATGATTTTATAATTCTCTGCAATTTTTACTATACCTAACCGCATCCAGGAGTTTGCGCTTTTGCACCAGCTTCTCGCAAGGTTAATGAATTATTCATTAAAAATATCATAAATTCTATTGATAATGTTCTGACGATGTTCGTGTTTTACTAATTCTGTCTTTATCTTTACTGATTCTTTTAATATATTCATCTCCGTCGATCATACATCATACATTTTATCGCACAAAGTGAGGATTTGAAAGATGAAATCTCTATCACTCCGCTGGTGGTTCCAGAATTTCTTCAATATCAGATTGAAGTATATTTTTCGAGTATCTATTTGAATTTTGGGACAAAATCATTTTTGAGCAAAACAAATGCCTTATCGACTCCTATGCTTTGCCCTGGGAATTGGCTCATACAAATAAGAATTTTTGACATCCAAATAAGTGCTAATGGTGTATTATGTGTTGACGAAATTCCTCACTTATACATCAAAGATGTTACAAGATACACCAATACAGTGACAATGACAATTTGAACAAGAAATCGAATGAACTGTGGCTTAATATATGAACACGAAATCCAGTCAACCAATTGTTGAGAGTCACCTTGATTCATCTCTTTCCAGCAAATGAGAATGAAATATAGATTCATGAAAAATTAGGAACCATGTTATGTAAATTTGTTATTCTAGAATCGTGAAATAAAACAGATTCATATTTGTGATCTACGAACAAATATGGTTTGCTATCAAAATCTTATCCATCAGAGTTCTGATATGAACACTATACTAGACGGAAGGTAATGATATCTGCCAATAGATATTGGCAGATATCATTACCTTCCGTCAATGGATCAGTCATTCGTATTCGAATTTTATGATCAAAATCGAGACTTTGAATCTAAATCCAAGATTTGAGACTATTAAACAATCGAGAAAGTAATGAATGACCGAAAGATGAGCTAGAAATTAGGTTGAAAAAAATTGACTCTCCAATACTCGTTAGTTAATACCGGTTTCTCATCTTTACTGATGGTGTAGCAGTACCTCTTTATATTCAGTCATCATAAAATTATATCCCAGAATCTCAGTGTACTTGATAACGGTTTAATTTGTTTCTTTTGACCTAAAACTGTTTGTTTAATCGGAATTATCAAATGCCCACATTGACTACGAAAAGAAAAAGCCTCTAAATTGATCAAGTTACTGAGAAATAATGAAAGAGATGTTGAAAGAACGCACTCATTCAGAAAATTGTAGACAGAAGTGCGATCTGTCCGTCTCAAGAAATGTCTACACTGAAATAGTATCAGCCAAAGCATAGTAAATAATCACGACTCTGGGTTATTGACATCGTAATGGTTAGATGTAATCATCTATCGCGTCAAGATATCTTAATTCGCAGAGACAAATTGAATTGATGATACCTAGGATTCTCTCATTTCAATATTATATATTTTTCTTTGATTCTTGATCCTCCTCACATAGTCATTCGCAATCGTTACGAAATTTCTTTCTTGATTAACATATTTCATGTTCATAGTGGTAGGTCAAAGTGATGGATTATACTTGACAGAATCATTTTATACGAGAATTTTTTTTTTATGTTGATCGTCTGTTCAAAATAACATCGTACCTGTTCATGGTTTTCGAACGATTGGAATGCTTTTCCGATTTCTTCAAGATCAATTTTTTGATTTTTTTTTAATAGTTCTATAGATTAGGGATATTGGATGATGGGAAACATTGGATGAACAGAATAAGTTGGATGTTGTCGGAATTGGGACAGGTCAGATGAAATGTTCATCGCTCATGGCACTGTGGGTCATGTATATGAAGATCACATGAAACTGACATGAAACATTACACTGTTTCAAGAAACTTGAATCGCAGGAATGAGTGAAAGATTTATATTAAGAACTACCGTAGTGGCTGCTGTTCCTCCAAAATTCACTTCTCAATTCCTCTAGTTCTGGTGTTTTGACGATGAAACTCTGGTAAGCTACAAGATTCTCGCAGTTCTTATCTGAGATGGAGGTAAGACGATATAGGTAAGATGTGAATATAGCGCCACAGATGCTCATTTTTTCTGTACCTTTACTCGCTATTGCTAATTCAAACAGCGATCTTATCCAACCATATAGTAGCACTTGATCTCAGTCATTTCTTAAGATACATGATTGTGCACAGTTTCGTGTTTCACACTAGATTCGAACCGTTATTATTTATTCATCTTGCTCCGAGTTACCTCAGAGTTCATCGAGCTCTTGTTTTATTCCGATTGAGAAAACCAGAGACAGTAAACTGATTTGTCGAAGTAGTCACGTCTCTTAGATATTAGATAAAGATGATAGAAATTATAAAATCTCACCTCTTAGCGATATAATGAAGCATTACATGGGAATGATCTTCATGAAGAGTGTAGGCGAGTCTGTCTCTTGGCTTCAACGAATCCCGTGCAAGCACTTTCATAGAAAATATTGCGTACTGATATGTACGTCTGATACTATCTGACTCATTTTACCTCATCATTCATAGGTATCTTTTGGAGAAAATAACTATAACAGATCTTTCGTTTGACCATTTTGAAGTTCATTCATAGTTCTCGTTTCTTATTCTAGGTGTCATATATTCAGGAACGACGTTATCTTGGTTTTTCTCTCTGCATTAGGTTCTTATGTTATATTTGTCATCGACTCCTATAGGAAGTAAGTCTTCTGACTAGGACAGTGTTTCAGATCCGGGTCACGGATTTGGCTGAAACTTCGGAAATAGTTTTTTTTTGGTGCCAAAAGATGATATCCAATATTATGGACCCTAACGCTCGAACGTTTCAGAGCTACAGCCAAGGACATTAGCATTGCAGGTTTACCTATATGGAGTACGTCCATGTCAAATTCAAACGGTTTCTGCAGCTATTTTTTTAAAATTCCCATACCATTTTTTTTCGACGTGGGGTACCAAAATAAGATGTTTCCTATAGTTTGTAGGTCCAAAAAAATTTTTTCGTCTCAGATAGGCCTACAAGAGTGATTTTACCGAAAAATCAAAAATTGAATCTATCCCACCGTATTTTGCACGTAACTTGTGATTGCTTCGACCAATTTGGATTTTCCAAAAAGCATTTGAAAGGTGACTTTGGAAGCTATCGATTGACTACTAGTAAAACCTCTCCCAGTTGTTTTTTGAACACACGAAAGCTGAAATACTCAAAAATCACTGTTTGGCTCATAACTTTTTTGACGTATATTTTGATTTTTTTTATTTCATTTTTTTTCGATTTGTATAGTGATAAACTACCTGCAAAAGAATTTTCAGCCATTATTTTTACTTTTGGGGCTTCCTAGAGCTGTTTAAGTGCGCAAAACCATCTCAAAAACTCGAAAAATGCGTTTTTACCTCGTCCAACTTTCTTGGGCGACCTCGCAACTTATTTTATTGTGTTTGCAAGACTGTTTTACCTCAGAAATGACTGTTCTGAGTATTTTTCTAGTGTAACAAATGCTCAGATTCGTAGGAATTTATTTCAAAAGCAAATTTTTATTCAATAATTAGCATCTCCTGCGCATGCGTTGTTCTCTACGTCTCTGAAAATGTTTTCAATCGATAGCTGGTTCAATTTCCTTCAAAAAAACCTCATGCTGAAGTCAATTTCATGCAGTAGAACCGGAGCTACAGCTGTCAAACTAAAAAGAAATGTCTCAGGTATCAAATCCGTGAGCCTGGAGAAAGATTGTCGGTCTCGTCTGCCGGTTGAAGCGCGTATTTCCGCTTCTGCTCCATCAAATTAACTTCAACAAGGGGTCATTTTGAGGGAAATTGAGTCAGCTACCGATTCAAATTAGTTTTGAAGCTCTAAAGTCATTTGCATTCACGAGAAATTCGAATTTAACGAATCACTGCCAGCAATTTTTTCCGACTCTGATCAGACGATTGTGAAGTTTCTGCGCAGGCAAATGATTTTGGTGCTTCAAAAACGATTCAGATCGGTAGCTGACTCAATTTCCTTCAAAATGACCCCCTGTTGAAGTTAATTTGATGGAGTAGAAGCGGAAATACACGCTTCAACCGGCAGACGAGACCGACAATCTTTCTCCAGGCTCACGGATTTGATACTTGAGACATTTCTTTTCAGTTTGACAGCAGTAGCTCCGGTTCTACTGCATGAAATTCACTTCAGCAAGAGGTTTTTTTGAAGGAAATTAAACCAGCTATCGATTGGAAACATTTTCAGAGACGTAGAGAACAACGCATGCGCAGGAGATGCTAATTATTGAATAAAAATTTGCTTTTGAAATAAATTTCTACGAATCTGAGCATCTGTTACGCTAAAAAAATACTCAGAACAGTCATTTCTGAGGTAAAACAGTCTTGCAAACACAATGAAATTAGTTGCGAGGTCGCACAAGAAAGTTGAACGAGGTAAAATAGTATATTTCGCACCGAGTTCATGAGGTTGTAGCTCGCTTTTGAGCGATCGGTTTTCGACCCGAGCCGGGGGCGAGGGTTGAAATGATCGCTCGGAAGCGGGGAACCTCGTGTGCGAGGCGCGAAAGTTATTTTTCGCAATTTTGTAGGCACTCAAACATCGGAAAATTGCGAAAACGCATTTTTCGAGTTTTTGAGATGGTTTTGCGCACTTAAACAGCTCTAGGAGGCCCCAAAAGTAAAAATAATGGCTGAAAATTCTCTTGCAGGTAGTTTATTACTATACAAATTGAAGAAAAATGAATTAAAAGAGATCAAAATATACGTCAAAAAAGTTATGAGCCAAACAGTGATTTTTGAGTATTTCAGCTTTCGGATGTTCAAAAAACAACTGAGAGAGGTTTTATTAGTAGTTAATCGATAGCTTCCGAAGTCACCTTTCGAATGCTTTTTGGAAAATCCAAATTGGTCGAAGCAATCAAAAGTTACGAGCAAAATACGGTAGGATAGATTCAATTTTTGATTTTTCGGTAAAATCACTCTTGTAGGCCTATCTGAGACAGAAAAATCTTTTTGGACCTACAAACTATAGGAAACATCTTATTTTGGTACCCCACGTTGAAAAAAAATGGTATGGGAATTTTAAAAAAATAGCTGCAGAAACCGTTTGAATTTGACATGGACGTACTCTATGGATGATTTTTAACATGGGCCCATAAGTTTCAGCCAAATCCGTGACACGGATCTGGAACAGTATCTTGGTAAGCATGCTTAGAAGATTTACTTCCTATAGGAGTAGATGACAATGAATTCAGCAAATTCAATGTCATTCATTTCTGTCATAAAAAGTGAGTATTCTGGATTTTGTTCTACCAATTTTGATCGAGATTTGGTCATCCAGAAATTGGAAAAAAGCAAGATCTCGGTGTTTGAAAATCTACAATGATTGAACATTGCTCAAAGTCTCCCTTTTATTCATCTCATTTTTTTGCGGACGACATTTTTCACAGCTTTAATTCATCGCTTAGAATTTCAACTTCAATCCATATTCATCATATACGTTCCAATATTTTCATATGTTCACATCTCTATTCGTAAAAATCATCAGACAAAATTTTATTCAACTCTTTAGGTTTTGTCACAAAATCAGCTTCGTTATATTTGCAATCACGCACAACAACTTTTACTGCTTTCAATAACTGTGTTAGAAATTCACCCATCAATTTTTTATCTACCAAATTGGCCTGGACTTGGAACTCAAAATTAGTTTTATCACATCTTCCATTTCTACTCATGTCATCCACAATTAAAAGAAGTATGAATATGAAAACTGTTTCATATGGAGATGTCATCCAATCATCGCACACGAGCCAACAATCTACATATATTTTATCAGGTCCACTAGCTTCCATTTCATTCGACATCAAATTTAAACGAACTATACATCTCATCGAAATTCACTACCACATTGACATCTTTTCGTCTCACTATGTTAGATAAAAGTGGCACATTCCAAGGTCTTACCGATATAACCAATTATGTCAGAGTTTCGATAAAGCTGAAATATTTAGGCGGGCCATCTCAATATCTATATGACATACATGATGCTTTGTAACGACCTCGTAAACAAACGTACGATGTCTCTCTCTTTCTCTCGAAATAAATTATAACGAGATGAATCTTATCGGTTGCGCGATATAGAGAGGTTCCACGCCAGAAAGAAAGAATTCACGCACATGACTATATCGCATACAGCTTACTACTACAGTAAATACAGCGTTGTTGAACTCGGAGTATGTATGTACCCTCATTGCGATGCAGAACAGGGTGAAAAGGTGGTTTGTTCTCTAACCTGCTTTCATAGTCTAAAATATCACAGAAATCTGAGAAAGAAGCTTCTCTTGTACATACATTGAATATTCGTAGAAAAACAACGTGGCGCGAAGCCGTTTGCGGGGAGAGTTCGCGCGTAGCCATCTGCCGGCGGCGGCGGGCGGCGAACAGCGCAACGGGGATATCTCGATAAATCAGTCCGGCCTCTTTTTTCTCTCTCTCGCTTGAACTACTTATCTCTGGCAGACGCATCGTCGTCGTCGTCTTGCAACAGATATATTTTCTTATCTTTTTGAACTCTTTTAGACCCATTCCCTCGCGTGCAATTATCCCTCAATGATTGAAGAGCGACTCACCCCATGTAATACCTCATAATATTTCCAGAGTTGTTCAATTATCCCATCTTCCACACATAGTGATAACCTATGGTCTATTACATGTACTCTGCAAATATGTTGGAGTGAAAATTTCACTCCAAACTCACCAGGAGACGTCACCACATCCGGATCACGGATTTGGCTGAAACTTTGGGAATAGTCTTCTTTTATTGCCAAAAGATGAAATCCAAAATTACAGACCCTAACGCTCAAGCACTTTCGAGCTACAGCTTATGACATTAGCATTGACCATATAGGTCCATGGTTGAAAATCATATATATATAGGTATACCTGCAATGCTAATGTCCGTGGCTGTAGCCCGGAAACGTCTGAGTCTTAGGGTCTATAATTTTGAGTTTTATTTTTTATAGCACTAGGATTAGACTATTCCCAGAGTTTCAGCCAAATCCGTGATCCGGATGTGATGACCTTTCCTGGGCAATGTAACACTCAAATACATCATATTTGAGTAAAATTTAACTCAATTTAACTTAATTTCATAGTGAGCGAATTCACGGCAATAGATATTGCATCTCACGTTTCACTCGACAATTGAGGTTATAGTATCTCACCCTGTCGTATTTATTTGGATGTTACAGAATCTATGATCAACCCAGCTATGAGATATATATAGATATAAATAGGTTGAAAATTGGAAGTGCAAAATGAAATATTTCACGAGCGTGAAAATATTGCGGATCCGAATAACGTAAATGAGAGTTTATTGCGGCTTGTATTACCGCTCAGTGAGCAATTCGTTTAATGAGCTTGATGAATGAGGCGCGAAAAGATTTTATTGCTTGCATGTATGTGCGCGAAGTATAGTTACTATGAGATTGCTATGAAGAATCCGATTAATGTTGTAGGAGCGACGAGTACACGAATGAATTGGTCAGGGAATGTTGTTGGAATTGACGCTCGATTGAATTTAACACATTTTTGACACGAGTGAAATATTGTAGACAAAATGTCATTGCACATATATATATATGAAGCTTTAGAAGTCATTCTATTGGTAGATGATGTATATTCGGGGATATGGATGTATGGCTAGATATTGCACTGTAAATCTCAAACTGTGAAAAAGTACAAATCAAATTTGTGGGATATGTTATCAATTATATTTGTTAACTATTTATTTTATCACGAATTTTCACTTGTCATCATTCTTGATTATTATCGACATATTTCCGAAGGATGAGTGTTTATCAAGTATTTAATAGTAATGCGAAGTGAAAATTGAGAGATCATCAGTGAATTTAGGAAGTGAGAATTTTATTGCATCTTCTGAACGATCCTACTTACCAGTCCACGAGACTTTGATCAGACTTTGAAATCTCGCATGATGAAAAAAAAAGAAGATAATCCAGTTAACTGACTTATCTATTTTCTATTTCATTAACTCATCAATCAATGATACTATGACTGATTTATTGATCTTGCATCATTATGATCTTGTTGACAGCATGCAGAATTAACTGATCATATTCTGATGCACATATCGTAGTTGAATGATAGTCGTTATATACTTCCATATCACCAGATTAGGAAATTTCGGACTTCTTTTGATATAGCATCGATTTGATTTGACACAAATCTGACATGGTCATATGGTACCAGAGATTTTTGCATCGAAATATGGACCACCACAATACGAACTGATCGCAATATTCGAATATGAAAACTGTCAATAATGTCTTGCATGATATTTCACGATGAATGATGCAGAGTGCGTGGAATTTACAGTAAATTTTTTCTCAAACTGAAAGGAAAAATCATGTGACAAAATTCTTTATTAGAAGAGCGGTTAGGACACAAAGAAAAATTTGAATGTCGAAAAATAGTATCAGGATAAAATTCTTCTGAAGTTCTTGACTTTGTATACCATTCCATGTGTTATATGGAATTGGATTGAGATTTGAGCTCATACAATTGAAAATGATTTCACAGTATTGAAAATATTCCAATAATTTACGAAGCCAATTCAATCGGTCTCAATACTCATGAAAATCGTCACAGCAGTCCCTAAGCATCAATAACTTTTCAAAGCTAGTACAACTTTTCGAACTCTCAATCCAATTGGAAGTCTTAACATACGGAGACTTCTCAATAGTTGGTCGTATAATTTCCGAGTATATTAGTACTGTCATTTTGAAAATCGCATAATCGATGAGTTTGTGTGTATATGCACATGCGATACGAAGTCTCGATCATATCATTTAGATTTTTCAGTCGGTCTCCCTTTATTCAGCTCAGTAATATCTGGTTCCCCCTTCGTTTCATATCACTTCTCCTTTTTTTAAGCCTTTTTTCATCTCTTTCTCGATATTATCGCCTCTCATCCGTGTATATGTAGAAGAGTTCAAGAAGTGAGTTTGCGCGCGCGCGACTCGAAAGCTTGCAAGAGAAAAAGACGACGAAGATATGTGTGTCATCGAGATTTAGTTGATGGTTGGGATTGGAGATTGTGACATAGAATCATACTCGACGATTAGAGGAATATTTGTCACATAAATAATATACAAAATTAGCACATTCGGATAATGTTTCATGAGATCTGAGATACGGCAACGTTATTGAAGTAGAATTCTTATGATTTGAAATAATCATCTATGTCGGTGCCACCGTTTTGGTGTTCTTTGATCATCAGCAGAATTTGATCGATTAGTATGATTGAATTAAAACGTATTTCATTATTTTCACTCTCTTCTAGCATGAATCTTAATCAGTAGCCCAAATCAGGCAGATTGAACTTGTATTTATTCATGAGTTGAAGTTTTAGTTGAAGGTTTTCCTCTACAAATGGAATCCAGCGTCGATTTTGGTGTGATCGTGAATTCGCTAGAAAATGGTCACATTTCTGACCTTTTCACGGATAAAGGCAGGAAATTGATCGTTAATGGCTGTTTTTTCTTTTTCATGCGAGCGCTGTATTGCTACCAAAACGTTTTTTCAATTCGAAGGTAGAATTATTGATTTTGAAATCATGCCTTTCGGTGATAAATCCTATTTCCCTCTCAAATAGTTGTACGGAAATTCCATCAAAATTATTCAAAGCTCTTCAATTGATTATTTTCAAGCCAAAGTTTCTCTACAATGAAGAATTGGGCGAAATTCAAAAGCTCAAAAGCTGGGCAAACGTCACATTAGCTATGATTACATTTCATTATGCTCGAAGTTCCCCTTATCGTAACCTCGCAGTTCGAAAAGATCCAGACACCGTGAATATACATTTTTGAGTCCCAAAAAATACTAAATCCATGAGCAAGCCGGAGCATCCAAGTATCACCTGCCACCCATATAACTCTAATATCAATCTAATTTTGTCGAAAAATTCAGCCCTCACACTCGCTGCACATCGGATAATAATCCAGCTCGTCACCCCAAACTCGATAATACCCAAGATCGATTTTGCAGAACTGTCAACCCATCCCACCCCACCGCCATTCTCGTCCTACCCATCAAAAAATCATCATCACCATACCTCTCGATCACATCACGAGTCTACTTGACCCCTAACTCCTGTCCTCGTATCATCACCAAAAATCGAGTGGCGCATTCTTTCAAAAAATTTGTATGAAGAATCATGTAAGCTATGCTCATCGAGCTTATACTCGCATAAATATGTAATGTAATGTGTGCACGAGCGCGTGAAGTGGCGTGAACACACCACCAATATCCATAATACTTGAATAAGCTGTTTCATATAATACTCAAGCCAAGCCGGGCTATTGGAATTTTGTCAGCTGTTGCACCTGCGCGCATTCGTTTGGATATATAGGTAGTCGGTGTTGCTGCATATCGAGCTGATTTCATCTTTCGGTGGACGCTCGCAGTATAATACACGTTTGCACTTTATATCACGTGTGTAGTTGTACCATACCTCACATGGATTTGGAATATATACGCATATTGGTAATTTCGCCAAAAATGGGACTTTTGGGACCAAAATCGTCACGAGGAGTGATTTAGGTCAGAAAATTAGCTCAGTTCTACATGAGTTTCGGTGGCTCATGGCAATTGATTTCCAACTTGTTTGGGCACAAAAGAGACTTATACCTCAAAAGTGAAGTCAGACAAAGATATGTGCAGTTTAAGGGGTCGTAAAGGGGTCGTAAAGGAGACGGAATTGACATTTCGCCTTAGAAATATTCTCACGCCTCGCCAACTAACCGTAGACTCTTTTCCGCATAGATTTGATCCGATGCAACCAAATACTTCAAGAAAATGTGTTCCACAAAGCGATATAGCGCGTTGGGGAGGAGCACAACATGGGGATGGAAAGGACAGAAAATTTTGTACCTCGTTTTATACGCTAATCTGATAACACGTTCATGTGGTGCACTCGGATGCGGATTTGACTTCCCGGCTAGTATCGCAAGTGAATTAGGTGTATTTGAGTTCCTAGATTGCGAGGCTAACCATAGTGCTGTGCAAGCAGTTTTGGTGCAATCTCGTCTTGAAAATGTCGGATAGCCGTGCGCGAGGTGAGGGTTTAATTTTGAGACTCAAAGTGGTGGATTTAAGTATTACAAATTGAATTGCATAACTACACATGGAGGTTTTCGACTCTGAATATGCGTTGCAGTGAATGCAAGAGTCAAAGGTAGGTTTTCTACAAGGGAGGGAATTGACATTTCGGCCCTTTATGAGGCACTAAAATTTACGGAGACGTCAGAATCGACTCAAAAACTATTAACATAGTTGCGCACCAATAGGATACACCCCAGAAAATTGCTACGATGCACATTCTAACCCTCAGAAACTTGGGGGAACTTGGAACACGGAAAATCACACTTTCAACGGAATCACTCATGTATATGAATACGTAAGTTTCTTGCGCGCATCAAAAATCGACTATAAGCTCATCCCTATTTCAAGAATTGGCGCCGCTCTTATCTTCCATCCGCACTAAATACGTATCGGCAATATATCGACAGATTCATTCGCATGTGCATGAACTTATTATACATTCGTAGCTCCAGTAGCTCGAAGGACTCAATTTCCAGACGTCTTTCGAACTCATATAAAATACGTAAGAAATTGAGTAAAGTGTGTACGAGCCAAAGGAACGCAATTATTTATAACCCATGAGTAATTTCGGCTGCAACGCGTCTGCATCTCGCTATATAATACTGAAAAGAAGAGAGGCCATATTATAGCTGCACTTCTTGGCATCGAGAGAGAGCGTACATATGCATCGATGCAATTAATCACGTCGCGACTCGTAGATAAGGGCCTGTATATACCAATCTTGAACGTATATATACACCACATTCGCCGCCGCCGATACTTATATATACAGCAGCAGTAGCTTCTGGCTTTTGGTTGGTACTCATATGTATTCTGTGTAAGTATATAGTTATGTATAGTGCGAGTGCAGATCGTGTCGCGCAAGTTTATTTTGAATAAATTTGTTGCAACTCGGAATGAATTAGTCGGATGATGGATGCCCTCAACTCATGGATTCGTACCATTGGTCGCGTTGCACTGGCTCTGATTGAATTGTAAAGTTTCTCAATCTCGAATGACTGCGTGCGAGATTTATTTACGTGGATGTATAGATTATTTGAGCTTCTTTTTGCATTGGACGCGAAATTCTCAGAAAGCGGTATTTAGTTTTGAATGTTCCCTGGTAGGAATAGTGAGCAAATCTTGGCCAATAACTGGCCAAATGGCATTGCTACTGGCCGTAGGTTGCCGGAAAAATGGTCACATTTCCACCAGGGTTTTTCAACAGTCTTAAAGAATTCTACTTATAAATTAATTTGTGATCATATACTGAATTTTCTCATCTCTCTGACATTATAATACATCAGCCAGTGTCATAGAAGTTGTTCAGGGTCATATTGGACTCCAAGTCCACTTTTGAGACTCATTTATTCTGTCGTCTCCCACAATTTAACCATGAATAGAAGCCATTCGGGGATCATTCTCTAAGTAGAAGAATATGATGGGAAAGATGAGGGAATTTGTCTGCAAAGGATGAATTTAAATCTACCAAAACACGGAAAATTTTCAGGCTGGTTTTTCGCACGATTCAGAAGTGAGTCAACAAGAAGAGCATCAGCAGGTCTGCGGAACACGGATCTTGATGAAACTCTGGGAATCATCTTGTTGTAGTGAGAAATGGATGTATCTCCAAGGATTTAGTCCCATGGTCCTCTTATCGTGTGATACACGTATGGAGATTAGCCTTGTTACTATATCTATACACACAATTTTTCAACATGGGCCTATATTGGCAATGCTAATCGCCATAGCTGTATCTCAGGGTAGAAGGCCCATTGGAAGCCTTGGAGAATCCTTCATTTCCCATCGAAACAAGATGATTCCCAGAGTTTCATCAAAATCAGTTTTCCGCAGACCCGATGCTCTCCTTGTTAGAGTCCACTGTGACTCAGAACCACTCATATTCTTGATGAAAATTCATCCCAATCGTAACATATCTATGACCATAGAATGGTCAGTTTTTAGCCTACTGATTGAAATTTCGCCACTCGCGTTACCACTGCAGCTGATGTTTCACACTGGAGTGAAGTCCTACCAGGGATTTCCTCCAAAATTTTCTATCGAATCTATCCAAAACTATTCTCAAACAGAGACTTTATTCATTCACCATCATCTCGGGTCGATTTTCACAGGTTGGATTTTTTCGGCCTCAAATATGCGTGTATATAGTATCAATTATATGGGTGCTTTACTTATAGCAACCGAATGTCTGACGACCGTCATATCCGAGATTACACGAAGAAATTCTGCTGCACTGTCAGTATTATAGAGGACTCATACTTGAATATCTATTCCGTCATGACTAATGACTCTTTCATGTATCACAACTATCTCCCCTTCATCCGTTCATAGGCCCTCTGCAGCTATCACCCCGACGGATCCAATCGTAATGAATAAAGGCTTCGAACTACAAATTTTAACGATCAATGTTGATGAGTATGGCATTATTAATCAAGCCTTATCGGACCATAGGATACTGTAAGTTTTACTGACAATTTAATATCTTGCAATTATTATGTGACTTCTTGAGCACTATAAGGAAGATCTCTTCAATCTTTAGTATCTTTTGATCAAAGCAAATATGAAAAAAAAAACATTCAAACTGGCTTGTAAACAATAGTTGATCTACTGAGAAGTGCAAAGAGCTTTGAAAAATCACGTGAAATATGAAAGAAACTGGAAAGAGTTTGAGTGTGCTACCAAGCGCTTATATCAGGCGAAGGTTCAACGAGAAAATTCGCTGTCAGAATCTTCGGACTACTGTAAATCTGATACAATCACTCATAATTTGATGACCCAATTCATAATAATAGTGAAGTATTGTTATGACCTTTAGACGTTTGCCGCAAATGTTAAGTTTGAGGTAAGTAGCAAACTCTTATTCACTACATTCCAAAAATCCTCTAGAACTTTTGTTCTGTAAAATATAGTCTACTTATTTGTCATAATACTGATGACCATAGTGTGTGGTGATAGGCCTGGTGTTTATCGGCTATACATATTTCTTCTACCCATACATTCCATACAAAGACTTATACTACAACAACTCCACACGTGGCAGATGAAAAGAGAAAAGCTGAAAATGCAACTGGGTAAAAAGTGTCCAGTCATGATCCACCCCGACCCATTTTCGGTTACCCGGCTCAAGAGTTTGACAAGAATTCCTCACAGGAATTTTAAAAGATCCTCATGGTTTTTCTCTGTTCATCCGTGAAAATATTCAAAAGAACTTGGAGGATACTACGGCGATGAAAATTTTGGTGTGAATCCACGTTATATTTCCTATATGAATCTCTATCCGGGTCGTATTTTTGGTTTAACACTCAGATCTTCACAATCAACTAACAGAGAATTGTTTGGAAGATATTCTCATGGATTTTCAGTCACCTCTTCTAATTGTATCGTTTAGTAACGCCATTGCCTGATCATAATATGAGATTTCAAACTGATCAAAATACTCAATAATTCGTGAACATCATATCATGAGATCTTATAAAAGTTTGCATATTTTGATACGATGTATGGCCATTGAATCTCATCACGAATATTCCATGCACATCTAGGAATATTATGTTGACAGTTCCCATATAACATTCGAGAATCAATCCAAGTTGTTCCCCAAATAAATCGAATGACTTCTTATTTGACTAAAATAATTTCCGACCTCAAACCCTTTCCGCACAGACGATACCGGGTTGTCTCATATTTCAGAACTAACATGAATCTTGTTCTTACCCGTAAAACATTTTATCATGGACCATATTGGTCGAACTACAAAATACCAACTCACAGACTCATCAAAAAATGTTAAGGTCAGAGTCCACCATTTCATTTTAAGGGTGCATCCGCGTACGTGACAACCCGTCAACAAGAGCTATCCTATATATACAATCGCAGAACTAAGTTGCATATCGCATGATATACTTCTATCTCGCGCCACGTGCTTCAACATTACACGAAAAACGTTAATCGATGCATGTCAATCACGAGTTAATGAGTCGTAATAATATTAAATCACACTAACCCAGTGCATGCCGGTGGTGGGAGGGGCGCGCTCCTCATAAACTCCCATCAGGTTGGCTGCTTGATGGTGCTGATTATTATTATTATGATGATGATGATGATGATTATGGCTGGCTGCGGCGCCTAAAAGACAAATAGAAGCCGACGCGGAAGTCGAACTGATGGCCGAGCTACAAGCAGACGATGCACCACGTCCGCCGGCGGCCGCCGCACCAGCAGTAGATGAGGTGCTGACGACTACTACGGTACCACCACCAGCAGCAGCAGCACCCGCACCAGCGGCGCCCGCAAAGCTGGCCACGGAACTTCCGACGGTCGCCAGGAAAACGGTACCTGGGGTCCTTCCCACCTCCCTGAAGTTTTTCTTTTTTTCAATAGATCAACACTCACAGTTCTGTCGTCTGCTCTTGGAGCACACTGTCAATCTTCCCGATATCATATCCCGCACTATTATTTATTTTGTTCATGTCTGGTAATTTTTTTCTGATCAATGACACTGACTTTCATAGTGTCATCTGATGATTAGTAGTCCCTCAAACTCCGGGACCGGGTCAGCTGGATGTGTCCGACTGCAGACAGCAATTAACACTTCAATTATGTCTGTGATAACAACTCATGGATCTGCTTCATCATTTCCACAGCTTGTTTTGTACACATGGTTAGGTTTGAGCCCCCAATTTCAATTCAGAAGTTGATGACACATCTTCATGGATAATATTTTGGAAACGCACCAATGTCAGAACTGACATAATTTCAATCTTCGTCCAACGATTTTCACACATTGTATCACTCTGTTTCACGACTTTCTCACCGTCACGAATAACATATATCACTGTCTTCGTACAAAACCTCCGGGAACACTTCAAAAATCGTTCTGAATCAACTCGTTCCACGATAATCATGCGTCCAAAAAACTATTCAACCCGGCACAGACGAACACGCGCGGGGACCTGCGTGATGTCGGGCAGCTTAGCACGAGCCCCGGCGGAACCGCGAGGCGTAGTGAGGCCCAGACTTAACCTGGACGTCACCGACCGGGTACTCTAGCTGCGCCCCCTATCGGTCCAGATTACAAAACAGTCACCCGCACCGGCCGCTGTTCTCGCTTTTTCCCCCACTACACTATCCCGCCCCATCATCAAGAGTGGGGAGTTGGGCGGACCTTAGATTCGTGGTGGGGATGCTCGAGAGGCCAATGAATGTGCTCGATCCCACTACTAATCCAAAGGTACCGCCTTGGTAAAATCAGGGATTTCTACCGTGTGCCGAGACGAGCTCCCCACTACAACACTATTACTGGGAGAGATGAGATGAAAGAGCAGAGAACTCTCTCCCCTTTACAAGGTGCGCTAGCCCCCCGCGATCGAGCTTGGTTAGAGGTGATGGTGTGTAGTGGGTGTCTGGGTGAGCTTGAGATGAATGAAGGACGCGCGAGAAAAAGAAGCAATATAAGAGTTTATGTGTAGATGACTCTGGGAAGAACTTTGCAAAGGGGAAATACATAAGACGAGTTGGTAGTAGCTTGTGATGACGAAGACGACAACGACGACGACGACAACGACGGCTATCGGGTGACGAAACGAAAACAGAAGGGTCGAGAGGGATTGAGAATTAGAGGCGCCCTCGTGCGCGTGATGAGTGATGACGGGAGAAAAACACGACTGAGTGACTATATATCGCGTGAGAACTTGCGGCGGAGCTTGATCGTGTTAGTTGAAGATATGTGGGGGGGACAATTGAGATCTGATCAGCTGGATTTTTTTTTATATGAAATTTTTTCATTTGTGTTCTGAGTAAATGATTCCAATCCAGAAATACTTACCAGTTGTATATATACTATACCATCTTATTCATAGTGCCTCAACTTTCCTTCCGTCATTTTAACCTAAAAATCACAATTTATGAGTCTATTTGAGATTGACATGGTGAAAAAACATCGTGTGATTTCCTCGCAAACAATTTTCTGGGCGTGAGAATTTGCAGACTCGTCTTGCTCATAGTGTAAGCTGTCTTTGCGCCCAAATTGATCATACTTGCGCTGCTCCCATCTAAAATGTACTAATATTCTTTTGAGGAATTGTCTGGATGTACCAGGCCGAAGTTTGTTTCAAGCGGTGAAATTGACTGACGAAAAGTATGTTTTGGATGCGATCTGTATTTGGCGTGATATCCACTTTAAATCATATCACATATTGTGTTGAATACATCTCACAGTCTCCCTAGGAACTACGGTTCCAGTCAAATTTCATTCGCTTGATGGAAGAGAAGTACTTTTTTTTGCACGAGATAAGGGTTGAAATTCGGTTGGAAAATTTAAGGATGTTACGACACATCTTGTTATATATTAAAACACATGCGTAGAACTCGTCAATTTATCGAGAGCTCCCCAATATCCTGTCTCTAAACGGAAACCACCAATTGAAGCCTGGTCCAGATAAAGAAATATTGATATCAGGGTAACAAATTGCTAACAATTCCAAATCAGCTCCAAAATTTTTATCGCACCACAGCGTTGGAGCCAACTCGAGTGCAGTTCAATTCTCACTAATGATCCTCACTTTTCTATTCTAAACTGCAAAATTGTTGTAAGGAGAGATTTATTCTTCCATCACTTCTTACGAGGGCTTACCAGGGATGATTTAACAAATTCACGAACATGAAAGTGTACGAAAGTGTACGACATCAGGCTAAGGGATTCCCTCAGTACAGAGAAAATATTCCCGTGAAAGAAGTTACATCACATGTATGAAGTGTTAACATCAAAATATGAGTACATTTGATTATGGTATTCTCTGAATTGTAAGAACGATTCCATTGTAGGCCTTTGACACAATTGAAAACAAAAACAAATGCATCCTCTGTGACTTTTGGAATTAATTATGAATGCTGGGGATTCTTTCAACGATTATATGAGAATCTGATGCCACGACATCTACTCACTTTAATTTGGTCACTTTGAAAACTCTAATTTGGTCATTTTACACAATTTGCAATATGTATGAAAAAAGCGATCATATTCTTATTCACGAATCAAATGACTATCATAAGATCCATCATATGGCTATATACATAGTGTCCGAAAATCAACATTTATGACAGAACGTTTTGAGAGCTCAGTATTTTGAAAGTAGAGTGTATTTGATACCCCAAAAATTGTTGTTAACACTTTTACTGCAAATGTAGTCTCCTGAGATTGTCAATTGGTCATATTCTTAATCCTCGCACTTCGATTCATGCAACCATACGGAGTAAATTTTTTCCCGACACATTACCTTATGCTCCAAGCAAACTAAACCAACAAGAAGAATTGCCATTGAGAATATTCGTCGAACAAATATGAGTTAGAAAAAATTAAGTTATATGGAGAATCGTAGGATCCATCACAGTGAACGTTTTCAACGAGGATGAAATAAATAAAAATAGATCAAGGAAGTTTCAAATTTATCTCGACAATTGCAACCTTGGATATTGAGGAATAGAAAGAGAAGATAAAACTGTATAACCGAAGCACTCACTGTCTGACCGCAAAATGCATGCGCAAAAAGTTGGATCGATGCTGATGATGGATCCGTGATCTATATTGGGTTCTCCCTTGTTCGAGATTCTCTGACTTGCTACTGACTTCCATCGCACATGACTCTTTTTCCGAGGGCTTCTCGGATTAAAAAATAGAATTTGCAGCAACCCGGCCTCATCAAGGTACTTATGTTAAAATGGCAATAATCCTGCGAGAAAGTTGAAGGGATTCACAGTCCAACTTGCAGTCAATTTACAGTTACCATATTATTCTTAAGACAGTCGAAAATTACAGTCACCAAGAGAATCACGTGGTATCTGTGTAAGTTGGCTGTACAAGTTAAACCGTAAACCCCCTAGACTTTTTTCAATAGAGATTCCCATAAAGAGCTCAACTTTTCCCAGGAGTTAGTCATTACTGTACCAATTCATGGTACTATAATGTATGATGAATTGAATGATACAGAAAATCGCGCGATTCTTCTCCAGTCACAATCCTGGCCAAAAACTGAGAACGAATCAGCCGTTGGATGATTTCAAGAACACAATTGCATTTCTATGTAATATAATTGCGTTTCAATACTTCCTTTCTGATAGAGAGTATGTATAGTTTTAAGTTGGTGAATTTTTAAGAATCCGGTCTAATCGATTTTAGGATCGCATCATCATACACCTTTCTTTCTATCTTTACTGAAAAATATAAAAAAAAGAACGATGGCCAGGTGACAACAATGATCACTACAACAACAGCATCGGAAAATACATTTCTCTAGAGCAAAGAGACGCAAGATCAAGAGGAAGCAGAAGCCGTGAAGTAGGTGGAAAGGAGAGAAAGAGAGAAAGGTATAAAACGGAAGGGGAGAGATGGAAAAAAGGCCTTAGACCACAGAAAGCGTGTCCGGATGTCGCCTGTCTGCATGAGTGCCTGCCGATACTTACTCTCAGAGGATCGTCCACATCTTCGTGGAAAAGAGAGAGAGCAATATATCGCGAGAGTTAGGGCCTCAACGACGTCTGGTCCATTCGCGGTTTCACTCGACGCCTTTTATATCTACCTCGTTTGTGGCACCCGTGCACCTATACATACCGCAATTCATCTTGAATTCAGAAGTAGCGAGGCAGCTTCTGTCCGTTCGATTCTTGCGAATAATATGCGCAAAAGACCGCTTTCTTTGCAAACGGTAAGAAAAAAAACTCGCTGAGCTTCGACAGGTTGTCTTGTTGTCGTCGTCTTCTCTCAACTATGTACATATACATAAATGATGTGTGACGTGTGTATGGACATGTATGAAGAGTAACTTCAAGCTTTCGAATTTTGCAAGTGCTTGATCGCTTGTTTCATGCTTCTTCATGTGCTACGTCATCTTATTTGAGTATGCATCAAAAGATAACGTTATACAAAAGTATGAGACCGTAACGATCGTTATACGAATACACATATCGTTTGAAGTAAGTACACTCAATGACAACTCTAAAGTAAAGATTCTAGAAGTGCGAGTACGACCCAAGTACAGGAAATCTTTTTTGAATTGCTTCTTCTTCACGAATCGTTATCCATGGATTAATTTGTCTCCAAAGGTGTCTTCATGATTGCTGCAAGCTAGCTGCAGAGTCAATATCGTGGAGATGTTTCTCATCCACGGATGAACAACTTCACAATAATCAATTCTGTCAAATTGCTCGTCATACACAGATTGATAAGTCAATTCACCGACCGCAGTTGAAGAATATATATTATTTACGAATCACGAATTTTATAATAAATCCAGTGAAATCGTTCAAGATTCGAGGGTCGAGAATTTAATTGATCCGCCAAAATTGGAATAGAAATTTAGATGCATCTCCAAAGTTAAGGCGAATCATTTCGATCATCCATAACAGCATTCTTACGATTGTTAGACGGATTCCCCTGATTGTCGAAGGAAGTCAAAATATCTGGAATTTCCAGACCCCGTTTCTGCCTCAACTTACTCCGATGTTTTTCTCGCTTCGGGATTTGGGAATCCTCAAATAATAGTCTGATTGATGTGCATGACAGCTCAAAAGAGCTTGAAAATATTGATTTCAACTCTAAAGGGTCATGGTGGTTGTTTCGCAGAATCTGATTTTCAAACGCATGAAAAGAGATTGATCACACTACAATTTGATTTTCTTTGTTTTTTCGACTCAACAAGATATACTCACCACCCCTACTGAGCAAAAAATGATCCAGAGGCCTAGGTGTGTCATTATCGAGAATGTATGCAGTTGTGCAAGAAGATAATCTTCAAATATATTTTTAGATTCCAGAATTTGATCTCAAGAAAGTATGGATGCCAGCATCAATCTCTGTTGTAGCAGTGCATTGACTCTCAGTTTACCCAATACTTGAGACAAACCTAACTCTGAGGCTATACATTGTGCATCTCAGAGATGAGTTTATGATCTACTTAGTTAACCCTTAGCTGGCACACCTCCGCCAAATAACATAGCTGGCCAACCTGGGTCGATTCGACCCACGCCGAAAAATTGATGCCGTAGCTATTATATTGAATCTTTTGATTTGAAAATTTTTTTGTAGCTTCTTTGATATGTTTTTGATCGGCCAATGTATCCAGATATCCTCCAAGGTTGAATAAGAAACTCCAAAAAATACAAATGTCCAGAAAAATGCAAAAGATCACCTTTTTCACTAAAAAAATTGTAGACGGCGCAATTTTCATCCAAATGAGCTGAGAATTCAACTGAGTCATCTCGAGATGAGTTCAATTCAAGAAAGAAAAATTGCGCAAGAGTGGATCTTGGAAGAAAGATATTTATTCTGACATATTTCGACCGATGAATTGGGAATTTTTGTTCTCAACCAATATGCCAGAATGAAGATCTCCATTGAAAGATCGACCACTGAACTATTTTTTCTCATATCTACTCAATCTTGAGATGACTCAGTTGAATTTCCAGCTCAAGCCATTGAAAATTGCGTCCTCTAGAATATCTTCAGTGGAAAGGCTTTTTTCTGCAATTTTTTGCAATAATTTATTATTGCATTCAAAATGCAATAAAAAATAGCGCCCATAGCTGGCACACCTGGGTACTTTAGACCCAGCGGCAATTTTGCTTGGCTGTGGTGGGAAGACGCGCGCGTCAGACCTGTTGCTATATGCACGGTCGGTAAGTGGCACATCTGGACTATCAACAAATGTCACCCTGAGCCCGGGAAACTTCGAATTACGAGCGTGGCGATCTCATACAAAAGGCCTTGGGTCGAATAGACCCACGTGTGCCAACCGAGGGTTAAGAATGAGATTGCGAACTATGAAATATCTTTCGTGATGCTCTTTGGATCTCACCAACAGCCTGATAATATAGATCATAAGTTGGATCGTCTCCCACATTCAGGTTGTGAGATAAGTAGGTCCTATTGGCGAGTGTACATAATCAGTCGTTGTGGCATGTTCAGTGCTCTCTGGTGCTTCTCTAATCATTTTCGAGAAACATACTTCTATTGCGTATCACTCTAATACAATAGGTTTGGCTCAATTCTTACTTATGGCATATTTGGTCTCTTGCTATTTTTTGCGGTGTCATACACACTGATCCTAGACTCGACTGAGAACTAGCTGGCATTGATTTCTAAATAGGATTAGAGAAATGTACAGGGTTTAATCGATCCATCAAGGTTGATCGATTGATTGATAGAATGATTTTTAATGAGGGTGGGGGTTAAATCCCATTATGCCCAAATTGCAGATGACAGGAGTATACTACATATTATACATTTGAAAATATATTGCAGGGTATTGTGAGTTTAGAATGACGAGCTAGGATAATATTCAAATATATGGATATTGAAATAGATTAGAAGTCAATTAAAATAATTAACTAACTTTGTAATGAATAGATTATACGCGAACTAGAGGAAATATATTTATTATGAATAGTGAGAAAATCAAATACTAAGGTTTCTCATCAATGTGGGAGAATTTGGCATCTTTGACATGAGTACCAGTGCCATCTCGTATTGCTCAGGAAGACGTTCGGTGGAGTGAACGTGACTATAAATTGACTCAGGAGTTCTCAATGGAGTTACATTCCAATCGATTGTAAGACTCCCAACTTACATACGGAAGATGCGAAAATTCGTCCAACAATATTGCCAATTAATTTATCTTCTCGATCAGTTACCCATGCCATTGTTCAAGGACTATTCTAATCCCCTTCAATACGATGATATCGAAGATAAGTTGTTCCTCGATTGTCAACTTTGAAAATTGTATCAATTTGTAGTAATGATCTTATTTTCAATAAGTGATTTTTCCTCAAGTGTGATCACGGGACTCGAATAGCTGTAGGAGATATTTCCTGAACAAATTACGATAACGTATCGTTGAATGGATTAGGTAATAACAGATAAATTTTAATTGCGCAGACTATGAATAATCAATCGAAACGAGTGAAAACTCCTTCTAGATAGATAAAGTATCGTTCACTGTTGACTTTCAGTTGTGGCTCGGGAATGCAAATCATTCTAGCACAAAGTATAGCACAAGAGCTCTCCATTCTCCTGGATTTCTCAAGATGCTGTCCAAATCAATCATCTTAGTGATCATTGCTTATGGATTACTAGCGTTCATTGGCACTGAAGGGGTGAACATTGGTGAGTTTCTTTGCTCCATTCATGGATCGAGACTACATTGATGATTCGCCAGAAGTCGCTTCTGTTCTATGATATGTACATTATTGAGACTATTGAAACGAGGGGAACGGGTACTCGGTTTGTGAATAATAATAACTCATTAATCTAAAACATTTTGGCAATCCATTATGTTTTTGGCTTATGAAGATCCAAATTGTCTGTGACTTCCGGTTCAAATGATATGTGTGAACAAGAGTGTGAATCGTACAGAACAAAAGTTACGTAAAACAAAAAATTTGCCATTTATGCGAGTATTTATGTCCAGATTGAGCCTAGTTTAGACACTCACTGAATAAAGAAAACAGGAATAGTGAACTCTCACTACTCTTGTTTCACTAGAAATAGGAGTTTATCATATCACTTTAGTATAATTCGATTCATTTTAGCAGGAGCTTAGCAGAGAAAATTGTTACAACTTTATGAGAAAAACGAAACTTGATATCACAATGATTCCCACCTCTGGCATTGCTCTGTGATACGAATTGGAAGCCTTACTATTTCACTGGGCTTCAAGAGATATTAAAAACCGTGCATTTATACAAAATTGTATTAGATCCTGATGATCATCTTCAGTACACCTTTCTTCACATCGTACATCGGTTACTTGAGTTGGACACTGATAAGACGGAATATAACTCTAAGACCTTGCCAAAAATTTTATAATTGACCATTAGTTCAAGATGACAATATGTTTCAGACACTGAAAATGAGTTTTAATACCTTTTCGATCATTTTTCCATGGTGCATCGGTAGATGATAAGACTCAGAGTCACTCTTCGTATCCATAGGGGAGCAAATCAGATGGGAGGAGGGGGCTAGAAACTGACTTTGATGAGTAAACTTGAATGATTATTTACGCGACACACTCGTATTCCGAAAAGGCTCGATGAATTCTTCACTCACGTGTTTTTCTGGGTCTCAATACTTATATGTCGGAGAAATAATTTGTAATGAATCATAAAAAATTTAATCATCATCATCATCTCGTTTCAAGATTCGATTTCGGTCAAAAATGGAACTATTTTAATCCAATCTTATTGTCCCGCACAGCAATCTCGCATCAAAGGAATCTCTCGAATCTTTGCAAAATGAAAATTAGACCTCCGCTTCGGTTCATTACACTTCTGAATTCCATCAAGTTCTTTTATAGTTATAGCGAATTGAATAAGCATTAACTTCATCGAAAGTCACCCGTGCAATTGAACGTAAGCTATTCTTATACACGATGTCACAAGGTGAACATCCCAGTTGAAGTTTCTTTGTCGTTCGGTCCTGAACTGTTATTCATATTTGTTTCATGAATCTCAATTCGATTAATTTGCCTTGGTACTTTCGACAAACTTTTCATTATTTGACTAATTTTCATCATAGGTCAACCTTGCAAACCCCAGTTCGAGCAGATGTGTCTGACATATTACCGAGCGAACTCAACGCTGTTTTGTGAGTATTTCACGTGTAATACCGATACCCCGTGGGACGAGTGATAGAAAATTTATCTACGACCATGTAACAAACCGTTTTCAATAAATGCCTGGAAATGAGATTATTATGTTCACTCCGGGATCACCTGAACTGTCTGAGAATGCTTCGGGCAAATAAAAAGCCCAAATTTGGAAACTCAGTTGATATTTTATTCAAAAGTGCACCTAAAACCCTAAACTAATGGGGAATAGAGAGAACTCAAAGAGCTAGTGTTCACTCCACGAGAGTTGAGGAAAGTGAGAGTGCAAAACAACTCATAGGTTTCGTGGTAACCAAAAGATCGATGAATTTCGCGTATTGCATACAACCGGTTCGATTACTGTCCATGCAAGCTTCGAGATCTTCTATCTCGCTCGCACCCATAGTTTAAGGTACCATAACTTATGACTGCAAGTGAGAGACAGTATAGATTTCATAGTTTAGATAGTTCAGGTGGTTCCTGATCGTTCCTATATTTGTTTACTTCTTTGCTCATCAAATACAATGTGAGAAACTACATTGCCCAAACTTTTCTATTTTTTAGGCATCTAATTCATAGGGCAATTGTATCCAGCTAACGAATATCATCTCCACCATCCCATCTGATCTTGCATTTCTAAAATTGAATAGTTAAATTTCAGGTGAACAGTACGCTATGCCACTCAATCACTCATAGCCATTCAGACCAATCGTGACTCATGCTCATAGAAATATCGATCCGGGTCAGCTTTTATCGGCCCTACACATGAACAGGTCTTACCAAGTCCATCATCATAAGCTCGACAGCATGAACTGCAAAAAGGGCCAAGACATGAGTCGTGAAATAATCATCATCAACGCAAACGTCTTGATCTGAGCCCTTTGGAAATTGACCCTCACGATTGAATAGAGTCGACTGAAAATATTTGCTTATGCATGGCACTCAAAAGGGACGCATTTCAAGAGGATACTTTCTTTCTTCATTCGCTTTGGGTCTCGGTCGACTTATACTCGCGCTCCGTGGCTACGGATGATTGAAGCGCATCGGCCTATATATTCACGTGGCTGCAGCTGATGCTGCATTCTTAAAAGAGCGTCAAAAGAGGCTCAGGCAGCTTATATGCATGTACACAGGGTTACAAATCTTACAAGGCTATTTCTGCGATCGCAGCATTTACCAACGCTCCTGCACAATGTCCGAAACATTTTTTGGAGTCCGGTATGGTGTATCATATATGTGTGTATGTGGGAGATACATGATGGTTGGGCTCACTCGAGCGAACAGACTGGCCACGTCGTAGAGGTTATTTACGGCTGGAAGTATGTACCAAAGTCGGATATAAATATCGGCAGTGCGAACGCTTAACAGTCCGTAAATCTATTGGACGCCCTCGCGCACCCACGATATAATACTTGAACCCTCTGATGCTTTACAAGAGAGTGTATATCGCAGAAAGCTCTTCGAACTCATACCAAACTCTCGATACATCACGTTTGGGTGGTCATAATTGAAAATATGATTGGCGTGCTGAGATCGCCGAGAGCGATTTTTGTGAGCTGTTTGTTTTACCTGACGTGCTTTGAGAGTCTTCTTCAATCATTGTGAATGGTCTCTCACATTCGCTCTTACAATAGGAGCTATTCGAGTACTTCAATACAAATTTATTTTGTCTGAGGATAGGAAACTTAACCTAAGTCGTTGCGAAGTCTACTGGTAGGCTGGTTGTGTTGATGTACTTATTTGTGTTTGTGCAATTGAAAAAAATCTAGTGCAGCGTCATAATTTTTTATTTCAACCGTCATAGATAGGTTGATGCGATTGAACTTGAGCATGCAGAAATTTTTTGATCAAGATTCTAGTTCATTCAATAATCTCATAATATGCATAGATCTTCCTCTTCACTGCCCTCTCTATGTCAGTTAATAGGGAAACTTCAGTGTGTTCTGGATCAACTTCGACTGATGACTTCAGTGACCTTAGGAATCGGCTGGGTCCTTCTCACTGGAGATTTGGTGAGCATCCGTGATGGATCAGTAAAACAATTCACTGAGATTATAGTGCTTCGAAGGTCCTTGCAGACAATATCCATGGAAGTTTCAGTGTGTCCGAGGTGAATCAGTGGGCACCTTTCAGACATCAGTGATACTCACTGAAACTTCCACGAATATCGTCTGCGAGGACCTTTAAAGCACTGGAATTTCATGGAATTGTCTTATTGATCCATCACTGATGTTCACTGAAACTTCAGTGACGAGGACCCGTGCAACCCTGAAGTTCCAACTTTCCAACTGATGCTTTCAGTGTATAATTCACTGTGTAACCTCAGGGTATATTCATTGAAGTTATCAGTCAGAGCTGATTCGAAATACTTTGAAGTTCAGTGATTCCCCACTGATTGACACAGAGAGAGAGAGCACGTATAGAGTTTTTGAGAAATCAGTTATTGCCAACTGAAACCTTTTGATGGCCATTTTCAGATGAATATCTGCTATTCTCACCTGGAGATTCCTTCTCGAGGTTCTGAAAACATAACATTCTACAAATGAATTCGTAGTTCTGCGTAATAGTAATAGAATCATAGAAGATTATTGACAAGAATACTCCAAAATAATTTGAAGAAATATGATATTCTTCAATTGAATCCCATTTTATAATGAGGTACTCAAATGAAACTTGAAACGCAGACCCTGAAAAAACGGTGACACAACTGAGATCAAACTTGTGTCTCGTATTCCAGGTGATCTTGTACATTCTACTCTTAAAGCATGAACGAGATCCAACTTCATTAATATTAAGATGAACATCGGAACTTGGACAAAATTGAGTCATTCGATTCATTAAAAAAAATAACGACAAGGAGTTGTAGAAGTATAAATTATCCTGTGTACTAATCTGGTTGTCGGGTGTACGTAAAAAGTGTCAAAATAAACGCTTACAATTCATTGCAAATTGTGAAAGCTACACGTAGTTCCCCACAGGATCTTCTGGTTACTGTTTCAAAAAGTCTGCCTTTTGTAGCAATGAGATCAGTATCTCAAATATTCAGCTTATATCAGTGAACTGCCTTTGGAGGAGATTACGAATTATTATCTGATTACCATCATTAAAAATCCATCAGGAAACCATTGTGAAGAATCACGTAATCTCACAACGTAAACGAGATAAATCCTATCCCATCCAGTTCGGTAAGAGCGGTTTAAGAGCGCATGTATATCGTTTTGGTCACGTGCAGAGTAGGCGAGTCCTTACTAGTCGTTTTTGGCATCATTCAGCTTGAGTTGGTTGGCTGCCGTGCGCTCGTATGGTTATTATTTCAACGCGTGTCACGTTTAATCACTCGGTAATAGGTGTGTCCGAACCTACTCTCTGAAGTTCTTGGTTTTAGAATACTCGCCATAATATGGCGTACGGCTCGTGTTCTCTCGACACCTGCTGAGTGCCACCCTCGAATGATTTTTTGATTATATATAGATATATCAGCATAGAGTTCTTTCAAGTTCTCGACCCTCGTCGCGTCGCATCGCGCGATATATTCGTTCGACCAAGATGATTTGACACTTTTGTGACGTGCCATGCGACCATAGTATTGTCTGTATCCTGGTAGGCGCCTTGTCTCAAGAGGATCCGATGCTATATAGTGCCTAAAAAAATATTTTGGCTTGTGACGGCTGCGACCTTTTATGCGCTGAATCCTCACTCTTATCCCCTCACCGTTCACCAATATAGATATATTCATTACTCCGCTTCGTCTGGTGCCATTCTTGGACAACTCATAGCTCATAATCTGTCTCACTTTACCTGTTTTACGTGTGATTTCGTGTTTGAATAAGATCTGGTGATATGTTTTGGGGATCAAAAATTTGGAGCCAACTTGTCTCATTCCATGTTCGCGACATGGTTCGTTTGCATTTCGGTTTGCATCGTTTGCAGGTGTACGATGCTCTCGACGATTTTGGTACTCCGAGACTTTTAGGGTATTACATCTTTTCACGGCGCATTCTCCTTTTTTTTAAACGCTTTTATTCTACTTCGCCTTGGCCATAGTTCTGACACTGGTATTTTTTCCCCATTTCTGGAACAACATTTTGGCTTCCTGTTTCTCGTTCGCTTAGGGACCCCATGATTGACGACTTCAATCAATTGAGTAGGGAGGTTAGACAATTGAGCGTTAGCGGTCGTACGCGGTGGGGGCGGGGGGGGGGAGGTTGTACTTGACTACAGTATCTGCACGTAATGATGAGTGTGTGACATTCTAATACGAGACACCCATAGGGCTTATAGGCTGTCCAGTGTTATACGCATAGTTTCTTATGTACCGTGCAATTCCTTTCTGCGCGATTCTTTTTTATCGGTTTCTCAAATTCTATCTCTAATACGCCGAGCTCCGACACGCCGTTTGGATCAGTGAATAAAAGCGTTTTTTAAAAATTCTTTTTAACCTTTACTTATTTTACGATGAAAAATCTTGCTGTGCATTTTCTGGCCCTGTGTCTGTTATTGTTGAAATGAGCACTCTGCGGGTTGATCCAAATGAAACCTTGTACAATTTTGATGATTAAAAGTGATGCAACTCATATTCTATTATTCTCTTCATAATTTCTCGGATCTACGATGAGCAATAATACTGGAAAATGTGAATTATTACAGACGAGTGTGCTTGGTTTATAAAAATTGTGTTCATATTATTCGCAGATATAGGAATTTCTTTCGAGAGACGCTGAAGGATGACATCATCGACGACATCATCATCTTTGATAGAAACACTAAAGTTCCATCGAGTTGGATAACAAATATCAAACCCACATGATGTTTCGTGAAAGCACTATGAGATCGAAGCACTTCTTGGCTGAAAGAAAACATCAATAGAAGCGTTGTTTTCCTTCAAACTTGATGGCTATGGAATCCAGACTAGCTTTATTTCAGCTGGGGTGAACGATAGATTCAACTGGTACAAAGCTGATTCGAAAGTAGAAATATTCACTTCCCAGTAATCCATAACAGAGGGGGTTTTCCTGCATATTCGGTCATTTTAAACTTGTAATTTCGCAATAATTTCAGAAAACGAAGATGAACTCGAGATATTGACGGTTCAAGGAAAAGAAAACCCATCTCTTGTGTATGAGCAAATGAAATTGATTTAGTTTCCACGAACAATCGATATAGAACCGATCAATTGGTTAAATTTTGTCTCGAAAGTTGTTTGAAAAAAATTTTCAACGCTTGACTGATATTATCTCGTTTTTGACTCATTCTTACTCTTCAAAATGATAGTTTGAAGAATGCGAGCTGATCACAAATACTCATTCCATGGCAATTCCATTCATTAGCTCGTTATTGTGCCCTGTCGTTGATATACTCTTCTACTTATTACTGAGAATTATCTCCCATAAAGAACTCATGTCGGACATTCCACCCAACATGGTTCTCAGCAATGATTCGACGTAACAATTTTCACACCCAGTTATAGAGGAAAAAATTCAAAATTGATTAACCGAAATTATGATGAAAATTCCATTCTATTGGAAGTTTTGAAGTTCCCAATTTAACTGAGTTCCTAGTAATACCCGACTATCGTTCGACCCTCGACCAGAATAATTAGTATCAAGAGTATTGATCGAATTAGTATCAAGATAAGGTAAAGTCGCCAGTAGTGGAACAAAAAATGAGCGCTAGTTAGTAATTTACACATTTTGAATGATATCTGAGTTTCTCGCGAATGGGAAGTAACGCATCTTATAGATAAACTCTTTCTGCATATTTTGAAAAAAGGTACAAGTTGATTACTTGTATACAATAAGAGTAATTGAATGTTCACGAAAGGATCCGTTGTCTCCTGTAGTGGAACAACCAATCCTGAGCTCGGTGCCCTCAATGGAACGTGAAAAGTCTCCTATAGTGGAACAGCGCTTTGGAGTCACTCTGAAAATATTTGGTACACAATTAGTGGTTTGTTTGTCCTGATCTGTATGAAATAAATGACGCGCGACCGGAAAAAATCGATTCCCGGAAGGTGTTTCAATACAGCGGAAATATGAAATCTGTTCCAGTTGAGGGCACACTCTTGTTCCACTATAGGCTCCTTTTTTGAGGAAGGCTCCTACAGTGGAACAGTCTCTAAAGGGTGGTTATGCGCTTATATTTTTGATGATTTTTTCTTTTGATTTATGAACCTTTTACGGGTGTTGCACGGCATCGATTTGAAATTTATAATATCAAAGAACACTGTGTAATTTTTACAACCCATGTGAATTGGGTGTTCCACTATAGGCGCCAAACTAGCTGTGTTCCACTACTGGCGCCTTTACCTTATACTTGAAATTCGAGCGATCTCTTGTATTAAACCAAATGGAGTGCTGTAAGAATTTCCCCTCGGGGATTGTTCATTTCATTTGCTGACATAATGGTTTGAAGTCAGAAGATTCGTCAAAGATATGCTCATAAAATTCCGGTGCTCCCGGCGACACATCCAGCTCACGTGAGGGTACTTTACCATTGCCCCGGCAAACGATTCATCAAAAGATGATCGTGTTAGTGCGAATACCCAAGTCCCTTATCAGGTCTCATATTAAACAGCATTCAACATATTATACACTGGAAGGGCGGTGCAACTTTTCCGAAAGCGCGCCCACGGTCACGCATATCGCAAGAGTGGAACGTTCGCAAAGATATCCTCACATCCAAAGGCAGGTAGCAAGGGAATGGGCATTATCGTACAAAAGTTCAGTATCATGTATGCAGGTATGCACATCGGGAGTCGAATGCAACAGCTTGCGGCACCCGTGTGAACCGCCACCGCACCAGACTTTAATATCGTTGAATGCAGCTGAATATAGAGTGGAGGGGTCGTCGCGAGTCTCATACTACATATCTGTTACGGCTGGATTTCAGATTTGCCTGCCGCGATAAGAACCAAAAATGAATAATAAAACGCGATATTTGTTGCGCGAGCTGCTATCTGGCTGCGATCTTAATGTGTTACGTAATGCCCGCGCATCGTTTTCCTCCAGAAGCGCCCCCTTTAGACTCAAAGCTGCAGCCATGTGACGCGACGACGACACGGATGCCAATACCCAGTGTTCAGTAACAGCCAAAAACAGAATTTTTTCATTCCTAAACTGAGTATCATATTTGCCTCATCACGTATAATACAGGTGAAAAGTCGATGTCACCGCGGCAGTCATGTAGAGGATAATGCCTCACCCTAGTATTTATGGGTGGATGGATGGATGGATGGATGGATGGATGGATGGATGGATGGATGGATGGATGGATGGATGGATGGATGAATGAATGAATGAATGAATGAATGAATGAATGAATGAATGAATGAATGAATGAATGAATGAATGAATGGGTGATGAGTCCATCCATCCGTCTATTCACCCATCCATCTATCCATCCATCCGCCCAGACACCTATCATCCATCCATCCATTCATCACGGGATATAATTGGTTGGTTCAAAATTCAACCAACTTCTCACAGTGGAAGTGTGCGCTCACCCAAAAATTATTATATTAATTTTGTGAATTGCACCACTCGGCTCCCTTTCATTGTAGAGGACGTTATCTGGGCTCTATTTCGAAGGTTTTCAACGTACTTGAAGATAGCATTATTCATTTTTATCCGAACGAATTCAAATCTTGCCAATCTCAGCTTGAGATAATGCCAGTTCTGAGGATTTTGCCTGTATATACAGATGAATATGAATATAGATCAGATCAAATCAAATTAAAAAAAACACAGCGAATATACTCTTTATATGAATTTCAATGAGAATGTGACAGTTTGGGCTCCTCCCTCCTCATAATCTATGCCAAATCTGACAATCCAATCTTGGATGTCAAACGAATTGTCGAACCATTACGATATTCATCAGGAGAAGAGTCACCCTCTTCCTACTTATGATGGAATATCTAGTTGCTAGTCGCTCATAAACAATGGTATCATAAGCAAACAAGGGCCATCTGTCCACATTAAAGCTACTCCGTTACAAAGTAGGTGCAGACGGCTTCCTCAACACGTGCGTCGTTGACTCTTAATAAAACACATAGAAAAAACAACGTGTCAAAAAACAAGCACCAACTCGACCTCTTAGCATTGTTGTCTCATTCGTTAATCCAATGCACGCAATGTGTATATAAAAGTAGCGCATCAGAAAAGTAGGAGCGCGTCAACGCTTAAAACACACAAGAAATCATGCGGTGCAAGTGCAACGCTGGAGTTACCTTACATTCTCCGACACTATATAATACTGCTTATATCCACGCAAAGCACAAGCCAAGCCTCTGACGTGTTGTGTCGTATAATGAAAAAACCCGAACGAGATTTCCCTCCTCGATGAGTGCTCCTCTAATTTTTTATCGTATCCACTGTACTTATATAGCGCCTTTCATACGCATTGGTTTCTTTAGTGAGCTTTGCGGTGTGTCTTATGGTCAGTGGTGGTGGTGGCCGCGATTTCCGCGCGTGTGTCGAGGATACCTTGTTGAATACCGTCCGGCTTTTGACTTGATTCCTTCTTCATAGTGTTATGTATAGGATAGGGAATAATGCTTACCTTTTTGTATATAAAAGTGATGGTGGCGTGACGCTTGGCTACCCCATTCATAATTCATGAATTATTATGTATGTACGTGGATATGGTAATTAGATTTTTACCGCGTAAGGGCTGTAATCCGATTCTGAGGTTCTATACTAATGTTTGGGAGGATGACTCGAGTGGTGCTTTTCATGTATAAGCTTTACATGCTCAAAATGCATCCAGAGCGAGCATTGTGCGTATGTAAAAAAAAATTGCGAGTCATCGTGCCATGAGCGTTATTGCGGAGCGCCATAATAATCACTCTCCCTTTTTTGTAGAGCGCGTGAAACCATAACTCACGCGAATTCTGAATTAACCTTGTTACCATAAGGATGCCCATAAATACCGTATTTATCTAAACATTGATATATTTGTCAATGAAAAAATTGATGCTGAGAAGGATTTTTGGTCATGTAGAATTGCCATAGCTTATGTTTTCGAAAAAAATTTATTTAAGAGAAGGCGCCCTAAGAGTTAGATCCGAAAGTCACCGTAGCCTTATTGTTGATAAGGTTCTCGACCTCAACTGAAAATGCCCTGGTTCGAATCTCGTCTGGTACCAAAGTGATTTTCATAAGTGCTCATTCGGTGGTCTTCGTGGTTTGGAACCCACCTAAAACTGTGGGTTTCTCTCAACAACTCCGGAAAAAGTAGAGATCTGTCGAGGAAAAGAAAGTATCGTAATTAATCTAAATACTATTCATCGACAACGAGGGTAAGTATCGGACGGTAGCCGGTTTAAGGTAGTTGTCCAGTAAAATTAAGAGATAACAAATTGCTCTGTAACTTGGTGAGAAATCAATTCAGATATTCATGAATATGTGTGTAAAATCTCATGAAGACTGTTTCTTGCACTCATTCGATTTCAGTGCATCACACCGAGTTTTTAGTCGATGTGATTGATTATGTCCTTATTGAATTTGCACCCGAAGCACGGTAAGCGAAATAATTCGACGACACAAAGAATTAGCTAGATAAGGCTGCTGCTTTATTTCGGGTAAAAAAGATACAAGCGTTTGGTTTGACTGCTGGGTGCGTACTGTTTCGATGGCGTCACATGCCGTTCATCCAGAACGGCTTTCCGTTGGAGGTGGAAAGTATCCATGTGAGGGTGAATAAGTGTGTTCGAGATAGGGAGGGTAGAGAGACCCTCCCCTCTACCCTCCCTAGTTCGAGAATATTCGAAAATCTTCGACATACATATGAGACATATCGATGCATAAGCTTTTAGAGCCGAGATTAGGGCTGAGAAAAACACATATGCGGCGACCAAAGGTTGCCGGATGCCGCGATCCGAGGACGATCGTAAATTTGTGTGCGAGCTCCACAAGAGTAGTACACTCAATGAGGCATATGCTATATCTGGTGTGGATTTGAGAAAGATTCAAAAAGCTAGAAAACCGTATGCCTGCGGCTCACGGCATGTACAATAATACGATGTTTAATTCATTTGCAGATAAAAATATTCAATCGATCACCTACAAATTTTGCTATTGCAAATTGATCAACTGTACTCAACAAAGACTGATCTCGTTTTGGAGCCCCAGCCATCAAAAAACCGGGTGTTTTGGTCGCATTCAACATTGCGCTTATGGGAGAGGGCTCGTAAAACGGCACACTTTTGGGTTTCACAGCCGATCGAGATTATAGAAAATGATGGGATTGCAGGAGAAAAAAGTTGCGACAAAGATGGATCTTTTGGTCAAGTCCGCTCAAGATTGATCGTCTAGTTTTTTCGTGGCAGTTATCGGAAAATTGAGATTGCGGAACGGCCTCCACGCAAATACGGTTTATACGCAAATCATCAACTGGTTTGGAAAGATTTTGATCACAAAAGTATATTAGCCCATTTTAGCTTGATTTTTGATGGGCCAAACAGACTCATATGCTCAAATTACTATTTCGTTCAAATCCATGTCAGTGGAAAAGTGAGGTTAGGTAGCCGTTGACTCACGTAGTTGGTGGACTTGGATCAGCCCAAGCAAAATACGTGGGATATTTTTGGTATATTCAACACATTTTACAGATTCTCGCAACTTCTCCATATCATATAAAACAAAAAATTTTCTTCCACCATCGGTATGGAAATTCCAAATTCCAGCATGGTTTTCCGACTTCCTCTCGCAAGCAAACAGTAGATAAACGGCATCCAGCACTCGTACATGATGTTTTGTCCATCGCCGTGATAATTTTAGCCCTCGTCCCAACTTTGATCTAAAAATATCACTCAGCGTGCAAAAATGAGTATTTGTATCGACATCTACTAACTCATTCCCATGAGAGCGATCAAAATCTCGACCATCAAGTCACTTCAGATCAGTGACGTCGGGGATAAACCTGACAGATCCCTCCAGTCTCCTCAATAGGCTGATCTATTGATGAAAGGAGATACGCACCAACATCAAGCGTGGAGTCCAAATTTTTTCCAATTTTTTATCTAATTTCTCCAATGAAGAAGTTCCTTCGAAATTCGTCAGTGTGGCTGGGCATATTTTAAATGTCGAGGAACTTTGAGAGTACACGAGTTCCATCGAATTTTTCCAATACCAATATGAATTGCAGAAACAAGCAGACTTGCTTATTCAACTTAGCGGACCAGTCGCCAAGAATCAACATTATGATCTGAATTTACTTAGCAATCTGCAAATCTTTCCATAGAGTAAACCACGTTTTCTTGTAAATCATGTCAGATGAATTGGAAAACTCACTATGTACAATAGAGTTTGTTTGTCTAGGTGACAAAGTTTGGTAACAGGTATCAAAAGAGTGAGAGCCTACAATAGATTTTACTGCATAATGTGCACTCTGAATAGCTACAAGGTTAGAATAGACCTGAATGTTATTGAATGCAGAATGTTACCGCCAGACAAGATCGCAAGAACAGGTTGGTATATCAGAGGATCGAGATGATGATGATCATCATCGTCGTCTTCAGGAATCTCCATATGAGCAAATTCTGTCCCCAGCATAAAGCTCAGAGCTCAATGCAACGACGAGGATGAGAAGCGCCGCTCGCGACAACTTTACGATCACCCGAGTCCCAATGCGGCATTCGCATGCAAAGCGTCCTGTAATGCGTAATTCGAATCCCTATTTTACTGTCTGTCAAAGTTGCTCGCTCGCGAGGCAAGTGCGTCCTCGCGACATTAGACGAGCCGAAAGTAAAAAAAATATGAGGAAAAAATGTGAAGGCGCGAGGCCACGTGATGATATTTTCTTGGCTATCACAACAGAGATGCGCGATTCTGATGCAGTTCTGTAGCAAGATGTGAGCAGCTGAAAGTGAGAGAAAGATGAAAAGAGAAGGAAAACTAAGGTATCGTACTGGGCTTATCTCGCGCTGCGAGCGAAACTGAGAACGAGTGCGATAAACATGTCAAGATGTGAGTAGCGGTGTGTGGACCCCCTACAGCTTCAGGACCCTGGGAGTTTGATGCCCTCGTAGTCGCGGCTTGTTCTGGTGCTCTCGTCTTTGATACAGTCACGTGCAATTTTCTTGAGTTTTTTCTGACTCAAATGTCTTGTCCACCCCTGTTCAACCTCGTGCTCATCTTTTGATCAATCTTTTGCTCTAAATCATGCTCGCTACTGGCTCAGATCTTGTTTGGAATTTCAGGAATATGCAAGATTTCGATGGTCCTTCCACAGCTCGTCGAATGTGCTCGAAGTGAGAGATTCACTTGGTGAAAACAAAATAGAAATGTACGAGGAAAAAAAAACGTCGTTGATCTGTATGATAGGGGAACAATTGTCCTAAAAATATTCTATAACAATGAGGGCTGAGAAAGTCTCAATCTCCCTGATCAACAATCTCATAGTTCTTGATCAAATATAAACAATACACTTCCCAGTACGGAATCATTTTGAATGTTTTCTCCCCCTTACTTATGTTCTCTGCGATAAGATAGATGAAGATTCATCAGATTTCCGTTACATTTCGAGATATTTGATCATTTCACTCTCAGCTAGAAGGTAGGGGGATAATTTTCAACCTCAATTTTTGAACACTAGAGTATATTTCAGAACTTTTCCAACTTTCCTCTGCAACCATCCAAAAAATATGGAGAAATTCTATTTTTTTGTGGATCCATACTCATTCTACTCTGCTGAAAAGGTTACGGACTGGAAACTTTGATGCTTTGTTTCTTCCTTGGAATCTTAACATATTACATGAGTCGATGATTGACAAAAGACATTTTCAGATGGTTTCAATCAAATCTAATGGTTTGTCTCGCAGTTTTTTGTAGCTTTCTTGAATTTTTGCCTCATAGTTATTCAGTTTCTGCCAGTGTTTCTATTGCTAGATCATCTTTTCCAATTGGGAATGTTCAGATACTTCATTCCCAAATTGACATTCATGGTTCCCTCTTGACACACAATTTTCAAGAACCTACATCCTAGTAAAAATTGTCAATACTCGTAGCTATATGTATCAGGATACCTTATTGTATCGTCGAAATCCGAACCTTTGTCCGAATTCCGTAGTTCACGTTCATAATTTTATCAAGTAAGGAAAAAGGGTATATGAAATAAAAACACAATCAATTCTGGGTTAAACCCGAGGCAAAAAAGACCAGGCAGAAGGCCTGGCCAAAAAACCTCCAAAACAGTGAAAGAGTTGAATTTATTGTCAAAAGGATCAAAAAAAAAAGAAATTAGATTTTATATACCAGAATTCCGTAAGATAGAGGTGTGAGCTTGTAAGCGTGCGTGTGTGTGTGTATGAGTGTAAGTACAGTTGATGCACCTGCCCGGTGAGCTGCGACACTTCCGTGTGCAACGTCCGGATCACCCGTTGGTGATCGCGTTTTCGATGCGTACAAATCACCCGTTGATGACTGCAGCAACGAATAAGAGTTAAAAAGAATTTTTAAAAAACGCTTTTATTCACTTTCCAAAAAATGTTGTTATTTGCGAGAGGGTTCTGTCCGGTGTAGTGCAGATAGAATTTGGCAGACCGATGTAAATCATGTGAGAAAGAAAATTGTACGACGTATATGCGGAACTATAGCGAAGGCACGTGTGCTGGCAGCGAATGTTGCAGCTAATAAGTAATTGGGTTTCTCGTATTAAAATATGTCACCACTATTATGTTGCGAGTCAGACTCATCTCCGGATGCAGCAGACAATGTAGACAATGACAAACATTGTCTTTCGATCGCTGATATCGGTTCATCCTTCATCATACACGCATACAAGTGATTACTCATAACCTGACACTGGATCCAACACATATGTAGTCGCCACAAGGTATTTGAACTTATTAATTGGCACTGATGACTAACGATGTCCAGTCAAAGAATTTGGCATTTACTCAACTGCATGAAAAACACGCGACCACAAAGAATCGGAAAATGCAAATACTAAATGAGCTAAATGGCCGCGGCAACAGGACTGGTGGTGAATAGACGATAATAGCATAAGATAGCTATAGCTCCAAAATTTCTATACTAGTATAGAAATTTTGGAGACCCGGGGTGAGGTAGGGGGCAAATCAAGAAAACATGTCGCAACCTGCAACAGTTTCATAAATCCGAGCGAGCTCGATGAGTGACGACACTTCCGGTCACGCAGTATAGAGTAGTATGCATTAGGGTCCCTACGTCGCACTTGAACAATGCATTACACATATATACAAATTCATGGCTACGTCTACGACGACATTCATTTGATCCGGGCAGTAAGGTGGACGGAACGGTGAACTGGATCTGATACATTTGACGAGGGCAGTAACGCGGACTGGACGGCGGACCGGATCTAAAATGTTCACTAGATGTTACTAGTGTAAGAACTATGAGCTCGGTGAAGTGCAATAAAAGCGTTTAAAAAGTGGCGGCGAGCCGTTGACCAAATGTGCGTGGCACTGGTCCGTAAGATTCTGCACGTGTGGCGAGAATCCAGTATTGTTCGTAATTTGAGTGCACGCATGTCGCAATTGCACTCTGAGATTATTGTTGAAATAATCTGCGTTCACGTAAGTCACTAGTTTGTACACTAAAAAAATCGGCACGATCCGGAAAATGTCGCGCGAGGAGTGAGCGCGCGATTTCGGGGCACAAATTTTTGTCGACCACGAGGCGCGTAAGATAAGTAGCCCGATGATTGACTCTTTTCTTTCACGATGAGAGATTTGCGAAGACTGGTAGTGAGGAAGTCGCTGCGCGGAGCGCCGTGGGTGCGCGACCCTGGACATTTTTTGCCGGCAAGATTTTTACGACCTTTGGCCGCCAACGTTGGTCCCCGCTGCGGCGGCGGCCGGCGAACGGCTCGGTGCAAATATGATACGTTGGTTCAATTCGAGATCAAAAAGCGGGCAATTTTAAACTGATGCGGTACAACTTCCATTTCATGGAACACTTATGTAGTCTCGACACTTGGATCGATTCATGGCAACGTATAATCCAAAGGTCCACCATCAACCGAACTCAAATGTTTGACTTCTTCAGTCTCGAAATCAGGAATAGTTCCAAACAGTTACACCCATCCGAACAAATATTCTCATCACAGTACAGATATGATCTCATCTTTGATGCAGTCTTGTTAGGGATAATCTCATCATCAAACATTGTAGTCGAGTCGATCAGAAGATCGATATCTATACTCGACACGATAAAATCTCTAAACCGATGACTCCCATCAAAACATCACCGTCAAAAGCTCATGTTTCCAAAGATCTAACCAGATTCGCCTTGATCTGCAAATCCTACGAAGTGGAAGAAAGAGGACCAACATTCAATGACTGAACCTCGAATTTTAATCCAGCTGCGGACCGTGAAGGCACACACTCGAAGCAACGTAGTCGATCGCAGTCAGCACGCGCTCCTCTTATAATCTGCGCGGTCGTTCTCCTGGTGTAAGCTTTGCGCCTCATATGAACCAAGCTGATGTTGCACCTGTTCGCTTATATGCCACAACTTGACCAAACTATACATATACATATGTATACTCCGAATACTGCCTTTTCAAAGAGCTGTCAAATTAGGGCAGACTGACGGTTCTCGGCATTGAGGCAAGGCAAACCAAAGATAGCCGCTACCTGATGCCTTTTTGGAGCTCAACAGGCGCGAAACAGCCGTAAGCAACGCTTGCAACCTGTAATTTGTGCGTTCGAGTTCATTTTATTTTGTTTCGCGATACGATGTATGGTGTATTCGTAGCGCATGCATTTAATGTGTTATTCAACGTCATCGTTACGATATCAATAAGGATGACGTTGAGAGGGGGCGGCTGCGAGATATGAAGATAAAAGGAAGAGTCACGTTGTAGGAGGGATCGATTGTATTATTCGAGCTGTCATGGAAAGTTCGTCATGATTTTCTCATTTCATTGTGGGGTGACTGCTCATTTGAAATATTTGAATTATCATTATCAAGACGACGATGCTTCTGAAATATTTTGAGCAAAAAGGTTTTCAGATCGGTCACCCAATATTCTAGATCACCATGAGGATGTATTCGAGACGAAGCTAATATGGTCAGTCTGATCAACTTTGGAATATCTTGACGAAAACATATGTTCAATAGTTTCATGGAATATCATAGGGAAGGCCCAATTCAGCTTAATGTAGTACGAGATAGAAAAATTTCCTTTGATGTAAAAATTATTTGACTCAATCTGACACGATCATGTGTAATTTGATTTGAAAAGAATCACGGTGAAATGAATGTTGAATCCTTCGCAAAACTTCCGAGAATGAACATTTATGGTAATTCTCGAGGACTCCCTGTAAGATTCATTCAATTCCAACAATAGAAACCAGGTTAAGTTTCACATGATAATTCATGTAGATCTCTTTGCGAGATCATCGTAAATTCTATTATGCCAAGGATGTTCCGCAAGAGTCCTCGCAAAAAGTCCAAAAATATCTAGTTGAGAATAACCGTGAAATAATCTTTATCAGGTGCAAATTTGAGGTTAAACTCAACTTTAGTTTGAACTCGTGTGTGGTATTATGCCAGTTTTGAGGCGACTTCAATTCTATTTGATGATTATGAAGGGATGAAAAATATAAGCATTACTCGAGATTTTCTCATGGAGGTTATGATTCTTGTAATGATAGACTGGTAATTCTTTCCAGCTTTGAGACATCTTCACCACTAAGATAGAAGTAATCGAGAAATCCACGATTTTTTTCTTGAACTAGAATTAGATTTACCTTGACTAAGGAACATATATCCTCACCCCAAGGGTCAACTTTCGCTCAACACAGAGGTAAATTTACCTCTAAGGGAATCAGACTGAAGATTCGTGACACATATTTCGACGTAAATTGAGGGCGTGGGACCTACCTACAAGAAAACCGTGAGTCACGATGCTCTGTGGTTTACGGTAAGTGCAATGAGTATAGATAGGCCTGATTTGACTTCGTCCTTGGCAGAAGAATGCCAAGTATATACTGCTTATGCTCGTCTCGGCGAGTATTTCTGTGATTTTTTAGGGGATTTGGAGACGTTCTTGATCGAAAAGAAGAAACTATAACTGATGGTGTGATGTTTCGAGCACCATTGAATAGGTCGCGCTGAGATCCATAAGGGTGATGACAGATAAAGCGCTACGCTACGATTTTGCGCCACGCCACGACGCGCTATCGCACGCCACGGGTTCAAAATTCATTCCAGCGAACCCGACCATCGATGGACAGGATTTATTGTTACAGTAACAGTCATGGTTTATGAGAATGAATCAAATCCATCGATGGTCGGGTTCGCTGGAATAAATTTTGAACCCGTGGCGTGCGATAGCGCGTCGTGGCGTGGCACAAAATCGTGGCGTAGCGCTTTACCTGTCATCACCCTAAGGGTGTGTCCACAAATGAAGCGCATGAGCCGTGAGCCGGCGTACGCCGAGCGTGCGCTGGCGCACGGCTCATGCGCCGCTCACCAAATTGGAGCCCGCTTGTGTGTTTCTGCATCTGTTTACTACGAGATCGTCAATCGTTTTTGATTAGCTAAACTCGAGTTCTGTTTTGGATCTGCTAGAAAGGTGAAAAACGCCCAAGCCTGCTCTTTGGTGAGCGGCGCATGAGCCGTGCGCCAGCGCACGGTCAGCGTACGCCGGCTCACGGCTCATGCGCTTCATTTGTGGACACACCCTAACGGAATATTATTATCTCATTTTCGAAAAGAATGTCACTTACAGTTTTTTTCACGAAGGACAGCAGAGGTTCGCGCCTAGTAGATCCAAGGATGAGTTACATGTAACTCGTCCTTGGACTTACTAAGTAGTAAATTAATTTGGAAATAAAAAGACTGCTTGTGGTCGTATTCTAAAATTCAAATCAGTCCTACCATGGAGCAGTTCTTCCGCCCTCTGAACAAGTGATGAGCAATCATCCTGGTGATCTTTTATCTCGATTTGCAGCTCGCACCCTTATTTGAGTTATCAGGGTCAATATATGTCACTTGATCTCGATGTATTTTTAGTCCTGTAATAGATTAAAATCTTCGACAAATGCCATCCCAAAGAGAATTTTTCTCCACCTAGTAAGTAATACACGAAACACAAATCAGTTTCCACGCTTAGAGATCCAGATAGGCTCAGCGAGTTCATACTTACAGCGTACAACGAACTTCTTCTCTACCACTATATGTTATAGCGGATCGCCACCACACTTGGGGGATCTAGATCAGCGAATACTCACGCACTCCAACTAGCTTGGTACCGTGGTGCATCAGGTGTAGCTCGCACAAGTCGGGCCAATTAATAATTGCTCGCTCGCGTTTGTAACCGAGCGAGGTATCTGAACTCGTATTATGCACAGTTGTACTGGCATCGGTTGCGTTGGTGTGCGTTGGGGGGCCTATCTAACGGGTCGTGCGACTCGATGCTTCGATTGTTCAAAGCTTGCGCGTACTTCCGTTTTTTCATTTGGCCCGCGTACTGATTCTTCACATTCTTACACGTAACCTCTTATAACCGGCTCGGCGCATGGTTCGGTAGCCACCACTTGCTTACGTTTTATATAAGATCGTGGGTGCGCGCGAGAAATGGCTCGTGAATTTTCCCATTATTTAGATGGGCCCTACTGGCTGCTTCAATGTGCCTCGCCGTATCTCACCCACGCATTTTGCTTGAAGAGGAGAGAGGAAAATAGAACGTTGTTGCCTGAATTATCTATCCCATTTCCGTCAACTTTAATCAGTTTTTGCGCAGTTTTGTGTGCATGCTCGTGTGAGAAGAGATGAACAAAGTATTTCATTTGATACCTGAACTCAGCACAAACATTTCCGCACAAACACGAATGAACATTATGATATTTTATTGCTGTATTGCGAAATTTATTGCTCTTCATTTTCTCGAGTTTTGAGTGTTTGTGCTGAGTTCCGTGTGGAGCCAGCACAAACATTGGGTTTTCGTCGACCTATCGAAACCTGACTTACCTTACATTTTATTGCTAATTTATTGCTCTCAGAATCCGCTTCGATCATCCCCTTAGAGCAACTTCCGGCGGAGATATCAGTGTTTGTGCTGAGTTCAATGTGGACCCAGAACAAGCATTAGGTTTTTGCCGACCTTTCACGCTTTGATTAACCTATACTTCATCGCTATTTCATTGCTCGAAGAACCTTCGTCGACTATAATCTCAAAAGTGCGACAATAGAAATTCGCTTTTGGACATGGAGGGCCCGACACCCTTCGGTGGCGAGGTTGCAGTGGCGCAGGAGCCGCGAAGTCGTGAATATAGGGACCACTCTTCATGGCATGTTCTGCATACTTTTGGGGCCACTGTGGAGAGTATTTTACACAGTTTCGCGCTGGCTGACGGGAGTTCAACGGAATAGTCCGATCTATCATCCTTGGAGAGAGATGCAGCAATGGCATTTTGGAGCAAGTTCATAGTATTTGTGACGCAAATCACCTATAAAATCCTTGGATGGTCGACGAGATTGATGAGGTTCCCAAGAGCATTTTCGCGAGGGTTTGATGGACAGAAAAACATTAACTGTGAATTGAGTTTTGACCAGCTTCAAATCTGGAATTTTTAGGGGTATTCCAGTCTTTCACGGTGGGAACCCTGCGTAGTTATTTTTGGAGATAATTCGGTTTTGTTGCACTGTTTGATAGAGAAAATGGAAGACGGATCGAAACAAAGCATAGCGATCAGTACCGTCAGTAGGGGTCTAGCATTGCACTAACGTTATTCGTTCGTTTGAACCACATACAAAAGTAATGAAAAATCAATGTTTGAGAATTCCCGGGCTTTTCTTTGGCTCTCAGTGCCACGAGGAAGACATTTGTTCAATCATTTCTCGCTCATTTTGGGAAAATCTTATGTTTGCATATCTCAACTTTTGAGGACGTTCAGAACGCCAACGCTCAGGCCAATTTCAACACATATACACGATGTATCCCAATGTTTCCTGTTACTGAACTGCAAACGATAAGTGCAAGCACTCGAGTTACCTCTATTGGCAATTTCGCATCTCTATTCTCAATTTTGAGGAATCCAAGCACCTGGGATCATGTTTCAGCTAGAATGAAAATCGACGTTCAAGCGGGTGTGGAAAAGAATCCGAGAAACGTATTCTTCGCCTTCTTTTAACTTTCTGGCTCAACAGCTCAAAGAGTACGAGTAAACCGATCTTGGTTTCGGTTTCTCTGCCGCACTTACCTTTTGGAACTCGAAAAAAATATTCCTAACAATTACCCCATTCCGTGTTTCACATCCACTCGCTTTGGGAGGAAAATTACCCGTTCTTGCTCAAATACCCGCTTTTAATGAACCCTGCGATGAAGTTTACAAATTTAACGGAACATGCTCACGTTGCAGAGTCTGAGATTGACCAATCTGAAAGATTCACCCCCGATCAATTTCTAGGCACCTTGACGGTCATTTTCCTAGGAGAATTGAAATCATCCGTCGATGGAATCTGGAACTAAGTCAACTCTTCGCTTTCACCAGTATAAATGGGATGTAAGAGCTGCCCTTCTTCGCGATTTTTTTGCCCTTCTACTGTGGTGTGCTTTTCGTTCTAAGACGGAAAGATGAAATTAGTTTCACCAAAAATGTGCAGGATACTCTTTTGTGAATATTTTGAAAATCTACTCCGAACTGAGGTATACAACTGCTGCGAGTTTCACAGATGAAAGTAACTCGTCAATTTCTTGCGTTTCACCCTCACCGTAGGCGAATCCACTCCTTTGATGTGTGTGAGCACACCATTCAGCTGTTGATGATTTAATATAATACCTCGATTTCAATATTGGTAGACGTAATCCACTATGAATTACGTGTACGCTACATTCGATCGGGATTAAGATATCATCTTTAGAAATGCCGCAGTTCAAACTGGTCAAAACTCAATTCACAGTTAATGGTCTTCTGTTTATCAAACCTTCGCGAAAATGCTCTTAGGAACCTCATCAATCTCGTCAACCACCCAAGGATCTTGTAGGTGATTTGTGTCACAAATACTATGAACTTGCTCCAAAATGCCATTGCTGCATCTCTCTCCAAAAATGATAGATGGGACTATTCCGTTGAGCTCCCGTCAGCCAGCGCGAAACTGTGTAAAATACTCTCCACAGTGGCCCCAGAAGTATGCAGAACATGCCATGAAGAGTGGTCCCTATATTCACGACTTCCCGGCTCCTGTGCCACTGCAACCTCGCCACCGAAGGGTGTCGGGCCCTCCATGTCCAAAAGCGAATTTCTATTGTCGCACTTTTGAGATTATAGTCGACGAAGGTTCTTCGAGCAATGAAATAGCAATGAAGTATAGGTTAATCAAAGCGTGAAAGGTCGGCAAAAACCTAATGCTTGTTCTGGGTCCACATTGAACTCAGCACAAACACTCATATCCCCGCCGGGAGTTGCTCTAAGGGGATGATCGGAACGGATTCTGATAGCAATAAATTAGCATTAAAATATAAGCTAAGTCTGGTTTCGATAGGTTGCTAAAAACCCAATGTTGGAGCTGGCTCCACACGGAACTCAGCACAAACACTCATAATTCAAGAAAATGAAGAGCAATAAATTCCGCAACACAGCAATAACTGAGCAATAAAAAAGCGATAGAATATCAGACGGTTCATTTGTGTTTGTGCGGAAATGTTTGTGCTGAGTTCAGGCACTCAAAATAGGGATGCCTCGCATCATTTTTTTGTGATTACAATTCTATTCCATGATTCATAATATGAAATTCCCATTCACTAAAAGGACCCAAAAAATGTATTTGAGTATTGTGGTTTCGTTCTCACAGAGCATAGAAAACATGATATTTATTAGTGAATTGTATACACCTAGAGATTGGCTAAATATGATTTGACGTGATTTGGACTATTCGAAAGATATTGGACAAGCCTCCGGAAGTGATCTCGGAAAATTTTGTTGAGCCATTTCGGCCCCTAGTCAGGTAGAATCAGAATCAAGCAAGCTTGATTATGTCAAATAAAAATTTCTTGAGACTTTTCTTCACTCTAATTCAACATGATGGATCACATGATCTACCAGAGAAGAACGATTTAGAGTTCTCGCAGCGGGTATGAGCCTCCTCTTTATAAGTCAACGATTTCGGTCTTGGATCTTGGCAGATTTAGAAACAGTGGACCCTGCTGTTGACGTATATCAAAATGGAGCGGGGGGGGGGGAGTAAACTCATTCGTTGCATTCTCGTGATTATTCCAACCCTCGCCTACGGCTCGGGCCGGAAACCCATCTCTCGGACGCGAAAAATTTTTCCACAATCTTGTATTGAAATGTACCATTTCAATAGAAAAAGTCATTTTCATCATTACATTCGTCACAAATGAAAGTTGCCGGCAACTTCACATGTGTAATGATTAGTGTAATACCACCGAGGTCATAAGTTGTGTTTATCTGTGTTTTCGCAAAAAAAGAGCTCGAGAGCATCCCGACAGCCCACTGCGCAGGCGAGGTCACTGATGAACGCTGAGCACTGCTAACTCGTTTATTCACACGTCTCTTATCCGACCAAAAGTCACATGAGTTGGCCACGGGTCATCAGTTGCATAACAGACGTCAGCAATAATGAAGGCCCAAGTCGTCGGCTTTTTTATTGCTAATCTGTCAATATGAATCAGCTAACACAAACAGATTTTGACTGATAGTCAGCTATTTTAGCTGATTTTTAGCTATTGCAGCTTATTTCAGTGAAAACCCGTCCACGTCAAGCTATATAATCAGCTAAAATAGCTTATTCATGTTGAGAGAGTACGGCTGCTTTGCGCCAGCTTATTGCGACATTAGCCCAAAAATTGAGCTACGATTTGTGTTGAGGCTACGCAATGTGTGCTTGGCGGCGATGAAACACAAGAGTGCCACCCTGCACTGAAAAACCTGCGCCAGTAGGCCTAGCTCCGAAAATCGTTCTGACACAGGTCCGTATTTTGGGACCTGTCTCAAGCCCCGCTGCGAGTCAGATTAGAAACAGCAAAGTGTGTCGTTAGCTCGCAAGTTACGTAGCGCCAACTCTCGCGCTGCGTTCTGCGGCAGGACGGCGCACTAGTAGTGCTGTTATGTCTGACGAGAGCTGGAACAGCTCTGGTTCGTCCTAACAGCATGATTGCTTCATATGCCAACGCGCATTGGAGTATCGCATAGGAGTACTTCCTATAATATATCCCATTTATACACCACACACGCGTACACCATGCACATCTTATATACTATACTGTACTATACTATACGTTATGATTTATATATAAGCTTTATGTCATTCGTATGTATCGTCTCCGTGGTCTAGTGGATACGGTTCTAGACTACTGTTTGAAGGGTTCGGGTTCGTTCCCCGGCAGATCCATTTTTTTTTCTTTTCATTTTTCTTCCGATGTTATTTCAATGCGTGAAAAACATCATCCTCTGATTAGGCAACTTCTTTTTATCTTAGTATCGTTCATTCATTCAGTGTTATAAGTAATAATAGCAAGGGGGTATACACAAAACGTCCAATAAAGAGACAGTATTGTTTAATTTGATCCATGTGCAGCACTCATTCATGTTGAAAGTCTCCCTATATTTATAAATAATTTCCTCCATCCCACCCTGTACTCCTCAGAAACCATACAAGTATCAATACAATCTTCGATTTTGACAAGTTATATATTCATTTTTTACAGCTAACACTGCTTTTTATTCCTGGTCGTATTTTCAAAACATTCGTGAACAAGAATCAAATATTCGTTCATAGCACAAATATTTGATTTTTGAATATCACTTATGAATTCGAGCCTGATGACGAGGAACCTCGAATTCATTTTATTTTGTGGGAGTTCGCAGTTAAAACCTCAAATTAAATGCGCACTCGTATGAACGGTACTAAGATAAGAATAGTTCCCTAATCAGAGAATGAAGATTTTCTCGCGTTGAAATAACATCTGAAGAAGAATGGAAAAAAAAAATTGGAACTGCCGGGACAAGAACCCGAATCTTCCAGGCACTAGACTAGAACCGTATCCACTAGACCACGGAGACGATACATTCGGATAACACAAAGCTTATATATAAATCATAACGTATAGTATAGTACAGTATAGTATATAAGATGTGCATGGTGTACGCGTGTGTGGTGTATAAATGGGATATATTATAGGAAGTACTCCTATGCGATACTCCAATGCGCGTTGGCATATGAAGCAATCATGCTGTTAGGACGAACCAGAGCTGTTCCAGCTCTCGTCAGACATAACAGCACTACTAGTGCGCCGTCCTGCCGCAGAACGCAGCGCGAGAGTTGGCGCTACGTAACTTGCGAGCTAACGACACACTTTGCTTGGTCCCACTGCAGCTCCGAGCCGTAAGCCTGCGCTAGGACCAACTTTCTGGACCTAAGCCTACTGGCGCAGGTTTTTCAGTGTGGTCCAGAAATGCCACTGAACCTGTGAAAAATCTGTGTGTAGGTACGAGAGCCAATCGCATGAGGAAAGTGCCTTTCACGAATGAAAATGTTAGTGATTGAGTGGCTGTGGCCAGACTTTGCGCATGCCACAACCACCCTCGTCGTCGTTTATCTGCTTCTTGACCGCGAGTATTAAATCTTCAATTTCACAGTCGAATCATTTATGAACTACCAGACGTGTATTTTGACAATTTTATCCTTCTATGAGTAGCAAGCGATGCATACCGTAATATATTACGGTATGCATCGAATTAATGTACGAGTATACTCGTACATTCATCCCGTCGCGAAATTGAGAAATTTTTTCCAGCATCACCTGCTCAGGAACGATTGATTCCAAAATTGGGGGCCGATTATAAGGATTTGGTCCGGATCAATATATTGTGAGCCAGGTGTTCGTCTGATCAGAATGCGACTGCCCGAACTTTGGAGAACTGGCGCAAAAATTTGCTGTGTTGCTCCCCTGTTTGGATCGTTCCCAAATTTCAACGCTAATGCGAATGTGCAATACTAGCTCTTACCAGTATTTTATAGTTGTAAACCAGCTCTTAGCGATCAGATCATATAAGTATGTGTGATTCACAGAAGTGTTACGCACGAATGACCTTTTTCGAGGAGCGATAAAACACTCACCTCTATGAGCACACTCGTGTGACTTACTACAATATTCTGTTTATCAGGGTTGAACCGTTATCCTATGGGTCGTTTGAATAACTTCCAAGATGTAACGAATGAGTCTCGCAAAAAATCTGAGAATCACCAGCATACGTTAAAATTAAAGAAATTTACAAGACCCACTCACTAGGTGAAGCAACTTTATTGATTTTTTCTACAACCTCACAGGCACATTCATACTAATAAGGACTTAAAAGAGTGAGAACAATCAGAAATACTTAGAGTAGCTCCATGGACAGAGGAGCATAGCCTGCTTCAAGATAGCTATTCGAACCGACTTTTGGCTTCGAAACTACAGTTGAGTTAGATCCCTCCAATCGACTTATCATTGCTGAGGAATGTGACGGTTCACGTCAACCAACTCATGTTCACATTGATTCAATAAGAAGGAATGAAGAAGTCATAACTGAATCAATTTCGCTATTCTGCATTTTGTTCGTGCGGATTTTAAGTCCCGCGGTCGGAGTGGCTTCAAGACTTTGGAATCGAAGAGAGACCAAATGAATGATATTGTGGTCTTTGATGAATCATTCTCCATTTCTCATAGGACTGATTCCATGTACGATCATGCAATGGATTCCACTTCAAATCTTGGATCACTACGGTGATGTAATATATGATTCTGTGGACGAAATAAAAAGACACGTATTTTTTTGTTTTGCCCAGTTTTGCTTTGTTTCAGAGATTTTGAATTTTTTTGATCGGAGCTAAAACGTGTCTTATTTCGAAAAATTCGCATTTTTACATCGATTAGACGTGATATTTCGAGCCCAATCAACTTTTTTGCGATGAGGCTTGTCCAGGGCGATCAAATGGATGATATTGCAAGGGAAAAATCCGAGATAGCGAGTCAATCCATTGCGACCGTGTCTCAAAACTGAGATTAATGAGAAACAGTCAAGAACAAAAATCTCAATATGCACATCTTCTTTTTCCCTGAATTTCTTTTTCAGAACTCATTGAAGTATGAGGGACAAGAAAAATCATATCCGGTTTCTGGTATTTGACTTGAAAGGACGTGAAAAATTTTTTTCTGGATTTATTCTCAAATTCCAAGTCGTTGGAGATTTTGTACGTTGCTAAATTGTGTAGCAGGTCAAAACGAGCTCACAACTTTGGGAAGAGTATAATCGCTCAAATATGCGCAGATTCTGTACTCGTCTCGTGCCAGAGTTCAATATAATACCTTTCCCATGAGGCGTGGACTCGGAAGGGTTCCTCTTGAAAACAGTTACGTAAAGTTGGCCCGCCACTTTGAAATGAATGTACCAAGAAATCAAGCAAAAAATCCTGAATCCAATAGTGCAACTCTTTCAATTGGAACAATTTGACCATTCGAGCAATTGATTTTCGAAGTACTGGAACACAACCTCCCACCGGAACACAATAAATGCTCATAACTCCGCGGATATATGCAGCAGGAGAACTCACGCAGGCTCAAATTGAAGCTCTCAATTCGATCATGTCGATTCAATCATCAGAACTTATCGCTATTGACGCAAAATTGTTTGAATAGACTTGGAGAACTCCCCATTGTATAAGGTATGGGCAGGTGCCGACCAGTGGGGACTATGCGCACCATGCGTGCTTATAGTCCCCACTGGTCCATCTGCTGCCTCTTCCCTGCCGGCCTATACCTTATACATGGGGATTTCCCCAGTCTGTTTAAACAATTTTGCGTCAATAATGATAAGTTCTGATGCTTAAATCGATATGGTCTAATTAAGAGCTTCAAATTGAGCCCCCGTAGGTTTCCCTACTGCATATATTCGTGGGGTAATGCGCGTTTATTGTGTTTCGGTGGGGGTGATATTTCAGCACTTTGAAAATCAATTGCCCAAATGGTCAAACTGTCCAAATTAAAAGAGTTGCACCATTGGATTCAGAATTTTTTGCTTGATTTTCTGGTATATCCATCTCAAAGTGGCGAGCCAGCTTCACGTAACTCTTAAAAACTGCCAATCAGTTCATCCTTCAAAGCAAGCATTGGAGCATCCGAAAATTGTGATCAAGTACAATTGATAGTAATGGATATCGAAGGAGACAATCAAGAAATGATCGGAATAACCTTTAAACGATCACATCCCTGTATTTTCCAATAGGTGCGATACATCGTGTAAGATCAACGATGAAAGTGGGACGAGGCTCCTCTCTCAAAAACTACCATTCTAAAAAAGATGAACTCCTCCTATTGATGTTGAGTAGTGCTGGCTATCTCCAATTGCTTCAAATGATCTTGATTTTCAGATTCGGCTTTCCAGGCAGTTTTTAAAAGAAACCCTTCCGAGCCCACGCCTCATGGGGGAGGCATTATATTGAACTAAGGCATGAGACGAATACAGAATCTGCGCATATTCGAGCGATTATACTTTTCCCAAAATTGTGAGCTCGTTTTGACCTGTTACACACTTTAGCAACGTACAAAATCTTCAGCGACTCGGAGTTTGAAAAAACATTCCAGAAAAAATTCTTTCACGTCCGTATAAGTCAAATGCCGGAAACCGGGTATATTTTTTCTTGTCCCTCATACTTCAATAAGTTCTCAAAAGAAATTCAGGGAAAAAGAAGATGTGCATTTTGGGATTTTTGTTCTTGACTGTTTTTCATTCATATCAGTTCTGAGACACGGTCGCGATGGATTGACTCGCTATCTCGGATGATTCCCATGCAATATCATCCATTTGATCACCCTGATCAAGCCTCATTGCGAGAAAGTTGATTGGGCTCGAAATATCACGTCTAATTGATGTAAAAACGCGAATGTTTCGTGAAAAGAGACGTTTTATCTCCGACAGAAATAATGCAAAATCTCTGAATAAAGCAAAACTGGGCAAAACAAGAAAATACGTGTCTCTTTTGTTATGATTCACTTCTCCGTCATGCACTGAATGAAAAGTGCGGGAAACGATCGGGTGACATCTTGATCAAGATGTTACCAGGTTTCAAATCCAGCGCCTTGCGCATAATCTCCCTTCCTCATCCCCTCTCTCACACCATAGCCTCGGGTGGACCACAAGCCCGAGCAATTTGTAAGCCACCCCTAGGTGGCGTCCATTCTTGCCCGCTATCACAACATCGCACCGCGTTTTCAAAACCGGTGCCCAAACCTTCGCAAGCCCCCCCCCGCAAGGGAGATCTTCGAATCTTGGGAGAGTAACGACTCCCCGGCCCCTGTTCCGCAAGGAGGATCCTTAGTTGATCCTGGGAGACAGACGCACTCCCCGGCCCCAGTCCTCCGGCAAGGGAGATCTCAATATCTCGGGAGCACACGACGACTCCCCCGCCCCCAGTCTTCAGCCCCAGCACCCACGTGTGTGCTTTTACCATCTCGTTCGCCTCTGTGCGTATGAGCCCTGAGTGGCATCTTGGACCACTTCAGGGCTCCCGCTTCTTCGCAAGCCCCCTATATCTTTCACCTTTTCTCTACTCTCTGTTCCTTCTTTCCTTCTTCTGGGACTATAACCTTCGGGTTGGCGCCCTCCGGGGAGGGGTTTTAGTCGGTAGGGGCCTGAGTTTTCTCGGATGAATCCGACACTACCCACACTCCTGTGGGTGTGTATGGAGATTTCCCCTTCCCGGCCTACCAAAAAGAAAGAAAGAGAGAGAAGTTCGCAAGCCCTCCTGTTCCTTTGATCTTTTTTCTACTCTCTGTTTCTTCCTTCCTTCTTCTGGGATTATAACCTCCGGGTTGGCGCCCTCCGGGAAGGGGTTTTAGTCGCTAGGTGTCTGAGTTTTCTCGGGTGAATCCGACACTACCCACACTCTTGTGGTGGTCTATGAAGATTTTCCCTTCCCGGCCTACCAAAAAGGAAAAAAAATCCTTTGACGACGTTCCCTCTGGCTGGACTTCTACAGCATTGACGTGCTGGGGAGACCACGGGACTGACACTAAAAGTTCGGACTCATAGTTGTTAATCCGAGATTAGAGTCAGCGGATTAAGGGCGCTGCAATCGCCATGGCGGAGCACTTTACATCTGGGCATAGCGATCGCAGCGCTCCTAATCCGCCGATCCTGATCTCGGACTATCGACTATGAATCCGAGCCTAGGGCTTTCTACAGCGCGTGGGGAGTGCTGCGACATAGTGACACTCCACATCCGTCTCTCGGGCCGATGTTTGCAGCTTCTACGGCACTAACGCGCCCTGGAACTCTTACGTCGCTCCGGCGACACTCTTCACGTCGGAGACCACCCTCGACTCAGGGCCACACGGAAGTTCCGTCGTGAGATCTCGAGCTTCCGGTTCGATCATCGAACCGGAAGCTGGAGGCGAGTTCTTCGGACCCAGCACGACCATGGATGACGCCATCTACTATACCCGGCCCCAGGGATCAGAGTCTCAACCCAAGGAGACGGGATCCGCCAGTCACGCACTCTCCAAGATGCGCTCGCTAGAGCAGGCAATGCTGGCCCCAATGGGGTGCTTCCCACACTTGGGGCTTCGATGAGGGTTGCAAGAGCAACTCTCCCGCTGGTCGGCCCGTTCTTGATCAGCTTCCTGGAACATTGCCAAGATCGACGGACCTACGGAACCACCAAACTGCGACATCAGCTTTTTTCAGGGCTAACCCACAGACCCCAACCGGCCCTTTTCAGGGCCACCAACCTTCTAACGTTTGAACCACTGTTGTGGCCCACGAAGTTGCCTCGCGGCGCAAGCCGTCCGGTAACAAAGAGCCTGACTCGCTGTTGACTGAGCTAGTCCGGCCGCACCAAGAGGCGGTCCTTATATGTGGTACACTTGAAGTGCGGGCACCTGTGTAGCTTGCACCCGTGATATTTTATTGCGTCCATAGGATCATATATTTCATCACCGTAGTGATCCAAGATTTGAAGCGGAATTCATTGCATGATCTTACATGGAATCAGTCATAGATAAGACCATTGATAAAAATTTCATCTCAAAGAATAAGATCATATGAAAACACCATCAAGGGGGAATATTTGGGTTGAAGCTAATTCCAAGGCTATCAATTTTCGTACAACTTTGTGGAATCGACCGGCTCAATCCGAAAGTCATATAATTAATGGAGAGCAACGTCTTCGATTACGTTCATATCACACTTAAGGGCATGTCGGAGTCCTATCAATATTTTACAGTTACCGACATGCTCGAGTTTTCGAATTTCTCGATGAATTTTTGAGATATCAAAAATCTAACAAGTAACGCCGATTCTATGAGCCATACCGAATCGGCGTTACTTAGTAGAATCCCGATATCTCGAAAATCCGTCGAGAAATCCGGAAAATCGACAATGTCGGTATCCGACATCCTCTTAAGGAGGTTGAGCTGCTGAAGTCCGTTTGAGACGCCATCTCGTCTCGAATGTAGAATTTCTTCATGCTATCCATGACTGCAATCCGTTAGCGGTCTGTCTCTATGATCTTCGTTCGCCGTGTACTGATAATGCGTGTTATTGACAGGTGCTCGACGACACTGGGATTTGTCGTAAACTTTACAATATTCCAACACTCACAAGTAACCAACTCAGCTTTTTGTTTGCTTGAGTGTTTCCTTTTTGTTTCATCTATCGCTTGTGGAACTCTCATCAAAAACTCTCTGTTAAGTCAACCCGAAAATGACGAAGCAAGCTCAGAAAATGTGCCCTTCCCATAAGGCGCCATTTTCAATCGAACGAATAAGATTAATCAAATGCTCGGCTCACAGGTAACCCCGTGTTTCAAAGTTCGAGTGGAGATCTAAGATTATCACGCTAAACGCATGACTCGAGTTTTGTCAGAATCGCTCTGTTATTTTGTAATTTTCTACCAGCTGAATCTCCTTAACGAAACTTGAACATGAGTTGGAATTCTGATGAAAACCGTCACATTCAATCTTCCTCGAAAGTCATAGATGCAACAGCAGTAAAGTAGGTACATGATAGCTTCATGATCTGAAAATGTATTCATGAAGCTCTCGACAGATTATCTCCAGCATCTCTGCAACCCACATGATTGCAATACAAAGGGTGTTCAGAAACCCCGTATGCACCCGGAACCGGTTGATACTCTGGACATTCCTCAATCTGATTGAGCAGGGATAAGAAAATTCCAACCAGGTGGTTTTTTTCAAAAGGCTAATGAAAAAAAGCGTACCAAAATCGTACCATTCGTATCACTCTTCGTATCGCGCGTATCGTCTTGGACGTACCAACGGTACATATCGCACGTATCATCAAGCCGTATCGTTCGTATAGCTGACACGTATCGGCTGGTACGGTCATTGTTCTTTTGTTGGTATTCTACGTGTTATCATGTTAGGGAATAGCTCAAGAGCATCCAGGACAGCACATGGTTAGGTCTCCGACGCATACACCAGAGAATGGCTCACTCGTGTGATTGTGCACCTTCTATTCGCCCTGTAGCCACATAGGTCGACCACGAGCCATAAAAATTTCTTGGTGTTTCGTGATTGGAGTGTCTGTGATCACAGCCTAGGCACATACGACGAGTGTTCTCGCTATCTATCGTGTGCTCATCGAGGCAAGAAATGAGGCAGCCAAGAATACTCTTTTTAGGCTCTTGTCCTCGCTGGTGGGTTTGTTCACATGTTCACTGGTTATCTTGAAGGAGGATGGCACTCCGGCGCATCATCGTCATCGAGCACGCATAGCGCGAACCCCCTCTTAATTCTTAGGTAATGTCATGAACTAGTGCACAACAGCTCACAGCTGTAGCCAAGCAAGCCTCGTCATCTTCTCGTATTGCTATCGTTTACTATGCAGCGAAATCATGCATGTGTGTGGTCAATGATGAGGAGAAATTTGAGTGCGCCATATACCTCGCGTACAAAAAAAAACCATCACTCTACTACTATCCCTCGCGTACGCGAAAATTTTCGAACTGAGCGTACGCGAAATCCAATTTCAAGTAATGTGTTTGAGCCGTTGGAACTTCTCGCAAAAAAAGGACTACATCTGGAGTCTACTCGAGGAAATTCCACGCGTACGCGGAAGTTTACGAATGTCACGTATGCGAAACCGATTCTCGGAGCTTTACTTTGATCCTGGAAGAATTCTCGTGTTCGCGAAAATGTGGAAACTGAGCGTACGCAACACCCAACAACAGGATAGAATATACAAGGTGGGTACATAGTGTAACGGGGGGGGGGGAGGGGCAGGAGAAACTGTTTTATTCGTCCATTTCAAATTTCTGGTGAACCCTCGTGGTCTGTGTAACTCTTACGCAAAGTATGGCATTCCAGTGTAACGCTAGACTTGTAATGATTAGTCATCTCCTGCTGTTCAGTTTCGCACACGCTGCTGGACCTTGCGTGCGCGAGCAATCCGAGACTCGCGTACGCGAAACTGAACAGCAGGAAATGACTAATCGTTACACGTCTAGCGTTTTGCGTACACGAAGCTAGACATCGCGCGCACGAGAATCCCTATCCGGCAGCGCACTGATTCGCGTACGCTAACCCCTCGTGCACGCGAGTCATCTATACGTTCATGTACGTGAGTCTCGGATTGCTCGCGCACGCGAGGGATCCCCGTTTTTGCGTACGCAGATCAGCACGCTGCCGTATGGGGATTCTTGCGCGCGCGAGGTCTAGCCTCGCGTATTAGTGCCTTCAACTCCATGTCTACTATCATCATCTGTTTATATCGTACGCGAGCGTGTAAACTAGAGATATAAACAATGCGACCACGCGAAGCAGAAAATCCATGAGTAGTGTGTGCGAGCTGTTGCTGACCGAAGTGACCGGTCAGCTCGCGACTCCTCGCGAGACAAGCAGTGCTCAAATCATGTTTGATTTGTCATAACACAGTAGTGATTCTTAAGATTTTTAAGGTTCGCGATGTTATGATCATCACGACCATTGGACCCGAGTGGAAAATCTTGGCGTACGTGAGAAATTTACACAAGGGGACAGTGTTGCCCTCTGCGTACGCGAGAGTTTCTACGGCTGAAATACACTTTGTGGTGTTGGGCCTCGTGAGCGCGGAAATTGGAAATTCTCGCGTACGCGAGGAATTCCCACAGCTACGATACACATTCTGGTGTTGGGTCTCGCGTACGCTGCGTTTCGGGATTTCCACCTACGCGAGAATTCGTCCACGATCAATGTCAAGCTCCAAAATTTGGTTACGGCACGCGAAGTTGGAAAATCTCGCGTTAGAGAAATTGCCAAGAGGAGATCCCCTAGGTTGCCTCGCGTGTACATGAGAAATTTCCACGGCCAAAATACACTTCCTGGTGTTGGGTCTCGCGTACGCGGAGTTTCCGAATTTCCGCGCACGCGAGAACCTTCCTGTGATGAATGTAAAGCTTCGAGATTTGATTTCGCATACGCGGAGTTGGAAACTCTTCGCGTATTGCCCCTCGCGTATGAGTAGTTCCACGCGAAAGCGACATTCAAGAGAGAATAATATCTCAGATCCTTTTGTTGATATTTCTTCTTGATTCTATTGTACAAAATATGAACTTTCCACTACCTATGGGGCCCCGAAAAATTTTTTTGGTACCATGGCGAGAACTTTCGAAAATGAAGTAGAATGCATTTTTTTAGAATTCTAGCAGCTCCTTTCCACTAAAATGCAAAGAAGCCAAGATTGCTCACAGATAGAAACATGCGGTTCGCGGAATCCGAAAGGGCTTAGAGAAACCTATTGAAATCGATATTGAAAAGTTGATTTTGAAGTTATGGCCGGTCTGCACGAGCAGAAATGTGAAAATCATCAAACTGTGAATTTGTCAGTTGCCTATTCTTCTTCATCCCTGGAAATCACACATTTGATGTAGAATCTTGTGTTCTTCGAGAAGAAAGTAGTCCTGATCCTTTCTCTACCGTCTAAGACCTGTTTTCTTCCAATTCTCGCAAACCTATTTTCCTTCCTCCCGGCACGAAAGCACGTCCTTTCGTGCCTCGTTTTAGTCAGGAAAGCTCAACTTTTGAAGCCGACACGAGTGAACTCGCGCTCCGATTTGCTGTGGATTTTTGCTGCCGCTGCTGCACACGTGCGTGCGATGCAAGGCGAATGCATTCATAATATACACAATAGAGACATAACCCTTCGAGGTTATGTTCATCAATGTGTTTATTCATGACGTTTATATACTCGACACGTGGTACCTTTTTGCAAATACCGCTGCTCAATAAGAAATCTATCATCAGTTGATCATAGAGCAAGATTTCTAGTGCATGACATTAATCAAAAGTATCAATCTTCGGCGACAAAAACTGTGGACGGTAATAACCTAGCAATCGAATACACCTTGGACAAAGATGAATCATTCGATGGCTCAGCATAATTTGGCATTCACACACAACAAGTTCTTAGATATTATTTTTGTTCTCACGTCCGCCCCAACCAGCAAAAGCTCGGCTGACGCCTCGCCTTTGCAAAAGTCGGATGGACGAGCACATCACCATCGAGTCACAAATATAAAAGGCAGTAGCAGTAAGTAGATAAGCCGTGAGGTGGCCTGCTATACACCCACCCCTTCGAAATCGTAAACAGTTCCAGGAATGAGGTTGAACGCGTAATTTTGCATGACATGATTATTTCCAGACGTATTTTTGGGCCGCGAGAAGGAAAAATAGTATACAGCCCGCGGCAGAGAAGTTGAAACCCGTATCTGTGTGATATCAATATCTCGGCATGGTCATCACACTAGCACGGAAATCCAACTTCCCTACCTGGTATAGTAATATACTATTTCTGGCAATTGAAATTGTCTGTTCACTGAGTGCCATCCTCCTTAAGATGACCAGTAACATGTGAACAAACCCACGTGCGGGAACGAGAGCCTAAGACGGGTGTTTTAGGCTGCCTCATTTCTTACCTCGACGAGCACACGATAAATATCGAGAATACTCGTCGTGTGTGCCTAGACTGTGATCACAGACACTCCAATTACGAAACACCAAGAAATTTCTACTCGTGCACACTTTTCAATCCTCACGACAAAATCTCGTCTCTGCAATATTTTCACATGTCTACCGACAATCCTGGAAAAAGCTGGCATTCTGATGCTCCACCGTTGCCGATCACATGGCGCGTGACTTCATCAACGCGATATAAAGCGGCATCCCGGGCTGATTTTGTGCACTGGTCCTCAAGAGCTTATAACGATGATAAAGCTGACGATGCGAGCCTTGAAGTTTGATGACGTCTGCTATGCAACTGATGGCGCGTGGTCAATACATGTGGCTCTAGGGTGAATGGAAGGCGCACAAACACACGAATGAGCCATATACTCTGGTGTATGCACGGCTGTCGAGGACCTCACCGTGTGCTATCCTGGATGCTCATGAGCTAGTCCCTTACATGATGACGTCTAGGATACCCAAAAAAATAACAATGACCGTATCAACCGATACGTGTCAGCGAAACAAACGATACGGCTCAATGATACGTGCGATATGCACCCTTGGTACGTTCAAAATGATACGCACGATACGCGAAATGATACGGATGGTACGATTTTGTTACGCTTTTTCCATTAGCCTTTTTTGAAAAACTACCTGGTTGGAATTTTCTTATCCTTGCTCAATCAGATTCAGGAATGTCCAAAGTATTACCCGGTTCTAGGTGCATACGGGGTTTTTGAACAGACCACTGGTCCATGATTTTTGCTTACCTGTACGAAAGAAGATAAAGACATGGTCGAGACTTTGCCAGCAGTCAAATACTGTGGATGTTGTGATCTGATCATGATCAATTGAATACTTTTGCGGTCTTTCGGGGATGCAAGATACCAGTCACAACAGTATCTAATAGCAATGTATTGATGAGTTATTGTGAGTGAAAAATTTCATCTGATTTGTGTATGAAACTCACATGGCATCAATCAATTCTTCACTGGAATCGAGTATTATTTGACCCGCGGCATTCATTAAGAATAAAAGACCACATATCGCAACTATGATGCCACCAAACACAATTTTCTTGAGCAAGAATGCTTTTGCGTATAAAATCTGAAAAGGCCAATCTCAGATCATCTTCGAGGCTACCCTTTGTATTTCATGTAGTGCTGTCGATTTAGAACTCACGAAAATATACAACAGCGCTAACATGACTATCGCACCTCCCTCAATAGCCATGAAGATCAAACAATAAATTCTTTCCAGCACATCACATACTCTGGAAACAAATTCACGGATTGAAAATCGATTCAGATATGATGTATAATGGTGAATTACAAACTCTATTGCTTGGTTATGGAGAGCCACAGTATCACCCAGATTCTTGAGTCTGTACTGATTCCGACGGAGATGATGAGAACTCGTCTCACAACTCACAATATTTCTGAACCTGCAACTGAAATATCTTATTAATGAGCAGATTGACTCGAAAATCAAAAATTCACTGCTCCAGCATCACCAGGTATTCACTCTTGGTGATGAATCTGGGTATGTGTCATCTTGAGTTTTGCCTTCCCATTATATACGCAAGCCGATGTACTCTCTCAGCATGAATCAGATAGATTCTGACAGATTCCATCAGTAGTATAGATCTCACTGATTAAATCAGTCCAACTTTTTCGAGCCTTTGCGGTCCACTGGTTATTCCCGCCCCCCCCCCCTTCCGCGCGGAACATGAATGGAAACATGTTGCCAATCATACAGACTTTCAATAGCGATGATTAGTATAATTTCATGCCAGATATCTCGATCAACAACAGTTGTAATTGATGAATTAACTGATTGAATCATTCCATACACAATGACTCATCACTTATAGTTGATCCCCAATCGACTTACTGAACATCATTCAATACGGACTAATTTGGTCAGTAGCATGAAGCACTAGTACATCAGTACCGTTCCACGACTTTGGCTGTCATTTATAGACGCCAAACGCCTTCAAATGCTCTACACTGTTGATATCTCGTCAATTTGTGATGGAAAAAGACAGAAGATGCTATATTTTTCAGCAATCTGGATCCTCGAATAATATATTTGAACGATTTTGCAATGTAACTTCCGAATCGTGATGAGTACTGATACACCAGTGCTGCTAACGGACTTTGCCTGCTATCTGTGGACGCAAAGCGCCGTCAAATGCTCTACCCTGATAATATTTCGTCAGAGTACTGATACATCAGTGCCGCTGACGGACTGTGCCTGACATTCATAAACGCCAAACACCTTCAAATGATCTGCCCCGTTGATATTTCGTCAATTAGTCATGGCAAAATACTGACTTTGCTGCATTTACAGCTTCATGAAACCTCAAACAATATATCTCAACGATTTTGCACTGTAACCTCCGAATGGTGATGAGTGCTGATACATCAGTGCTCCTAACGGACTTCGCCTGACATTTATGAACGCCAAGCACCTTCAATCGCTCTACCCTGTTGATATTTGACCAGTTAGTCATGGCAAAAGACAAAGGATGCTGTAATCACAGCTTCATGGAACCTCAGACGATATATTTGAACGATCTTAATCTGTAACTCTCGAATCGTGACGAGTGCTGATACATCAGTGCCACTAACGGACTGAGCCTGGCCATAGTCGTAGAAGTATAGACTGCGGGCGCCGTATCTCCGCCGTTGACCGCTAGAGATAGACGTTTGTGTAAGAGCGAGAATGACAACATGCTTCAAAGGTCGGCAATTTTAAGACACCTCGCCTATATTGTGTCTCTCTCACTCTCGTTGTCGAGGCTAGCGAACAACGGCCGGTATACGGGACCCGCAGTCTATACTCCATGTCTATGAGCCTAGGATTTATGGCAGAACATGCTATATTCTCAGGATTCTGAGATCTCAAACAATATATTTGGACAATTTCGCATTGTAACCTTCAAATCGTGATGAGTATTCACACATCACTTCCACTTGCGGATTCTGCCTGGCATTCATAAACGCCGAGCACCTCCAAATGATCTATCCTGTTGCTATTTCGTCAATTAATCATGGCAAAAGACTTAATATGCTACATTCACAGCATTATGAAACCTTGGACGATAATTTTGAACGATCTTGAACTGTAACCTCCAAATCGTGATGAGCACTGATACATCAGTGCCGCTTGCGGACTGGGCCTCGCATTCATAAATGCCAAGCGCCTCCAAATGCTTTACCCTGTTGATATTTCGTCAATTAGTGATGGCAAAACACAGAACGTGCTATAATCACGACATTATGAAACCTCAAATAATATAATTTTCTAGCTGTCTACGTCGGAAGCGCGATTTCCGACTCGTCCTCGCTTCGCAAGGACTCGTCTAAAGTCGCGCTTCCGACGTAGCACAGCTAGAAAATGTTGTTTGCGACTCGTGCTGCGCACTCATCACATAATATACTAGAGTGATTCTGCACTGTAATCTCCAAATCGTGATGAGTACCGATACATCAGTGCCGCTAAGGGACTTTTCCTGGAGTTCTTAGATGCCACGCGACGTCAAATACTCTACTCTAATAAGATTTCGTCGATTAGTGATGGTAAAAATTGAAACATACTATGTTTACAGCATTATGGAAACCCAACAATATATTTGAACGATTTTGGACTGTAACCTCCAAATCGTAATGAGTACTGATACTGATACCATCAGTGCCACTAACAGATTTTGCCTGGCATTTATAAACGCCAAGCACCTTCAAATGATCTACTCTGTTGATCTTTCGTCAATTAGTCATGGCAAAAGATAGTACTTCCCTTTAGTAGTTAGTTTGACGTATATTCCCTACGAATATACGTCAAGTACGTCTTGCATTCACAGCATTATGAAACCCCAAACAATATATTTGAACTATCTTGCACCATAACCTCTAACTTGCGACAAGTACTGATACATCACTATTCGCTCAGCTCACCATTTTTTGGCGGCAAAAATTCTGACCGTAGCGCACATGGTGGCCAAATGTCACACGAAAACACGGGGGCAGCCGTGGCGAGTCGTATATATAGGTATAGATATAGGTATAGAGCTCCCGAGTCGACTGGCGTCTGCTGATACTATCTGAATACTCCTCATACGATCAACATCATAACTCCGTCGATAAGCCAATCACTATACTAGAGTTCCGAATGTACAGTGTCGGTGACTCGACCTGTAGTGTATCTTTCGGCGATAAAAGTGTAATCAGAGTGTAATGCTTGGGGTAGTATGCTGAGTTTGTCAATGAATTAGATGTTTGCTGGAGCAATTGTATATGCTGTGATGTTTCAAGGCTCAACGTGCTTGTTCGTGTGCATGTATGTGGAGCCGTGCACGCGTGCCCCCGTTGTTTGATGCGCTGCTTGGTCATAAGAGGCGCCCTTAGACAACTTGAGCGGAGCGAATACCCAGTCATCACAATCGCTGCCCCGACTCTGATTGTAATTCCTAGCGCTAGAGTGGCTTCGAATGCGTTTTGGGGAGCATAATCATGTAAATTAGTCATGGCAAATTAAATAATCTCACATGGAGTATTGTTCGTTGAAAATAGTAGATTATGTACCCGAGTGCCGCAGTCACGGAATTTCCACGACGAGTGCTGCAAACTCCGTTTGCAGCACTCGTCATGGAAAGCCGCGATTGCGACACGAAATACATATGATTTTTTATGGTTACCGGGCCACAATCTAGCACATTGCGGTAGGTCTACGCGGCCGTCAAGGCCACGTAGACGCGCGCAATGTGCTAGATTGTAGCCCGGCGACCATAAAGATATTATTTGTTGTAAGAGATGATGCCCTGAAGGAATCAGTTATATTGAATAGGGGATTCTTTCAAAGTCAGATTCATAGTGCACTTGGATAGTCATTGCACAAAACGGAATACTACAAAAACAATCCACTATCATAATGGCACAATCAAATTTGTCTTCGAATGCTTGTGACAATGAACACTAGCTAAACTTTTCTACGAATATACGTCAAGACATGTAAAAGTTCACAATTATGCAAAAATAGTTTTGACAAGACATTTACATCTACTAGCACCACATTGAATGTACCTCGTGTCCTCATGAATCAAATCAGCATACTGCAAGTGACTCAATAAGAGGTGCAGTTCCGATCCTCGAAAAAGGCGACGAAACAGTATGCAACAATCATAGAGGCCTATCACTGCCAGCCGTGTGCTACAAAATCCTATCGGACATTATCGACAAAGTAACGCCATCCACAAAGGAAATAATCGATGACTACCAGTGTGGATTTTGGCCAAACCGATCAACAACTATGCATACCAAATATGCACACTCCGTCAAATCGGCGAAAAGAAATGGGAATGGGGAGAACCGGTACATCACCTCTTTGTCAACTCCAAAAAAGCGTACGTCTCGGTTATAAGATCCAAAATGCTCTCAGTCTTGCGTCTATCAGGGATACCAGATAAGTTAGTAAGAATAATCGCGATGACATTAGATGGCACCACGGCACAAGTAATAATTAGCGGGAAACTATCGAATCCCTTCAGGATAGTTAGTGGGCTCAAATAGGGTGATGCAATATCCCCGCCGCTTTTCAATTTTATACTAGGATACGTAGTGAGACGTCTTGCCCGCAGCAACCATGGACTTCGAATCCAATCCAGAGGAATCATCAAGTTGCTAGGTTACGCGGACGACTTAGATCTGATGGACGACACTAAAGAGGACGTGATGGAAATCGCAGAAATTCTCATTGAAAGCGCGGCGGAGGTGGGATTCGAAGTGAACGAAGCGAGAACCCAATACATGGAAGTAGATAGGAATAAAACTGACCAAGACACAGAACCCCTTCGCAAAGGTTTTTCTCTCTTTCGAATCAGTATCAAACTTCAAATACCTTGGATCCACAATCACTCACGACAACAGCATACGAACCGAACTCAACTTCGAATAAGCGCAGGCCTCAAATGCTTCAGGTCACTACGAGAATTACTCAGAGACAAGGAGCTCTCATGCGACACCAAACTAAGAATATACAAAACCATGATACAACCGGTCGTTCTCTATGGATGCGCAACCTGGTCCACGACTATACGAGACGAAGCAAAATTCAGAAAATTTGAGAATAAAGTCCTCAGGACTATTTTTGGTAGTGAAATAGATGAAAAATCGGGAATCTGGAGGCCCAGGTACAATGAGGAGTTGAGAGAACTCTATCGCGACCCTGACATTGTCAGAGTGATAAAAAAGAGTCAAGTACAATGGGCGGGACACGTCGCGAGAATGGGAGAGGAAAGAACAGCTCGTAAAATCCTAGACTATACACCAATGAGGCGAAGAAAGCGAGAGAGAACAAGAGTTAAATGGGAGGATAATATCCATCATAACATAAAAGAAACAGAAAGAGACCCAACGATGTGGAAAGAAAAAGCTCAGAACCGGATTATCTGGCGTGACTGTTGTGATGCAGTCAAAACCTCGAACTCCTTCCCCCCCCCCCCCCAACCCCACCACCGCCCGGACTTTGTTATGAGCATACGTGTGGTGAACGAATCTCACAGAAACTGATGTTTCAATGAGAACAAACTACACCTAGAAACGGCCGGCCACGCTGTCCACAAACCTAACCACGGACTTTCCCCACAGTTCAAGCTCCTGAACTGAGAGAAACCGGTGGTATGGATCTGTAGACAGGAGGCGGATTACCGCGGCATCGGGCCCCAATGGACCCGAAAGACCCCTGGAGTTCTTCCGAGAAACCCGGCGGGTCTGGAAACGCCATATATAAGGTCAGTGTACCCAACTTGCCCCCATTAAGCCATTTTTTTAATAACTTTGGCCCATCTCCATATTTTCCAACGTACCTTAGCTCATTTTAAAGCTTGTCTTAAGACCTTCAAAATGAGTTGAGGTGAATTTAATTTGAACCAACTGGAGCCAAACTGTTCTAATTCTCCCAAAAAGTGGTTTTTGAGAGTTTACGAAAGTGTGTACCCAACTTGCCCCCATTAAGCCTTTTTCTCAATAACCTTGGTTAACTTCGAAGATTTCCAACGTGCTTTAGCTCATTTTAAAGCTTGTTTAAAGACCTTTAAAATGCACTGAACTACGTCTAATTTCAATGAATTGGAGCCGAACAGTCTCAATTCGTCCGAAATAAATGGTGGAAATCGGCGATAAAGTGTTTTTATCGCCGTGCACGCACATTTGGAGCTTTTCGTGGTTCGAAACACTATTTCTGACCTATTTTGGCGTGATAAACACGTTCTGAGTGGTAAAAGAAGTCGTTTTGTACGCCTTTTCGAGATAAACATATGGGGGCATGTTAGGTACATTCCGATGTTGGCATCCTTGTTTACAAATCGTCTCCGTGTTTTGCACATGAAACAACTCCATATTCAAATTTTGCAATTTTGAAAAATGGATTTTGAAGGTCTTGAAACAAGGAATCGAATCCGCTAAGGTGCGTCAAGATTGGTTGAACTCAAATAATTTGGCACCGGTTTTACTGAAGGCAATTCCCTCGATGCTTTCTTAGCTAAGCAATCACGAAGAATAGAAAAATCACTTTAGATTTTCTGGAGAACGCAGGAATGATTCGGGGTCGACGCAAACTACTTACTTTCTCATATTTCAACATAACATGCGTGAAAAAAAATTGCCGGGAGCCTAAAGAGTGCCCATCCCCGAGATCGGCATATGGGGCAAGTTGGGTACACTTACCTTCTATCAAATTATTGACATGACTGCTGTCAAAAGTTTGGGAAGACTTTTCACAGTGATATGATGCGGTTTAATTACAGTGGAAGCAAATAGAAACAATCAATTATTCCGTCCTTCATACAAACGGCGAGGTAGGCTAAACCACGTTAGTCGATCAAACTCGGGGTATGACACGCCCCGGACCCAGTCGGCGCGTTCCGGGGCCCGGATACCACATCGATTGGTACGCCAGCCATAATGCCCGGAGACTGAGTGGGTCGTGAGACTCGTGTCCGAACTGCCCTCAGACGTGACTCGCCACGTGGACCATACCATGACTTGGTCGGAAAACCGAGGGACTACCTAGACTCTAGCAAATTTTAGATAAGCTCCAAGCTCTCCACCAATGGGCGGGTAAAAATCGTGTGGTAGTGACCGAGCCCAGAAATGGGTAGTTGGCGAGGAAGGCCCATTGCTGTGTCATTTGCATCTCAGGAATGGTCCTCCTCCGAACCAACGCGCTGGCAGAGCTATCCCTGCCCCGAGCCTAAAGTGACGAACCAAAATGACGGCTGTAGCCACATTGGCTTTGTCTAGTTTATACATGATTTCTCGTCATGCGTGTAGATTGAATGACCGATTCTTCAGCTTAAGGAGGAGAGAACGTGACTTTTCAATCGTATATCTGGGGAAACTTTGCACAACTATTGGATATTGATATATTGTATTGAATGATATCATGTGCCCAACCTCGAAAATTATTAGGATTCGTTCAGAGACCAACTTACCTCAGAAGCTTAAAAATTCCACACACTAGTGCCAAAACTACGGTGCCTTTCATCACGGCTGATGCTAATAGAGTCACGTATAGAGAAAAGCTAATACTGAGATGCACGGAGCTGAGAAGATGACCTTGTCTCTCGTTTATGAATTTATAAGAAATCTGGAACAACACGTTCTCCGAACTTGACGAATTTTGTGATGCCGAATTGAAGTTCAAGATCCCAGATGTCATGAAGAACACACTCGAACTGAATCCCAAGGCTAGTAGGTAGACTGAAAATACAAAAATTCTGGATGAGTAACACTATCGATGAGTTGTATGCTACTTGAATCGTTAGAACAATCCACGTGTGGCGGCACTCAAGGCCATGTGAAAGCTCTACCATTACCGGCCGAGCGGTCATTCGTTTGGGTCAGTAGCACCAAGGCAGCCCTGCAGAGGCGCCACAATGAATGAAGCTGTCATACACTGTTGGTATATTACGCGTCGCATTGCAAAACTGCTTGTTTTTCACATGCATAGAGGTATTGTATTATGCAAGTGAAAGACACACAGCTATATACATAAAGGCACGCTGTATGTGTTGGATCCTATAGAATAATAGTAATATACTGACGCATTACTGTACAAACTGATGGTGGATCAGAAATTCTTGTTGCAGAGAACTGCTTGAATTTATGGTTTGGATCCAGAAATTCTTGTTGCAGAGAACTGCTTGAATTTCTGTTTTGGGCTCAGAAATTCTTGTTGCAGAGAACTGCTTGAATTTCTGTTTTGGGCTCAGAAGACATACTCGAAGGCTTGAAGGCATACTAGACAATACTGGATATTCAATGACTGATATAACAAGGATCTTGTTCGCAAGTCTCATATACTCTTAAGTATATTTTCATGCGACAACCAGTAACATTCCTTCTCATGGTCATATTTTGTTTATACTAGCAAGTATATTTGTTATGTGCATGGCATTCTGGTTGAACTATCACTTCCACTCTTGAAAACACATTTTTGTACTATGTATGGGTATACATTTTTGTACTATGTGCTTTCATTTTGAATGCAGTGATTTTTGCAGAAATAAAATCCTTGACAACTTCCTCCCCAAATAATTGACCACAAGCACACTGCTCTCAACATATTTCTTGTGCTATTTTGTGGATACTGTTGAGAGAGAAAATTCAAGATCTGCACTGATTATTCAACATAGCTGCTTCTCGTTGACCATAACTGATGCACCCATGTTACCGCTGTACCTGAAGAAGTCATTATCATAGTATTCACACATACATTGCTCCAAGGACTCAATTCTGATTGAGAACACAGATTAGACTCCATCCGGAACTCAATAAAATCTATCTATTTCATGCATTGCAACTTCACCAAGACATGATTCAAAATTTTGGATCAAGTATTTCATAAATAGTAACAATTATTGTTTAGAGAAATAGTAATTAAAACATTCAAGTAGGAGCTGATTCAATATATTCTTGAGTTGCATACAATCATGACATACCTTGGAATGAAGATGAAATTAGCCCGCTAAAATACAAGGGTCTTAACGAACACAAGTTGGAAGCTCATCACAAATCCAAGAATTAACTTTGGCTGTGAAAGTCACTTGAGCACACCAATTCCACCAAGTATTCTGAGATGTTGTAGTTGAAACCTAGAATAGAATGGTTAGATTGGTCAGAAATATCCTGAGGCCCACACTTGACAATAAAATTCTGAATTTTATCAATATATCCTAAGGATCATGGAATTGACTTTCTTACTCCTGAACTTTGAGTCACAAAAACCCCACAAGTGAAACAATTTTCAACCGATCTAAGCAAATGGATATGAAATCACTCCTCTGGAATACAAGTATCTAAGCAGATACAATTTGAAGCTCATTGCAACATCCAATGATTGACGTCTGTTCTTAAAGTCATCCGTGCGCACCACTTTGACCAGGTGACTTTGGGATACTCTAGTAGGAACCATAAATAGAATGAGAAATTGATGGAGAATGCACCAGAGGCCAATACATGATAGAAAAGTCCTATCATTTTATCAAGACATACCTGGACTCATGGAATTTACTATCGAACCTTCCAACTTGAGATCACAAATATTCCACAGTGAAGTTAGTTCTCAACGGACTTCAGCAAAAACACTTGATATCACCTCTGTAGATTGTAGAGATTCTAGCAGACACAATTTGAATTCCATTCCAACATTCAATCATTTATTCCTCCCCCTCAAAGTCATCCGGGCACGCCATTCTGGACAGATAAATTGGGATAGTGTAGTTGGCACCTTAAGGCCAGTCCGTAGTGCTTACACTTGCTTACTACTCCATAGATGGCGCCACGGTGATTTTCATGGCGTAATTCCAACAATATTTAATTTCTAAATAGTTGCAAACACTTTTTGGACCAAATCATTGAGTCAGCGCGCTTCCCAATAAAATTTCCAATCATTTGAGCTTGGTCGCGTCTCAAAACTCGCGATATATTTTGCGAGATTTGGAAAATGGCAAAGTGCATGACAGCGTGGTTCCTACGATGCGGCAGCGACAGCTCAAGATTGCGGTTTTCCAAATCCTGCAAAATATACCACGAATTTTGAGACGCAACAAAGCTCAAATGATTGGAAATTTTATTGGGAAGCGCGCTGACTCAATGATTTCATCCGGAAAGTGTTTGCAATTATTTAAAAATTAGATATTGTTTGAAAACCTGCATGCACTCCGGTGCGTGTCTGGTTGCAGTATTGCGGGGACTACGGACTGGCCTTAAGGTAGTTGTACACTAAAGCTGAAAATACAGTGAAATCTCCGGTAGCACGGACACCTCTGGTTGTATCAAAACTGTCCGCTATCCTGAGGTGTTCGCTAATCAGAGGTTCATTTCTGTGATTATACTTCTGCTGGTCGCAAAAAATTGTTCGTTATTGAGAGGTGTCCGCTAATAGGAGGTATTTGTTGAGGGAGATTCCGCTAAATACCAGAAAAACACCAAAGTTGGGGAGGATTTAGTCCAAGTGTTAATGAACACCTGTGCAAAATTTCAAAATGATTGACCGTTCTGTTTCGGAGTAGTAGCCATCAAAAACCCGCCACTTTTAACATTGCGTTTATATGGGAGTCGACGATCCCGCATGAGCGCCATGCTAAAAGTGACGAATTTTGATGACTACCACTCTGAAAAAAAACGGTCAATCATTTCGCAATCTTGCACAGGTGTTCATTAATACTTGAACTAAATCCTCGCCGACTTTGGTGACATTCTGGTATATCTTGCATTTTAGTGTACAACTACCTTAAATAGGATAGTGAGATTAGTAGAGAATGATTCAGAGGCCAATTAATAATGATAGGATCCTGAATTTCATCAAGACATATCTGGACTTATAAAATTTACCATGTAACCTTCCAACTTGAGATCACAATTATTCCACAGTAAAGCCAATTTTCAACGGATTAAGACAAAAACACTTGAGAGAACCCCTGAAAATTGTAGATATTCTAGCAGACCCAATTTGGAGGCCACTGCGAATCCAATAATCTACTTCTTCTCTAAAAGTTGTTCGGGCTTGCTGCTCATGCAACCAAGTATTTGAAGATGATTAAATTGTAATCTCAAGCAGAACCCATTCCAGTAAGAAGATCATAATTTTTAAATCATTTTGCATACAAAAAGTCTCAGTTTTAGTGTGATGTGGAGAGAAGAATCTTGAAAATGAAAAGTTATGACATGTAGTCTCATTCGAAAACATAGCAGACGCAGCTGAGTTATAACCCAGCGCATGAGAAAACTACAAAAAACACTGAATTTGTACGTAACATCCTTAATTTGTGATGACTTAAGGTACCACCAACGTTGATTATTTTTCAGTAAAACAGTGTATTCTATTCATACTGACCTCAAAAGAATCGGCTTGTCGTAAGCAGCCAACGACGTCATGCTCGATGGAATCAGTAGCCGTTGCCCGATGAAGAAAAAGGAAAAAAAAAACAAGATTTACGCGCACATTTTTCACCGTTATCACACCATCACCGTCACCCGGAGCACTCGCGTTCACTAGCAGTTGACCATCAGAACACCCGCGATGAGAGCACCGGGAGGCGGCACGTCTTTCACGCGGCTAATAACAATAATAAGCACAGCCGATGAGCCGATGTCGCGGGACAGGTATAATACGTTCGCGTCGTCTGTCTGCGCGCTGCGCAACAATTACGCTGACCAACACACGAAGCCTCGGGCTCGACCAGCTGATTTCGGGCCGATAATTCGCTGTTTTTTATTATCAGTCAATATCTATCGTTTTGAAAGAATTACGGAAGAGTGATCCGTCGTTTTGTACTTGGGAATCAGATCTACAATTTAGAAGAAGAATTAAGTTGATTGAAGCTACTGTTTTTCTGGAATCGCTTTCTCTCTTCCTATTGATTACACCGTAAAAAGTTTCGTCGGGGGCACCCAACACGGCGCTGGTCGGATTTTTGCCTCGCGTTGAAGACTGGATATTCCCAACGCCGTGGGGGGAAGATCACACAGCGGTGGGAATTCCCAACACTGTTGAGTGTTTCTCTCGCAATGAAAATTGGCGTGAGGTCTTCTCAGCCAAAGGGGTAAATTTGACCATGGTACTGTGAAATCTCCACACGCTTCGGACTTTCGAAAGATGAACTGACGCTTCTGCATTGACATAACCAAAAAATATCTTTGAACGGGACATTGGCGATAGAATTATAGTATATCATGTCTCTGGATAAGTTGAACGTGCTTTGGTAGAAAACGCATCTTGTGCACGATAACAAGCATTTTTATACACAAGAAGCTCAAAAAAGCTTATTGAAGGTGTAGATTTTCGAGACCTGAAATCATCAACTTGCGTGTTCTTACGAGTTTTACCTCATAATTCAATACCGGAGCCATAATTGAGTATTCCTGAGGAAGAAACCTATAATTGCGTCGTGCTCACGTGGCAGTTTATATCACAGAGAAACAATTTTTTTCACTTCGCTTAAAAACTCAGTTCTGATTCAAGATAATATAGACTTGGGGAATCGTCAACGCTAATTGTGCATCTGCGTTTCCTATAACTTTTTTGGGTCCAGACAAGTTGAATCATTTCTGGAGAATTTTCGAGGTCGATTTCAACAGTTCAAATGGAACAAAATACGTTTCTCCCCAATCCAGCATTGCACGTTAATTCTTCAGTTACTACCTTGTATTTGACTAGTCATTCCGGAGCCATTAGATACTGTCTTACGGATGAAGACGTAGCAATTTCTACTCTGAGCAAGTTTATTGCAAAATAGTATATTACGCAACAAGTGCGAGAAGGTCAATTTCCGCACAAGTTGCGAAGCGAGTGCGAAAAGTTAATATTCACGCACACTTTGGAACTTCGCGCACAGCCAGAAGAACACATTTACGCACGCTCGCTTCGCGAGCGTGCGTAAATATGTACTTCTAGGTGTGCGAGAAGTTTCGAAGTGTGCGTGAATGCTACTTCTCGCGCGAGTTGGCAACGTGTGCGGAAACTTCTCGCACGTGTTGCGTATACTATTTTTTGTAACTGTGCGCGAAGTTGTAATTAAATGCACCACTGTCCGAGCAAGATTATCTTGGAAACGAAGTTTTCAAGAAAGGCCAAATCCAGAGGGATGACGTGACATCATATTTTGGAACTGTGCGTGAATGAAAATGCATTAGAGCGAGAAGTTACATTCACGCACACTCCACCAGTGCGTAAATGTAAAACTGTGCGAGAAGTCATTCACGCATTACTTCTCGCACTGTAAATAATGAAGAGGAGTCTCATTTTTTTACAACTTCGCGCACACAGTTGCAAAATAGTATATTAAGCAACAAGGGTGCCAACAGATATTTGCGCACGAGTCCCCGCAACGAGTGTGCAAATGGTCCGTTTGCACACGAGTGCGGGGACGAGAGCGCAAATGTCGGCACCCGAGTTGCTTACGATATTTTTTGTTATTGCTGTGAGCAAAAATGTAACTCGCCCAAAACCCTAGAAAAAAGTCGCGGATTTTTTTGCTCTGGGGTGAAGGAATTCTCTTAATTTCTGTTCTCTTTAGTTATATTGAGTATTACGAGAAATTGATCCGTAGATCCATTAAATCGTATACTTCATGTATTATTTTGAACGGGACAGAGCTTATCGTCATCACGTTGAAACACCCATATTTTGAATATAATTATGGTTTCACAATGTCTAGTATTATCCAAAGTAAATTGAATATCCACAATATGTCGGTTAATCACTCCTTTGACCGGAGATGATGTTAGGGCGTGGAGAAGGGGGCAGTGCGGGGTCCAGGGGCGGCAGCCCCTGGTGTGGGTGCAGGGGGCGAAGCCCCCGCCGGGGGGTTCGGGGGGCGGAGCCCCCCGACTGAAAAAAAATTTTGAAAAATATATAAGAAAAAAGTCTTTTGCCCACCCCCTTGACTGGAAAAAATTTTTTTAATTCATCAGGAAAAACAACTTTTGCTCATCTTTCCGACTGGAAAAACATTTTGCCAAATTTATCAGAAGTAAGATTTTTGCCCATCTTCCCGACTGGTAAAAAATTCTGAAAAATTTATCAGAAAAAAGAATCTCCCTGACTGAAAAAAAATTCTGACAAATTTATCATAAAAAAGACTCTTGCTCATATAATATATGATTACAATGATCTTCAACAAGGAAACAATATACCAGTTTCTGCTGATGATGACTGTAATCCATCAAGCATTTCAAAATAGGTTTAAGTGTATTCAATTTGACTAATTCCACTGTTCATTTCCACATGTGTAAAGAATAACCGCATGAATTCTTTTATAAGAATATATCATTTTATTCTACACTGGTTTTGAACTCACTTTATAACAATGTATCAATTATTCAGCAAAATTATTATTCTACATTGTTTCTTTAATTATTGGACCCTGGAAAACTGAAATCTGAGAAAAAAAAAGTTTGACATCAAAAGACAACATCGGAGGAAAACTTTACTAAAAAACTGGCTCAATTTCATTCATATCAAATCACTGGAATCAAAGATCCTTCCACTTACCATAAGACATTAAATCTCTAACATTAGAACCAGATTCAGCAAAAATAAGAGAAGAAAGATACATCAAATATATCTATTGAGTATAGGATGATCAACCATCAATCCAAATTTGGTAAGCAAACTGTGCGTAAACGTCCCATTTGCACACTGTTTCATCGTTTACGCAGTGCGCAAATGGATATTTGCGCACTACCGTGTGCAAATGACTCATTTGCGCACTGTGCAAATGAGAATCCGTGCCCAAATGGGCCATTTGCACACGCACACTTGCGTCTAAACGGCCATTTTTGCGCACAGAATAACAAAATAGTATATTAAGCAACAAGGGTGCCAACAGATATTTGCGCACGAGTCCCCGCAACGAGTGTGCAAATGGTCCGTTTGCACACGAGTGCGGGGACGAGAGCGCAAATGTCGGCACCCGAGTTGCTTACGATATTTTTTGTTATTGCTGTGAGCAAAAATGTAACTCGCCCAAAACCCTAGAAAAAAGTCGCGGATTTTTTTGCTCTGGGGTGAAGGAATTCTCTTAATTTCTGTTCTCTTTAGTTATATTGAGTATTACGAGAAATTGATCCGTAGATCCATTAAATCGTATACTTCATGTATTATTTTGAACGGGACAGAGCTTATCGTCATCACGTTGAAACACCCATATTTTGAATATAATTATGGTTTCACAATGTCTAGTATTATCCAAAGTAAATTGAATATCCACAATATGTCGGTTAATCACTCCTTTGACCGGAGATGATGTTAGGGCGTGGAGAAGGGGGCAGTGCGGGGTCCAGGGGCGGCAGCCCCTGGTGGGGGTGCAGGGGGCGAAGCCCCCGCCGGGGGGTTCGGGGGGCGGAGCCCCCCGACTGAAAAAAAATTTTGAAAAATATATAAGAAAAAAGTCTTTTGCCCACCCCCTTGACTGGAAAAAATTTTTTTAATTCATCAGGAAAAACAACTTTTGCAGAAGCAGTTTTTACTTTACTTGCTTGTACTACTTGCATTTAGGCATGATTTTCAACATATCCAGATTCTTGTTATTTTTCTACATATTTACAGCCATAAATCTCCAAATCTCACTCTAGTCAAATATATCTATTGAGTATAGGATGATCAACCATCAATCCAAATTTGGTAAGCAAACTGTGCGTAAACGTCCCATTTGCACACTGTTTCATCGTTTACGCAGTGCGCAAATGGATATTTGCGCACTACCGTGTGCAAATGAGTCATTTGCGCACTGTGCAAATGAGAATCCGTGCCCAAATGGGCCATTTGCACACGCACACTTGCGTCTAAACGGCCATTTTTGCGCACAGAATAACAAAAATACATTTGTGACATTTTTCCACAGATCGCAAGATTGATACAAAAATATACTCATTTCGTTATCCCGCAATTCTGAACGCTGTTGAAATTACTATTAAATAATCGAAGTCATGACACTTGAGTGTATCAACTTTGGCTCGTACAATTTTATAAGTCTTGTCTTAATATTAGTAAGGCCATAAGTGCTAACCGTACATCAAGGTCATTGATAAATCACAGTTCATCTAACAACTACAATAACAATATTGTCATACTTCAAAGCAACTGATCCACTACGTGAAATCGAGATAGCTAGATTCAACATTGATAATTTTTAAGTTTCAAGACCCAGATGAAATGAACACACTATCCATACATGTACGATTACTTTTTGTTTTGTTTTCTTTTCTTTTCTGAGAAGTTTTTCAACTTGTTCTTCATGGTGTGCACTTTGTTGGTCAAAGTCACCCGCCTAGACCTGGAATCACTTCCAGGGACAATTTCCAAGTACTGCTGCTGTAGGAACTCCAAAAAACACGTTGCTTCTATAGGATAGCTCCTATTGAAAACATAATAAGATCCAAGGAGTAGTTGCAGAGCTTCCATGATATCACTAGCGCATTCTATAGCAAATTTATCGATCAGTAGGTAATACTCTTTCAAATTGTCATTTTTTGTGTGATCCCAAAAGCTTGAGTCCTCGTCATCACTTTTTCCTCCTATAATTTACAAACATTCAATCATTTACTCATATAGTAAGAGAATTCAACACGTTTTGTCACTTGTAAATCCCAAAACTAGCAACTCACCGATAACGACGATGTGCGGGTGCATAAAATCGATATCGACTGCATCCAAAGAGATATCTTTCTGAAACAAGATTGATACAAGGGTCAGTTGGTCATCAACCTCCAAGAGCAAAATCGCACTCATGACTGTCTCAACCTCGAAAAATGTGCAAATGGTCGTGGACATGCGAGGAAGATAGCACAAGGTGAAGTAGCAGTCTGAGTATTATTGAAATGCGTCAGAGTTACATATTAAATCAAGGGAACTTGAAAAGTAAGGGTGTCGTGGACACCAGCCCATTTTTTCGTGCGTTATCAATACAAGAAAATTGAACGATACATCAATGATGCAGCACTAAAATGTGTAAAAATAGCTCTCACCAATTGTAAATTAAATATCTTTGCTGGATCATCGTTGAATTGCTTATATATGACGCGAATCATGTCCCAAATTCTTTTTTCACTCTCTGCTGAGCCTTCTTCGTACTCTCCAATCCATCTTTCATAATAGCCATAATCTAAAAGGATCTGCCCGTCTACTGAGTTCAGCTTATCCTTCATCACACTCACTTTTTTCCAGTCAGAAGAAAAAAATGCTCGAAAAGTAGAGCTTTTGTGAACAAGCAAGGCCAGGCTTCTTTGATTGATTCAATACTGATCCCACGTTTCTTTGTGAAAAATTTCTTTTGGAGCGAAAACGTGCCTTTCAGTGCTGTGATTAGTTGGTCTTGAGTTATATTCACATCTTTATAAGAGTGGAGAAGCTGTAGGTAGTTCTCCAATTCTGTAGGCTGGTTCTCAACAACGTCGTTTGAAGTCGAATTCGAGTTTTCGTCATGAGAAGACTCATCGAGTTGATGGTTTCTCAGTGCGGGTAAAACATCCTCGAGCTTTTTCTGTCTGTTATCTCTTGTGTTTCTTTCCTGGGCATGAACCCTCAACTTCGTGTAAATAGTGTAAATACCTTCTCCAAATCTTGTTTTTCCGTCGCTCAATCGATCCTCAAAAGAATCTGGATATTTTCTTATCATTTGTCGAGCGACCTTTTTTAGATCCGTGGTTTTAATATTCAGAGAAATATGTCGCATTTCTGCGATTATGAGATGAACGGTGGTTCGTATTACGTTCTCGTCCCTTGATCCTCTCGTTAGAGCAGCCAACGTTTCACTATCGATTTTTTGCCATGGTACGACAAAATTAGCAAACAGAGATACCGATCGAGGAGACACGATGCTTGGGCTCGAACTTGAAGATTCGTTACAATTTTCCTCATCTCGTTGATTAACGGGCGTAGAGTTCTGAGATTCGGCAGAATTTTCTTTGTTCTGTTGATTATCCGACACAGGGTTGTCTATCTCCATACTTGTGCAGTGAGTTGTGTCATTTTGTACTGAATTCTGCCCTCCATTTTCGGAATTGTGTGAATCGATGGGTTCAATTTCCTGCAGAGCTGACGGTTTTGACCAAGTTTCATTATCCTGCAAGAGTATCAAAATTTCTGTTCTTTTCAGTTCTTGTAGAATATCATCTTCGTCGACTGGAGACCCGGTGAGTTCAAGTACCAAGTTTGTACCCTTGATTTTCAATTTTTCACTAGCCTTCGTAATCAAACTTTTGATATTGAGACAAGAATCATTCAAAGCGTTCAATGACTTCTTCTGTCGAGTTGCATCCCACACGTCAAACAATGGCATCTGAAAGCACAGAGATGAATAGATTACTATTGGACGAGACTAAGATGTGATGAATGTGAAAGCGCATATAGTTGAAAGTTTTCTTCTCTCATCCTTTTTGGGTGGTATTACGAGAGAGTCAGAGCTTTAGAAACGCTTTAGTGCTTTAGTGGTGCTTTCTACTTCTTCATACAGCGTGAAGTTTTATTTTTGATTATCAATTGATAGGCATCTAGACAAGGTCAGAATGATTTGGGTTCTATTAGATCACTCATCACACATAGATAAGATAGGGATGAGATCTAAGAGCAAAGAATATTCCATCACGCATGTACTTACGGAGACAATTATAGATCTGGATCGAAAGGGGCGTATTTTGTCAGAAAGATAGGTACTGACTGGATTTCGGTTTGCAGTAAGGGTTCAGGAGAGAGTAAGCTAGAATACGGATAAATTGAAAGTTCTTTGCAACAAGCTTCGTGCCTTGCATAGCTCATAACTTCATACAATCCTAATCCTTCGCGTTCTACAATCTCCTTGGAGCGGCCCAGAAACAATATTTCATCGCGGTCTCTCAGAATCAAAATCAGATGTATTTTGCAGATAATAAAATTCCCGTACTCGGATTTTCCAACACAGACGAGCATATCTCTGATGTATCTCACTCTGCGATAAATAACTTCTTCACAAACGTGCAATTGATTCGGCATATCTTCTCCAAAGTACGCATGCACTTTCGTGTTAACTTGTTCATCATCGCTTGCAAATTTCTCGGATTTCACTGGCTCTAAGAATGATTCACAAGAATTGTCATTAATACTCTGCATTCTCTCGTGATGCTCTGCAAGATTCTGAGTAATATTTTTGTAATTTTTCAGCTGTTTCGCTGTTTGCTTGAAGTAATAATGCTTGGCCTCAAATCTTAGCGTTGAGCTATGTTTCAATGTACCAAAGTGATGTATGAGATCAAAGTAATGCATGAGATATTTATGCTTCGGTCTCAGTTTAACTTTTTTGAAACAAGTGATTCGCAGTCGAATGTATTCGTGGCAGTATGTCTTGAGCAATGACACTTGCCCATTTGAAAGTGAAGGAGCAGATATGAGAGAGCAGATCTTTTTCATCATCAACATCAATTTCCAGACTGGATCGTTGAAGTTCCTTATCCGGTCAGCTATGACGACAGGGAACGTGTTAAGCAATCTTTTCATCTGACTCGCAGTACCCGTCAATTTACCAGGCTTATTAAGCTGGGTTTTTAAGCTAATTCTTGGAATGAAAACTTTACCCTCTTCTGAAAGTTTTAAATCATTGAGTCGAAAATTGAGTAAGCCAATTCGAAACCACCTTTTTTTCACGAAATAATTGATACAAAGCCACATATCGAACTTTACAAATCCTTCGTACAAATCGTGATCAATACAAGGTGGCAAGCCAGGATTCGTTACTTTGTAGTGATCTAAATCATTCAGGACTGAGCGGTTTTTTATACCTTTGATGATTGAATTTTTTTTTTCAAGAGCTTTGCTCACACATTTATCATAATCTTCAAGTGTACGAAATGACCTAACAACGAAGGGGTTTTCCAAAAATTCTTGAAAAGTCATATCACAATACCGGCACAAGAACCCGCCCTGGCTGAAGCACTCGCTAAATCCTCCAAGACTATGACTTCCTAAGTTATCACCAAATACTGCCACAACACTACCTCTGAAATTAATATGGGTGCCATCACCCCCGTCGATCGTTATACCTACAGTTTCTAGCTTCTTCAAATCTCTTATGAGAACGCGTAAGATTTCATTCCAACCATAGTCTCTCTGATAACTTTCTTTGCATAAGAAGATCAATTTGATGTTTTCCAATTTTGACCGCAGATGGGGCGGAAGATTCAGAAGCGTAAAGTAGAAGCCCAACATCTTATTCTTTTTTTTTTGTGAGATCTAACTGGGCTACATAACTTGAACGCATCTTGGAATATACCAAGATGTATAGTGTATTCTTGCAAGAAGAATTCATTTTTCTGGATGACATTTCCATCTTTCAAGTCAAAGAAGCCCCGAGGATCTTTGGTCTCATTAGGTTTCATGCAAAATTTTCTGATGTCTTTATTTTTTAGCATCAGAGTGATAGTTTTCAGGATATTCACATAAGAGTACGTGGAAGTAGTTTCTTTGCCACCAGAATCGCAAATTGGAACTGGAATCGGCGGGTTGTAGTCGAAGTTCGAATTGAAGTAAGACTTACGAGTAGATGTACTTCTGAGGCAACCCTCTTTAGGATCAAACATTTCCGACATGCAAGAAAAAGATTCTTGAAACGTATCAAGAACATTCTGTTTTTCGTTACAAGTGAGCGTAGAACTCAAAATAGAATTGTAAAATTGATCTTTGCACTTATTGAATACCTCGTAATTATTATCAATCATAGTTTGGATAGTTGGCTCTGTCACGTGACTCTCAGAGCTTAGGGATACTAAACTACGCGCGTACTGCTTAATCACACTGCTCTTGAGCTCTCTACTTCCAATTGTTGTCGATTCATTTACTCGAGAATCACTTCCACCCTGAACTTCGTTGTGTTCGCGTTCAGACATATTGATATACCTCATCTCCTCATCGTGAATGAAAGAATCATTTCCAAGAGGATTGACACGGTGCTCTATCCCACTAGTGCCTGCGCACACAAGGATCTCAGTGACATTGTTTTCAAGATCTCCTTGGGGATTTTTCCGAGTCCAATCTTCAGTAGAAACGACGGGAGAAAGAGGCTCTGAGCGATGCCTCGAGAGATCTGGAGTCGAACTTCCAGGTATAAAAGAGTGAGACTGATGTAAATTCGCATGGTTCTTACTAACATGAGCATCGTATGAAGAGAGGATACTGAAATTTTTCTGTTCGGGCCAGCAGTAAGGGCAAACGATGCCATCGGCTGTTTGCATTACATGCTGTTTATAGTGTTTTTTCAGAAGACCGACATTTGGATGGGTAGATTGACAATTTTTATAAAGACACCGGTAGAAACCTTCACGTGCATTTTTATGGGTGCGTAATAAATGTTGTTTGAAATTGAGGTAAGATGACGCTCGCGAGTTACAGTTCGGATACAAGCAGACAATTTTGAGATTCTTGTCGTTACTGTGTGCTCTTTGGTGTTTGTTATACTCATCGATCAGCTCGAAATTTTTAGAACACGTTCGACACGAAAACATGTTGCTTAGAAAAATAGCGAGGATGAGGTTTAGAAAAGGAATGTTGGAACCATGTCGAGCAATGGTCAGCTTCCTTCGTTGGACAGTGCCTTTGTAGCAGAAGAAACTACTAAGTCACTTCTTTCTCCATTTTCTGAAAATACAATGTAATTATGATAGGGATACAGAATTCCAAAACCGCAGATCATATTATATGCCAAGATAGACATGGGAAAGAAGTACATTTAGATATTTTATTATTGATGGTTCATTATGATTAAATATTAGTTTTTTAGGGTCGTTAAGTTGGGAAAATCGCAGAAACGACTGCTATTTTTAAAGCCACTTGATAATTGGAGCGATGAAAAATATTTTGTCTGGATGGCAACCACGCGCAAGATTACAATTACGATTCACATAGAAGTCTGTATGAATTGACATTCTTTACGGATGCATTGTAAGGGACGTATCAATGTTTCCTATTCCAGAAAAATACTGATAATACATCGCGTTGCCGATATCACCATGTTTTTGCCTGAGCCACCGATTGGCACAGCTCTGGTACGTACCGCGACTTCCATTATTTGAAGAATGCGCGTTTACAAATATACGACCGCTTGCACGCACTCGAATTAGTTCAAACAATGTTTGGAGTGGCAGAACTTCTATCAACTCTCTGACTTCGAAATTAAATTTTTGTTTTATGACTGCATGACATTATCATCAAGTATTCGTTCCAAGAAGCCAAAGAATGAAGGGTGAGGGACGGACGTTGGAATTCCACGTAGAAATCGTTTTGCCCCAATAGTAGAGATCTATTTAGAAGTAAATCAAGGATTGAAGCATGACCCTCCCACATTCATTGAAATTACTAAATTTTCAGCTGTACAATTTTACACAATATTGGCTGCTTGTATATTATATAATCGTATAAAGTATCGTATAAAGTGAACAACATGGACAAACAAGCCCACGTGAAAAAAGTCGAATGATATTCATAGTTGTATTACCTTCGTAGCTTCCTTGAATGTTTCTTGTCAGCGAAACCAGTTGCAAACTGATGTGTGAGATTGCATGGACTGTTTGATCACACTGCTGAGAAGAAGAAACAATTCATTTTAGGAGAACATGATCGACTTTTTCAGGTAATCACCAGTTTGAAGAATTTTCCATCTTCAAAATGAGATATTTAACAAAACGCATGGTGTATGTAAATCAATTAAAAACATTGGGAAGCAGCTCAAAAAGACATACATTGAGTTAGGAGAAGAATAGTATAAAAACATCTGTTTCTCCAGATAAATTCTTTTCAATGAATCATTCAGAGAAGTTCATCTTGATTACAACCAAGGAAAGATTTTGTGTAATCATGTTCCATTAATTCCATTATTACTTCCATTACTAAAAATTATTCCAGGATAATTCATGAAAAAATGATGAACTGTGATATGATGATGGGTATGACATTTGAAATTATCTCAAAACCTCCCTATAATACTCATAAGAAGACAGGTACTTCTGAATTCCACTGCTAATCTATGGACTCAGGACAGCATTTTCACTATAATATCTATTGAAGTTTTATACCATCAAGGTTATGTAGACATTATCATCTTATTATGAAACTATATCAAGGAAATTTACATGAAAGAAAGCTTATAAAAAGTTGTGTGCAAGATATGCCTTGCGACAGTTTCATAAACTTCATATAAATGTCGACATAAGATACTTCGACTGCTAAACAGTTGACTCTTTAATTGACAAACATTCAGAAATGGATCTTTGATGTTAGAGTGCTTGTCAACAAACTCTTGATAAGTATCGCAAAGATTATCCTTAAAATACTGACTCTCTACAGTCCAGAGCGTAAAATCAAATCCAACCCACATGACACAACACTTTTGTTTTGTATACAGAACTCTTGAATCCATGACACAAAAGTTTCATTAGAAATTTGTGACATTACCTTATACTACATGATAAACATTTACTTGTCAAACAATAAACTACTTTGGAAGTTTTGACTCTACGAGTAGGCTACGCCAATGAATATTCTCAACGAGAGAGTCTCAGAGAGCTTCACTTATTAGCTTTCTATCAAGGAGATACCAAATTAGCTTTTAAAAAATTCATTATGATCTGACAGAGGAGCTGCTATAGAAGATCTTATGACATTGCCTTATACTGCATGATAAACATTTACTTGTCAAACAATAAACTACTTTGGAAGTTTTGACTCTACGAGTTGGCTACGCCAATGAAAATTCTCAACGAGAGAGTCTCAGAGAGCTTCACTTATTAGCTTTCTATCAAGGAGATACCAAATTAGCTTTTAAAAAATTCATTATGATCTGAAAGAGAAGCTGCTATATAAGATCTTATGACATTGCCTTATACTACATGATCAACATTTACTTGTCAAACAATAAACTACTTTGGAAGTTTTGACTCTACGAGTTGGCTACGCCAATGAAAATTCTCAACGAGAGAGTCTCAGAATGCTTCACTTATTAGCTTTCTATCAAGGAGATACCAAATTAGCTTTTGAAAAATTCATTATGATCTGACAGAGAAGCTGCTATATAAGAGCTCATGGTCACTTTGGAGCACACTAACAACAAAGCAAACAATCTAACCTTGTAGAATGATGGAATATCTCATCAGCACCATGTAACGAGGATTATTTGTGAAATGTTCTTAGCATCCCAGATACACTGAGAATCGAATGAGAATGATCTTTGGAGTGTTAGGTGATCGTTTTCCCAATCAATAACATTGAATTTTGACACAAGATTGTGCAAGTTTTGGGATTAATACCTACCTGATATTTTGCTGTTCTCGGCTTTCCTGCAGCTGCAGAATAACTAAAAGATTACAAGCACTCATTGCAAATAACGATCTGTAATGTCAAATTGTCGTCAGGACCTCAAGATCAGCAGCAAATCGACGAATTTTGCACTGCTTCGCAGCTGCACGATTGTGCACGATTTTCGGCCTGTCTCAGCCGGCAAACAGGCGCGACGGCGGCGACGACGCCGTCGCCAACGCCGCGTGGTGGTGAATCCCCCAAACCGTTATGTATTCTCACAGCGGGTATACAACACGATTCGGCGTTGGACAAATGCAACGTCGAATAGGAAAAGGATGGTCTTCGACCTGTGGCAAAAATCCGACCAACATCGTGTCGGGAATAACCACAGTGGTATGTGAAACCACACATCAGTTGGAATTTCACATACATCGTGTTAGGGCTTCTTGCACATCGTGCAGGGAATCACCATAGGAACTTTTTACAGTGTATTTTAACATTGAAAATCACGAAAACTATTCTGTCCAATGACGTTATGATAAGTATTTCATAAAAGGAGTAACTCTGTAGGTTTGATAGCATCGCTACTATCGCCCGCGCCAGGCGAACGGAGTAGGATTCACTTCATAAGATCTGACTTCTCAATGAGAGCATTTACACTCGCCTCTCATCTTTTTTTCCTCTAAATGACAATCCATTTGCGATTCCAGAATACTGACTAAGGGTGATCGTTATTATACAGTACGACTAATCAGATCTTGGAGGGGAGAGATGAGTAGCTAGCCACGATCTACGTACCATATCTCCAAGATTATTCGAGTGGGGAAAATCTAACTCATAAATCTCTATTACCTGAACCTGCTGTACCAGCTAGGTATCCCACCTTGAAGTATTTGCAGAAAATCTTTCTCTCTTGTACGTCCGAAATGGAATGCCAGAACTTTGATGCTGAAGAATTGATTTGTTTGATCTATCAATGGAATCAGATGTTGATTAACGTTGATGACAAAATACATGATTCTGCTATACAATCTGTACACATCGTCATATTACGTGAAGTATGCATTGTCTTACTTTTGAGACATTGGTGTACTGGATTGAGTAATTTACTACAAAACAGATATTGAGCGACATGTATATTGAATTCTCAATTACGGCACTGTAATCCTGCCCCCACGACTCAATCGTGGAGAGCAGCTATGGGATAGAATACGTGTGATTGAATGTTAATTGTTCATCAGCTGAAGACACATCCATTTTTATCAACTTACGACGAAAATGAAGCCCGATCCAAATGATAGCAAAGTAAATGATAATATCGATATCCTTGCGATAGTAGGTTGAGTGCAACCTATCCCTACGAGTTCTGACAGAAGCTTGTAGAATTTTCCGTAAATATCTTCACCCAATTTGGCTCCATGCATTTGAACAATCTTATCTAACAGCTGGTCCATGGTTGCGGTTTTCTGTAACAAGTAAGTGCCACGGGATTTCATACAATGACTGATAATCATTAATGTCTCTACATTCTCTAAAATATTCGTGGAAGATGTGGGATCTTTTTTGCGACACTTCTATTTTCCTGCTTTTTTGACGACTTTTTTCATAACGTGCTCGAGGGTGTTGACAATATGACGATATCTAAGAATGGGTGAATATATCTTTGGCTGATATCTTTGGTTCACGGATCGTCATACTCGTCGATTCATTACTGCATGCAAACTTAATTCATATTTGAATCTCGTACGAATACCAGACAATGGATTACGAGTAGTTCCGCGCGAAACAGATTTATGAAAAAGAGTCATGTTTTGCATGTGTCTCTTAACTTTTTTATTCGATCCTATTGTAAATAATGGAATGAGGGTCAGGCTGGCTTGGAGTAATAAATAATAATTCAAGAATATAGTGAGGAATCGAAATATAATATGGTTCGGAATTTGAGATTTTAACCACAATCATTCAACACTAAATCGAATCAGATTCAAATCAATTATGAATTCAAGATGGAGGTTAAGCTTAGAGTTAATGAGGGATAACGATTCGTGAATCATATTAAGATGACGACTGCCACGCGCCCGCTCGGGGTCGCGCCTGTTCGCTATACTCAAGTATACGTTGCACCTTCTTTAGGGCTCATTTTGAAGGAGTTAGCGATGAGACACACCGCACGCTCATAACATGAAACTTACACTGGCTTGAATGATTTGAAATGCTGAGTTACTCCGTGATCTGCAAGTGTTTTTCCAATCACCATATTTTCATATCAGACGGAACAATCCCGAAAGGTGCAACATAACCACCATGGGATTGTTGCTTCAGGAAATGACTTACATTCACAAACGTTAGATATTTTCAATACAACAATTCCTGGATTGAAATCAACAGTATCTCGCTAGAAAAATTCTGGGCGGGCCTGAACCAGAAAATCTCGTTGAGCGGAAATTGCTGACTTTGGCTGGGGGCTGAGGTTTGCTGGGTATGGTGATTGTAGCTGAAAATTCATTTGCACAATACAAGTCACTTTTCCAATCTTGTTGGACAATCAGACTCCATTCGGAAAACTTTAACCGGGCGGTGAGCTAAAAATTCAACCACAGTGGTTGGAAATCTAGTCACCTATGACTTCATGAGTACACAACCTGTGAGATATATGCTTATCAGGTGGTGGTTTTCGGATCACATTTTGGGTCAGAAGAATAAGGTTCCTTATGTTCCTCCAGCAACATACATAAAAAAACCACGAACGCAGGCCACGTGACCTTTTCTGTCCAAAACCAAGGTTAAATGATGCATACTTTGAGGTAGGGTGTCGAAATGTCATTACTGTCCAGCTTATCGTCTGCGACCCGCCGTTCATTCCGAATTACTTTACTATTCTCATGCTTCTTACGTAGAGTGGGGTAACTTTGGTACACTTTTCATGGTCTTTTCTCCTGTTTTTCATTCATTAAAATTCCGAATGCTTCAAATACCCCAATGTAACGATGTGGTTTCTTCAATATTATAATGTATGTGGTCGAAATAAGGCGTTATTCGGCCGTAGTTTGTTCCGGGACATTTCTTGCCAGGTACAATACCTGGACCACTCGCGTATCACTGCTAAATCAGCCTTCTCGGAAAAAGCTTCAATAAACGAGTACAATCGTTCACGTGGGACCTACGGTGGCCCAACACGCTGTTTATGCGTGTGCCAAGAGAGTGGTTTCAGAGCGATAGAATCGTTTACCTTGCCGAATGCAGCTCTGGAAGTCATTCTTCAGGGGTGTACCAAAGTTGCACCCACTTCACCAAAGTTACCCAATTTGACGGTATATACTTGTGAAACCGAAGAGAATGCTCTCTCGTGGTCTAAAAACGGGAGTCTCTGGGCTTTTAGTGAGCCTTCTGAGATTCACGGCGAAATCAGGATGATCTTATCATTGACAGTGACAGCAACTCAAAATATCAGCTCGTCACCACGGGTTGCCGGAAGTGGAAAAGTAACCGATATAAATGGCACCAAAAACTACAAATGGGGTCATCTTCTATAAGTTGAACCGATCAAAATCTCGTTTTCCCCGAAATCCTAGCTGCTAGTTAACGCGACTTATTTGAATTTTCGTATTTCGAATCATAATCCACTGTTTGCAGATATGGAGGAATTTTCGTCGGGAATCGTCCGCGCCATCCGTCGCTCCCATGTACAGATGAAAGATAGGTATACTATTCTCTCGGAAATTTTCCGTAGAATCTGTTGAAAATATTGGTTTTTCGGTATCTATCAAGCAGTTCGAGTGGTTCGCAAATTAACGAAGATACTCATTCGAAATTGAAATTTTGGAAGGAATGGGCGCTCTGGGATTTTGTCATTTATTATCCCTTAACCCAATAAAGAGAGAGATGCATTATGATTTACTCCAAGAATCTGAGATCTCTAGTGTAGTGTTTGTTGTTATTCACTGTAAAAAGTGCACGTAAAAGCTAGACTTCTCATATTAGTCCTTGGATGCAGAATTATTAGATCGAGTCATTCACGCGACCATGTATCGTAGTGTGTCCCTGGATCTTAATCTTACGCGCCAAAGAATGATTTGGATTCCCTACTTCTTCAAACAATCGCGGGATATTCCGTTGAGAGAGTGATGACGATCTGTCAACCTCTCCGCTTGATGGCTATGCACTTTCCATCACAATGAAATTCGCGAATGACTTTCCCTAGCCCATAGAATCCTTACCTAACGTAAATGCTACTGAAGAATAGCGGTAGACAGCTGATTCCGAATTATTTACCATACGTTAGAAACAAACAGATAAGTCATTCAATCCATAGTTCGGATGCACATCGCACAGATGTGATGATACGAAGCAGACGAGTTACTCGCGCGGTGATGAGTGGCGCTCACTACCTTACCGACGGAGCGAATGGGCTTCTGCAAGTTTCGAAGCTTTTCAAACCGGATAACCGATTCGTTCTTGGAAGCTGAAGCGCTTCGTCCATTCTGAGTATATTTGATTCTTAGTAAGTGTGACCCGGACTTTCCTTCATAGTTTTCAGTATTTTAAGTAAATAAAATATTCCTGGTAATTAGACTTTGGAAGTTATACCGACAGAAACGTCTAAAAGAGGTATATATTTTTTAGAAGCTCACATTCGCCAAGATAACCCGAGATGGGCCTTCGTTCGGATCACAGTGAAAACAGATATAAAGTGTGTGCTCCATGTGGTAGGAAGATATCTTTCGGGGAACAAATGTCTAAATTTAAAATCACGGAGGAAATTGAGACGTTGATCAATAAATACGTGAGTAAAAAATTTTGCAGTTTAGACGAAAGATTTTCTGCCAGTATCTGTACTTCTTGTCAGCACGCTCTTCAAGGAAGGGAAAGAGGTAATTCCAAGAGAATTTTATTAAGTATGCCAAATTATGAAGCCATCAATTTGCGTAGAGACACGAGATCCAATCCCAATGAAATATGCGACTGTTACATTTGTACTACTGCCCGTAAAACTAGTCACGCTACTATAAGCAAAGGCAGAGGGCACATTCGCAAGTCTTCTGCTATTGTAGTTAATCCACCAAGTCAAGTTCAAAATCAATTTGAAATTCCTGAAACTGCGACGGTGACATCAAAAAGTGTCATGAAAATTTGTACCAAATGTCGTGGTGAAGTAGCCAAAGGTGTTAGTCATCCTTGTGATAACGGAGGCCCCAATACCCGAAGAAATATAATGAAAATGATTGAAGACCTGCCCCAGTCGGAACAAGATAAAATTGCGGCTGCTTCTCTGAGGAAAAGGTCGAGAAATTCAGGATCCAAATCATCTAAGGGTGGATAGAGGTGCCTCGAAATCGTGTTGACTAATGTAAGGGGTCCCAATACGAGAGTATCCGTTGCTCCAAAAAAGGCTAAGATCGTCGGTTTCACTTTGGAACGTTTAGATCGATTTCAGATGAGCACTGGAGTGTCAAATTTTTTCATGTCCAAAATGGCAAACTTCATCAGGTGCTCCGCCGGTCGATCATCCGTCCCGATAAATTACAAGCAGTGTGTGGCCGAAAAATCTAAATTGCTGGAAAACTTTTATAAGCAGGGGTATTATGAATTTGACACCGGGAAAGACAAGAAAGGAATGAGACCAGTTATCTATGCAGATGCCGAAGAATTGTTGCGCTCTATCTTAAACAGCCGAGATGAAATTGGAAACGACGTAAGGATCAAAGTAATGGCTGATTATGGACAAGGGTTTTTTTAAATAAATATGAGTGTATTTTCTGAGAACGACTGCTTGGATTCAAGTTCTGAAGATAGTTTCAACAAAAAAAGTATTCTTACGCGGATGGCGGTAGTTCAAGTCGAGAAAGCCCGTTAACTAGTGTCCGCAAGTTGATTTTATTATGTGTAGTGCCGGACATAAAAGAAAGTTATGAGAATATGAAATTGCTTCTTCTTTTGATAGATTTGCATAAAATCCCTTTCAAATTCGTGGCGGATTACAAATTGAAATTAGTCTTCAATGGACTTCAAACAGCCACGTCAAAATATCCTTCTCCATATTGTTACGTTTCGCTTGACGATTTACGGAATCCCCAGGTATCGGATGATCTTGATGAGTCTTCACATGAATCTGTAGACGATGATGAAGTGAACATCGGATTTGAGGAAAATGATGATTTGAAAATGGAAGATAGATGTTGGAGGCTAAGAACTTATGGAGACTTGCGAGAAGACTATCAAAAATACTGCAAACTAGGAAACAAGAAGAATCGGGCCCCAGAATGTCATAATATTTTGACGAAGCTGACGACGTTTTTGTCATTGAGAAGTGTTTAATTCCATCATTGCACATCATCTTGGGCATTGTGAACCACTTTTATTGGGATGGATTGGTCAAGATTTTAGGAGAAGAAAATGCCATGAAGTGGGTATTAAAGTTGGGCCTTGTGTCGAAAAACTATCATGGGCGCGTTTTTGAGGGCAATGCGTGCCGAACATTGATGAAAAATGCAGACCTACTATATGATCCTAAAATAAGGGGGGACGTAGAAGAGTCATTAGTAGAACCCTACATAACAGCATCCAAAGCTTTTAATAAGATTGTAGAAACTTCATTCACTTCATCAGCGGTGGTCTCTGAATTGGATGAGAACATATCTGAATTCAGAGAAGTTTTCTTGAGAACCGGTGTGTCCGAAACCTTGAAAGCTCACGTCACCATGAGCCACCTCCGTCATTGTCTTCATTTCTTGAATAAGAAAGGTCTAGGTTCATGGTCTGAGCAAGCAGGAGAGTCAGTCCATAGAGAATTTTTGATACACTGGGAGAGACAGAAGATAAGTTCTTTGACTGATCCTTCGTATTTAAAACGATTGAAGAAAGCAGTGGTCGAATTCTCTTCTTGGCATTTGTGAATTTGAGGAAATTACCAAAAAGTATTGAAGTGATCTCAAATCACTCTGCTCTTCTTCCACATTGTAAGCGGATAGAAATGTATCGATCATTGTGATTCACAATTGATTCAAAGAAATATGTGACCAGACAAATAAATATTAGAATTCTTTCTTTCAATAAACTCCTTTGTGTAACTGTGATAATTTGATTTACTGAATTATTTGATTATCAATATGTTATTCTGATCATAGGAGAGATAATATCAAGATACCCAAATCTAATATCAATGAACTTTGAATGACTGAATTGCTTGAGATAGAATCGACTTTTATCGTTACTCCAGTTTACACAAATAGTGTTAAGTGATTGCTCGAAGTCGGGAAACCTTTGATCTTCCGTTAGTTTCCACCAAGTGATACCCATGAAATTCATCAAGGTTAGTGATTTCTATTGAAAACTGATTGTATATTCTATCGAAAGTTGGTATTCCCCTCGATTTTTCTTCTCCCACGAACAGAAAAAGGAACAATAGAGGGCGAAATTCCAGAGCCCCCATTCCATCCGAAATTTCAATTTCAAAGAAGTATCTTCGATGATTTGCGAACCATTCAAACTGCTCGATAGATACCGAAAAACCAATGTCTTCAACAGATTCTACGGAAAATTTCCGAGAGAATAGTATACCTATCTTTTTATCTGTACATGAGAGCGACGAATGGCGGGGACAGATTCCCGACGAAAATTCCTTCATATCTGCAAACAGTGGATTATGATTCGAAATACGAAAATTCAGATAAGTCGCGTTAACTAGCAGCTAGGATTCCGGGGGAAACGGGATTTTGATCGGTTCAACTTATAGAAGATGACCCCATTTGTAGTTTTTGGTGCCATTTTTATCGGTTACTTTTCCTGTTCCGGCAACCCGTGTCACCCATTTCGAACGCGTCCTCGCCTTCTGAAACTACTGCCTTATCCTTCAGCTCATGAAAATAGCGAGAGAGTCTCAGTTCAGATAGGTGCGACTCTTGCACATTACAAGGAGGTGACACCAAGGCCATCGATTTTTACAACAAGCAAAGAACGTTAATAACGCTGTTCCGAGGAGATGCTCGGGCTATTTTCAAGAAAATCAGCCTTCTGTGATAAAAAAAGGAGGCAGACGATAGGGAGCAATCGAGTGCTTGGATAGGGTTTCCACGTCAGAAAATACAATTCATGATCATAGTCTGGTCGAACCGACATTCCGACCCCAAACATTTGTTCCTCAGTATTACAAATGGAATATCAACACAATGGGGAGAATCTTCACCACTACGGGATAAATAGCACTCAGAGCTGCGCAAAGATTACTGAGTAGAGGGTGAGAAGTGTTTCCAGTTCTAATTAATTTGCAATCTAAGGTATACTTGATTCAACTGCGTTGGTGGGAAAACAGTTCGATTCATTTCAGGATCAGATATGTTACTTTTTGTGGATCGGATGAGCGAGTTATTTAATCGAATTGAATCCGAACATATTTGATGCACCCGAGTTCCATCAAAACTGCATGAAAACTCGCAGAGAATATTTTGTTAAGGAAGCTAGTTCGATAAATGTTTCTCCAAGCGGTCATTATTTTTCATTGATGTAGTTGAGCCCCAACCACAATGACGAATCAATTTTCAGCTAACCACTTGTAACGATTATAGTTCCCTTGCGTTGTCAAGAATTTTACTGCGGGAGCAGAAATCGAGTTCATCCCTGTTTTCCGGTTGGTCTTGCCGGCGAGCCCGAGGGCGAGCCCCGTATGAATGCCATTCCCCAGAACACAAAAGTTTTCCCACTACAAAACGGGGTCTACCGATGGGCCTCGTTGCAAGGAACGTATCCTCGCCTGTTCTTTTTTCAGTGCTGAAGATTTTGGTCTTATGGAAAGTGACCATGTTCTCATGGCCGAAAAAAGGGCTCCGTAGCCGCAGGAAGATGACCACCTATTTCAGCCTCCACAGCGAACGTGCTCAATGACAAAATACTCCTCGCTTTTCACGGCATATTGTTCATCATTATGATGAACTGATTCAGAGAATATCTTCTAGATATTGGGTTCTCTCTCATTTTATGCTGAGAATCGAATTGCAGGAATGCATTCTGTGAGAAATTTATATGAAATACTTCAACTCAGTGGTTTAATGATTGTAAATACGGGACCATCAAGATTAACCGGTGGGGGTCTCCGGATGACATCATTGGGTGAAGAAAAATGATTGTCTTCACAGTTTTTCGTGGTCAAATGGAGCTAAAACACGGCGGTGATGTGGAGAGTCTTTTTGTCCAAAAATCCAGGGTGAGCATCATTTTCGCGGAGTGTTATCTCAAAGGGTGATCATTCATCTTGCGTTTGCCTTAGTTCGTAATCACCAACAATTCATGCTATGCAAATCAATACAGTGCTTATTTATCCAAATACGAACACCACTGGAACGTTGTTTAATCTGGATTTTTGACCAAAAAGGCTCTCAGCAACACCACCAACGTTCAATTTTATTCGTTTGTGAAAAACTGTGGACCAATTCCACGTAAGATCAGACAGTCGAAAATTGCTCAAGTCTCAAATCTCTTCCAGGATGAAATATATATTTCTAAGGACAAATTAACGAGACACGTACTTTTGCGGTTTGCCTTATCATGCTCTGACTCGAAGTTATCAAATTTTTTCACCCCTGGGTATTTCGTAAAATTAGCAACTTTTGATCGATATAGATGCAATTCTCCGTGTGTAATGGCCTTCGTGGAGATAAGATTTGTTCAGGGGGGTCAAGTAAGTTATATTGCACCAGAAAATCTTGGTACAGAAACACAATAAGTGAGCAGGATCCACAAAAATTGATTTTGGTCGGAATCGAAGGAAGCTGAATAGCTCAAAATAATCATCCTCAATTTTGATGGGAAATTTTCTGTGAACTCGTTGAAACATGAGAAACAGAATGTACTTGGTCCGATTTTCGCGACGTGCCGCAGAGTGGCGCTGAAGATCATTTTCTGGTTTTTATCGTTGAAACTTGTTTTTTGAGATTGCGAATGTAATACTATGATGCTTTGATGCTATCAAATTTAAGTTTGACACATCTATGATAACAGACTTGTGTTATTATTCGACACAAGTATGGCGTAGAGTATATTCTATCTTCCAGATGAAATTAATGCAATGAGAAACGAGGAAATCAGTCTCCAACACCCATTAGCGCGGATAGAAGCGTCCAAATATCGACAGAGCACTCCACAGACTCATCACGAACTCAATCTGTCCGAACTATCATGAAAAGAAAGTTTTAACGATTAAATCCAGAAAATGGTCTTCAGCGCCACTCTGTGCCACGTCGCGCATACCGGATCAAGTACATTTTGTTCCTCATGTTTCAATGAGTTCACAGAAAATTTCCCATCCAAATTGAGGATGATTATTTTGAGCCATACGACTTTCCTCGATTCCGGACAAAATCAATTTTTGCTTTCTCTAAAGAGAAAGCTTTGTTTTCGACACAGCAAATTTTTGATCAATTTTTCCATTAAACTCAATATTTTCTTCAACATAATTCATCTTATCACAAAAGTGCTTTAACCATCTTATTCCTCTCGCCAAAATCTAACGATTGTAAGTAACACTTTTCCCCTTATAATCCTCAAAAACCCCCCAGTGACTCATCTCTCCGGCCCTTTGTCTGTGTCCGTGTGTGTGTGTGTGTGTGTATGTGTGTTGTTTTTTTGCGCCACGCTTTCTCTTCTACACTCCACTTTATCGATTTTTGCTTTTCTACAAGTTGTATAGAATCACTCAGAGATGAGACCAGTGATTTGCCTGGTCTCCTCTCCAAATCGAATTTAATTTAAACGTTTTTTGAGGTAAAATCGCTGAAATTGTGTACTTTCATACTAAAATATCTCTTTCTAACTTCACCTCACCCCAATTTTGATTACCTGGGCTATGGTTTTTTTGGCTCAATCTATCTTTTGGTTAATACCGAAATTCCATTCAAACTCCATCAACGTAAATTTTTATAAAAAAACCAAAATTTCCAACAAAAACAGCAATTTGAGCATGTTTAGACCTATTCTATCGAAATTCTGTTTTAACCAAATTACACATTTTGCTAAAAAAACCTCACTTTAGGTAGCCCAAATCCCGATAACTATTTTCCTCACAAAAATAACTCAGAATATACAAAAATATTTTTTTCAATATTCATACTTTCCTCATATCTCTCCTCTAAACTACTTTATTCAAATTTTACTCAACTAAGTTGATACTTTTTCATCGTTCTAAATCGATTGGTTCATACCGAATTTTCTCAAAATCCGTTTTAATACATTCAAAATCCGATTTATTCCTAAATAATCCAAATTTTTTCAAAATACTCCATTTTCAAAATCCTTACACTATCAATATTAAAATTTGCCCTCAACCATACTACATATATTCCATGGAAAACCCTAGTTTAGGTCATCTGAATTCTCCTAAAAGGCAATCTCCTTATAATAACTCAAAATATTAGAAGGAAATCGCATCTAAAATTCATTTTCCGCTATTACCCACCCCCTAAACTAATATATACAAATTTTACTCAACTAAGTTTATACTTTTCCATCGTTTTAAATCGATTAGTTGATACCGAATTTTTCAAAATCCTTTTAAATACATTCAAAATCCAATTTATTCCCGAAAAATCCAATTTTTTTTAAAAAACTCCATTTTTATGATCTTTTCACCAACTATATCAAAATTTTATCTCAACCAGACTACATATCTTCCATGAAAAACCCCAGTTTATTCCCCTAAAAGTGAATCTCGTAATAATAACCCAAAATATTAGAAGAAAATTGCAGCTAAAATTCATTTTATCCTCATATCTCCCTCTACAACTAATCCATCGACCTTTTAATGGACTAGAGAGATACTTTTCCCTCATTCTACATCGATTGGTTGGATCCAATCATTGGATTGTGAGTGTGATATGAAATGCAATTAAATTAGATTAAAAAATAAAACGATTTTGTAGGAATCCCAATCATCATTTTGGAATTTGATCAGTTTTGCAAATTTCTCATTAGTTTCAGTAAACCTCTTAAACTATTTCGCTAAGAGAAAGCATTCTGCTAATCTCATTCAGTAGCGTATTTGTGGATCCTGCTCACTAACTGTGTGTCTGTACCAAGATTTTCCGGTGCAATATAACTTACTCGATAGGAATCTGTTTGATCACTTATGTTTATCTTGATAGAAACTTCAATTTTTGTCGATCGTTTGTTGACCCATTGACTCATTGCAAACGATCGACAAAAATTGAAGTTCTTATAACTTACTTGACCCCCCGGAACAAATCTTATCTCCACGAAGGCCATTACACACGGAGAATTGCATCTATATCGATCAAAAGTTGCTAATTTCACGAAATGCCCATTGAATGAAAGAAATTCGATACCTTCGTGTCAGAGCACGATAGGGCAAAACGCAAAAATACGTGTCTCGTTAATTTGTCCTATGAACATATATTTCATCCTGGAAGAGATTTGAGACTTGAGCAATTTTTGACTGTCTGATCTTACATGGAATTGGTCTGTGATGATGCTTTTTTTTGACCCAATATATATTCGGTATCTCTGCTGCGTATCAGGATCTCATACTATACGAGCGTGAGTATCGATCAATATACGAATAGTTGGATATTGTAGATTCTACAAAACTGTAGGGTAGTTCAAGATGAATTTCCGAGCCTAATGTCACATGAAATATCTTCAGCGAGATTTCCGTGACGTGGCCCAAAACTTGATCACTTTATTGAAAATTCAACCAGCTGGTTGAAACGTTTATTGAAAATTAAACCAATTGCTCCCAGTGCATGATTCATCAAGTAGCTCGAAGCGTTCTCATGAACAAGGCAAGGCCTCATGAATTCACAACTATCCATGAGTTCAACAGTTGGACCAACTACGTAATAAACTTAATGCTACTGTACAATGCGTCACAAAACTATGAGAAGATTTTTGTATCCCTTAAGAGGTTCTTTCATGAAAGAGAGAGACCATCGTTTATCTCTTCCGGCTCAATAGAAGCCGAATATTTCAGATCTCCTTCGGAGGTAATCAGCTCTTATCAGAGCCCGTACCAGTGAGTCAAATGTATTTAGATGCTTTATAATATACAAAGAGATTAAATAAAGTATAAATATGGAAATAGTTGAGTCTCGATCATTGATCTCAAAAAAATCCTCAATGCTCAAAAAGCGATTATTCCATAAGACGAGAAGCGTTATCACGAATGAGACTCGATTAGGTATCAATAAGAAAGTTAAATTCCGAAGTTACTGGGTAAAATCTTAACAGTAAACACATATCATCTGCGAATTTTATAAAATCTGTCCATCACCTATTTTTCTACCTGTCTGAATTCAATTAGCTCGGCACAATCGAATTTCCACTACAGCTGCACGACTTGAACTTTTCCACATTCGAATAGGTACTGATTGATTCTCCATCCCTTTTGTTGTGACTTTTCCCCTCGACGTTGGCATACCATCGATTTGTTCATGCATCACTAATGAGTTTGGATAGTCTGTGATAATTATTAAAAATCCGAGGAAGGTTTTCATCAAACATTCTGTTTGAACCTCTCGAACGTAGAATGTAAAGTTTCCGGTTTTTAATTGCGGCTGCAAGTTCGATCGAGCTAGAGGGTAGGTGACATTCTCGCTACTGCTGAAAAACAACTTCCATTGATTGAGACCTCCGCGATTCAATGACCATGAACTTTGTTGATTGATAGTTTTCGTTTTTGACTTTGATATTTATGTGTACTCTCTCCGCCCCAATCAGTGAGAGCTCACTGAATATCAGTGTATGAGCACTAATCTGTGGGATTGATTTATGCTGATAAATCAGTGCGTATGCACTGATTTGTCAGTGGCCCCCGCATACTTTATAAAGATGATCTATTCGCAAGATCTTCGATGCGCAACTGATGCAGATGCAGTTTAATATTCTATTCGATTATATCGAATGTATATGATATATATAGCAGAAGTCCGTTCATCACACACTGTAGAAAATTTATTCGACCAACTTCAACCAATTGGTTGAATGAAAATTTCATCCAGTCTGATTGAAAATTCAACCAGTTTGGGTGAATATTCAACCGATGATAGCTAATATGATAATTGGATGCCCAGCCTTAATATGTTCATGCGGTTGCCCGCATATCGGGTTGCCTATGTGAGAGGGGTGAATTATGATGGTTATCGCTCGTAGGGCGGTCGGTGGATGGATGCATGATAGGTGTGTGGGTAGATGATGGATGGAAGATGAGTGGATCGACGCACTGTAAATCTCAATATGTGAAATCTACATTGACGATTGTTCCTTGGAACAGATTCAATCTGTTGATTCTCGTACTCTCTTAACTTCTCCGAGTGAGATTTTTCACTCGGATTCCGAGTGAAAGTCCATTTCACTCGGTAAAGAGTCAGATATCAAAAAAATCAGAAATTTCACTCGGAAGTTCGAGTGAAGTCTCACTCGGATGCAAGAGTGAGACGCTCAAATCACATTTTAGGTTATGTATTGCCGCTCGTTTGTTACTGATGGATGAATGCGTAGCTTACAAAGAGGAAAATAGTAGATTTCCTGCAATATTCGTTGAAAAACTGAACTAAGAAATGTCAGTATCCTCTTCCATAAGTTTTATAAATGCATGTACAGCCCAATATTATACCATATTACATATAAATTAATCAACCCTATTAATATAGAAGCACTGCCCTGCATACCGAGAAAATGTAGGTTTCATTTTTATTATTCCTTCACCCGAAACAATAGCTAGTTTTCATATTTCCATTTCCACGTACGACACGTATAAAGTTACACGGTGCATCATTTACATAACAGGGTGCTATGGACCTCTGACGTCAACAGCAGCAGTAGTCCAGTAGAGAAGCAGTCCGACTTACAATCATGACATCCGAGTTCGAATCCGCGCACTTCCCAAATTGCAAAAATATCGATGTGACCATGCCGCTACAGGCGGAATTAATTTTTTCTTTTTTTCCAACCTTCGGATGATTAATAATAATTTATTAATTTTTTAGCCCGCAACGTATTGATTAAACGAAAATATTCAGTTTCAGCTAAATAACATTTGGGTTCACTCGGATTCCCCGAGTGAAAAATCTCACTCTTTTTTCTGAGTGAAACTCACTCGGTACCGAGTTGCCACGATTTCACTCCGAACTCCGAGTCAGAACTCACTCTTTCCGAGTGAGATTTCACTCGGAAAAGTTAAGAGAGTATGCAGTTCATTTGTTGAATCTGCAATTTGAATCTTTGAATTCTACAAATTCAAACTATTTACTGACAGCTTTCTAAGTTGATACGATGACAATTCTCTCGACTGAAAAAAGTTGTAATCGGCTCAAGTAGTACTCTAGAACCCCAGGATTCAATTAATAATTTGAAAATTCTTTTCCGAAAATTAATTTTGTCCGTCATAAGATTGATTTGACAAACGAGGCTCTCCTGAAATACTAGTATTATTCCGTGCAGCGGATTTCGTGGCGTTTTGTTCTTATGATTTGACTTCCTCAACGTGTTTTTTGTATTGCTGAGTTATTACAATTTACCAGAAATTATTAGCAACAATTCATCACAGAGAATTGCAAATTATTTTCATTGGGAAAGAATTGTCTCGCATTCTCGACCATGTTTGAGAGGAAATGGGTTGCCTCAGTATCTCATCAAAACTCATAGTTTTTGGGAAAAATTTCTTCAGATCCAGAAATTTTGGAAATGTGACGCCATAGGTGATTGCCCTTGTTGGTCAATCACTCTGTCGTCGGTTCTGCAAGACCGATCGCCGATGCACACCTGGAGGAATGCATCGCGCGATCACGTTTTGCTGACCTTTGCACTTTTACACTGTGCGACACGCGACGAGTCGAGGGCATATAAGCCACGACTCGCGCGCGCCGCATCAGACCGCTCGGGGACTCCCATTTCGGGAGTGCCCATCACTCACTCTCAATACACACAGTTACCGTCAATTCATTCAATACATCTATTTCTACCATCTTTCGAGTCTATTCATTCAGTCATCGACCACCCCACGTCACAGTGGTGCTAGGTGTGGCTGGCTGAGTGGAAAAATTTTTTTTCGCAACATCAACCGCGGAAAAGGCTTGTTTGAGTGAAGAAGACGGTACAAGGAGTGTACATCCACCATCCTGCAGACGCTCTGAGAGAGGAGTGATCCAACCAGCCTGCCCAGCAACATCGGGTAGCACAAACCAGCCAACAACATCAGGCAGCGTCCAGCAGCAGCATCGACAAAAAAGGGAGCAAAATAGAAAGAACGAGCCATCGACAGCTGAATCTACGCCACAACGTGCTATCTTCATCCACACCTTCAGCTTCGGGACCAACGATGGACACACAACGCATCGAGTCACGCAGTCAACAGTCAAGTAGGAAAATCCATGTATAAGTTCAAGTAATATCTCAAATTTTGATCTTAAAATCGATATTGAAGCTTACGAATTGAGAAACGCCGATATCTAGGTCACGAATTATGATTCGATACGTTATAATTGAAAATATTCCTAATCTCTTGAGCTAAAATTGTGAAGGTTAAAGTAAGACAGAAAGAGAAAGAGACACTTAGCCCGTGGTATTCGAGAGAATAACGAGTTCATTTCAAGTGGTCGGGACATTAGTCAGTCGATGAGGAGAATCCAGGATTAGAAAGAGGATTCCAGTAGAATAAATCGGTGACGTGTACCACGACATATGTAGATACAAATGATATAAAAGTAAAATCACGCATACCGGTTGGTAAGCTGTCTCTGAATATTACCGAGGGTCACTTTGGGCCACGGTCAGCCACAGTAAAATCACTTCACTGATATTTCAGCTCGAGACGAATTAACACGGAAAAGTCAATGGAGGACTTATTCAAAGAGAGATAATTGGGATCATAATTGTTTGTACGAGAATTACTTGAACGAAAACTATATCAAAAATGCGCAAGTATTCGAATGATCCGGAATGGGTCATTTGGCTCAGAAATGTCATCAAAGCCTACTGCGCTAGACTTGAATATTGTCGAGACGTGTGGCGAGATGTACTCCAAAGGCAAGGTTGCGATGTATCGGAGATCGAGGCATTGGTAGAGGAACTGGAACAAGTCATGTGTGTGGAACTCACACGGCTAGCTAATCGTTATCTTGAGGAGGATGATGAAATATATGACATTCCCCGAGGTTTAAATTTAGCCATCAAAATTGTTCAGGAAAAATATCAGTTCCAGTTGAGTCCACAAGAACCTCAGGATCCGATCCCGGAACTTTACAACCATTACGTGCATCCGTTCCCACCTGTCCCTTATCCAAATCCACCACAAAACCAAACGAATTCCCAACCGCAACACACACAAATACGACAAGTTCGATCATCCGAGAAATCCGAAGGAAACGGGATTGAATTCTTCAATATCACAGAAAAGGTACGCGTAGCTCGGAATTTTTGTAGAGGACTTGGGCAACGATTCAAAAATGTTATCGATACGACAACTAATCATCTTAAAGATGCAAGGTTGAAATTTGAGAATGAATCGAGAGAGACAGTTCAAAAGCTCAAATCTCAGATTCTCAATGTTAGAGATGATGAACCTTCAGGTTTTGATCAAGTTGGAGTAACCGGTACTATTCCACGTGAGGAAATTAACAAATCCTTCGAGTCGCCTGTAGAAAACACCAAGACTCACGAATTAGAATCAAGAATCTTGAATTTTTACACAGAGAATATTGAAGTAGATAGATCAGAGTCGGTAACCCATATTTGCTTGAAATCCGAAGAGTCATATGGAATAGCTACTTGCAGCAAGGTCATCACCCCGAGGCGAGGAATCGCGTTACAGATACCGCAACCTGAAATCTGCGAGTCAGCACCGCGCATACATTCGAAACTTGGCACCATGATTCATGCAAGCAATGCGCGCAAACAACGAGTTAGCCAGGAAAACGTGAGAAAAATATCAGGCAAAATCGTTTCATGGAAAACGGTCGAAAGAGATTTCAAAGAGTCAAATGTGTTGAATAACCCCGGAGTAGAGACGGTCAATGTCCGAGTGCACAAGTTTGGAGCACAATTATCCGCAGAGTACATCTCGAAGGCCAAACACTTTAGTTTAGTATTGAAAGCCAGGCCACCTCGCGAGAAGCCACCCTGGATACTTTATTCTAGAGAGGGAACTCCCACCTCTCCTCTAAATTGCAAGGGAGCGACGCGAGATAGTCAAAATGTCTCATACAGTTAGAGAATGAGTGGAACATAGGGGTAATTCATGTTGAAAATATCATAAAATTTTCCCGGCCCTCACACGTGAGTCACGTGAAAATTTTATGAATACTAGCGTTAAGTTATGTATGAAATATATAAGGTCGATGAAATTCTATCTTCGGTTAATCTGCATTATCACAAAATTGGCAATACGTAAGCCACGTGGAAATTAAATGAATACTAGCACTGATGAATATACGAAAATGTTAGTGAAAATTTTTCAAGAGGATATTAGTCAAGAGTCCACGTGAGCCCGCGAAAATTTTCAAATGACCAATTTCACACCATGAGAGTCCAAAAATTCTGACCATCATTCAATCTTTTTTTCAATCCACAAAGTTGCCAGAGATCGGTATTAGATATTGACGAAGGTATGGTAATATACTGTAGAAATATTGAGTAAATACTGTGAGGATCTTGTACTGATTACTTCAAGTATATAAGGAATATGGGATGTATAATGATAAGGATATTACAGAAATATTGGATCAACTCTGATGAAAATACTGTCGAAATATTGTAGGAATAAGATAGGAGGATTGCATGAGCATCGTCCAAAATATTGTAAAATATAGTAGTAGTGTTGATAAGTATTCGGGAAAATATTGTAAAATGTCGCAGGAAGATATTGGAAATTGCCCGTGGAAGATTGTTGAAAACATTGAGAAAATATTGTAACAAGGTTTCGAAGAATATTGTGAAAATCATCGAAAAATATTATAAGAGTCATTGAAATATTGATATAGGATCGAGAGATATCGGTTGAATATATGGTTAGAATATCACACGAAAATACTGTCGGGAGATTGAAAAGATGCTGTAAAATTTTAGAAATATCATACAGAGCAAAATCAAAATTACTTTGTTCCAGGATTTTACAGGGTTTGAAGGAAAACATAGTGGGAAAAAAGCAAAAAGAACTGAGGTCAATTGAAGCACTTGAAACTTGAAACTATTGAAATGGACCAGAAAACGATAACGAATGCGAGAGTAATAACGATATGACATGTTGACAAGAACTGGAAGAAACTATGAAAGACCTATGATAAACCTATGTAAAATCTTATGTAAAACATCATACATTCATACAGAACACGAAGGGCTTGTCGAGGACGACAAGATCCCGGCCTCACACGTGTGACGCCATAGGTGATTGCCCTTGTTGGTCAATCACTCTGTCGTCGGTTCTGCAAGACCGATCGCCGATGCACACCTGGAGGAATGCATCGCGCGATCACGTTTTGCTGACCTTTGCACTTTTACACTGTGCGACACGCGACGAGTCGAGGGCATATAAGCCACGACTCGCGCGCGCCGCATCAGACCGCTCGGGGACTCCCATTTCGGGAGTGCCCATCACTCACTCTCAATACACACAGTTACCGTCAATTCATTCAATACATCTATTTCTACCATCTTTCGAGTCTATTCATTCAGTCATCGACCACCCCACGTCACAGAAAGATCGGACTTCTCAAATCCATTGTTGGTTGTTGATTTTCAGTGGGATGGAATTTCTCGCCGCTTCGTGACTTCTAACTGCTGTTCAAAGCATCCGCAAGAAGAGCAAACGCGAATGCATCCAGAAAATTCTTCTACTTGTCCGTATTTCCTCACACATCCCCGCGCGTCAGGGCATTTTCCACGGCATTTTATAGTTCACATATTGAATTTGTAGCGTTGACAGATTCAAATGCATATATTCCTGCCAAGTCCAAGATCTAGGTATTCAGATATTGTAGATTACGAATTCATCGATTAAAATTGAATATTTATCTGTTGCAGTTACATACTTTTCTGCAAAACTTACAGATATATCTACCGGAAAGATTTCTGCAGATTCAAATTGTGAATTTTCACAGTTTTCCTCATTCATAGTGTACCCAACCAACCATATATCCATCCATCCTACCCATTCGTCTATCTATCGGTCCACCCATCTATCCAAACACTCATTTGAAAATTCAACTAACTGGTTGAATGAAAAATTCAACGAGTCTGGTTGAAAATTCAACCGATTGGATGAAAATTCAACTAGCTGGTTGAAATGCTGGTTGGGAATTCAACCAATTTTTCACAGTGCAGCCGTAACCTGACATGACCCCCGCCCCCATCTACCTTGACCTGCTGCTCTGGGTCGGCTTCTCTTGTCCTTTATATTTGGTTCAGCAATGTTCCAACAAGAAAAGAGCACAATCAAAATCTCCAACACTGCAAGCCTCTTCTTCGCAGGCACAGAGGGAATCGAAACAATGCTCATTTTATGAATTCACTCTCATCAAATAAGTGAGAGTCTCGCAACTATATTCAATTCGGTTTATGAATGAAAAATTCATGGTAACTCATGACCCACGTGGTAGTTTGAAGAACAGTAGCTTGCTCATTTTCCTAGACAAGCACTTTGGTAAACTCAATTTTGCATAATTTTTTCTAATTGAATTTTGGGGTTTCTTGAAGGTTTGGACTGTGCACTTCTCTTGTTGGAACATTGCATAAGAAAATATAAAGGACAAGAAAAGCCGACCAGCAGGTCAAGGTAGATGGGGGCAGCGCTGAATCAGCGCCACTTGTTGGGGGTTTTATCAGGTTATGGATTTTATAAATGTACCAGAGCTGTCACGGACCTCTGCTAAACATCATACCTATACCTCTGTAATAATAAAAAAGAATCTGGAACTGCGTCTGCATCAGTTGCGCGTTGCGCGTCGAAGAACTTGCGAATAGATCATCTGAAAAACAGAGCTAAGAGCTGCAGCTCTTAGCTCTGATTTTCATCTGATCACGGCCTTTTTGTTGAACCTCTTGGTGAGAGGAAGGATACTATTCTATCCTTCTTTGGCGTAAAAAAACGAATTTGATCTCCAAGAATTTCCACAGCAGTTCTGTAATCTTCTTGCATCTCTTGTTCATTATGAGGCCTAACTTAAACTATAGTTCCAATACACTGTAAATCTATCGGAGGCAAACGCGCCTCTATTGGAGGCCTTTCACCTCTACTACAGACGTAAAAACGCCTTTAATAGAGACGCTTTTGCCTCTAAGAGATTTAGAGTGTAATGATCAGAACTATGTCACTTTTCACTGCAGCTGTACTTCTTCTACTTGGCTGAGATTTACTTCCAGAACGCCTTCTGCCAAATGTTTTCTCTTTAGCTGGCCAGAACGCCTTGACCAAGTCCCTTCTGAGATTATCTTAGCACTGGCAAGGCTCCGGTCACTGATGAGGAGCGCCCAGGTGTTGTGGGTCACGGACTTGACTGAAACTCTGGGGATAGCTTCTTTTTACCACCAAAACGTGAAACCCAGAGCCACACTTGCAAATGCCTAACCGTTCCCAAGCTATAGCCTATTACATTAGCATTGCCCATATGGGCCCATTTTCAAGAAAGATATACATAGATATACTCGTAATGCTAATGTTATGAGCTGCAGCTCGAAAACGGTTGGGCATTTGCAAGTGCGGCTCTGGTTTCCATCTTTTGATGGTAAAAGGAGTCTATCCCCAGAGTTTCAGCAAAATCCGTGTTCCACAACCTCTGGGTGTTCCTCGTGAGTCACCAGTCTTGCCTACAGGATCACATACAAAATGGAGACTATAATTAGAGCTTTATCGGAGAACTTGACCCGAGAACTATCCATTGGTTTTGCAGAGGTTTTATCTCATAAAATCCAAAGAGCTATGAGGAATGTGTGTGCCATACTAAATCAGATCCATAATCATGGGTAACACCAAAAAAAAAAGACATAACACAACAACTTGAAAACGATTAATGAAAATTGCCATCATAATGGGCGCAATCATTATAGGCGATTAAAACAATTATCCCATCAAATAAAGAATGGCATTGACTACGTGATAGTGCAGTAGATGCACTGACAGTTATGAACAAAAAAATTATTTCCGACAATGTTGTGGTATAATTTCTATAAGATAGGATTCATGTTCCAAATAATACTCGATTGGTACCATTGACCAATGTAACAACCATGAAGAGTCGGAACGCTCTTGAGGTTTCAAATCATACTTTCCAAATCCCTTTTGCTCCTCTTCCCTAAACAACATTTCCTTTCCTTTCTACCCTTCCTTACAATTGGAACCAGCAGTCAGTCATACAACCAATAGGAAGCCAATCATCATACTTGAAATCAAGATATAGCAACAAGTCATCTTTTGCTGAATTTAGCAACAGTATTCTCAAGACTTATCAGCCCTACCAATATACTACAGTATCTACATAACCTACTCGTGTAATGGCTAAAGTCATATCTGTCATATAAGACGGAGAGATGTAGCCAATGTTTGTAGAAGAAGAAGAAGAAGAAGGAACGCTCTTGATACCATGGTTCAACTCAATGAGATGAAGTATAGAGTGAATAGAGTTCACAATAAAAAACCATATATTGAGTAACTCGAAAAAGATGATCCAACTTTTCAGGACTGAATTCCTCCGTCAACCTGGCCGATGAATCATGAACATCCTTAACAATTGCCTCGTAATAGTCAACTTGTGCAGCCCATACAGCATCTAGGTCGTCAATAGTAAACTTATATTCTTCTATGAAAAAGCGTAACAATTCCCCAGCCAAATTTTGCTTATCATTGCAGTTTTTTTCAATGATTTTCGAAACATTGTCTACTTGGTCAAGTTCTGAAGTTTTTGGACCAGCGGCTTCATTGTCAAATAGGCAACATCAATCAGAGCTCAGTCCTAGGCTTTTTCTTATATCTTTAGGATCATTTCATCATTCATGTCACTACAATTCATTTTTGCATCTACATTCATAAAGTCAATCTGATCAACTTTTGTCTTGGAAAGAAATTTGGTTCAAAACAGTCATTTAATCAGTTCTCTACGAGGGATTCATTTTTAGAGATATTCTTTGATATCCATACTTCATTGCTCCTCTTTCATTCTCCTTTCCTGAACATGTAAGAGATTCCTGTATATAAAAGTAGACTACAACGTTCTTCATACTCAAGTTTGCGATCTCTCCAATCTAAGATGGCAGGCCTCTGCTGTACATGAATTGCACCCATACCATGGTCGCGGATTCAATGTAAAACTCTTTAGTTTCTCAATATCAATCTCATCGACATCCTGAGATAGGGCAACTCTCACTTGGAGAGCTAAGAATGAGTCATCAGACTTTCGCTGCTTAGAGTGAGAACATGATAGAGAATCTTCCAAGTGCTATTGGAAATAACACTTCTTTATTTCAGGTGATAAGCTCTCTTTAGACTTGAGAAAGCTCATCGGTTCCTTTTTGAGCACTTTGGAAATAAGGACGTTCTCATCAACAGATCCATGTGGTGTAACAAGCCTCAACAGTGGGTGATCATCTTCCTGAGGAGTTTTCGGTACATATGAAATATGTGTTGATCATCGGAATCTGATTCTTCTCCAAACTTAAATGAATGCACTTTTATGCTGACCGGATCTATTCACCATGAGAACTCAAATATTTGTCACTCAAATTTCAGGTCACGAGACTGATGAGTATGAGGCATTTCCAATATTACTCGGCCATTAAACCAGGGATGAATGGCCCATGATACGATATTCATAAGAGAATCAAGGCAGTGAGCTGTAATGAATGGAGGTCTTTGAAGCGATTCATTAGTAGAAATCAACACTGAACTATGGTGTAGAGGTTAACCGGAGCAAACCAACCAATGCAAAAATTTCCGTGAAACGAAAAATATTCACTGCTTGCGGGCGGGCGTCTGGCGTGCATGAGCAATAACAATTACCGGCATTGCTAATTTCGCGCGTGAGCAAGTAGGCTATAGCTGACGCGCGTACTCTTTCCGCGCTTCTACGCTATACGGCGATAAATAAAACTGCACATGCCAAGTCATGGTCTTTTTTTCTGTTTCTTGTTCTCCGGCATGCGGATCGTCTTGCGTTGCACGCACTTTTGTTTGTTCGGAAAATTCACAAGAACGCTAGGCTTTGTTATTATACGCTAGTAGATAACGAAAGTGCAGGGTCTTCACGAGAGATGATACGCTTCGCATAGTTGCAGATTAGATGTATTTTGTTGAGAAGTACGTCAATGTTTGGAATTTGAGGGGAAGCGGTAAGTTGATGGTGCTTATCATTCTCGAGGATCTCTGCTTGTACAAATTATTTTCTTCAATAGAAATTCACGAGAATGACTGTGGCGACAGTTTGACATACTTCTTCAGACAGTCATAAGTGACTGACTAGAGCAAAATTGTCCCAAGAGAATAGCCTATTTGATGGATGTCCTCGTGGATGTCCGCGCTTGTGAATATAATCGAACAGATGGAGTCGTTGGTGACAGCTCTGAAGAGGCCAACACATAAAAGTTGGCACAACGTCGCCCAACCGTTGACTATAGTTGTTGAATCTCTTCAACTCATATATCTATCTACTTGATTGTTACAAATTGTCCTGAATCAAAAATTCGTTGCTGCCAATGGTGCATTTCGATATTTCACCTTGAAAACTCCCTTCTCTGTAAGCTTTTACATACATATCTCTATAGTCTTCACGTCACAAAGGCCTTGAAAAGTGCTCCAGGAACATTAAAAAATTATTTAGTACAAGAAATTCTTCATTACAAATTGTATATCTCTGTTGTTAGGTAGGCCTCAGCCGAAATTGTATTCGATTCGAGCGATTTTTGCCATGAAATTTGACGACAAAGTGGCCGCTGCATCTGCTCTAATCGATAGTTGAGGCATCTAAAATAACAGAGCAGATACCGCGTGGTGATCAAGCTGTGGTGAATTCAGTATCGAACAAAATTGTTGTCAAATCACCTGTAATCATTTTGGTTCGATGTGATGAGTAACGGCCGTTAATGCACGTTTGAGCCCAGACAAGGGAAGAAAATACTTCTACTCGCTGACTCTCTAAATATGCATCATCGAGCACGGCGAACATGCCCACCAAGGTCTTTAGCGTATCTGACTTTACTTCATTTTCTTTGAATTTCATTTTCACCTATTTAGTTCCACCTCAAAAAACTGGAATATACTCATATCACCTCATTTTGCGAGACACTCAATTGAGCTCCACAGAATGGATAATTTTGAGTCATTTGAACTGATATCGAGTATTTGCTGAACAAACGGCTCAGATACACGGGTTGAAGGAGATTTTGAAGTCACGAATGTCCATTGTTAGAACAACTGGTTCGAAAATGAGGCATCGTCCCAATATTTTGTTTTGAGGGATTTCAGTCTTCAAGTGGATAAGTAGCATGTTTGCAAATTCTGAGCAGTTTTTTACCATTTTTTGGCACCTTGTGCGTAGTATTATACGTTATGGTCGGTTGATTACAACGCGCGCCTGACCCAGAAGCTCGTCAATCAATTATTCAGCTGTTTATTCCCACGGACACATATAGGCAATCCCATAGAAACCCAAACGTATACTCTAGCTAAAGCGCATCGCAAAGCTAGACCAATATTTTTCATTGTAAAAAACAGCCTCGTCGATACGCTGCTCTTCTTCACACTCTCACAGATCTGCTGTTAGCACGTGCAACTGATATCCCAACCAGCACACAAGAGATAGATTGTAGGTTCCTTGAATTGGCGCATTTCGAGAGGTTTCATTCAAGTTTTAGTGGCGATGAAAGAGCCTCTGCTCGATTGCCGACAAGTCAAAAATATATATGTATGCAAAGTTAGGGAGGGATGCGAGGATGCTCGTGCGATATATGAGTGCGCTTCGCAGAATGGTTGTAAAAATGTTGCGGGATCAGGCGCCAGATTTGCCAGCAGCAAGCCGTCGTCACGTTATTATATGCATATATGATGCGCTCGCGCCCGAGAAAGTCTCACGAAAATTGCATGCCGGAATGGGATACGCGGCGCATTAGGCGCATTTTGTGAGCACGTGATTCGTGTACAGCTCTTGCGTGTAAATTTTTTTTCATTTGAAAGCCATTGAGCCTTGAGAAAAAGGTAATATCTTGATTTTATTGTCGATTCAATCCTCTTCCGCTCTGCGATCAGGTTTTTTCGGCAAATGATTGGTCATACAAGCTATCGTCCCCACTCTGGTAAGCGTTGATGAAAGTTATTCAATCACCTCTCATCACCGGTGTGCTCTACTATTTCTTCTATCATTCATCTATGGGATCATGATAATGACCGTTTATCATCATCGGCAGATTTGGACTCCGTTCTCTACGACTAGTTCCAAAAATTCGTCATCTTCAAGGTTTCCTGACTTCACGATCATCTCATTCGTGGGATCAATAAACAAGACCCAACTGCCCTCCTATTATCCAATTACATGTAGTGAATCACGATGTTTTCGACTGAAGTGTATAAGTCAAGTCCAATGTACACAAAGTGTCCCAAGAGTCAGACATCTCCCCCCCCCCCACTTTATTCATCATACGTTTAAACCCATGAAATGTCTCGAAACATATTTTTACTGCTGCGATAAAAAACTCAGATCCCATTCACAGGATTTCTCAACTGATGACATGAAAACTTATCTGAAAGTGAAAAAAGATATCGGCTTCCCGAATGTGGAAGAAGATATCGGCAGGTGAGCTGTTGGATATCAGACCATGAAATTATGAATAAATTCGATCAACGTGGTTCTGATTCTTCCTCATCTTCAATTTACAAGGAGAGCATCAGGTCTTTGGAACATGAATCTTGATGAATCTTTGGGAAACATCTTTTTTTGGTGAGAAATGAAGGTACCCAAAAGGATTAGTTCGAATGGACCTTCTACTAAATTTGATATTTTTACTTACTAAAATTGATATTTTACGTAAAATTCTGAGTAATTTCGGAAAAAAATAGTCCCCAATTCCTTTTTGCGTTCTAACACCTATTTTTGCCAATTATCACAGATCCATTTTCCAGGCTTTTGGAAATCGTCTGTTTTCTGCGCATGCGCAGGAATTTGGACCCTTGAAACCAATTTCATTGGAAAGCTGAGGAAATTTCCTCCAAAATGACCAGCTGTTGGAGTCAAATTCATGCATTTGAACCGAATCTACAACGTATGAAAGATGAGCCTCCAGCTCGAGTGCGACACGTCGATGGACGCACGCCATCGAACGGGGGCAGCCGTAGGCTGTCTCCAGTACCTCCGACCCACCTCTGAGGAACTATCAAGATTCAGTGGTCTTTTGAACGTTGCAACTCTGGCTCAAATGGATGAAATTGACTTCGGCAGGTGGTCATTTTGAAGGAAATTTTCTTGGCTTTCCAATGGAATTGGTTTCAAGGATCCAAATTCCTGCGCATGCTCAGAAAACAAACGATTTCCAAAAGCCTGGAAAATGGATTTGTGATAATTGGCAAAATAGGTGTTAGAACGCAAAAAAGGAATTCGGGACTATTTTTTTCTGAAAGAACAAAAAATTATACATACAATATCAAATTTTCAAAATTGTAAAAAATTGGGTTTTCGAGAAATTTAATCTTCTATGTTTTTCACTCTTTTGCTCGATAAAATCACCCAAGACATCAAAATCAATTCTACGAGACTGATTTCGATAGGTTTTTCAAAGACCTTTCGAATGCCGCAAGCCACATTTCTGTATCTGTCAACAAATTCGAGGAAAATTCATTTCATTGAAAAAAATACCCTAACTTTTTTGTTGAAAATAATTCAGAAGAACAAAGTAATGTACGTTGAAGGTACCTCGAAAATCTTTTTGGGGCCCCATAGGTAGTGAAAAGTTCATATTTTGTACCATAGGATTGAATAAAAAAGTCAAGAAAAAAATTTAAGACATGACCCTTTTTCGTAGGTCTGTTTCGCGCAGAACTACTCATATAGGTAATTGGCAAAGGTGCAAAGAGAGTATTAGGTGGTTCTCATGGGTGACTGATAATGGAATAGACTCTCTCCTGCTTATTCACTATGTTTATAAGGTTCTGTTGCATGAGCAAAACCCTTCCGGACCCAGAGAGAGTTAACTGGAGCGAAGGTTGGAAGGAATCGTTGGAGGGTCAATTTACCCTAAGAACAGTGTAAAATGCCTCAAAATGCTCATGGACTATGGTTCTGCAGCTCTGGATAGGAGGGCCATTGGAACTGACCCTTTTGCGAGGGGTATGTCACAAATCTGCTCACTGTCGCTCGGACGCCAGTATCGTCCAGTATCGTCCAGTTACGTCCATTCGCAGCCGTTCGGCGTATATTTTTTGAGAGCTGAACTGGACTGCGAACAGAGGTACTGGATAGCGAGTGGCGAGCGAACGGCAGTGAATGGCGATAAGCGGCGATTGAGTGGACTGTTCGCCGAGTCGGTTCGCCCCGGCCGCACTCTATAGTTTGTGCTGTTTTGATGAATCGATCAAATTATTATCTAACAATTATTACAGATAGATTTTGTCATTCTGGGGTCAACGACAAGCTGTAAGTGACCCAGGCGGTCCTAAATTTTACCGATAAACTACCGAAATGATCCCTAAATCACAAGCCCCGTATAGGGGCCCGATGAACATGAGGAACATTTGAGCTTCCAATGTAATAAAGAAGATTAGCGCAGGGCTAGCGTGGCCGCTTCACACGCGGAAGGTCCGGGGTCGATCCCCCAATCTTTTTTTTTTTTTTTTCAATCCGAGATTCTTTTTTAGCCTCTCCTCACGTTCGCAATTTCCTACTATCGCTATTTGATTGAATGAGCTGACCTCTCGTTTTCTTGGTTGACACAACTGTAAAGGCTTACATAGTTCCAGTATAAACTCTCCGAAGTCTTGCCTTTGGCGAACAAAGTCATTCGCCAATTACAATGATAGATCTCTTTTCAAAGTAGTCGTCGAGCACGTTCAGATCAATGTATGACTTGTAGAGTTGATTCTGATGTTGAGCATGAGCAGTTTCGTCGGGCAGACGTGTGGGAAACGCATATAGCTCATACAATTATATATTCAATTTCTGAACAAACCAATTTCTCAGATTCATGAAAATGTGATATTTGATATGAAGTTATATGTTTTTCCATAGAAAATGGTCCCGAGTTTTTGTAGCGTATTAGGGCCTATTCTATTATTTTCCACACTTCTATTTCATAAGCCATTGAAAATCGTCTGATTCTACACATACGCAGTAATTTGAATTTTTGGTACCAATACCACTGGAGATTCGAGGATATTCCTCTGCAAATGACTATTACTACTTGGCGAACTCAATTCCATGCATTCAAGAATTCATGAACATGAACAAGAATTCATGAACATTCATGAACAAGATTTACAGCGCCCAGATGCGAATGCGCAGAAAACAGACGATTTCCAATCGTTTGTGAATTAGATGCGTGAAAAATAGTGAAAATCAGCCTTAGAACGCTGAAGGAATTCGAAACCATTTTCTATACAAGAACGTAAAATATCACATGATTGATCAAATTTTCAAGGATCTGAGAAATTGGTATGTTAACAATTGAGGAATTGAATTTTTTGCGTTTCCCACACGTCTACCCGGCGAAACTGCTCATACTCAACATTAAAATCAGCTCTACAAGATCAATCTCGATAGATTTTTTTCAATACCTTTCGAATGCCACAAACCGTATCTCCACATCTATGATCATATTTCGATGGCTCAGAACCAAAAGGAACTATCTGAAAATTTTTTATTGAAAGGAACTATCTAAAAATCTAAGAATTAAACGGAACTATCTGAAAATTTCTGTTTTAGAAAAGAACTATCTGTAAATTTTTGACTGGAAGGAACTATCTAAAAACGTAAGAGTTGAAGGGAACCATCCAAGAATGTAAGAATTAAACGGAACTATCCAAAAATTTCTGTTTCAGAAAGGGACTATCTAGAATTTTTTGGTAGAAAGGAACTATCTGTAAATTTTTGGTTGAAAGGAACTATCTAAATTTTTGTAAAAGGAACTATCTGTGAATTTCTGTAAAAGGAACTATCCGTGAATTTTCGTAAGAGGGACTATCTGTAAATTTTCGTAGAAGGAACTATCTGTGAATTTTTGTAGAAGGAACTATCTGTAGATTTTTGTAAAAGGAACTATTTGTAAATTTTTGTAAAAGGAACTATCTGCGAATTTTCGTAATAGGGACTATCTGTAAATTTTTGGTTGAAGTGAACTTTCCGAAAAGTTTTCGTTAAGAAGAAGTATCCAGAAAAAAATAGAGCTATTTCAGGATGTGAAAGGGTGCAGGCGAGTAGAGCTAGTGAATTGGCTCTTGTCAAGTATACCTTAGTATCAATACATTCTGTGTAGGTTTTTAATGGCATCTTGTATAAGGACAGGAGATTTTACTTTGAAATCATGTGGTGAGATACTTAGTTCGTAGGACAAAGTTTTGAATAGAATAAGAGCTTGGAAATATTGTGGTTATATATAGACGAGGAGCTAAATTGACTAGGCGTATCAGCAAGATGAATCAGCCCTTATCAAGTATGGCCCACAGATTAATTTCCCCCAATTTCTAACACCGAAACGAGTAGGAGAATAGGTTCCTTAGGGCCCAAAATTGCTCCTCCTGTCGTACAGCACCGTGAAAAATCCGGTGAAAAACGCTAAAATTGATACCCTTCCTGCGGGATCGCATCCTGACGCATCAGATTGAATTGATCTGCAATTCTTCGACATGTTTTTGAAACGTTGGCCAATTAAGGAGAAATATTCACGCTCTGACAACTTTTGATTTCGACCCAGAATAAAATGCCGGAAAACTATACAGTTCTCTTCTCACGATCTCATCTGAAATTGAGAAACTCAAGTTCCCGACTAATTGGAACATCTATCTGATGTTCTCGATATTTTCCCAATTTTCTTGCTTTTTTTCATCCGTTCAGACCCTCAAAAAATGACTTTCTTCAGAGAGTGACTCCATAAACAGGACCCCGAATACCCGAAAATTCACGGAGATGACACTCGACAAGAGCCGATTCACCAGCCTTATCCGACTAGACATTACATTCGACAAAATGCTTCCTCCTAGTTCCTTTTACAAAAATCTACACCTTCTACAAAAATTCACAGATAGTTCCTTCTACGCAAATTTACAGATAGTCCCTCTTACGAAAATTCACAGATGGATCCTTTTACAAAAATTCACAGGTAATTCCTTTCACAAAAATCTACAGATACTTCCTTTTACAAAAACTTACAGATAGTTCCTTTTACAGAAATTTACAGATAGTTCATTTAACAGATATCTACAGATAGTTCCTTTCACAAAAATTTACAGATAGTTTTTTTCTAAAACAGACATTTTCAGATAGTTCCTTTCAACCAAAAATTTACGAATAGTTCCTTTTAACTCTTACGTTTTTGAATAGTTCCTTTTAACCAAAAATTTCTAGATAGTTCTTTCCTGAAATAAAAATTTTCAGATAGCTCCGTTTAATTCTTACATTTCTGGATAGTTCCTTTCATTTTTTACGTTTTTGGATAGTTCTTTTCTAACTAAAATTTTTAGATAGTTGTTTCACAGAAACTTTTAGATAGTTCCTATCAACCAAAAATTTTTGGATAGTTTTTTTTAACTCTTACGTCTCCAGATAGTTCCTTGTGGTTCTGAGCCATCGATTTGAGGAATATGCAATTTATTAGAGTAAATACCCTGTTCAATACAAAAACTTCTCTCTCTGTTGAATTCAAAAAAATTTGCTATATGCAAAAATTGGTATAGTTCGGCTCGGATTGGTTAGGGTCATGGCGTAACTGGGGTCATTTCGTGGCTCGGAACAGATTGAAAAATACTCTCAAGCTGGATATAATATGCTGGGATGGGCCAAATTTATGAAGAAATCGGGAGCAGACTGGGCACACTTACCTTACTATTGAAACCGTATACATATTAGTAGTTCAAAATACATCAGCTGTTGATAAAGAAATGCCATTTTCCGCGGCGGGCTGGCCGGCAAGCTCCTTATGTTTTTTTTTTTTTTTTTCAAGTGACAAGTTATAGATTGATCTGGACGTGCTCGACGATTACTTTGAAAAGAGATCTATCATTGTAATTGGCGAATGACTTTGTTCGCCAAAGACAAGACTTCGGAGAGTTTATACTGGAACTATGTAAGCCTTTACAGTTGTGTCAACCAAGAAAACGAGAGGTCAGCTCATTCAATCAAATAGCGATAGTAGGAAATTGCGAACGTGAGGAGAGGCTAAAAAAGAATCTCGAATTGAAAAAAAAAAAAAAAAATTGGGGGATCGACCCCGGACCTTCCGCGTGTGAAGCGGCTACGCTAGCTCTGCGCTAATCTTCTCCATTACATTGGAAGTTCAAATGTTCCTCATGTTCATCGGGCCCCTATACGGGGCTTGTGATTTAGGGATCATTTCGGTAGTTTATCGGTAAAATTTAGGACCGCCTGGGTCACTTACAGCTTGTCGTTGACCCCAGAATGACAAAATCTATCTGTAATAATTGTTAGATAATAATTTGATCGATTCATCAAAACAGCACAAACTATAGAGTGCGGCCGGGGCGAACCGACTCGGCGAACAGTCCACTCAATCGCCGCTTATCGCCATTCACTGCCGTTCGCTCGCCACTCGCTATCCAGTACCTCTGTTCGCAGTCCAGTTCAGCTCTCAAAAAATATACGCCGAATGGCTGCGAATGGACGTAACTGGACGATACTGGCGTCCGAGCGACAGTGAGCAGATTTGTGACATACCCCTCGCCCTTTTGGGTACCTTCATTTCTCACCAAAACAAGTGTTTCCCGAAGTTTCATTACGATTGGTGTTCCGAAGACCTGATGCTCTCTTTGTTAGTCTCGTTGAACTCAATCTTGAGCTAGCGATCCAATCACTAACGGGTAAGCTCAAGGATGTACACCTGCAGAATGAGATGCCCACGCGCGATCATAACGGCGGTTCCCATTCAACCTGGCAGAGCACATACGAAAAAGTACACTTTATGGGCCCCATATCAGTGTCAAGTCGATGCCAAAATTTGAAGAGCCCATCTCAAATCTGCAGGTGGCGGCGAGTCTCTCGAAAGCTCTCATTTCCCTCGAAGCGTCCAATCTCACCTTTGGTTAGGCTGCAAACTCACCGCTCGCAAACTCGTAAGGTTGCATATTTATAATGGCCAGAACGTATAAAATGGCAACTATATAACGCTTTGAGCTGGTATCCAGCGGCGCCGTCGCCGCCTCGGCACCTTTCACAACTTATACGACATCATCACTTGCAGACAGCGATTTTTTTTTGAGCTCTGGTTCCCTCATCGTATTGTCCTTTTTGTTTCCCCATACTCCACGATGATTCCATCCTGCCAGATCTCATCTCTTCAGTATCATATAGAACTATTCAACTTTGATCGCACTGTGGCCGAGCACACGCGTTTGGTTATGATGGTATTGACCATAATATGAGGTCCGCCCGCGCGATCTGAGTGTAATTTACAAAAGCAATTCTTGAGACGCGCAGGCATTGAAAGCTCGTGTGCGGCACACATTACGCGGCTTAATTGAGACGTGAGCGGGACCCTCAATTTTCATTATCTTGAATCCTCCTCCTCATCCTTGCTGAATGGACGAACGGATCTGAGACCGGTTACGCTCAGTTATACGGAGTGATTAATAAATGCTCGTATGGATTAGGGCTGCAGTAAGAGCGATAAATGTCCACGTGGGTTATATTGTCAGGGCTATCGGGATTTGGAGAGGTCGAAGACGAGAGGGTATATTAACTTTGCATTTTATGAGCGGGTGATTCTGATGAGTGATTGTTAATGATCGGATGTATCGAGGGGAATTACGTGAAATAGTTTTCCTTGTTTTCTTGATATATTCAGTTGAATATTCTCCATGTTTGCCGAAGTTTAGAGCGCAACCAAGAGTGATGTTGTCCCAAACCTGTTTTGATAACGTGTCCAGAGGTATTCCGTTGGAAGTGTCGCATATCAGTTAGACTAAGACATTAAGAACAAATAACGACACATAGTTGCGGCGGGGACTAGCGTCGTGGGTCGCTCATAGTTAGATATCGAGAGTGAAGCTGTGAGATTCTCAACAGGAGAAGTGCTCCTCAATTTGGAATCCTTAAGGCCATACGATCTTATCGATATAGATTTATGAATTATGAAAAGCTTGGTCGGATTCATATAGAGCCGTATCTCTCTTAAATTGCTACCACCGACCAAACACATAATTGCGACCGAAATCGAAGGGATGGATCGCTCATGATAAAATAGTCAAATCAGAGCTTCCAAATTCTGAGTCAATGAAGAGCTTACAATCGTATCGATTCATGAGTAGTATAGAGATTGATCATGATTCATCAAAAAACGTATTTGTTCATAAAAATAGCTATCACCGACCAGACGCATAGTTACGTCTGGAACCAGCGTGGTGGGTCGCCTATAGTTAGATATTTAGAATAAAACTGTTAAATTCTCAACAGGAGAAGAGCTCCTCACTTAGAACTCGTAAAGCCATGTGTATCTGGATAAATGAATAGCAGAGTAAATGAACGAATTTAAGATCCAATTAAGAGAATAAGTCTCTTATGAATTGATTTGAGTCTATTCAAAAGGAAGCCCTTCATGCACCAAACGAATTTTCCAATCGCCAATGTCTCGTTTTAAGAGCTCTTCGCGGAAGAATCTTTTCATTCCCCCGAGCTTATCCATTCTAAATTCCGAGACCGATAAAGAGTTCAACATAACTTACTGGCTTTGATTTTGAACGAATTTTCCCACACAACAGTATTGGCTTTAGGATATACACGGACTTCTCTGAAATTTCGATCGGATCTTCTCAAAATAATATCAACATCGAGTCTTACAAAACTTTTTGCTAGATGAGTAGGAGTGCCAGTAGCAATCACTCTGTAAGCCAGATTGCACATGAAATACTCGCGTCTCCGGCGCACTGACATTCAACCTAAACTTAGACGATGAGGCGTTACATGGGCGATTCTGCTCAAACCACTCACCACAAACCTCACACATGCATTTTGAACCGCTTGAAGCTTCGAGTTGTTTGTCTCATTCGCGATATCATACACTACTGACGCGTAATCAATTTGAGGGAAGATCAAGGTTTGGACCAATTCACGTCGCGAAGATCTCCCAAAGAAAGAAGATGTCGCAAAGAAAGGTGGGACCTGCTGACTGTACTGATTAACGTGAAACACTTGTTGGCTAGGCTGTCATTGGATGTGAGAAGATCAGTTTGCACAGTGAAGAGTACCTATCGAGTTGGACCTTTCTATTCTTAGTTTTTGACTCTTGGAAGCCATTTTCACACTCGTATCCGTCATGTTAATCAGGATTATCACTCACCATGGGTAATCTATTTTCTGGCTCTTGTGACCATCTATGCTCAAGCGAATGATATCCTCATGACAGTGAATGAGTCACTTCTATTTGCTGGTCCTCAGACCCGATTCTTGCGGCACCTATAGGTAGGCCTCCGCCAAGTATCTGGATTACCTGTGAACAATGCCCGTAACTCTCAAAGAGATTTGATTGCCATAGTAGGGAAAATGAAGCAAATCCAGTCGCGGCACTTCATGCCAAAATTCCGGCTTTAGCTTTGGCAGCAAACGATTGAAAAAATGTCTCGCTAAGCGATTCTGATTATTGCGAGATAATTTATAGCGGATAAAAGAGAGCGATTCCCCGCCGGGGAGGAGAGGAGGTACTTAAATTCCGATCAAATCAGGCTGGGGTAGCCTCCTACGCAAGTAGTGAAAAGAGAGACTGAATTTCTCAATAACTGATGTAGGACCAATGGGACGATCACATCGATAACAGTGGCTCGTTCACTCGATGGTGGAATCTCAACCAAGCATTTTAGATGCCATTCGAATGAACCGTCTTGCAAACACCTCCGTGAACGGTTGCAAGGATCATGGGCCCGCTCACAAAGCCCAAGCCTATCGAGATACGTTTGCATGATTACATTAGCTTATCAGCGCTAACAGAGTCACTCGCTCACTTTTCCTTCCGACCCTCGGTGTAATTCCATACAAACTCATATACACACCACTGCAACAAGCAATGATGCATCGTGTTCCGGTTTCCTTTCCCTGTTGCTCTTTCCTTTCAGTTTCACGTAAAGACATTGAGACAGCCACGTATACACCTCACATATCAGGGTATATGCACCATGTGCACGTCATTGTGGCTCATGTGCAAGGTCGTTTCATTGTGCTCAACCGTGTTCGCAAGCCAGTCAATCTCGAGACTTAATCAAATTATATGCCATACAGCGTTTAGACACGAGCCCAAACAAATTGTACGAGCCACTTCCCGTTCCCGTGAGGCAAGACCCTTATGAGTTTGTACATAGTATATATACGACCACCCATCGGAAATGTATGTTATATCCGAGAGCGCGCGCAGCCCCTGAGCGATGAGCATATAGTACATGGTCATTAGTTCACGCTCGGGCGCATCTTGATGGCGATGACACCCGTGTCTTTGATGTTCCTACGAGTGAAATCGCCCCTTGGCACGTCAAATCGAGCGAAAAACTCGAGAATCATTATGTTTGACCGAATAATTATTGAACAACACCCAATCAATTCTATTTACATCGTACGCAGTGTTGAATCTTCAAACCATCCAGTTACACACTCAATTTTCACGATATGGCTCGAGGGAGCTTATTTGAATAATCGTGGCAGGAAGATAAGAGTATCTTGAAGCCCATTCCTTTTGATTGTATGTGAATTTGACTATCTTAACTTCTCCGAGTGAAAGTCCATTTCACTCGGAAGTTCGAGTGAAATTTCACTCGGATGCAAGAATGAGACGCTCAAATCGAATTTTAGGTTATGTTTTGCCGCACGTTTGTTACTGATGGATCAATGCGTAGCTTACAAAGAGGAAAATAGTAGATTTCCTGCAATATTCGTTGAAAAACTGAGCTAAGAAATGTCAATATCCTCTTCCATAAGTTTTATAAATGCATGTACAGACCAATATCATATCATATTACGTACAAATTGATCAACCCTATTAATATAGGAGCAATGCCGTGCATACCGGGGAAATGTAGGTTTCACTTTTGTTATTTCTTCACCCGAAACAATAGCTACTTTTCATATTTTCATTTCCACTTACGACACGTATAAAGTTACACGGTGCATCAATTACATAACAGGGTGCTATGGACTTTAGAAGTCAATAGCAGCAGTAGCCCAGTGGAGAAGCAGTCCGTTTTACAATCAAGACAACCGAGTTCTAATCCCCGCACTTCCCAAATTACAAGAATATCAAAGTGACAATGCCGCTACAGGCGGAATAGATTTTTTCTTTTTTTCCAACCTTTGGATGGTTGATTACAATTTATTAATTTTATAGCCCGCAACGTATTGATTAAGGCGAGGCCGTAGTCCGCGGCCATCTTGAAAAAGCTAGGGAGATTAACCAGAATCCGTTCTGTGAATATCTCAAGTTTTACTTAACCAAATCCCTTCATATTTCGTATGCGTTAACAAAATGCATGTGAGAATTGCGCTATGGAGCAAAATTCCACGAAGGTAGAGAAAGAAACTTCCATGAGGAGCGCTGTACAGATGTCGTCTGCTCCTGTGGTGAGGCATGCTGTTATACTTCATTCTATAATTTTGTGATCAGCTCGTTTTTTCTCACTTTCACTCCATAGCGCAATTTTCTCAAGTTCGTAGATGATAGTAAGACCCTTATTTGTTGATGATTCTCTATAAAACTTGAGATAAATCTAGAACGGCGATGAGTTATACACGATGACAGCCATAATTTTACGTTTCTTCAAAGTGGTCAGACTGATCAGCGGGCGCGAGGCGGGACAGCAGCAAAACCGTCTGCTTCGATCATGCACGTTCCCGATCGTTGTCATCGCGGATAATATGTTGTAAGACTCGTAAGCCGCGACTTCCCGGTGGAAAGCGACGGCCCAGGTGATGACATTATATGTCATCATCGACCGGACCCGGGTCCTTTGTCGCGCGAGATTTCTGCAATCAGGCATGGTGGTGAATCTGATAGTCGTGCGCTGTCAACTTTGCAAATTTGCATGCACGAGCCCTTGAACAAATACAAAATGTAAGTGTTTTGTTTGGACCTCTAAACCAGTTCTGATCATTCTAATGATTGTAATGAAGGTTCCAATTTCAATATCCCATATCCGAGTCATTTTGAGAGATAAAGTCAGTCTTGGAATATTAAATTGGAGTTCAAATCATATCTGCTAAGATCCCTGCATTTTAGAGGGATAATTTCATGTTCAGTCATCTGAATCCATTGGGAAATACTTGAGTTCTAAAGGTTTCGTGAACAAAAGTTAGAAATTTAGTTTATCAATTTTGTTGTACTCAAGATGTATTGAATGAATACAGAATGTAACTGTTTTGTTTAATTGAGCCTCTCTGAACCAGTTCTGATCATTTCTGATGATTCTAATCAAGGTTGCAGTGCCAAAATCTTAGAATACTTGGTAAGAATAACGTATCTGGATCATTTTCAGAGATAAAGTCAGTCTTGGAATATTGAATTGGAGTTCAAATCATGTCTGCTAAGATCCCTGCATTTTAGAGGGATGATTCCATGTTCAGTTATCTGAATCCGTTGGGAATTACTTGAGTTCTAAAGGTTTCGTGAACAAAAGTTAGAAACTTAGTTTATCAATTTTGTTGTACTCAAGATGTATTGAATGAATACAGAATGTAACTGTTTTGTTTGAGCCTCTCTGAACCAGTTCTGATCATTTCTGATGATTCTAATCAAGGTTGCAGTGCCAAAATCTTAGAATACTTGGTAAAAATAACGTATCCGGATCATTTTCAGAGATAAAGTCAGTCTTGGAATATTGAATTGGAGTTCAAATCATGTCTGCTAAGATCCCTGCGTTTCAGAGGGATGATCTCATGTTCAGTTATCTGAATCCGTTGGGAATTGCTTGAGTTCTAAAGGTTTCGTGAACATAATTCAGAAACTTAGTTTATGAATTTTGTTGTACTCATCAAAATGAATTGAATAAATATAGAATGTACATGTTCTGTTTGGGCCTCTGAACCAGTTCTGATCATTCTAATAATTCTAATCAAGGTTCCAGTTTCAATATCCTAGAATACTTGGTGAAAATGGCGCATACAGGTCATTTTGAGAGACAAAGTTAGTCTTGGAAAATTGAATTGGAGTTCATATCATGTCTGCTGAGATCCCTATATTTCAGAGGGATGATTTCATGTTCAATTATCTGAATCCGTTGGGAATTACTTGAGTTCTAAAGGTTTTGTGACCAAAAGTTAGAAATTCAAACTGTGAATTTCATTGTACTCAAGATGAATTAAACCAATACAGAATGTAAGTATCTTGTTTGGGCCTCTAAACCAGTTTTGATCAATCTAATGATTCTAGTCAAGTTTCCAGTCTCAATATCCTAGAATACTTGGTCAAAATGACGCATACGGGTCATTTTCAGAGATAAAGTCAGTCTTGGATTATTGAATTGGACTTCAAATCATGTCTGCTAAGATCCCTACTGTTTTTTAGAGGGATGATTCCATGTCCAAACTTTGGGATCAGTTGAGAATTGATAAATTTGTATTTTCTGAAGTATTCCTAAAATTGAAAATTGGGGTCTCTGATGATACTTCCTTTTCCAAAGTACATGATCAGTGGCTTTCTGTTCATTCAATTTTAATTATCAAGTGAATTGAATTGCATCCAATTGCATCTGTGGTTTCCACTATAGGTACACATTATTTCCAAGGCCCCTAATATGTATGTGAGAGGGGCACAATGTCAAGACCTCTGATATTAGTATGCGAGAGAGGTACATACAATATATCCATATCCATAAAGTATATATGTATATATACATATATTCACCTTTGTAAACAGTGTTGTTGTGTGTGTGTGTGTGTGTGTTCACACACATGCATCAACAATCAGTATGTTTACAAAGGTTAGAGTGTCCGGGTGGTGACATGCCTGCTGAATCGCAGTGGTGCCACCATAAGTTACTAGGGCTCATCCCATATAGCGGCAGACTACGGCCTCGCCTTAAACGGAAATATTCAGTTTCGGTTAAATAACGTTTGGATTCACTCGGATTTCCCGAGTGAAAAATCTCACTCTTTTTTCTGAGTGAAACTCACTGGGTACCGAGTTGCCACGATTTGAATCCGAACTCCGAGTGAGATTTCACTCGGAAAAGTTAAGAGAGGAGATCTCCAAAACTACATTCATCCGAGATTCTGACTATAGTGGGCCCACCTCGTGACACGCGTGTAGTACAAGTATAGAATGTCCTCTGAATCTCCCAAATTTCATTCTAAGAAAGTATGAGGAATCAGTAGATTCTTGTTTCCAGCACTCGTCACAAGAATTCCGCGTTTCCGCAACGAGGAATGTATACTCTCTCCGTGTTCATCAAAGAGGATGTTTTTTTTTGTATTATCGTAGCACTTATGAAAATTCACATTGGTGCCGGCCGAGATTCGAACCCCGGCCTTCTGCGTTGAAGGCAAGGAGCTTATCCACGAGGCCACGGTGGCTTCATAATCAAAGAGAAGTCACTTAATAACAGTTAATCTAGGATCAACTTCCACTGGTGATTTAAGTAAGTATATACACTGTATTTTTAGTGAAAACACACTGAGATCGTGCTGAAACTTCAGTGACCTTGGGTGTTGGATGAATCCTCGTCGCTGGAGTTTCAGTGAGCATCACTGATGAATCAGTAAGATGATTATCGAAGTGAGTCGTCTTAAGGAATTATCAGTGATAATAAGTGGTATTAGAGCACTGAAATTTCAGTGAATTGTCACACTGACTCATCAGTGATGCTCACTGAAACTCTCGAAACGAGGACCGACCCGACACTCAAGGTCACTGAAGTTTTAGCATGACTTTGGAAGATATTCAGTAAAATTATATTGTACATGCGCACTGAAGTCATCAGTGGAAGTTGATCAAATGAAGTGGAGTTCAGTGACTTCTCGAGCACTGAAATTTCAGTGAATTGTCACACTGACTCATCAGTGATGCTCACTGAAACTCTCGAAACGAGGACCGACCCGACACTCAAGGTCACTGAAGTTTTAGCATGACTTTGGAAGATATTCAGTAAAATTATATTGTACATGCGCACTGAAGTCATCAGTGGAAGTTGATCAAATGAAGTGGAGTTCAGTGACTTCTCAATGATGTATACGGAAAGGGTACCCAATTTCATAGCCTCTGGGGGGAGGGGGCTTGCACAGAAGACGTCCGCACCTGAGGGGATGGTAGGGGTATTACAAAATGTGACGCTTCCCGTGGGGGGAGGGGGAAGCTGACTCGCTGTGATGTCCTCAGCGAGTTATGCCAACTTTTGAATTCTTGATCAAGTTCCAATATCATCGTTAGTTGAATAGCAATGGACACAAAATGTGAATTTCATATTTCGAATTATGTTTTGGTAGGTCTGTCACTTTCCGATCATCTCATGACCCAGGAATGACTCGGATGATGATGATGGGCAAAAAATGGAGGGGGGGGGGCGAGTTATGACGTGTGTGACATTTTTTCAGGGACGGACTCTGCTCGGATGTGACAAGGTGTGACAAGGGGAGAAGGGAAGGAGGGGTCGAAAACCCTCGAAAATCTTACGGTGATGCATTGACAAGCTGTTGTAGGCACCTATGCGTCAGGGTAGGAGGAAGTTAAGGCACATTTTTCGCGTCGGGGGCTATAAAATTACCGGATCCTCTGAATTGTAAATCCATTAGATGCCATGATTTGACCCAATTTACTTCGTTGCTCGGCTGATTTGTTTGGATATCGATGGTCATAGTTCACCTCAGCAATCCATCAAAATGATTGGAATCAGATCGACAAAGACAAAAATTGTTCACGGCAAGAGAGACCAAACCGTTAGAAATAAGAGGTTCCGCACCTGGTAATCCAGCCAACGTCCATCAGCCATCGAGTCCACCCCTCCAATTTCAGCGATCCAAAAATGTACCTATCTCCCGAACGCATGAGCACCTGCCAGAATACAAGAGGTTGGTAATAAAGGCTAATAGCGAACCGGCTACCGGCTTTTCGCGATAATTCCATAGCCCTTGGTCGAACGTTTTTGGCATCAAATATTAACTCTTTCGCGTGAGTTCGTGCACCTCTCCATACGATTACCCTCAAGACAGATAGATATATCGTTTGGGGGCCGTCTTGGACCATAAATACGCTCACTATCCGGCTAATATCCGTGTTCAGGTTAGCGAAACGAGGGTAGAAAAAACTCACTCCGCGATGAATGCTTGCGCCTTATCTGGCTTCCTTTCTCATGCACTTCGCATACGTTTGCGTGTCTTAACTTCTTCTGGTTTTTCTACTCGCGATTTCTTATCCCCGTGACGACGCTATTATGATTCTCACTTCCGTTTTGAGCTCGCATTCTCAGTGATGTACCGTGACACGATCTCTGAACTAAATCACCTAAGCAGTCTCATTAGCTCTCAAATAAGATGCGACGTGACCTGGAAGATTGCTACTATCAACATTTTTCATTGAGTGTTAATGAATTGATCTATCTTTGAATTATATCGCCTGTATAGATGTTGCTTCATCTTTCTCTCGTGAGCAGTATTATCATTTTTTTATTCCAAACAATCATTCTGCATCGAAGATTTTGAGCTATAAATCTCTCAAGAGAAAAGAGAATTGGATGATGAAAAAATCAAATTCAGTTGCTCATCCGTGGACTCTCTGACGTTGGATAACACATTCTTCACAATGGCATAATGTTGTGATTCTATCTCGGATTCTATCTTTGATCTTGATAAAATGAATTGATGCTCAATTTGAAGATTCAACTTCATGACAAGGAGCGCGTGATTTAGAGCGTTTCTCATGAACTCTTAAAGGAGACTCGCGCATGAGAAAATCATATTCATCGAGCAATTTCTCTGAACCTATTAATTCTCATTGCATGTTCTTGCACATGCAAATATCGCTTGAGCTTGTCTTAAGCCCCATTTCCGTGGACAACCTGTACTTATGCATTCAAAGTACCAGGTGGCATTTGAAATTTATTCACGAGTACACAACGCAATTCATTGGATTCACATCGACTTGCTATCTCAATCAAAATTTGTAGAAGTCGATAATTGATTCTTGCTATTGACTCACTGTTCGTCTGGAAATGAAATATTTTTAAATGGAGAACTTCAGCGGAAAATACATTTCTTTTCCAAATTGCGTCCTCATCATCATGCGATATTGCTGTTTTATATTTTATGTTGCTCCTTCTCGCTTTTTTGCATATCATCAATGTACATTCCCACGAAGTTAAAGAGGAGTGAGCTTAAAAGTGGATATTCTTGCATGGGAAAATTCAGTAACTAGTTGAATAAGCTTGAATACTCATTCGTGAACTAGCTCCATCAATTCTTGAGAGGCGATACCAGCCATTTCGGATAAAGATATCTACCATCAGAGCAAGACATAATGTCGTTATACGTGTAGTTTCAGTTATTTCGAGAGACAAGTGAAATGGTTTCCGGTCAAAAGTTTGAATTCATTCAACCGAATGACTAAAATTCCAAAGAACTCTTTTCAAATGGATAAATTCCGAGAAAAATTAGTCAAAATCTTGAATGAAAAGCAATCGTCATTGCTAAAAAAACGAGTGGAGAGAATCTGTTCATTAGTATCTGAACTTTATCTGATTCACTGAGATTATTCTTCACAATATGGAGAATTGGAATTATTTTGATACTTTTGTGTCGTGCAGTCAGACTGTATGTATGAAATGATGGATTGGATGAAAAGATTCGATAGAATTAATAATACTCCGATCATAGTCTTGTCTTACTCAATTATCACATCACATTCTTTTTTTTTATTTTTATATTCATTTTTTTATTAATATCCAAGACTTAGAGATCCATTACAAGATTCATTAGCCTTGAAAATGAATAGAAAGATGCCTTAAATACAAATTCTATGGTTACAAAATCAATTCGCATGACTACAAAAATTTCAGTACAAATCTACACGCATCAACGTTGGGCTCATGTAGTATCGACATTTTCATAGGAAGTTACACAGACAAACTCTTCAGCCGCTATATCAAGAGGCGCGATAGCGCCTCGCTGGCGAGTATGAAAAAAAAAACCAAGCGAGGCGCCGTGCCTACTATACATTGAATTGGGGTATTTTAACCTCTCACTTTTTTTTCAACACGCGCTACATTTCTGGAGAGATTGAAACTGGCCTTTTTCTTCTTTCAATGAGTGCCCGTTATTGCGAAATATGAAACTGCATCATGGTTTTTAGATTTTTTTGAGCTTCTGTGTACTTTTTTTTTGATCGCGATTTTGAGGGTGGCTGTAGCCTCAACTATTCGATTTCTTCGGACCAGGTAATTCGACTCGAGTCATCTCGAACTATATCCGCTGTCACATGCAGCGGCGATAGCGCCTTGCTGGCGAGTATGTAGCAGATGGCGTTATTCCGCTTTTGATGACTATTTTGATTATATTATGTAAAGATAACAGCAGAGATTGAATGCCAATTGATGCCAATCGTAGCACCGCCTGCAGCGAGCTTGTAGAAATCAGCTCTCATCGTTGCGGAAATAAGAGACACCCTCGGAGACACCTATTATTGTGGGTTTTTCTGGAGTGATATTAAGAATAATAGGCCAGAATGTGTGTCATTCTCGCTGTTGTGCAGTGTCAAGAGTTGATATTCAAAAATATTTGGAGAATTTTGGATTTAATCGTGAGAAAAAATGAGTGCCAGTATCAATCTACATTTCAGCAGTGTATTGACTTTCAGAATACTTCAAACAGACCCAACTCTGGAGCTATAAATTGTGCATTTCAAAGAAAAGTTGATCAACCACTCTAGTTGAAATGAAGTGTGCAACCAATAGAATATCCTTCGAAGTGCTTTTCGTGTCTTAATATGAACCTGTCAATGTCCAACACATTAAGAGGATACGTCTCTCACATCTATATGTTGTGAGACAGGTCAGTCAATTGACGACTGTCGAAGAACAGTTGTTGTGATATATAAGCACTGATATTTTGTACTGCTATGGTTACTTTTGAATATCATATGTCTATTGCGTAATACTCTAATCCAAGGTCTCAGCTAAACTCTTACTCATATCACATATGGTATATGGATTTGACTTTCTTGGCGTTAATTTCTGAATAGGATTAGAAAGTTGTACAGGGTTCACTTGTTTCATTAAGAGTATTACGGAGAAAGAAAGGCACATTTATGCTCTTGGTGGGAAGTGGTAAGTTCAAATTGAAAAAATGATTAGTTGAGGAGTCAATCACCAAACAAACTGGATCCATACATCTATCTGGAAGTATCTTGAGGATCATTTCATCAGAAAACTTAACACATATCACATAATGCTATTGAATCTTCATTTCCCTCAGAATGAGTTCGCACGGATTGCTCCAACTTCTTGATGTGTTACGAATTACCAATGTGCTACATGAAATTTGTTTCAGATTTTGGTCCTTGGGAAATGTTGGACAACAGATGTATAAGTGTCATGATTCTATGTTTCATTTATCAATTAGTTATTAGTTATTCACTTTGATAGTTAGCATCCTCTCTTACTGGAGAGTGGCCGAACCAGCTCATGTGGGGTATTTCCACAATCTAGAAGTTCTTCGGATCCAAAATATTCTCTTGCAAGCACCATCACAAGTAGATTAGGAGTCTTTGCATCAACCCAAGTCAATTTTATGAACTCATTCCAAGTCCTGCTATCATAAATACAAGGTTTTACTTCTCCAGATTTTTCTTTGCTCATGATCAAAAAATACTCATCTTGGAATTAAGTACACTAGTGTCAATTAGGAGAATGATTTCTATGGATGAGATGCATGGAAGTTTTTTGTGTTTCCCCACATGCTACTATTTACAGCATGTTTTTCAATCTAAGAATATTCAGTCATTACTATAGCCAAGTGTTGAAATCTCCCCCCCCCCCCCCCACTTCACTTTTTCCAAAAACTTGGCGAGTATGGCCATCCTTTCCCCCTATCACTTCATCTGGGATCAAAAATTGAATTTCAACTCTTGAGGGTCATGAAACCAGGGGAAACATGTCGAGTAACTATTTGACAAAATTAAGTAAAATTTAAACATGAAAAAAATGGTGAGAGTATGAAAAATATTAATTTCAATTCTTGAGAGCCGTGAGATCAAGAAAAGTATGTCGAGTAATTGTTTTGCAAAATCTGAATGTGAAGCGCATGGAAAAGGATTGATTACATTACGATTTGACTTGCTCGGTAATTTTGACTCAACTTGAGTTACTCACCATCTCTACTGAATTTTAAACTAAACCGATCAATGCTAGATTGAATTTTCTGGTTCCCTTTTCTTCTTAATGGTCTGAATGAATTATCATTTTCATTACATTTCATAGACGAAGGAGATGGTGAGAAACTCAAGTTGAGTCAAAATTACCGAGAAAGTCAAATCGTAATGTAATCAATCCTTTTCCATGCGCTTCGCATTCAGATTTTGCAAAACAATTACTCGACATACTTTTCTTGATCTCACGGCTCTCAAGAGTTGAAATTAATATTTTCATTCTCTCACCATTTGTTTCATGTTTAAATTTTACTAAATTTTGCTAAATAGTTACTCTACATGTTTCCCCTGATTTCATGACCCTCAAGAGTTGAAATTCAATTTTTGATCCCAGATGAAGTGATGGGGGGAAAGGATGGCCATACTCGCCAAGTTATACTTTTGAAAAAAGTGAAGTGGGGGGGGGGAGGAGTTAGATCTATACGCTGTTCATCATACAATGAGCATTGCCAGATAACATGGTCAAGGTCCTCATCACTCTCATTACATCGACATCTTGCCCTATCTACGAGATTGACTCTAGCTAAGGAAGCTGCCAAATTATAATGACCAGATCTACAACGATTAATCATGACGATCAGATCTCGGGGAAGAATTAAACTGTGGAACCAAGGTTTCGACTCTAGTTTATAAAAGGTTTGGAAATACAATGTCCCTTTTTCTCCTGCTAACTTGTCAATGGAGCTATGTGTATTAACGAACATTGAGCTCTTGAATATGCGACGGAGAACAGTATACGGTATGCAATTATTCATACAAGGATCTGTTACTAACAGGCTAGCTTCTTTAGCTGTACTATCAGCTAATACATTGCCAATAATGCCGACATGTGAAGGTATCCAGTATAACTCGATTGTACAGTTTGTTCTACTGCAAAACTCTAAGTACTTTCTTTTAATTTCGTAAATAATGGGACTAACTTTAATGTTGATTTGGTTACTGCTGCGAGCTTGTAGAACGCTAAGCGAGTCAGTCAAAATGACTATATCCTTATCCAAATTGTCTAAAGCTATGTCGAGGGCAATATTGATGGGTATGCTTTCTGCACTAGAAATATAGGCGATTTTATCAATGTTTTCCTTTATGAATAGGTTCAGGGATGGGCAAATACACGAGCTTCCAACAGAGGGAAAGTTCTCGCTTTTGCTGACATCCGTATCTATAACATACTTGCTTTCCAAATTCATCAATGATTCAAGTGCAATATCAGGGTCGTTGCTACCCTGGGCCATTTTCCCAACAAAGCTGTCAAAAGGGATTGTTGAGACTTGAACTTTATAATCATAATCGTGTGGGCTGAAATTCTCGGCAGTGTGATAGTGCAAATCGGAATTTAAGAATTCAGAGATGAATTGTTCAAACAAACTCTGCCGTTTGTACTTCGGATTCTTGAGAAAATTTGTATACAACTCTTTGATTGTATTGGAAACGGCAAGAGCATTATAACTTTCGACAGATGAGTTATAAGCATAATTTTTGACAGATGCGACATACAAAGAAATCTAGTTCTTTCAACAATCAGAGGTAATTTAATCTCAGCTAATAGGTCATTTATTCGCGTAGTCTTTCTAAGGCCAAGAGCTGGCCGGATTGCTGCATACTGTAGGCGCTCTAGTTTTTGCGCTTTATCTTTGCAAGTTGGGAAGTAAATAAAGGATCCATAATCGATCCTGGAGCGCACGAAGCTTTTGTAAAAAACGAAAAGGGTATTGGGATCAGCCCCCCATGAGATTCCTTGCAGATATTTAATTATATAATCGTCGCTCTATACGAGTTTTTGATCACTTCGTTGATCTGGGGAGTGAAATGAAGATTAAATTCAAACAAAATGCCCAAGAATCTAGCTTTTTTCTGAAATTTAATGACAAGATCATTCATCTTAATTCCCGATTCCCCGGAAAGAACACCTAGATTATTGAACTCAACAAAGGCAGTTTTGTGACTAGGAAGCTCAAGCCCAAGCTCGAGAAGCCTACTCCGTGCTAAGCTTATGGCTCTTTCTAAGAACTTTTTATCATTAGAGTACAAGAAGATGTCATCAGCAAATTGAGGAATTGAGACTATTCGAGGTATATCACTAACAATACCAAGAACACTTATAATGAATAGAATAAGGCTCAAAACGCCCCCTTGAGGAACAACTTTGAAAGAGAATCGGAGGTTTTCAGAAAAATCAGTGTGAATTTCTCTCCTGCAAGTGAGAAACTTGACAAATCTAACAAGCTGGGAAGGGCACCCGAATTCAGCCAGTTTTTTTAAGAGAACGTCGCTGAGCACGCTATCAAAAGCGCCTGATACATCGAGAAAAACCGAGTAGAGTGACTTCTTCTTCCTGAAACTTTCTTTAATTTTCATTCCCAAGTTTATCAAATTGTCAGTACAGGATTGCCCTTTTCTGAAGCCAGTTTGTGTTTTTGGTAGAATTTTCTGCGTTTCAAGATAATAAATTGGTTTGTTCTTGATCATACATTCTAGCAACTTACAGAGCACTGATGTGAGCGCAATAGGGCGGAGAGTTCCATCGTGTTTCTTAATGAAATGTGTGAAGGTTCTTCCCCAGTCCTCTGGAAAATCACCAATTCTATACATTTCATTATATATGTCTAGAAGGATGAGATGGTGTTTTAAGGGGATTTTCTTGATGGCTTCATAATCAAGACTATCAGTGTCAGGAGCTGATTTTGCCTTACGTGAAAACAGAGCTAGATTAATTTCTGCATATGTGAAGTCTGATTCCAAAAAATCATCCTTCTGACAGGTTGGAATGGAGGTGGGATCAGTGGAGACCCACGGAGGGCAGAGCTTGTCAAATGGAATTTCTTTTTCCTCATTCTGTAGATTTTCTGAGGCAATGGGTGGATTAACATTCACCCATTTGTTCTTCAAAAGTTCTGAAGTTTTCCACACGTATTCAGTATTCACTCTCATATTCAAAGATTGGTCGAATTCGCGAAAATTGGCTCTTTTCTTCCTTTCAAAAGTTTTGCGTGCAATGGCATCAAGGCGATTATACTCGATGTGGTCTGAAAGTTCATCGGTATCATCCCATCTTTGGAAGGCAGCCTCTCTCTCGTCCCAAACTCTTTGAAAATCTTCGTTCCACCAAGGGACGGGGTTTCTATATATGAGATGCATTACTCACATTCTACATCACATTCTTCATCGTAAAAATGAGTTCAATTTGTCCTTGGTTGAAACCTGTATGAGATCAATGAGCGATTGGATCTACTACCTAGCAACGTTATCTGTTAGGTACAAGGTCAAAATTTCTTTGGTCTCAGCCCACGAGTGCCGTTTTGTTAGTTTTCCCGATCGCTGTCATAGAATGGGACATTGGATTACCATAATCGGTGTATGAAACTTGAGCAAAAGAAGTTCCTCCTCTCAAACTGATGAGTTTCAAACTAACTTCGGATTACAGCATCCTTTTGATCTTGGATGAACTAAACTGATATGAATCATTTTATTCTCATGAAATTCATCTTGAGTGATAATGATGCAAAGATTATTCTTGTTATTGTTTTACATAGAAAATCTGAAGCGAATTTGTTCAGATTCAGTTTAGAAAACGCTACCATCACGAGGAAATTGTCGATCGAATCAATCGGAGCATCAAAAGATTGGAGCCGTGTAATATTTTCTCGGATGATATATAGTCGATAAAGAGTGTAATTTTTGTGTTGTACCACAGACTTCAAATAAATAACCAGAGCCCGAATTATATGCAAAATGCATACCACCTGGGTTTTAACGTGCCTCAAGGGACCAAAGAAAATTGCTCATTATAACCGATGCTCGTTATATCTGAGGTTCAAATTACGTTAGAATTGACTTACACCTTCCCTGATTGGAGATTTCTTTTGTGGCTCTGGGTATATATACCGTCAAATTGGGTAATTTTGGTACAAATTCGGTACATTATATTTCGTTTGGCTAGGCATTCCTATATACATTGACAAAACCCACTCCTATTAGGAGTTAATCAAAAGCTTACAGTCTCAGTTCTTGATTGACGGGCTACAAAGTTCATTTTGATGTATCTAAGCAGGAGCTCTTAGCGGTTTCGAAAGTGTACCAAAGGTAGACCCCGACCGTGCAATTGTGGTACACTCACAAGATATTCCAATTCTACCAACCACTATGCAAGTGAATGAATGGCAATCGTTCAGAAGCCTTGTTCTAAGATGTTTGAAACATTCTAAAACCTCATTGACCATCTCTCGACTCAAGATGAGTCAAAATGAGCTGTCATACAGAAGTATACTGGAGCTAACCCAGCTTAATGCTTCTTACCCACATTGGGGTAACTTCAGTACACTTTTTCATGATTTTTCCTTTGTTTTTTTTTTTTCATTAAACCTCCAAATGCTGTAAATACCCCAATGTCACGATGGTTTCTCCAATATTATGATGTATGTGGTCGAAATGTAGCGTTATTCACCTGGAGTCCGTTCCGGAACAGTTTTTGCCAACTACACTAAATGGACCGCTGCTAAATCAGCCTTTTCGGAAAATGTTTCAATAAACGACTACAATCATCTACGCGGTATCTACGGTGGCTCAACTCATTGTTCGTGTGTGTGTTAAGAGAAGAGAACAGATTTTAGAGCGACAGAATCATTTACCTTGCCGAACGCAGCTCTGGTGTCCCAAAAATTGCACCAACTGTACCGAAGCTAACCAATTCGACGGTACATAGATGGATGCATCATTATGTACTGATTTTTGCGATGGTAAATATACTTATTTGAGAATCGCTCGAATTCTCACTCTGATTATCCCTCTTGATGAATTCTGTTTTGATAGGTGTGAGGCATACAGATATCTGCTCGGTTTGGAAACAGAAAACTTGTCATACAAAATGCAGGAAAATTTTATTCGTTGATGATGAATTTCACGATAACAATCAGTATTCTTATTTTGAAGGAAAAAAAGGAGCGTGAACGATTGACCAGTAAATACTCCATTCATCTCAATCCACACCTTTGGATACGTACTCCAACAATTCAAAGGTGTCAATGAGGCCCTTTGCTGACCAGCCCCCAAACTTTTGATTCCCGATATTGTCTGATGTCCCTTTTTCAAACTGACCAGAGTATTGTCTGGTCCCGACACTCGTAAGATCTTTTCTGTACGAAATCTGTCAACGTTGTGGCAAGCTCAAAATCATCTAAAATGAGTAACAGTAGACCACCTGGAAACGTTGAATGCGTACTGGATCAAGCAATCCGGAAGCTAATCGCTTTTTTTCGTTGACACGGCTCTTCAAAGCCAAATAATACAGCTTATACCTGTCTTTTGCCTCATTTTCCCACTTCGATGACTGGCCTATTCGTTTTTCATCTCTCCATAGTGAATGGGCCGGCACGTGTTCTCCAATATGATACCGGATGATCTCCTCATACAAGTTTGTTCGCAAATAGGAAAACGGATCACGTCGATATATAGTCTTTTTCATTCAGTATGATGTACATTGAAGCTTTGAGTGGGCGGTTATGCACATTGATGCATTGACCATTGCATTGGGCATACAAATAGTACTTCAGTGACCACTGAATGAGCTGAGTTTTTGGGATTAAGTGAGCGAAATCTGGACGCGATGCAGAGCTGAATACGCGTATTATGACTGCGAATAGAATTTTTCTAAAAATGTTGTCCATTGGTTCTGAATTTTCCGGATGGCTATTCAGACTCTCTATGTTTCGAGTGACCGTGGCAAATATTTTGCTCTATGCGTTTTGAGTGCATGTCTTCTTTGTGGCTCAAGTGAACTGTTATTGTAGATATTGCGGTAATCATGAAATATATCCTTGAATCATTACAGATATTGAATATGCTTATCCAGTGTCAGATTGTATAAATAATCCTGATTATCAATTTAGTGGATATTTCGACTAATCGATACGAATAAGGGGTATATTCGAATTGTTCATAAGTGACCCAGCCATCATGAATACAATAATGGAAGGAATCTACTTCAACGACAGTGTCGGTGCTGATTTTCCAGAAATCTGATACTCCGATCAAACTCTCTTTTTGAAGTCTCTTGCTCCAATTTTTCACTGAAGATATTCACTGCCTCTTACAATTTTCAGAATGTCTCATAGTTAGACAACCGATCGAGTGAAATCTTGGGTTTGACCAAGTCTCTAAGTTTGTATTCAAAGCACTATGGTACTAAAAGCTTTCATCAAATATTCTGAATCAGCCTAAAAATTTGGTTATTGGACTTCACGAGTAATCATCTATGACGGTACTACTGGTCAGCTTCACAAGATGAGGATCTCATAACCCAAGATTCGGAGAGCAATTCAAGGCTACCGACTTAGATATCCTCAAATCGATTCTTAAGAATCCAACATTGCAATGCAACTCAAAGTTCTGAATGTTTGTTTCACATCCAACCAAATTTGGCTGATTATGACATTCTATCGATCAAGACGTATTAATCGCTACAACCATCTTCCATTGAGAGGAAACGGTTAAAACAAATTTTCTCCAAATGCCTGAATCAGATCTGTTCACTTTTGCGATGATGAAATCGAAAAAATGAAGACAAAGCTGCTCAATAAGTATGACTCAAAGATCACGAATGAGAAAGACATAATTGGTCCTATATGCTAAGATGGGTTGATATGCATTAGCTTCTTCGTTTTTGTCATATATTTTATAATAAGCTTAGTCAGAGTCACTTGAATTCGACATATCATAGAATAACCTAAGAATTCTTCAGGTGAATTGTATCATCCCACATTGTGGAAGCACCCAAAGACATCGATAAACATCATAATCCTATTGGCTGTGATGTGAACCCAAATGTTTCTCATCAGGATCAGTGCTCTTGAATGTAAAGGATCGTCTATTAATATGTCAATCGATGCCGCTCTATTCCAGTCAAATTCGTACAATGTATTCCTGCATGGGACCCCTCACGAACCACCATAGGCTTATTAGTTGAGACAGCTCATCAGATAGCATCTGGTGGCGGTCACAAAGATATACCCTATGGTATCCCCATTCCCTCTCACCGCATCTTGTTGCGTCCCATTGAAGGTAAAGATGAGAGAATATCAACGGGGCTCAGGTTCAGGTAAGTATATTACATGGCAAGCGCTGATGAAGAGCCACGCGACCACCAGTGTGAGACCAAAATCTGATGACGAAAACGGTGGACCATTCAGAGATCATGGATAAGGAGGAATATGAAAGAACGAAAAAGAGAAACATTAAGTATACATATTAGGAAGGAGAGGGCTCTCGTGCGTGAGAGATAGTATAGAGGTGTGTCAGCATATGAAAAAATGTGTGCGTGTGTGTGTGTAAGGCAGAAACATGAAAGAGATCTGTAAAGATGAATGGAAAGACTGAAGGATTCTGAATGAAATTTCGAATTGCATTCCGGTTCTAAGCTATTTTTGGTCAGCTCTTCTCTCAGTGTGTTTTATAGTATACGATGACATTCGAAGTATTTTAGGATTGATTTTCTCCTTTTCCGCAGTGTCTAAAACTGGATTATTGATGAATGAGAAAATTTGTTCCGTCTTATCGAAGGAACCTTAACTTGATCCATAAAATATGGGCTCATACCACGAACATTAGAGCTACATGACTGATCAATAGTTTGTATGCAACTAAGAATGAAAATTCCAGAGTAGAAAAATCTATTCCTGCAACCTGGTTGATCCGAAATGACTTCAATTTGGCTCATTTGCTTGCTGTTCCCAAGTATTTCAAGTATTTTTTTTTGGTTTTTTTGCTGTGTCACAATGGGTTCTCGCCAGAGCAATTTTTGGGAAAACTCATGAAATTTGGGTCAACTTTCAAACCTTTGCAAGTTATTCATAAGTTCATGGATCACGATGATCAAAAAAAAAAAAAAAAAAACACGTAGAAATATAACTGAAGAGCTTCAAAATCTGTTCCTGTGAGTTATCGTAGGTTGTTTTTGGCCCGAGCTGCGACTATTCTTGAAAAGGAAGATTTCTGTCGAATAGTGAACCAGTCGTTGAATGTTCATGGAGAAACTCATATCTATACTGGAACGGGCACTACTCCTAGTTTCTCCCACAAAAAATTAGGAGGAAGTTGTCAGAAATCAGGGAAATATTACCGTGAGTCCGCTTTCCTGATTCATCATGAATTTTGGGACCCGTCTTCGAGAGTGATCTTCTTTTACAAGAACAATCACAGTCTGGACCAGGAAAGACCTAGAATAACTTCCACAGAAGGGGTTCTGGAGCTCTCAACTTCTATTTTCAGATGCATTTCGAATCATTCTGATCCATCAACTTATGTCTGATTTGCAAAAATCTGAGTGTTAACCAGATTTTTTGAATTTTTCAAAGAATTAGACTCGACCTACCGAAAACCTAAAGTGTCACAAGAAACTATCCACTAAGAGTCCTTGAAATACTTGGAAAGCTCCGAAACAAGCTAAATTGGAGTTGTTTCGAACCAACGAGGCCACAGAAATCGAATTTTACTACTGCTTGCTTGGTCGGTAGTGTATGTTTCCAGTAGGGAGGGTAGAAAGCCTCCCTAGTTTCCAGTTTCCTGGTCAGCACTTTCACTGCTGGGATTCAAAAACACTTGGTTTAGGAAGATTTTCTCCAGACTGATTGAATTTTAATTAGAACGGGATTCTTCTTATAACATTATACGAGACTCGATACGATATGAATCCTGCGTCGCAAGTCCCAAAAACCACTCCATTGAATTCAATTACTGGCGGAGCTAAATACACATTGCCATTTTTCCTACGAATAGACGATTCAATGGATGTCGGGTACAAATCACAATGTACTTCATGGCCCCACCCAACGACTCTACCCAAAGTATCATGAAAGCATGTTTCTGTTCTTGCATGCTATTATGGAGAAACTTTTCATTAATGTAATTTATTAGGGTCAGTCTGGAATGAATGTTTTAGACAGACATGGACGAATTGCCGACTCCCAAGTCTCATTTCTCTCGTGAAACCCAAAAAACATATCTCTTCATTATCAAATAATTTTCCACAATATTCAGCGCTCAGCGTTATTCGCGGATATTCGGGTGCGATGTCGTCGATTTTGATTGATAGGAATCGGTCCATGCAAAGAGGCACCTTCAGTAATCGAGGCCTCCGTAAATTAAATGTGATTTGGATATGATTTCCGTAAATGGAATGTCGCTTATCTTGCTGCGATCTGATTCATATGTTTCGATTGGTATTTAACAAAAATTTTGTGCATAATCCAGTTTAATCACAATTATTCTCACCTTGCAGCCGTGATTGGATTGAGAGTATTCAGTTTCGAGGCTCATTCAGAAGTAGAGAAGGTTGTTCTTCTTTTCGATTTCACGAAGGACCAGAATAGGCATGAAAAATGAGTACAAGCAAAGAGTCGACTGTCGACTACCCAAAGACTTTGCAGGGTCAAATTTGAGAGCTTCTGCTACCACCATATGCGTGTCTTACGGTGGGCGCAGATCTTCTTTCACGATAAGCTTACAAAACTATATCTTCACAAGGCGACAGAAGGAGTGAAAGATAGAGAAGAGAAGGTAAACGACAGCGGTGACAACGACGCCGACGTTGACTTATATTCACAAGGATCAGGAGACAGAAGTAGTGAATACCGGACTCAAAGAAGGTAAGATAAAGTTAATAGCTTTATTAACTGTGGGAACCCGACAGCCACGCACCAATTCAGATGAAATCGCGCCTGGTGTATTATAGACCGATGAGATCCACGCGTACGAAATTTAAATCAGATTCGTCACGCGACATTTTCTTCTAAAAAAGTCCCAAGACTAGACTATGCCATCAGAAAGGACTTACAAGCCAAACTGACCTGTTCCTGGTCTATAAGAGCTCCAAAATAGTGTGGTGACGACGATGCAACAACTTTGTACCGTATTTAAGATGTATGTAAAAACTTGTGAGAAGGTCGCCTTCTAAGAGGTTGACACATTTTTTCTCCCAATGTCCGGGGCTATTTGGCTTGTCGTGTCTGGCCATCGGGACTATTCGTGTTAAAGAGCTCTAAGCTGACTCTATTATGCCTGCGTATGATAAAATTTCGTTTCGCGGAACCAGTGGTGATGGATTTAAATGAGTTTTGCAATCGTGAAATCCAGAAAGAGAGGTTATGGTAGAATACGGAAGCGCCAGTGCCGAAAAAGATGTCAAGATTAGAGAATTTTGTTAGGATTAAGAATCGTTTCTGCGTTAGGGGGCGATATACATCGCCAAGCAGTGGAGATTCTAGTGAATTGGAGGATATCCCATTGCAAACTGTCGATTTTTGTGATTCGTGTAAGTTCTTCTTGTGCAGAGTGTTCGACCACAGTGACATCAAATGGTTCTGAGGACTTTGAATCTCCATGCTTCCACATTAGCACCGCACTGAAATCATAGCAACAGACTCTTTCAAATTCGACATTTCTATATGCTGAATGGACAAGCTCGTTAGATGGCACAAATTAATCTTTTCGATGGATAAATTGGATTGATTTATAAAATCGAGATGAAATTGAGCTTCTTATTCATACCTTATGTCCGATGAAATTTTTCTCTCGGCATAGCCATGCAGATCTACTATCGCATAATATCACGCAACCATGTTGCAATGATGGAGGTTGTCTCGATGATCTCGGAGCGTGATCTCGGAAATTTTAGCCCCCTTGAATGCAAAGCTACACTCACTGCAGAAGACATATGGGCGTTTCTCTGGAACTTTTACACCTGCTGGAATACAGCTATGGATAATGATATTAGGGAGCAATCAAATCTATCGGTCCCGATCGAAGTGAAAATATCATCATCCGAGTCCCAAAATGAGACATCTTTGGCCTCTGTATGATCAGAAGAAGTTGATTCATTCTAGCTCATTCAAAGAGAGAAAATGTGGGGAAGATCCTGTGGAAATACTTGGTACTCTCGGGCGGTCTTACGGATATTCTGGTGATGCCGCGCAACTTTTCGGGTTGATTCAAGCTGCATTTGGTGGATAATATATTGAAGAAGAATGACTCAGAAGCGCGATGGTGTGCTACCAATTCAGCCAAAACTGTATGACTTTGAAAATTGTGAATAAAAAATCAATCATGTCCCGTTCAACTCAAAGATGATTACGCCAAGCTCCTGCCGTGACTCTGAACGCAATTTCGGAATGCGTATCTAAAATAGATGCAATTGCGAATATTTTGCGACGAGTCTCATGTTGGTGCGATATTCCTGTCTCGAATACGGCCGTTCTGAAGTGAAATAGAAAAAACGTGACTCATGAAAAAAATTCAGTTTTTCTCATCCCACATTGGCGGATCGAGCTGTATGTTGATAAAACCAATTGTGACCGGATACCCTGACCTTACGAAGCTGGAAAAATCCCAAGGCGTTCGTTGAAATTGTCAATCTTGCCAAATAATTGCTTAGGAAATTCTGGAAAATCGACGAAAAACAACTTTGAGTTCGACTTATTAACGTGATTTTGTCGATGCCACTTACTCTATATGAGTTCCAATAGTGGATTTGTAACTCTCAATACTACACAAATATGTAAGCAAAAGGTCCCAGGTGTGAGTTGAGCGGTTTTCATTTTTCATTTTTCATCGATTTCCAGCAAAGTGCAAAAGTTCCAGAGAAACGCTCATATATATGGTTTGAGATCAGAATTATTAGTATCGCAGGTTAATGCTCATCTTCTCAGACGTTATCAATGATGCGACGAAATTATTAAACTAATGGATAATGAAGTTAATGATACAGAGAACACGAATCCTGTGTGCTCATGATCTCAGACCCAAAGTGCAGGAAACAAGCTTATTTGTCGTTGACGGAGCTATATAACTGGTAACCGTTATGACGAATAAAACTTTTGCAAACTCTTGTCGTGATGTTGTTACGTCTAAAGCACATGATTTCATCTACGAGCATCACGACGAGAGAGATGATTGGATGATTGACATTCATTAAATTGCATTCTGAACCTTCAATTTCTATTCTGTAATGATGATCAGTCGTACTTACGATTGCTGGATCAGTCGAAATTGTATCCAATCGTCCCATCCATTGCCTTGGATTCCGTGGAAAGATTAAATTATGGGAGTAAAGCCCATACCCATCACAGAATCGTTCTTCATTTTTATCATTCTGCGATGGATCAATCATTTGTTATTCACGTAAAATATATCCTCAGATGATAAGTCGAACAATTACAAGCTCGCCAAATTAATATGGGTGATGATATATAACACCTGATTAATCAATCGAGATCTTCCAAACTGATACCAATTGATTAGATCAATAATGGTCAATTTAGCCGTTACCTTCGATGCTGCAATATGTATCCATAATGATGAGTATTCGACTAAAAAATACATGTTTGTATGACTCCTATTGAAAAAATAGTCTCAAGAGTATAACATTTGATACTCTGAAGATAAAGTATCAGGACCGACCAACTCTGCATACCTTACGTTCGACTCCTATGGAAGCCATGGTTACTAGATTTTGAGCATATAAAAGGGCCAGATCTGGGCATTTAACAAAGTATCATTCGAAATGTAACAGCGGTAGATGTGTGAGGCAATGATCAGAATTTGGAGGTCCAAATGGTTACAGCAAAGCCCTCACCAGAAGTTGATTGCATTCCGAGGTTTTCTCTTTTTTAGTTCTTAGGTCATAATAGTTCCCTCATCAGGGTTGTAATACAACGACATGAGGTACAGAAAGTGGTCTGAACAGTTTTCAACAACTCCTCCCATTCGGGAGGACACATAGTATTTTATTAAAGCCGATCCAATGCTCAGAAAAATTGTGGAGAATAAAGCAGATTGTTATACGTTGAAGATTTATTCTATGTACTACCGGTCAATAGTTTGTGTACACCCCCAAAAATGAAAAGTCCAAACTGGAAATTTCAAAACGGTTTCAGCTCAGCTCATCTTGTTGTTTTTCCAAGTACTTTGGGGACTCTTTTTGGATTTTTTCCTGTAGCACAACAAATTTTGGTAGGTCGAGTCAAATCCTTGGGGAAATTCCGAAAGATTCATGGAAATTGGGTCAACGCTCACACCTCTGCAGACCAGACATGGGTTCATCGATCGGGAAGATTTGAGTGCATCTAAAAGTAGAGGCTAGGAGCTTGAAAATCCGTTCTCAAATGTTATTCTGGGTCATTTCTGATCCGAGCTGTGGCTGTTCTCACAAAGGAAGATTTTTCTCGAAAACTGGATCAATCATTGAGTAATTACAAATGGACTCACATTTGGAGTATAGAATAATCACTGTTCTTGGTTCTCTGCGCCAATAATAGAGGAAAATCTAAGAAAAGTAGAAACATCCAACTGTGAGCCAGATTTCCTCACATTGTAAATTTTGGGACTCTCTTTCGAGGCAAATCTTCCATCTCAGAAACAGTCCTAGCTTGGAGAAGAAATAACGTAGAATGATCCCCAGGAACGGATTATTAAACTTTTGCCTGTTACTTTCAGATGGTCTTCGAATCATTCCGGTTCATCAACTCATGTCTGACTTGCAAATGTCTAAATGTTGACTCAGTTCTTGTGAATTTTCCCAAGAATTCAACTCAACCTATTCAGAAACTCTCATGCCGCAGGGAAAAGCCCACAAAAAGTTCTTGAAGAACTTAGAAATAGCTACGAAGTTAGCTAAGCTAGAGTCGTTTCAGACCAATGGGGCTACAGAAATCGAAAGTCATCATTTGCACTCTTCACTTTTTGTTATATACTACGATAAACTATTGATCAGGAGTGTACAACTAACGTTCGGATAAAAATGTGACATTTGACATCATTAGAGTACTTATAACTCTGTTCTGACAGAATCCACTCCTGCCAATCAATAAAGTTCTATAAATAGAATTATCAATGACAAACCAATTACGTGCTCACTCATCAATTATATGTTTTGTACTCAAGCTCAATACAGAGAAACAGTCGACGCGTACCACAATTTTTCCCGCCATGATTAATTGATACGGCACATTATACGTCGATAGGGTGATCGAAGCGATATCGCAATAAGCGCAAGTATATGTAGATCGATGATATCAGTTTTACGCGTAATTGCGCGTGTCAGGGAGCCACAGTGTGGTGACGCCCGATTCGAGTGCTTTCACGCAAACTCCAACATACGACCTTCTATTGTATCCATCGTCCTATGCGTGCACTCGAGTGCTTTCATTTCAAGCAGTCCTACATAACCAACATGTATATGTATAGTGTGAGAAAAGCACAACAGCGATTCTCGAGTGTCCGGGTTGTCCTTTTCCCGCAGCTCTTCTGGATTCTCCGATCTTAATCTACCTGCAGCCATGACAAGAAGTTGATTCTTGCTCTGGTTCTGATAGATTGGTCAGTTACCAGTCTCTGTTTGGTATGATGATACTTTGAATTCTTTGAATGACTCGATGAAAAGGAATGCATATGTCGCTATGTCTCTTTGGAATTTCAAGCACCTTAGGGTGAGATCAAAATTTCTATGAGAACCTACTCCGACTTGGGGAATGGTAGAAATATGAGCATAATTTGGATGATGAACACGTTACTGAGCGGAACATTTTTGAAATTTCGGTATGATCAAATGAACACAGGACTGAGTAAATGAGAACATTCTTGTTGCAAGTGAATGCATGAAAAGCGAAGATTGGAACAGGGTGAGATCTTGGGAAGCGAAGGAAGAAATGCGAAAGATGGTTCGGAGTATAATTGCCATTCTCACGGAGAATGTGTATTCTGCACCAGTCTCAGAATCGGATGAGGCGAAAACGATCTGCCATATAAGTTGTAAATGAATAAAGCCATAAAAACTCATTTCGTGTTTGTATTTGCCAATGTCTGCTCTTTAGAGCCATGAAATTGAATTGAGCATTTTGTATTTCTTATTTTACTACATGTCCATTCTACACTAAACCGCCGGCTCTGAATTTGGGCCTTTGTGAGAAACCACCTCTTCAAAGACCATCAAAACTCAAGAAGACAGCTATGGATACGAGTGATCATTCGAAAATTTGACTCCTATGAGAAGTGCGATTGATTATTTTCTTCAGTATCATTCATCAAACGAAACCCTCTGTATGAATGTGAGAATGTTTATCATAAGTGATTTTGGTAGATTTTTTCGTCCTTGATGGTTAATATACAAGTTGAACATTTGGTCTCGTCCGTCCTTCAAGATCGACGAGACCAAATGTTCAACTTGTGAGAATGTTTAGGTCTGTTATAAATGACGCCCTTGTGGTGCCATGGGAAACGCTTAATTCAAATGTTTTGATGAGGTGTCAGATGGGGATTTTGAAATCAACTTCTTCATTCCCGTTTGTTTCTATTTCGCATGCTGTTGCAACTATGTTGAATGAATTCACTCAAATATTGCACGCATGAGTGTGTTGGTTGAGATAATCAAGAACTCCATAGTCCCAATGTGGTACCATTGGGACTGAATCGAGATCTTGCTCCTTTCTATGGTCATAGTGTCTTTCAAATTTGTCCATTGTTCTAGGATAATACTGTAAAATATTATCAGAATTCGAGGCCAGTCTAGAACTTGTCCATCCAGATCCCGGATATCGAGTTACCTATACATGGGAGGGGTAAAGTATAACGGGTGGCCGTATGAGTCATGGGTGGGTCGACGGGTAGATAGATTAGTGGGTCGATCGATTGCAGGGTGGGTGAATAGGTGGTAGGATGAATGGCGGGTTAGTAGATGGGTGGTCTGGTCAGGTCCTGTCTAGTTGGGTCTACTATAGTATTGATACGGCTCTAGGACGTACTAGTACCATACGAGAATCTTCTCACCTTGTTCGGTCTAGTCCAGTCTAGTTTGGCCTGATTCGGTCTAGTTAGGTCTAGCTCGATCTAATTCAATCTAGTTCGATTTACTTCAGTCCAACTCACCAGGAGAGGCCATCACATCCGGATCACGGTTTTGGCTGAAATTTTGGGAATAGTCTCCTTTTAGTGCCAAAAGATGAAACCCAAAATTATAGACCCTAACGCTCAAGCGTTTCCGAGCTACAGCCAAGACTATTAGCATTGCCCATATGGGACCATGTTAAAAATCATACATATAGGTATACCTGCAATGCTAATGTCCTTGGCTGTAGCTCGGAAACGCTTGAGCGTTAGGGTCTATAATTTTGGGTTCCATCTTTTGACACTAAAAGGAGACTATTCCCAAAGTTTCAGCCAAATCCGTGATCCGGATGTGATGACCTCTCCTGGTCAGTTTAGTTTGGTCCATGTCAGTTCAATTCGGTGTAATTGGATCTAATTTGGTATAATCAGGTCTACTTTGATTTAATTCGATCGAACTCGGTCTAGTTTGGCAAAGTACGGCATTATTTGATCTAATCCGGTCAGTTAGGTCTAATTCGGTGTTTTTTGATCTAGTTCGATTAAATACGGTCTGATTCTGTGTAATTTGGTCTAGTTCTGTATAGTTTGGTCCATTTCGGTGTAATTTTTGGTCTATTTCGACGGATTTAACTCTAGTTCGGTCTAATCCGACATTATTCGGTCCATTTCGATTTAGCTCGGTCTAGTACAGTCTAGTTGAGTATCGTGCTGTCTAATACGTCTGGTCTGGTGCGGTCTGACCCGGTCTGATCTAGTCAAGTTCGATCTAGTTTGGTCTAGTTCAATCTAGTTTGGTCTGGCTCGGTCTGGTCTGGTCAAAATGTAAATCATGGCTGTATGAGATATGGGTGGGATTAATTGATCGATCGATTGATTGACTAATTAATCGACTAATTGCACAATTCACCGATAGGCCGTCGTAGAATGTCGTATTCTGTGCGTTGTGGGTCGTACATTCGTTGTCGTAAGTGGTTTTGAATGCGCCGTGGGGTATCTTCAATTTGTTCCATCATTGAACATTTTCTCAACATATCGACTATTCATCAAAAAAATCTCTAAACAGTTCACGTCTTTGATATATTCAACGGAGCTGTCTCGGAAATTTAGAACAGTCCATCTGAATTTCTTGTAATAATATACTCAGAGCAGATATAATCCAACATAATATCATTTTTGCGAAATTGTTCACAACTCGAATGATAACCAATCATTATCTTGCAACAATCACTCTTAAGTTACAGAAAAACTTCAGAGGCCTCTGACTTATCAAGAACATTCATGAGCCAAACAAGTGCATGGTAGCCAGTGAGGTAATGACGCTAGTATTGTATGATAAACTAGACCTAGATTATTGCGTGACCCACTCGTTAATGTGATCCTCGAGCCATCTCCGAGGCTATCTGAATTTGTGAAACAATGAACCTTCCTCGTGACAATATCCTGATGAGGAAAATTGTGAGAACATGGATTTCTAACAACGAGAATGTTTCCAATAGTAATATTTCACTAGACGCTAAATAGCACTTCGAGTGCTCAAAAGCGTCTTTAAATAACTAAGAAAAAAATAGTATTTCAGCTATTAAAATTCGTCTTTGAGCAATTCCTCGTGGATTTAGACAATCGTTCATGGAATATTGGATTGGAGTAGGGAAATCAAAGCGAGTAAAACTGATAATTACTACAAAATTTATCTGACATCAAATTCACAGCCAAGAGCTTCCGAGGACGGAACAATGATATGCAAGTACTAAGAATATACAAATCAATTGGAACAGAATAAACATATCATGAAACTCGAGGCAAATTCTTGTTCCCATGGTCTTGCAACATGACTGAACTAAGAATTTCTCCATCTGGATCATCATACATACTGTCATCTCTCATCATACTCTAAACTTATCAATCTCATGATTTGCCCACCTAATCATCCCCACATCAGTCAATTAACATCGAAAGATAACTAGCTCCAGATGCGATAGAATAATTCAACCGCAAACATCACTGATTTCCATCTAAGCCACCACTAATCCATTCCAAAAGCCAAACTCACACTACAATCGCATCACAATCATAATGCGTACATAGGTAAGATCTCAAAAGTCGCTTCACCCATATCTAACCACAACAGAACAATGATCCACGTGCCTCAATAGCGATTTTGCCCATTTACAAATATACACGCGACTCTTGAACCATCATAATATATATATATATATGTCTGTATCTTGCAAGCCATAAATGAAAGTTCGCACGTGATGTGTGTGCTTGCAGATCGGATAAAAACTGCAAGGTACGCATAGTACACTTACTCAGTCTCGATGCTCGCACGATGCTGCGTTCGATATACCTTTACAAGTCTGTATACATATAATAGCCAAACGAGACCGCAGGTTCTCATCTCAAAGCTCGACTCGCACGCGTCTGACTATATATATATAATAACACTCTCTGCACGCAATGAGCATTGTACACAATCACGTACTGCTCTAGTGAAGCGTGTGCACCTAACTGCATTCACGCATACAAGACACGTGCGATCCCAAGTACATACATAGAACAAGAATTGAGATCAAGCTGAGAATCGGGTTCAAAAAAGGGTAGCGCACGCCTGCGTTCAGGACAGGGTACTACCTAGATGCGATGTGCATAGTTTGAAACTCGGCGATGCGTCAAATTGGCCTGCGGGTGGCCGCACTCGGACTGCAGGAGCTTACCTCGTTCATTTTAAGGGGTTCGAAGAGAGGATTGGTGTATGCAATGATAGTGACCCTTGATGGTTAAAGTTCATCGGGTAAACTTACATTGTATACCCGAATCGGTTTGAGAATTAGGCATGCGTCCTGGCGACGTTTTTGCGCGATAGTTCAGATGAACGCTGGCCGTTATTTTTGCAACCTTAATCACGTTCCTGCAGGGTACCCGATAGAAAAGTTGTGTTTGTAATTCGGATTCTGAAATCATGTTTGCGATCAAAACCCCATAATCATCCCTGTATAGACTTGTTGATTTCGATAGTTGGAGCTTAGTTACCGCGGCTCAGTTAGTTACGTACAGTACCCATCAAAATGAATGGAACACGGGTTACTTCACTAAAACAGAGATTACTCAGACGTCCTTGGGTCTATGGCAATTTTACAAAAAGCATTTGGAAGATGAGAAAAAAAGCTATCAATTCATGTCTTCCAAGACCAAGAGTTTTTCCAACCCAAAACTCATGTTTTTGATTGGCTCCGAAAATTGAAAACTTCTTCGTTTCAATCAATCATCGATCATTTATCGGGAAATCATGATAAAGTGAAAATCCTTGCGGAATCTTGTAGCTCTTTTCAAGACCTTGAAAATTGTTTTTTTATACATTAGTCTACGGTTTTTTGCACCCGAGTTACGAGCGATCAAGTGAGAGCGATTTCACACGCGTTGAGGGTAGCGGAGATTCAAAAAAATGCGTAATCAACGATTTCGATGTGAAATCTTCTAGAAATTATAAAACATGGATCAGTTATGTTTCAGAACTCACTTGAAACGACCTCAGACAGCTTGAAGAAGAAGAAGCTCATACCTCTGGATCACCAGTACCCTCGACCTGCACCAACTTCTCTTTGCTAGATCACTCGTAACTCGGATGCAAAAAACGGTAGACTAATGTATGAAAAAAGGATTTCGAAGGTCTTAAAAAGAGCTACAAGATCCCGCAAGGATTTTTACGCTATCATAATTTCCCGATGAATGATCGATGATTGATTGAAATGAAAAATTTTTCACTTTGCGGAGCCAATTGGAACCATGAATTTTGCGGCAAAAAATTTTCCAAAGGACATGAATTGATAGCTTTTTTTCTCATCTTCCAAATGCTTTTTGTAAAATTACCGTAGACCCAAGGACGTCCGAGTAATCGCTGTTTTAGTGAGGTATCCCGTGTTCCATTCATTTTGATGGGTACTGTAACCTGTTCTTCTTTGAAGCTATAGCAAGTCTATTTTTCTTCAAATGACCTATGTAAAGTAAACCATTTCCTTTTTCCTGGTGTTGTATCTCGTTTCAGCAACCAGCAGCAATCGGACATCATGTTTTCATTCCATTTTCCTTGGAAGCGAGTTTCCATCACTCTAATATCTAACAAACTGGACCCAAATATGGCTTCAGCAACCCCAAAATAGTATATTACGAAACGACTTTGATTCTTTACGTACTGCCGGAAATTTTTACACACGAGTGTTACTCGAGCGTGTAAAGTTTCCGACAATGCGTAAAGTATCGAAGTCGTTTCGTACGATATTTTTCGCAATTTGATGTGCGTGAAGTTTTTCCTTACGCACCGAAAAAATGGTCTTTACGCACTAACTTTACGCACATGATTGCGAAAAAATCATATCAGCATATGACACAGTATGGTCGGATCAGCAGCTTTGAATTGCACTCTCAAAAAATGATCATTTTTCGAGGTTATGTCAACTTTGATGTGCTAGGGCCAAATTGACTACGAAATTGGATTCAGCGACCCCGAAAACCTGGAGTAGTTGCAAAACTACGCATGGTATCATCATCAGCTCCAAGAATTCTCGAAAAATCATCATTTTTTGAGGTCATGTCAGATCCTTGACGTGTTGGGACCGAATCGACCTCGGATTTGGATTCAGCAACCTCAAAAATCTCATGCTACCGTGGTTTGGGAGTTAGGTCAGAACTTTTCTTTTGTGGGGCTGTGGCATTTTCATAGCACCCTGTCCGACGAGCTTCACAAGTTTCTTCATCTGAGACTGATCAGTATCATGTATGCCTTTCGTGAGTCATTTAGATTGTTTTGTAGCAGGGAAAATGGAAATATCATGTATTCATCTATAATATCTGTATCTTGTTTCTTACTCATTCTACCATAAGCCAACCTCCCAAATGATTAGAAAAGCATTCATCGGATTCCGCAGTCAAAAAGAGTGACAGCTGAGTGATCATGCATGAGATCCTAAATTCTTCAAAAAATTTCTCAGTGTACTCGTGTAGTTGGATAAATCACTCGTTCTGGATCAGTGTACGCCTCGCATTTGTGTAGTGTCACATGAAGTCGAGCGATGGATGCTTTTCGCCTTCTTGTTCTTTTTTTCGAGCTTGCACGCTGCACCGGCGCCGCGCCGCACCGCCACCGTTTCTCTGTGTGCCAGCGCCAGAATGACAAATCTCTCGACTCCCCGTATTTATAAACACTCCAACGCTACATGAATCTAAATCCACCAAAGATTCCGCCCCGACAATCTGCTTTCACGCGCCGTCTCATTTCTCAAGTTGCTGGCGTTCATTTTTTTGAATCTTTGATTTTTCTTTTTTTTTGCTTTCCTCTGTGCTTATTATCCCTCTTCATTCATGAAAGCACTAGGAATATCCTCAACAATCTTTATGAACTTGAAATGCTAGGAAACAGTATCATCTGAAGTTTCGAGGTGTATCATCGTTTCACTCTTTTGTGCATATGTACATCAATTTTAATTAACGAACTTGTGCAGATATCATATTATACAGAGTCAAGTCAATATTCTCGATGATATTCTCCCATTAAATGTCCGTAAAATTTTCCAAGAACCACCGATTGCTTTTACTCGCTTAATAGATACTCCTGAGATAGGATGATTCCATTTTAAACCAATGAACCCATTTTTTGAGATTGTGAGCGAAGATCTTGATGATCAAGAGGGTGAGTTGTTCCAAGGTTCAGTTACACTGTCTTTGCGATTCTATACAATCTCAACACAAACGTCTTGTCCCATCTCCACGAGAAATTTTCAAGTATTTGATAGCTCAATAATCACATCTTCAAACACATTCCGAAGTCCGGTCTTACATTTTGGAAGATTCAGGAAGAAAAGTTCAATATTGGACTCCCACGATAAGCAAGTCGATAGATCAATCTTCAGGGAGTGTCAAAGACTTATTTCTGTCGCATGAGCTGACCACCATATCCAAAGTTCTTCGGTTTTTTGATGAGTTCTTAATATATCAAGAACCTCAATAGCAAAGCCAATTTTATGATATTCTCACAATCAATAACCACAATATCTCAAGAATTCATGGGGAATTTCGAAAATTCGACAATGTTGGTACCCAATATCTTGCCATACTAACAACAAGCTAAACACTCCCTTAACCCTCATTGAGAGCCTTCTGAGATTCCAAAAAGACTGACTAAACCTTGAAGAGTTCATCACAATTTTCCCCGTATATTACACCCCAGTTTCAAGATGATTCTCAATGACTACCCACTCATATTTTACTTATTCCTACTACTGTCTGTTTTCCCACTTGCCACTCTTGGTGAACTTGCGCGGCTGCATCTCTCTAAGCCTCGGTGACTCCCTCAGCGCGAAATTTTTTTTCTGCATCTACGCTGTTAAAATCAGAGATCATCCAACGACGAGTCGTCAGTGAAGTGCGAACGCAACCCCTTCCGACTCAAAAATAGAGGTATGGCGCGAGATGGAATAAACCGTCTCCGAGTATAGTGTAACTGGGGCGAGTCTGTGAGTCGCGGGCGTTGCACCGGAATGCGCTAATGAGGACTTGGATATATACTTGTGAACTCATACTTTTGCTTCCCTCTTTTGTCCTACACACCCTAATTCTTGAACGCTGGCTCGACACACGACTCTAGTATTTTGTGAATAATGTAAAAACTCAATCGTCCCATACTCTTGTCTATTTTCAATCTCTCCATCTTACATCAATTTTCCCATACTTCTTTGTCATTCTCTTGCTAATTACAACTTCATCCATCTACTAGCGTTTTTGCCTTACTCGCTACCGCTCGTTCGGCTTCTAAATGTTCTTGATAAGTCATAGGCACCAGAAATGCTTCTATAGTTCAATAAGAATAGTTGTAAAATAATGATTGCTGATCAATTCAAGGTGTCTAAAAAAAGTTTTAAAATAGTTCGCAAAATTGGTATTATATCAAATTATACTGGCTAATTGTGGAGATATAACTTCAAGTAAGCAACAATGAATATTGCGGAATTTCATAGTTTCTTTTCAATTAGCTGACCTGGTATATCTTTGATCAATCGATTAGGCTGAAAAACTTCCGTTACATGGCGTGAATGTAAAGGGTTAATCAAAGCGATGTGAATTCAATTCATTGTGCAGTGTGCATAAGTTGACCGTTGATCCCCGGACTTGGTGCATATAAGAGCAACTACAAACTAGAACAAATTAGGCCAAACTAGACCGAACTAGACCAACTTGATTGGACCAAACCAAACCGAATTGGACCGACCTAGATTGTACTAGACCTAATTGGACCGAACTAGATCGTATTAGACCATACTAGACTGAACTAGACCGAATTAGACCGGAGTAGGCCGAACGAGACCTAATCACCCCAAACTAGACCGAGCTAGACTTAATTAGACCTAACTGAACCGATATAGATCGAATTGGCCCGATCTAGACCCAACTACACCGAGCTAGATCGAAAAGGACCAAATTAGACCGACCTAGATAAAAGTAGACCGAATTGGACGGAACTACACCGTATTTGACAATACTAGACTGAAATAGACCGAATTAGACCTTCTCTCATTGCTCGAGCTTTTCAAAGTGGTAGAAGAGCAATGAGAGTTTACCACTGACACGCGGCTCAAGTGGCCGAATGTTCGATGGTTAGAACGTCTTTGTATACGAAAGTTCGTCTTCGTTAAGCGCTTGCGAGAGAAGTGATTTTAACCCGCTATTTCTATTTGATTTCTCATCATTTTTACTTTTGGCAGGTCTTCGGCCTTCCGCCGAAGATATATATATATAATTAATTATGACACTCGATCGATATGATCGGATATCGTATTTATCACTCGCGGGAATTTCAAATTATGAAAGTATATTTGATCGGTCTTTGCGAGTTAAAGTCAGCTGGTATTTCTGAAATTGATTGAGAGTGGAGAAAAATCCATTCTCGATTGATGCCAAAAATTTCAGCAGTACCAGCTGACTTTAACTCGCAAAGACCGATCAAATATACTTCTTTAATTCGAACTAGACCTAATTTAACAGAACTAGACCGAACGCGACCTAATTACCCCGAACCAGACCGAGCTCGACCGAGCTAGACTCACTTAGACCGAAGTCGACCGAATTAGACTAAACCTAACCTAATCAGAAAGGAATAGACCACATGAGAATAGGTTAGACCGAATTTGACTCAATAACGCCAATCTGGACCAAACCAGACCGGACTATACCATTTCAGCCCGGTACTTCCCACCCCCATCCCCGTCCCCATTATCATTCCCAACTATCCATTCACTCATTAATCCACCCATTCATTCATCCATGCACCTCCTACCTATTACCCTTATACAACCACTTGTTATACCGGATTGAACAAATTAAATCTAGACTGCCTAGTATGACTTTGCAAGTTTTGACTTAATTTTGTTCTGAATATAAGTGTTGTGGTTTGGTGATTTTATGTAGTTATCTCTCTTTGACATTCATTAAAGTAAAATATTCTGATAGTAAACCTAACGAAATTGTTGCAAAGCGTTGCAAGCAATAACTGGGTGCTTACTTCTTGAAGTTACCAAATGAGAATTTCAAGTATGCCAACATCCTATTCTTTCGTCCCATTCCATCACCAGCGTTGCCAGAAATCAGTCAGTCCCCTGTATAAAACAGCTACACTTTACAAAAGCAATGAATGCGCACACATTGCATGTAATATCAATCAATAAAGAACGCACGAACCATCCGAAGCCAATAGAATCTGGCATTTAAAGATATTTGACTTTGAGAATACTTATATTGTAGAGCTCGAAACATGTCATCAATGAATGACCTATTTCCACTATGTTTTCTTAGCATGAGTCCTTGTGGGCAATACCAAAGTCTGTAACTCTACAGCCCTTGAGCATCCAACTGTACACCTTCAGATATCGTCTTTGGGGGTTGGATGAGACTGTTCACCAAAACCAGAGACCTACATCTCGTGCACCCCTGGTTAGCTCTAATCGATATGAGTTTCGCAAAAAATTTACGTTATTTTTGTGCCTCCACGCTACTTTTCTGTACCATTGCCATAATCCATAACCCATCACTCACCAACCTACCCATGACCCACACGGCCACCCGACCACGGACCCACCCACCCGTCTACCCACTCATCCACCCACCCATGATATTTCAGTCCTTCCACATAGGCAACCAGATACGAGGGATCCGGACGAACAAAATTTAGACTGGCGCTTAATTATTGGAAAAAAAAATTCGATGATGCAATTACATTGGAATGCCTAACAGAGTATCCAAAATAACACACCACGTAACCAGTGAATGAATCGAACAATCTTTCACGTAACTCCAAATCGAACAATCTGCTGTAACTCCTCATAACTCAATTCCTCACGACTCAATTCCTCATAACACATTCCCACCAATTCACCAACCCGTGTCCCACACGGCCACTGTTCCACCTACCCATGACCCATACGACCACCCGATCACAGACCCACTCATCGACCCATCACCCACGGATTCACCAACCTGCCCATGACCCATACGGCCACCCAATCACCGAATAAAACCCAACCGGACCGAACTAGAGCAAACTACACCGGATGAGGCCTAGGTACACGTAATTAGACCTAATTCCAGCATTTCTATTCCCATGACTGTGCCTCATTTCTGATAATCCATTCCTCTCACAGACTCCGCAAAACTCGTTCCTCATAACTCGAGTTCCTCATCACTCGATTTCCTCATAACTCGAGTTCCTCATAACTCGAGTTCCTCATGACTCGAGTTCCTCATAACCCGAGTTCCTCATGACTCGAGTTCCTCGTGACTCGAGTTCCTCATAACTCGAGTTCCTCATAACTCGAGTTCCTCATAACTCGAGCTCCTCGTAACCCATGACTCGTTCTTCAGAGATGTTTATACATAATTCTCCATAATTCGTGCCTCATACCTCATAGCAATCCATCCATCCATCCATCGACTCACCCACCCACCACCCCACCCAACCATTACACTTCACCCCTTCCGAAAAGGCGACCCGATGTGCGGCATGCGGACGGACAAATTTTGCCTGGCTCCTTAATTGTTATAATTATATCGACTATGTAGGAGCTAAGAAATGTGAGTTCCAGCGTTACTAGTTGAGTGTTGCAAGGCCATTGGAGGTAGTAGTGGAGCGAGTTTACTCGGTGAGTGGCTTCCGTCCTCTTATAAACGTAACTCAAAGATCATAGTTCAGATGGTATACCATATATATAAGAGTGAACGAGGAAATTGTAGGGTTTGCGAAAACGGAGAGTAGTCGCAAGCCTTTCATCATTTACCTTCGATATGACCACCGTTGGGGAAGGGATAAAAAAAATAGAACCTGAGAAGGTGAGAGGTTTGAGCTCAAATTGAGATGAGTCATTGTTTTGATGAGTAGCGTATCACAAGTAAAGATTTTAAGTCGAGTCAATGACTTGATTCCACAGCGACTAGCAATAAAACAAAGTCAACCTATCTATTTTTCACATCAATGTCACGAGACTAGAGTTTCCAAGTACTACCTCTTGATGGTTAAATAAGTAAAGGTTAAAAAAGAATTTTTAAGAAACGCTTCTATTCACTGCGCGAAGAAACCTTGGCAAATTTACGGGAGAGTTCGGCAGAGTGTGAGAGAGATAGAATTTAGTTGAGCAGTGAAAATTGCTTGAAAAAAAATTGCACGATACATGACAGACGATGCATATGAGAAACTATAGCGAAGACGCGTGTGCTGGACAACTCGCATAAGCTCTATATATGGCGCCACTATGTCGCGAGTCACTCAGATTTCGGAAACTCTAGGGGAGAGTGGGGCGAATTTGGACAGGTTTTGCAGTGGGGCTATCTGGCAATACTTGGGGATGGGCGCGCTACGGGACTTGAAAGTTCAACTATTGAATAAATTGTAAAAATGTTTTCAGACCTCCAGGTCACCGCTTTCATAATTTTTTTTGAAGTTTGAGAAAAAAAATCTGTCCTAATTCGCCCCGCGTTTGGGGGCACTTTAGGACAGTTTTGGGGGCAAATTAGGACAGCCTTTGAAGATCGAGGTATAATGCAATATTCCTCAACTATTAGAGTCGAGTTTGCTCACCAAAACACGTAGTAGTAACCCTAAATACAGAGGGAAACTCGCCCGCGACCTTTACATCCTCCTTAGAGCCTCAAAAAGCGAGCCATTTTCATGTCAATTTGGAACATTGTTGAATCAGGCACTTTATTGGTGCACTACCGTTTTCAACAATCAGCAATCGACTTGTATCTCTTTAGAGTCGACTTTTATTCGTTTTTCTTCATACTGGAGGTATTGATACACGCCCGTACGTCAACGATCCCGCTGATAGTGTCTAACATTCAACCCAATATCAGCGAATGCGACAGTGAAAATGCGTGAATCGAGCACCATCCTCGAACACGTTGAAAGCGACTTCTGACCTCTAAACTGACTCCTCAAACCGTCATTAGACATCGTAACTTCATTTTCTTACGCATTATCAATCACCTAACTAACTCTCAACCTCCCGCGCCTCGAAAAACGCCCAATATACATCGTTCATATATAATATACCCATATACATCATGTATATATTATATAATATATAATATACATAACATGTATCAATATACAATATACATCATATTATATCTGTATAATATATATAGATACGGGTAATTATCATCGAAAAACACGGACTCGCGACCGTTCGATCGATTTTAAATGGGATTTAGCATTGTCCAAATTCGCCCTGTCCAGTTTGTCCTAAAATGCCCCCAACCGTTTTTTTCGCAAAATTGCGATTACTTGAGTTCAAGTGGGCCGATTTTGGCCCACGACGGCTCAAAATCTTTGTTTTGTAGTGTAGTTTTTGACCCCCAAACGGCGATGAAGTTGGTCCACTTATGCAGAAGTAGGGTGAATTTTTGCATTTTCAAAATAAACCGCGTGAGGCTCCCAAAAAGCACCCCCACGTCAGCGAGGACCCCCAGTATCGTTTCGGGAGGTCTAACCTGGATAGAAACCATTGTCTGTGATGGTATTGAAAATGTTTTCATGCGGCGGAAGCCTAGACTCACCCACAACCGAGCTATCTTGCTTGTCCTAATTCGCCTCTGTCCTAATTCGCCCCACTCTCCCCTATTGAGAATTGAATGCAGCAGACACTTTGGCAGACATATGTCTCTCACTTATGGCTATAGCTTATATATATATATATATATAGCTTATATATAGCTTATATATATATATATATATATATATATATATATATAAGCTATATATATATAGCTATATATATAGCTATATATATATATATATGTATACGCCCTCCATAATACACGCACACATACTCATGAACGATTCCACGAAACACGAAACGCGAGTGCGACTGATTTGATTAGCGATGTTTATTAATGTTATAGGATCACGAACTCAGAATAAGTATGCCAGATTTACAGTCTAACGTTAAAAAACTATTTTTCTTTTCCTCTGACGATAACACATTGCATAAGTCCATCTACATGAAATGTAATCTGTAAAAAATTAGCACGTCGATTGCTTTCACTTATTTTTCACTTGTTCCATAGTATATGCTATTAGCTTTAGTATTTTTTTCATATACATTTGTAGTAATTCGTTAACACCAGACGGGGTTCTACCCCAAGGTGAAATAAAGTACCATACATACATACATACTAGGACACGCACACAGGAGAAACGAAATGAATGAATTAACATACGGATCGCTACACAGACACTCGACACTCAATTGAGCAATGAAGTATTTTCCCCAGATTACACACACTGATTTGGAAAATACCTCGTAGACAAGTACACCGACGAACGAATACATAGAGAATGTCGAAGTTGTTCACTAGATGACAAAAACTGACGAACTGGGGCTCGGTCGAGTGCAATAAAAGCGTTCAATAAAAAGACTCGACTTCTTCTCTCATGAAGATCTCGCGAGGAACAATATCGAAAAACATATCGGTGTAGCATTGATTTATAATACAATCCAAGCACTTTGACAACTTATTGGTCGAACATGAAGTAGACAGATATCTGAAGAAATCACCACCTTGAATTCCTTCTTCACAAACACGAAACCCACACAACTCTACAGCTTATCCAAATGGGATACACCAGACATGCACGGTATCACGATATCAATGAAAACGAAACAAGTCGATATCGATATGAAAGAGATCGATTAATCGAATACCGTAAACCGGGGTAAATGTGGTACACTTTTGACCTTCCACTGTGATTTTCTTGGCCTTATTCATGCCAAAAGATAATGTATGGGTAGTAAAAATTTGAGTCTTGAGCTCAGCTACAAGATCCCGTTGTCAGATTTTGACCTTGACCCCACGGTTTTTTAAAAAACTGCAAAAAACAGGGTGGACACATTCACCCCGTCGACAGGGGTGAATGTGTCCACCTATGCCTCGCCTGCGTTTGAAGCGCATAGCTCGTGAATTCAATATTTTGAATGCATATCAAGATACGTTATCCTACGTATTTTGACCCGCTAAATATGATCCCAGTGGTTTTAAAACGATACAAGGCAATCTCGTGGTCATATGAGCTAATTAGTCCACCTGGTATTTGGAAAAAGAATCAAAATTTGCAATAAATCTTCGAAAAATCACAATACGGGCTGGAATAGATCAATTTGAACGTTCAAGGTCGCATTTTCTTCTTTCTATCACATACTTTTCAGAAAAAAATTGTCCGTTAGCCGTTGAGGCACTGGATTGATTTCAGAACTGTTTCTTCATAAAAACCTGTTTTTGCAATAATACTCTGATGCGCGCATCTATATTCATTTTCTTATCGAAGAGCACATTCATATCATTTCGTAATCATACGCAGATTTTTTCGGTAAATTCATACATACTGTAACGCTACAGTTGGTAATGCTTGCCAGCATTACCAAACACGGGGTAATGCGGCCTCCAATTACATACTTCCACGGTAATACATACACGCATTACACCACACGCCTGTTATGGCAATACCCATTACCGTAACGGCACGTCCAATTACTGTAACGGCTCCCCCCATTACTGTAACGGAATACGCCATTACCGTAACGGAATGCCGAATTACTGTAATCACGCGCTCAATTACCCATGGCACACGGCCTTTGCTATATAAACCCGAGCTCTCCAAGCTCAAAACACAGTCCGCTCTCGACACGCCGTCGCGACGCATACTCCACGACACTCGGCCCCGCCGTGGCCACGCTGCTCCGATACTCGACGAACTCCTGGTGCCGTGAGGAACGTCTTCTCCGCGAACTAGTGACATTATTCTGTGCACTTTGCTCACAATTATGAGCGGTAGAGTCTGTGTAGCGTTCGTGTTTCGTATTGGTACCGAGTCGCAGTTTACATTAGAAGGAATTCGAGTTATTCGCTTACCCAACCCAGTTCCTGTCCCAACTGCGGAACCGAGAGTGCAGAACCGACTTTGAACAATTTTGAATTCGAAGTGCGTTCCTGATTTCGAACGTTTGCGAATCGGAAGTGCTACTCGAACTTTGAACTTTCGTAAACTCATGGAACGCGGGAACCGTAGCTGTGCCCGTGGCAAAGTGACCCGTTCCGAGGCCGAGCGCCAACGCGACTTGTACGGGCTCCAGCAAGCAAAACTTCTCGCCCGTCGCGCCGCGCTCCAGGCCATCGCCGCGGACCAACTGAAGGCTGCTCCAATCGAGAAAATCTCGTCTCCGTCCAGCGAGACGCGGGAGTAACCGTACTCTCATTGACGGGGATCCTCAGGTTTCTTTTGCATAATTCACTTATTCAATTGAAATTTCTGGCGATCGGATCTACGGGCAACTGTCAATTTGGCGCCCAACGTGGGGCCAACGGGGATCATTTTGAACTTCGTCGGCATCTGGTGATGTCGGGACCCGCGATCCAATGAGCAGTCTTCCCCGGACGCCGCCTGCATCCCGGACGACCCGGCAATCGGCGGCGAGCACTTCTGGAAGTGTGGAAACATCCAGTGGCGCCCATCCAGAGCAACAGCGCACCGTCTCGCTTGAGCGCACCGCTCGCGTGACACGTCACCAAAGGCAACAGTCCCTTGGCTCGGAGCAGGAGCTCGAGGCCCTACTCGACGGAGCACAGCTGCCTATTCGCAGGAGGACTTCACGGAGGGACCTTGCTCCAACCGGACCTTCGCCGGCCGTGCCACAGGACGAGCCTGCAGCTCCCCAGGTCGGAGCACAGCAGCAGCTGCCGATCAACCCAGCCCTTGCTGACCCGGAGCAACAGGGTGCTCCGGACGCAGCTGCCAACGCGATACCTGTCAACCCGGAGCCAGCAGCGGCGCCGGAGTTCAACATGGAGGACCTCCGACTGATGTTCCGCCAACTGGCTGGCACGCCCCTCAGCCCGCCGGACTTCCACGGAGCGGAGCACGAGGACCCAACACGCTTCATCACGAAATGCGAGGAGCATTTCAGACGACTTGGGACCGAGGAGGCATTCCGAGTCCAGGTCGCAGAGCGCGCCCTCAAAGGTGACGCTGAGAAGTGGTGGTCCTGCTACAAGAACCTGGCAGTCGACTGGAGCCGCTTCACCGAGCTCCTGCTGGCACGCTACGACTCACCGCAACTCCGACTCCGGCTCAAGGCGAAGCTCTTCGGACAGGCGCAGGGAGAGAAGGAGGACGTCAGCACGTTCATCGAACGGCGCAACCTTCTGGCCCGCCGTCTGCTGCCTGAAGCCCCAGAAGCTGAGCTGGTGACCCTCATCATGGAATCGCTCAACGCCACGATTCGCTGCCATCTGCGTGGCAACCCTCCGACAACCGTGGGCGAGCTCTTGACCAGGGCTACCGAAGTCGAGGAGGACGAGCAGGCCAAGCAGATCAGTCTCCGCAAGACTGCTCCGGCCAACAACGGCCAGCCCAAGGGCAACGCCCCTGCTCCAGGACAACCCAAGACGCTGCGTGACTTCAAGCAGGTCAACGGAGAGCGCTTGCCCAAGTGCGACTACTGCCCGGACTATCACTGGCACCGTGATTGCTCCAAGCGCCCCACATTCTCGAAGCCTACGCCTTCGGGAAACTGGCGCGAAGCGGGGAACGAGGCGGGCAAACCCGCTTCGAAGCCTGCAGCCCCGCAATAAGCGCCGCAGCAGCGGACGCCACCGGACTCCACGCCGCCAACCTGGAAATCTTCATCGGGGAGAAGCGCGTTGGAGCGCTCGTCGATTCGGCAGCCTCCGACAACTTCATCTCGTCACGATGCATCCCGGACGGAGCCGTCGTGCAGAGGATCCAGCCACGCGGAGCCAAGCTGGCCATATGTGGGACCGAGATGGGCGTCCGAGCCACCTGCACGCTTGCCGTGCGAATCCAAAATTGCACCTGTGACATTAAATTCTACATCGCTGACGAGCTCCGGCCCGCAGCCATTCTAGGACGTCGATGGCTGAAGGAGGTTAGGGCCGTGCACGATCACGACCTCGACTGCCTCTACCTGGGAACCAGCAAGAGAGTCCGTGTATTTTTGGGACGCGCCCCGGACGGACCGTCCGCCCACCTGCAGCAACAGGTTTGGAGCAAAGTGAATCACGGATTCCCCGAAGAATTTGTCGACCAATTCAGGGACATCATCATGCGACACGTGAGAATCTTCGACGATTCGGCGCCCCTGGCCAGGACGCCCTTCATCATTCACGAGATCAAGGTCACGGATCGTCGCCCCTTCAAAATCCCGCCGTATCGCTGTTCCGCTGAGAAAAAGCGAGCGATAACGGACATGGTCCGACAAATGCTGGCAGACGGAGTCATCGAGGCAGCATCATCGCCCTACAGCTCACCAATCGTCCTGGTCGACAAACACGACGGGACGTACCGATTTTGTGTCGACTTCCGGAGGATCAACAGCGTCACGGAGGATGCCGGCCAGCCCAATCCTGTAATCCACGAGGTTCTCAAGGAAATTGGCGGCGCCACCATCTTTTCCACCATCGACCTTCGGAAATGCTACTGGCAGATCCCACTCACCGAGGACTCCAAGCAGTTCACCGCCTTTTGTACGCCGGACGGAGGACAATACGTCTTCAACGTCGCAGCCTTTGGACTGAAGAATTCCGGCCGTACCTGTAACCAACTCATCGGAATGGAGGTGCTTTTGGGACTGATCGGTGAGTTCTGCTTGAACTTCCAAGACGACATCGTGATCTTCTCGCACAACTGGGCCGACCACCTAGTCCACGTCGCCAAAGTCTTGGAAAGGCTGGAAATGTACGGCCTGGCCTGCGCAATCGACAAATGTGTCTTCGGAAAAACCCGCCTGGACTTCCTGGGCCACGTCGTCACCGACGACCATAACGAAGCAAAGACGGAACACATCCGTGCCGTCCTGGAGTCAAGACCACCTCGCAACAAGAAGGATCTACAGAAGTTTCTCGGAGTGTGCGGCTGGCTGCGGGAGTACATCCCAAACTTCGCCGAGATCGCTGTTCCAATGACGGACCGTCTCAAGGGCAAGACGTGGAAATGGACTCAAGAGGCGCAAGCATCGATGGACCGCATCAAAGAGGCTTTTAAGGAACCTCTAAAGCTCCATCGACCCCAGCTGGACAAACCTCTGTACCTGCAAACTGACACCAGTGACGCCGGAATGGGCGCCGTACTTTTTCAACTTGGACCGACAGGAGATCGTCAAGTGATCTCTTACGCATCGGCCAAGTTCACTCCAACCGAGCGAGGATACCACTCCAACGAGCGGGAATGCTTGGCTGTTATCTGGGCTCTCCGCAAGTACAAACACTTGTTGGAAGACGCTCACTTCACGCTACGCACGGACAACCAGGCGCTCAAATGGCTAGACCGTGTCAAGGATGAACGCGGTAAGCTGACGCGTTGGGCCTTATTCTTGAGCCGTTTCAGTTTTACGGTGGAGCACGTCCCTGGACGAGAGAACGAGCTGCCTGACGCACTTTCTCGAGCCCCGGGTGAAGAGAGCTTCGTGGACCAGGAGCGCGACTACGACGCCCTCACACCACCAGTGAGCTCGCCACCCCTCGACGGACTCCTGACTGCCTGCGTGGAGTGCGACGACCCGGAGGATTACATCCGCCAATCGCAGGATGACACCCCCGAGCTGCCCCATGGACCAGAGTGGGAGGAACGCGATGGACTACTGCACTTCTGCCGAGACCCGGCTAACCCGAGGATCTACGTGCCGGAAGAAGCCCGCGCCATCGTTCTGCGGTACTTCCACGACGATCGACTCGCCGGACACCTTCTGGAGACGGAGGTATTCCCCAGGTGGGGGTGCCCAAAGTCCATTCTATCCGACAACGCGCCGCAATTCAAGAGCGTAACCTGGATGCGAATGTGCGAGAGATGGAAAGCTGCCGTGTGGACGACTCCTGCCTACCACCCCAGAGCCAACCCGACCGAACGTCGGAACCAGGAGTTGAAGAAAGGACTTCGTCTGGCGCTGCTCCCGCAACCGAGCCAAACCAACTGGGATCTGGAAATCCCCAAAATCCTGTTTGCGATACGCCGAAGACGCAATGCCGCCACAGGGTTCACACCAAGTGAACTCCTCCTGGGACGGAACCTCGTCCGCCCCGGGGAGAGGGCATCTCCGAGTTCGGACGATCTCGAGACTCGCATCGCCACGGCTGCCGCCAATCAGGAGCGATACACCAACGACCCAAGACCCTCGGACGAGGTCTTCGAGGTAGGAGACCGGGTGTTCATCAGGACGCATCCCCTCTCCAAGGCAGTGGACAATTTCAACGCTGGCCTTGCCCCGAAATGGGAAGGCCCTTACGACATCATTCATCGCCACTCGCCGCAAGTGTTCACCGTGGACCGTCCCGGGAACGCCACGCTCAAGGTACATATCTCTCAAGTCAAGCGAGACCACGCAGCCCCTCCAGCGGCTTCGCCTGGGGACGCATCTCCTGCGACCAGCAGCGCCATAGATGCTGAGCAGCCCCGACAACACGAACAACAGGATCCATCAACTACGGCAACCTGTGGGGACGCCCACCAGTCACGAATCGCCGATCGGATTCCTGTTCCCGCCGCGGATCATGAACGCGCGCAGCCAATCTGCTCGACGCAACCAGAGACGGACGTCTTGGTTGCATCACACTCGGGGACCGAGGATAGGCCCCGCGTCCTCGGCAACCAGCGATGGAAGCGGAAGAGAGGACGACCAACGCGGGCGGAAGCTGCGAGGAGAGACGCTGAGCGCAAGCTCGCGTACCCGCCGCCAACGCACCATTACAACCTAAGGCGCAGGAGAGGATTCCCTGCGTAACATCCGGATCATCATCATCAGGCCTGATTAAGTGTAGTGATAACCAGTACGGTTAGTTGTGATGATCAGTGAAAATTAGATTTTAGAACAGTGCAAAGTGTCATATTAATATTGAAACTTTCCATCATATGTTCAATAATTCCACTTTATTTTCAAAATTTTTCAACGATGTAATCACGAATTTGACTGTCATTATATATGTTAACTCATAGGCTTGTCGAATAAACAAGTCGACAAGGTACCGCCACGAACAACCGAACGAAACAGTAACATTCATGCACTCTTCGATCCCCGGACGGATTGATGCGCGCATCTATATTCATTTTCTTATCGAAGAGCACATTCATATCATTTCGTAATCATACGCAGATTTTTTCGGTAAATTCATACATACTGTAACGCTACAGTTGGTAATGCTTGCCAGCATTACCAAACACGGGGTAATGCGGCCTCCAATTACATACTTCCACGGTAATACATACACGCATTACACCACACGCCTGTAATGGCAATACCCATTACCGTAACGGCACGTCCAATTACTGTAACGGCTCCCCCCATTACTGTAACGGAATACGCCATTACCGTAACGGAATGCCGAATTACTGTAATCACGCGCTCAATTACCCATGGCACACGGCCTTTGCTATATAAACCCGAGCTCTCCAAGCTCAAAACACAGTCCGCTCTCGACACGCCGTCGCGACGCATACTCCACGACACTCGGCCCCGCCGTGGCCACGCTGCTCCGATACTCGACGAACTCCTGGTGCCGTGAGGAACGTCTTCTCCGCGAACTAGTGACATTATTCTGTGCACTTTGCTCACAATTATGAGCGGTAGAGTCTGTGTAGCGTTCGTGTTTCGTATTGGTACCGAGTCGCAGTTTACATTAGAAGGAATTCGAGTTATTCGCTTACCCAACCCAGTTCCTGTCCCAACTGCGGAACCGAGAGTGCAGAACCGACTTTGAACAATTTTGAATTCGAAGTGCGTTCCTGATTTCGAACGTTTGCGAATCGGAAGTGCTACTCGAACTTTGAACTTTCGTAAACTCATGGAACGCGGGAACCGTAGCTGTGCCCGTGGCAAAGTGACCCGTTCCGAGGCCGAGCGCCAACGCGACTTGTACGGGCTCCAGCAAGCAAAACTTCTCGCCCGTCGCGCCGCGCTCCAGGCCATCGCCGCGGACCAACTGAAGGCTGCTCCAATCGAGAAAATCTCGTCTCCGTCCAGCGAGACGCGGGAGTAACCGTACTCTCATTGACGGGGATCCTCAGGTTTCTTTTGCATAATTCACTTATTCAATTGAAATTTCTGGCGATCGGATCTACGGGCAACTGTCAACTCGCTGTGTTGAGATCACGAGGAAAAAAATTTTCCCTTGCGCGGGGTACCTCACCATAAGTTCTCAACGCAAAATTATCGTCTAAACACGATCACGTGGTTTATTTTGAGCTAACGCGTCAAAATTCTCTACTAGCGACAACAAACTTGTTTTTTGGGGACATTAATTCTCAAACTTCATTAAACAGCAAAGAAAGTACTTTAGAGTCCATTTTCATGGAATTGAGGTTATTTATTTGGAAAGTAGAGATTTCAAGCTTCAAAATGACCCCCGGCATGTTTCTGTAGGTGCTATAGAAGCGAAGATATGATGCTGACAATCTTTTTGGCGAAAGCGGACACATTCACCCCGGTTTACGGTATATCGGATAATCAGTCATTTTTGTTCGAGTATAAATCAATACACTACAAATCTTTTACAAACGGTCTAATTGATGAATTCATTACCGTTTTCGCATCAGTACTTGCCGGTCTTACATACCTCCCGCGCAAATCAGATTCCGACCAAGAACTTGATATACATGAGTGTCTTCCGCGTTTTGTCGATCAATTCCAGGTGTTGGGCTACAACGACGAAGATCCTGTCAGAAAATTTTGGCCATCCACGATTGCACTGGAAATGTTGTGCCGAAACTTTTATCCAAGAGTTCGATCCGAAAATCTTGTTGAAAATAATTCATCTCAGGTCACAGCTCTTTCATGAACGATTAACAACCGTCTTCTACACAAATGAGTAAAGTCTTCCCGTGAACGCATGTTGGATGATGAAGTTATTCGTTATCCTGGCTTGTACTAGACGGCGATTCAATCATATTTGCTGCAGACTAGGTTGCAGATAAAGAGAAAAGGATGAGAGCCTTTCTTCTAGCATGATTATCGGAGGACAATAGAAATCGGATCGAAAATTTAGGACCTTGTGATAGGAAAGAATGCTGAGATATTCATAACATCAGGTTAAAATTCGAAAACGATTCGTGAAATCGATTCTTCCGATATTGATTCGATATTGGTAGTAACGATTTCGATACGATATTGGATTATTCGATTATTTCGATTCCAATGTCCATATATTCTAGATAACCGTCTATATTGATATCGTGCAACTCTAGGATACGCGTGGGTTAAGGACCTTTTGCGGTAAAGACTTGTTATGATATTCCGCGTGCTTTATGTAGAACAACCATGCCACCATACTAAGCTACACTGCTTTACCTGTAAATAGTGAAGAGGGACCTCTAATTACCAGATCACTTTCGCTTGATGTTTCCATGACGCGAGCAATAAAAGGAAAATATCCTAGCATGGTATGCTGCAATGGGTACTTGATAACCTTGCATCTTTTGCAAAAAAAACATGTTGGCAACATAACCTGAAAGAACGAATGGGGTCGCAATAATGACTAGAATATCATACCATATAAACTGTGAAGTTGAAATGCGCTGACACTAGTACCGTTGTTCATGGTTCTCAAATGACTCCATTCAACGTTTCCTCCTCTTGTACATGTATACAAGAATAAATTGAAACTTTTCCTGAAGTCACAAGTATATACAAGTACATTGAATACCTCATGTATTGCTATGTTTGTCATTTTTCTGATGCTCCTTGGAAATTTCATCACTTGTCAAATGTTTTTATATCATTCTGACGATCAAGATCGACGATGGAACATCAATATCGCATTTTCTATAATCGGATGGCAGATCGTGTTCTGGGCTATCGTCAGGATACTTTCGTGTACGGGAAACATTTTGAAAAATCGTCTCTAATAAAAAGTAACACACGTGAAGCCGAAAATTACGTTTCCTCACTTGTAAGCCACCTACGTAATGTTATTCCCGATAAATCAAACATCCTCCGCGCACAAGAAACAAGCTGATCTTATAACGGTGGAATCCATTGCTACGCTAAAAACAAATTAGCTCGGTTGGAAAAGTTTTTAGGTAACTCAACGTCTTGTCGATGCTGCACTTGGACGGCGTGCATTGGTTTGTTGTCCTGGCAACATAACCTTCGGAGTATTACCCAAAAACATTCTCGTTCATATCAGCAAAAATGTGTTGCTAAGCTAGCAATTTGAAGTTGCTGGCCCGTTGATTGTTTTAAAGAGTGTCGAGTGCTTTGATGTTTCGACAAGCAATTTTTGCTAGAGTAGATTGATAAATCGATACACAAACTAAACACTCCTCAGCAGATGTCTCGAGAGATGTCTTCTGATGGATTAGTTACGCGATGAGGTGCCACGTCAACAAGTAAGTCTGCACAAATAATCTAAGGGGTGAGTTATAACGATAACCATATGGTTAGCGATGACCGTTTCGCTGTCGCAGATGAATTATTTATTCCGTTTGGACAAACTGTCACATCAAGGATGAGATTTTCTTCAGAAAGTAAATGACTGGATCAATAGGGTTTCTCAACTAATCAGCGTCTGAATCGTTGAAAATTGGCTGGATGTCAATATTCATTCTCACTATCTATGAATATGGATACTTAGATGGATGGTTTTCTTAAATTATTCTAATCCTATCAAATTCATTGCGAGTGAGACTTACCAACCATGCGGAGTCGGTTTACTTGAACAAAGTGATAAACCTGTCTTTGGAACACTTTTGCAAAAAGTTGGGTGTTCCCGTCGGTAGAGAAAAAAGCGCACGATCGGCTTCGTTTGGTGGGAATAAGGGGCCAACCGTTTTATTGAGCTCTCATCTTCTTTATTAGAATTATTATATTTATGCCGATATTTAATCTTCAAGCGCTTAGAAGAATTTCTATAGATACGTGGCTCTACCGATGGTCGAGCAAATCTGCATTGGTTGCCGCAGGTAACAGGCTTCATTCTTCATCTCTCAGATAAACTCACACGTAAGAGCGCAGGATCACAAAGTAGATTTATGGGTCCTCGATGCGAAGCACATCATAATATTGTCACATACAGATGGGGGAGAACATTTCCCCGCTCAGCCATTTCCCTGGCAATGAAGCAACTGGAATTGGAACTGCATTGTGAGGATGAGATAGAACTCTTACTTACCGACATCCGGATGAGTAACGACGCAAGCGGTACCCAGTCTTGTCAGCCAATGGTAAGTAAGAAAATGTTGCAAAAATACTTGGGAGACTAGTTCCTAATATTTTTCAAGATCGATTGATTCCTAGAATCTGTGATCCCAGGAATATTCAGAATACCATGAACTGCCGACTTTGACCCCTCTCGTGAAAGGTGAAGAACAGAGACAGTAAGTATAACGCTCAAGATGCCTCGTCCAAATTTCCAAGGATCAGCAAAACTGAGTTTTCCAAGCTATATACTTTGAATTTGGAATGTACCACATAGTATTTTTAAGTATCTAGTAAATCAAAGGAATCTGTCTTTCATGATGAAAAATTCATCATGAGTATTGATATGTTCCGAGGCTTCGCACGAAAGACAGAGTTTTCCCACCAGCCAATTGAAGTTGTAAGACAAAATATGCCAACATTTTGACATTTTTCGTTGTATGATCAAGGTTGCGATTGATAATCATTCCTCTTGCCCGCAAATATTACAAATCTCCTCACGGAACAGCTTATGAGTAGTAAACGGTTTCTAATAACTTATCGCGACAGTGTGCCCAGGTGCGCATCTTTTTTGGGTGGGCAGATCAGAATGAGATTCCGTTAACCCGATTCTTGGGGACGAGGGATCATCCGTCAGAAATTCTCCAAACATTAAGAATGCCATTTTGACCCCTAGAATATATTCTTGAAGTAAGAAAGGGTTATTAGTAGCAAGTTTTGGATTTTGAAAATTTTTATTTCCATTTTTTCTTCCTCGTGATTTTATATCAAACCCCCGTATATGGCCCATCATGTTTTATCAATATCAATCAAATTTTTCAAAAGTCTGAATTTCCTTTGGATGCATTACAAACATCATCAAGAATTATTGGAAATCGCAGTTGTCCCTTCAAAGAGAAGAGATAGTGAACGGGTTGATTGCCGGGCTAGGATTCTCGTATCAAATGACAGACATTTTTTTTATGAAAAGAGGTCCACCACTTGTCACTGTCCTGAGCCTGTCTCCCGTGATTTTTGTTGAAAACGGAATTAAGGATCTTCAGAATTCGAATGAGTTATGTGCATGATAATAGTGCTAAGCATAATGATTTATTCCACTTAGACTATTTATTCCAGCCATAATCGCTGTATCATTATCAACAAGTATGTATGTATAGATTGCCCTGGGACTACCTTCAAATGCTAGTCAGATTACGAATAGTATCCCTGTAGCTAGCCACATCTAGAAAGCTATCGATATTTTCATTTTGATCAAGATCAAGTTCCTCTTTATAGTTCCTGATTCCAACCAATTTACCATTAGTATTAACTAAAAATGGAATCCGTCTTGGGTGAGGGCAAGCAGTATAAGTAGCATTATGTGAGGAATTTCGTGGAATATCCCTCCAAAAACAATGTCGTGGATAAAGAGTACAAGCAGATTGAGACGATACTCGGGTTACTGGCTCTGATCGGTTGTACCACAAAGAGCCTTGGCAATTCTCAACACTTTGAGCTCCTTGATTGGATTTCGATCTCATGCAGTCTTGTTCATTCAGTACTGTAACTTCGAATGTCTGAACATTTTTGTCCGTACTATCCAATGGTTTATCAGTCAAAGTAGTGATAATGACTCGATCACCAGATTTTGGACCTTCACCAGTTTTTACCATCTGGATTGGTTGAGCTCGGCGACCAAATTTTATTGGTGTTCTCAATTGAAATATGGTGATTTCATCATCTTCTATAACGTCGGCTATATGACGAACAATACTATTATCATCACTATCTGCACCAACCTCCACACTGAAATCAAATGGGGCACAGATACCAGGTATGTTACCTGATGCAGTGATAACGTATTGATCTGAAATTATTACACCACTTTTGGGAATGGTACCCCAGTTCGGGCAGAAGCCGGATGCAATTATAGCATGGTAAGGATGCTCTTGGAGGCTGCCGATTTTGCAGTCAAAACTGGGTTCAGCTGGAAATATGAAGAAAAAATTTCCACTATTATCCATTTAGCACACTTGACAACAGTAATCCAATTTATTCTCCCGTTAGTAAGGAATAGGAGAACTAACAAGGGTACGTGAGATATGAGGTCATTCATCCATTTCTCTACAAGTTCCATCTATTTTACGAAATCATGTACTAAAACACACAGTAATCGATTTGATACAGCTTCGAGTACGAGTGTGTTCAATTTCGTGATGTATCTAAGCTAGCTTATATTTTACATGATTATATCCTCTCATTCGATTTCAGTTTAAAAACGCTTGAACGATCCAGTAGATGTATTAGGATTTTCCTAAGTTTGCACTTGCACATTCCATCGAATGATAATGTGGACCGATGAAATCACGTGAGCATGGATTAAAATTTGATGGAATATATGTCTACTACATCAATTTTCGAGCTATCTCCACGGAACATCCACCATTTCTGATCCACCGATTGATAGAAAATGAAAGAATAAGTAAAAAAAAAAAATGACCGAAAGTGCCCATGACTTTGCCCTGTATGGTGACCATTGATTTTATGTATGAATAAATCATATTCATTCCACCTAGATTATCACTTTCCATTCGAAGTCATGAGAGATCTCAATTTCAGATTGGAAATTCGAATATCATGCATTGAAGATGATTTTAAGTTATTAAAGGCATGCGGTAGCCGTGCAGCATAATCGAAGATTTCCATTTATATTTCATGTAAAAACTTTGATGATACAGAATTTGAGACGAGTTATTGAGTTGGTAGTGTTTCGCTTATACTCGAAGACTCGCCGTTCAGCCCAATGTATATGAGTACCGCAAAAGAATGGGAACGATTGGACGGCTGGTACCTCATACATAACCTATTCAACCCAGTTTATACAATCGTCATACAACAATCTGCAGAAGGTAGATTACCTGTGTGCACCTATTATATAAGCATATTTTTGTTCACAGTTTACTCTAATTTCCTTCTGTTTCAATCTACGCTTCCCAAATTCTCAAGATGAAATTTCTTGTCAAGGGATTTGCTGAGGCCTTCGTTCGATCTGTTTCAGGGTAGATTTCCACCCCAAGCAATCTCAGTCCAAACGTTTTACTGGAGATGTTCTCCAGCCCAAGCTGGGATGGAAAAGCGTGCAGTTGCTAACCTTGTTAGATAACTTTCAAAACGATAGAATATTAGAGTTTTCATTGAGTGATATCAATTCTAGGCCTTTATAGACTTTTGATCTCAACAAGACGTGTTATTCTTTGCAGGAGTATCTTCCCAGATTCGGTGCGATTTAAGGCCAGTCCGGACTGCTTACTACTCGCTCACTACTTCATAGATGGCGCTACAACGATTTGCATAGCGTGATTCAAATAATATTCAATTTCCAAATAGTTGCAAGCACTTAGTGGACCAAATCATTGAGTTATCGCGCTCTCCAATAAAATTTCCAATCATTTGAGCTTTGTTGCGTCTCAAAACTCGTGGTATATTTTGTGAGATTTGGAACGGCAATCGTCCATGAGCAGCGTGGTTCATATGATGCGGCAGGGACAGCTCAAGATTGCCATATTCCAAATCTCGCAAAATATATCACGGGTTTTGAGACGCAACAAAGCTCAAATGATTGGAAATTTTATTGGGAAGCGCACTAACTCAATGATTTGGTCCGAAAAATGTTTGCAATTATTTAAAAATGAGAAATTGTTGGAGAACCTGAAACTTGTACCTCTCAGAATTCACGCCGGGTTTATCGTTCATTCCTGTAAAATGTTTCAGTACTATATTTAGGCTTGAATTTCCAGTCAAACTTGGTTGGCTATATTCCCGTAATTTTTTAGGTGAAAATATCATCCGTTTGTGGTGAAGATCCATTCTAAAGAACTGAGAGTTTGAACGACGAGTTGTCGCATACAAGTTAGCCAATTACAAATGTGTAACAACTCGGCATTCGTCCGAAATCGCAAGAAAATTGGGGAAAGATGTGAACGAAATTTCGCTTGTACCGCTACCACAGGCCTCTCAAATAATAAGAAACTCACCTTCAGCTTTTGCCTCTTCAATCAACGAATTAACAGAATTTATGAGAGATTCCAATACGATGAAATGTAAAACAAGTAGAGAAGTTGGTCTAGTAAGATACATCTTGCACTTCGGCATTGATTGATACTACTGACGAGACTACGACACTGACAATGAGTGTGATTTATTCTCATCTAGTTGCTTCACTGAATCAGTAAAGAGGGGGAAACCATTTCTGAATGATCGAGTGGCTCGCTCGAGGAGAAACTATCAAGCACAATATCACTGCAGCAAAAGAGCTAGCTGACTCCACGTCGAGCTTGTGCACCCTCGCCTTTCCGAACGTTCGAACCATGATCTAATCCCATGGAACCCATCCTGTATGGGCTTTGAAAATCCCATAGATTCGGAAAAGAACCCAACCACCATCAGGTCTTCGTGTGTATTTGATAGAAGGGGCTACACGAGAAGATCTATTCACCATTGGGCCTTTTCATTTACGTGACCAAAGGGTTTCATGTTTCTTGAAACCCTTTGCCGATGATATCATGCAAGTGAAGCTCATTCAAATAGATATTTCACATGAGTATCATCGAGCGAAAAACTGATTCAGCCGGAAACACTGTCTCCGCATTCGTGAATCAGTTTTTGAAACCGGCAGTCTCGGCGTCCTTTTCTCATTACCATACTGGAGTAATTGAGAATAATGTATTCTGTTGAACTTCGATATGTTCTACAAGATCTCGGTGGTTTCGTGACCCGAATAGGCAAACGAAATGAGCTGAAATCGTATATTTGTATAAGGACTTTTGAGATATCATAATTTTAATTCGGCTGAATTTCGTTGGGTTCTATTTAAGGCGATGCGGTCGCCATGTAAGCTGAGATTCTCTTGCGATTTCGGCTAAACGATGAGTTATTAATTGTTGGACACTTGTTATCATTTGACAGTACCCGACTTGTGCAGAGTGTTAGCGCCGAGTGTCTGAGACGCCTTTCGTGCACCCGTCAATGACAACGATACCATGTGGTCCGCTGCCGGTAACGAATCGTGCTTTGATCGTGAAGCGATAAGAGAATGATGTAAGAATAACCCGACGGCAAAGATTTTATTGGCGGCGCGGAGTGCTTGCGGATGGCTTGGGTTGGGCGGAAGGCCCCGTAAGGGTGTGTCCACAAGTGAAGCGCCTGCGCCGAGCCCCGGCGCGTGGCGCCGCTCCCGGCACCGGCGCTGGCGCGCGCTAGAAATTGTTTGTGTAAATTTATAGACACACACGTTGACTCCTCTTTTCGGAGTTATACTTAGCGATCGAGGTGGCCAAACTTCGGTTCTATACTCCGGATATAGTCGGTAACGTGGGGAATTTTTGAGCCTGCTCAGAGCTCGGTGCCAGCGCGGGTGCCGGGAGCGGCGCCGCGCGCCGGGGCTCGGCGCGGGCGCTTCACTTGTGGACACACCCTAACTGAACGGCTGGATGGAGCGGCCATCATTGCTCTTTAACGGGCAAGCTTCCGGGCTTCACACATCCCGCACGGATCTTCACTGCACTAATTTTTAGGAACACCTGAAGGGTTGTTCCGTTCCATTGTGAAAAGCAAGCAATTTCGATTTTGGCAGTCCGTGGAATGAACTGCTACTAGACACTGGATATATTGTTGGTTATACTTGATTGGATGATTCCGTAGGAGCAGGAGCGGGCATGGGAATTCGAATGAGGCGAATCGATTTGAGATTAAATGATGCCTCGACTGCCGACGCTCGAAACACTAAGAACACACACACATTCGTCCATGATGAACTACACTGATATGAAATGATGTGAATATAACGCGACCATCACGAAGACCGGGGCACGACCGTATACAACTTCCCGCAGGCTTGGCGTCGGAGCTGGGTGGCGTTGGGTAGGTGGCGCGGTGTCGGATGACCGGGCTACGTCGGGCCCGAGACCGTCGCGCGTCGGATAGAGTGCCGACGGGCTGGTGACGTGTCTTTGACGAAAGGTTTGACGTGAATGAATGTCCGTAGCGGACTGAAGCTGCCGAGCCAAGATGGATCGGCTTTATATAGGCAAGGGCGGATTCGCAAGTTTGCTAATTTGTCAGTACGTGCAAATGAGTTGATTTTCGATCGCATGAGATCTCCAAAATATATGGTACTTTTGTTTTAAAGTTTTTCGAATTCGCATAATTATGAATTACGTGCTCTGATGAATGCTCTAGGATGAGTTATTGCTTTATGGAATGATTGCTGTGATTCGGTTATTAACGCGGTGCAAATTCGCATAAATGCGAACTACGTGACTCTATTGCTTTTGGTCTGTATATTACGAGTTATTACTCTCACGGAACAATCGGATGGAATTTAATGATGTTTTTTCCCTTGAATTCGCATCTTTGCGAACCAGCTATTCAATTTAGGAATATGAAATATTACTTTACTGCAACATAATATATATCAAGTTTCCGGGTTATCGCTTCAGCACAAATTAAGTTCGTAATTTGCGGGATAATTACTATGACGTGCCTGTCAATTAAATGAGCAAATCCGCATATTTGCGGATTTGACATTTGTGAGCTAGATTTATGATTCGAAGTTATTTTTGGCGTTTGTTCTTGTGACCTAGAGTTTTTGGAATTTTGAAAGTTTCTCTCGAGGTTTCTGTAAAATTTTCTCTCATACATTTGGCTAAAGGATTGATCGAGTCGCAACGTCATTTATTGAAAAATAGAAGTGCGATGCGCACGTCACATTCAACTTAGATTCGTCCACTCATCATTGAGCCCAAATCGCAAAAGGATCGGAGGAAAAGGGGAATGGAAATGTACCTATATTCCGAATTTGTGCTCGAATTCCTGTGAATCATCATTCAATGATCAGAATTTTGATGACAAATATGGATTCGCAACAAAGATGATTCTAAAGTTAAGTTACCATTGGCGAGTGCGATGAATCCGCACCACCAAACGTGAACACTAGCAGACGCTTGTTTACGAAACGCGTTGACTTAGAATTTTTGTGAAGTCGAGGGGAGTTGCCACGGCTGATGCGGCGACGTTCATGCAGCCAGTTTCCTCTTCGAATCTTGCGATTTTCAATATCAAATGGAAAGTCTGCTCTGCATTGATGTCAATTCCGAGTACTCATTCTTTCGTGAAATTTCATGGCCTTTCGATTGAGCCCAACTTGCCCTAACAAAATTTGCATATTTCCGGAGATGAATTCTGTAAATTTCGACTCGTAAATTTTCGGGGACTGAAAACTATTATTTCAAAATCTCCGACCCCCAAAACCTGCAACTACGGCGTCAGTTCTCCAAAAACTTCAATGGAAAAAAATTTCTTGGGGTCCAACTTGTTTTGGGTTACAGTGTATAATTATAATACAATAATAACAATTATAATTATAATAATTATATCATAAGTGATTTTTGTGGATTTTTTCGTCCTTGATGGTTAATATACGAGTTGAATATTTGGTCTCGTCGATCTTGAAGGACGGTTCAACTCGTATATAATAATTATAATTATAATTATTATTATTTTATTATAATTATAATAATTATAATTATATTGTAATATAATAATATACAAATCATTTCCACTCGAGGCGAAAGGATGACGACTGCAAAAAGTGAGTGAAAAGCTTGTGAGGCCTATTCGCAGTAGAAAAAGTTCTATACTACTAAGCCTTCAGTCATAACTCGGCTCCTCCAGAGTAGTCTTCTTCATCGTCTCCCAAAAATTCTCTAAAGTGGGTTGATATTGACAATGATTTGCTCGTTTGTTCGAATGAAATTTGGGGTCCTGAATGGAGGAGTTCCGGAACTTGATAGTGGAACGGCTTTCTGAGAAATTCGGTTCTGGTGGTAAGTGAAAAGACAGGTGTGCGAGTGTTTCTCTCGAAACTTCTCATATCAGGTTGCTCAGACAGGAGTGAGAAGTGTCTAGTATTGCAGTTCGGTTCCTGATTCGTTCCTGAGTAGAGGAGACTAGCCCGCGTAGAAATGTTTTTGTTCATATAAAGCTTTTCTGAACTTGGTATTCAGAAGAAATTGATAAAGACGAGAGAATGAGACTATCCCGCGTTTGGAGAAGAAACATTCTCTGAACTTTGGCAAACTTTTTCTGAACTTGAAAAATAGTTTGCGCAAGTTCAGCAGCCTGCCTCCAAGTTCAGGAATTGTTCCTCTCCTAGGACCTGGAAAAAATATTTTTGGAACATTTTCAGAGCGTCCTCCGACTGGCATCAGAACACTTCGTTCGGCAATTTGAGGTCGGTAGTTCGAGCGTAGGCGTCCCGAATACTCTTGAGCCCTACGACGAGCCCGGATGACGTCCAGAGCTTTTGGTCTCTCTGAATAGACGCCGACGAGGGCCCCGAAGATTCATCGGTCGGCCACTATGGTAGTACGACTCACCTGGAAAGTATAAAAAAATTCCCACAAAGTATCGAGCCCGTTTCTGGATCGAGATTTTTGAACTCTCGTGCAATGGAAATTTGACTCAAAATATTCGAGCAGAAGAGATGAGGTTAGAAGTCATGGCTATTCTCTCATTGATCGGCAAAATGACGTTAACGGCGACGATGACACAAGATTACTTATCTGATGATAAATAACCCTGGTCGAAATTGTGAGCATTTTTTGGCCAAAAACTGGCCAAGTCTAACCTAATCGCATTGTCACTATTTCTATATATTGCATGGGTGGCCAAAAAATATTGGTCACATTTCTACCAGGGTAAGTCCAGTTTACAACACCTCGGCCCATGCTTTTGCTTTCTCGAAGAGAGAGTATTGGATCGGTGCGGAAAGTTTTTCATAGAATTTTTTTGAGGTTCTCTTTTCCGCCCCTTGATTCTATTCCTATCGGAATGAGAGTAATGTAATGTACTGAGTATGGCGCTTGAATGGCTATGTTGAGTATGTTCGGAAGTGTGAAGGTGTGTGTGTGTTTTGGAAAGAGTATCGCTGGAGATGGTAACAGGAATGTAGTAGTGTGCGGCGCTGTAAGCTCGCCGGCGAGTCAGTACGCCTGAGGCTGTGGGCTTCTACACATGAGACTTTGTATACGCTGATTGTTCTTCAATAAACGTTTGTGGTTAATTACGGTGTTGCTTACCGTGCTCACTAGCTAACCCGTCCCAGTATCCTACATATTGGCGACGAGGATAAAGAACGTCGAATATAGTGTCTGGTGCAACCTTGATAGTGCAAAATTTAAGGTTAGACGCGCCGCTCCGGTAGTGACTACGCTGTTGAACGGCAGAGCTGCTTACACAGTGAGTGACCAGTCATCGAGTGCCAGGTTGAACAAAGTGGTTGCACATGTCAAATTTGACAAGTTTGGTGATACAGAAGCTGAACAAAAAGGAGATCATTAATGTATTGAACACTTTTCCGACAAAAGACGTACTTGAAAAATTCCAAATCGATGCCCTACGTGCAGTCCTGCGTAAATTTCGAGACATTCAACAGCTTGAGGAAAGTACACAGGAAAACAAATCACATACTGAACATAAGCACGACCTTGAAAGTGAAGCAAACAGCTCTTACGAGTCGTTGGGCAACAACACGATCACAGGCGACGCAAGCGACACTTCAGACGCAAAACTATTCGACGGCCTATCGGCTGTACATACGAGTCCAGACGTAAACAGTTTGAGCGACAAAAACGACGCCAACATGGCTCAAGATTCTTCAGAACGCTGGGAATTTAACAAAGATAAAGACACGTGGGATGATTACGTCGAGCGCATCGAATTCGTTTTCATCGCTCAAGGCATTGCAGACGACGGAAAAAAAGTGGCTCATCTCTTGACAAGATGCGGTGCGGAATCTTATAGATTGATCAGAGATTTATGCGCGCCGACAAAATTAAAAGACATGAAGTACGATGAACTTGTCAAAAAAGTGAGCGATCACTTGAGTCCAAAGAAAAGTGAAAACGTTGAACGGTCTCAGTTTCGTAAGACGATTCAACGACAAGGCGAGTCAGTCGCGGAGTTTATAGCAAGATTAAAAGAGAAATCCCTCCATTGCAATTTTGGCAACGAACTGAGCAAGAATCTGTGTGAACAGCTGGCTGCAGGACTGCGAGACCAAGAAACGAAAATAGCATTGTATAGTGAGAGGGAACTCACTTACGACAAGGCGGTCCTGATTGCAACTACGCGCGAGGCAGCGTGCGAAAGCGCAGCGTCTACAGGTCATCCAGCTTCAAGTCTACCAGTGCATCATCTGCAGAGTAAACCAAGATCATCAGCAGCCGGTAATTACTCAAGAAATAATGCGTCAACAAGTAGATCTAGAAACCCTTCGGGGGACGGTAAAAGTAGCGCTAGAATTAAGAGATGTTATTGCTGCGCCTCAGTAGGAAATCACTACACAGATGAATGCAAACATCGCGATAAAAAATGTAATTTCTGTTCAAAAATCGGGCATCTTGAGGTAGCTTGTATACAAAAACATGGAAAACAAGCGATATTCAAAAAACTTCAGAAACCATTCAACGACAGAGAAAGGAAAATACAATTGTTAAATTCAGACCTAGCTTCAGAAGACGACGGCTCAGATAATGATCACGATTTGCTTTCTATCAAACATGATCTCGTTGATCAAACGCACGCATTGAATCAAATTGTCGCAGATCCTGTTTTTCTTGAATTGCTTGTATATAATGTTGTAATTAGAATGGAAGTAGACACGGGGACTTACGTCTCAGCTATATCGGAGCGCGATTATCGTAATCTGTTCCCGAACCGTACCTTTGAACCATGTGATTTTTTCCTGACGTGTTATGGCGGAATACCGCTTAAACCGGTCGGTAAGGCTACACAGCTTCCAGTTAAATGGGGCAAATCTGAAAAATTACTCGACATGTATATCATGAAAGGCAAAGGTCCCATACTGATAGGTCGACAATGGTTAGCGGCATTCGGTCTATGGCCCATCCAGCTAGCTCCGAATTCTGAATCTTCAAATCAATCGGGAGTCTCTCGCCATGCTCAAAACAATTTGATGAGCATAAGTAGTGAAGGAATCAAAGATAGAATGCTCAAAAAATTTCCTATACTATTTTCGACCTCTCAGGGATGTTATCGCGGGAGGAAAATTCATCTACATTTCAAAGACGGAGCGAAACCAATACAGTTGAAAGCTTATCACGCACCTTTTGCTATAGCCCAAAAAATTTCAAATGAAATCAAACGCTTAGTGAGCTTGAAACATTTAGAGCCGGTGAATTGTAGCCCTTGGGCGACGCCTATCATCGCTGTGCTCAAACGAAACGGAGAAATCAGAATCTGTGGCAATTTCAAACTTACGGTAAATCCGCAATTGATAGTAAAACGGCACCCGATTCCATCTAAGGATAAAATTTTCAATACCTTACGTGTAGGTGACAGATGGTCGCAAATTGATTTGAAACATGCATTCATGCAATTCGAGGTCGACGAAGAATCGAGAGATGCTTTGACGATAATTACTCACGAAGGACTATTTAGATATACAAGGTTAGGCGAAGGAGTCGCTTCTAGCCCCGGGGAGGTTCAAGACATAATCGAGGAAATTTTGAAAGGGATAAAAAACACTGAAATATACATTGACAACATTTATTGTACGGGGGCTACCGATCAAGAGCACCTTGAAATTTTAACCGAAATATTTTCTAGACTTGAGCAAGCGGGATTGCGAGTGCACCCAGACAAGTGCGACTTTTTCAAATCAGAAATAGAAATTTTAGGATACTTGATCAATAATGAAGGCCTTAAACCCAGCCCAAGCAAAGTAGAAGCAATTCAAAACGCACCTGTGCCACGAAATGTCAAAGAGCTGCAAGCATTTTTGGGTTTGGTTAACTTCTATGAACGTTTTCTTGGAGACAGAGCAAATTATATTTGGCCTTTGTATGAATTATGTAAAAATAAAAAATGGCTATGGACAGAAAATTGTCAAAAAGGATTCGATTGGCTCAAGTCACAAATCACATCCGAGCGCGTACTCGTTCTTTTCAATCCAGACGTTCAATTAGTACTAGCTTGCGATGCTAGCGACGTCGGGCTATCTGCAATTTTATCGCACAGATTTGACGATGGCTCAGAGAAACCTATCGCTTTTGCGTCTAAGATTATACCAGAAAGAGAGCGCCATAGGGCTATAATAGACAAAGAAGCCGCCGCAATAATTTTTGGTTTCAAAAAATTTTACCAATACGTGTATGGAAACCACATAATTCTCAAATCAGATCACGAACCTCTGAAATTCATTTTTGGTAACAAAAACCTGTCTACCATGTTACACAGCCGACTGCAGAGATGGGCTTATTTTCTATCAGGATACACTTACACCATTGAGATCGTAAAATCCAAGGCTAACGGAAATTGCGACGCCCTTTCTCGTTTGCCAGTAATAGATAAAACACCTGTTTTTGAGAGCGAGTACACGTGCATGAATCATATTCAAGAAGCGTGCTCACCCCTAAAGTTCTCGACGGTAGCCTCAGCCACAACAAACGATAGCCTATTAAGGAAAATTATTCATTATATCCGCACAGGGTGGCCAGATGCCTCTAACTTATCCGCGTTAGAAAAGAATTTTTTTCACAAACGCAATGAACTGATGATTGAAAATAACTGTATTATATGGGGCCATCGCTTGGTAATTCCATCTTCACTTCAAAACGTTGCCTTAAAATTGTTACACGAGTCTCATATAGGTATAGTGAGGATGGAACAGACAGCACGTAACTACTTCTGGTGGCCCTATTTGGACAAAGACATAGAAGATGTAACTTTAACATGTAAAATCTGCCTTGAAACCAGACCAGAGCAAATAAAATCAACTCTCACTCCATGGCAATGGCCTAACAAACCCTGGTCAAGACTTCATATCGATTTTATGGGCCCTTTTCACGAGTGTATGTTCTTGGTACTAATAGATGCGCACTCTAAATGGCCCGAAGTGATTAACATGAAGAAAAATACAACTTCAAGTAATTTGATACAAACTCTCTGTACAATATTCGCTAGATTCGGACTTCCTGACCATGTCGTCTCTGACAACGGTCCTCAGCTCACAAGTGTTGAATTCAAAGAATTTTTGAAAAAGTACGGAATTAAGCATTCGTTCTCACCTCCTTATCACCCCTCCACGAATGGTGCAGCGGAGAATGTTGTAAAAACAGTCAAAAGTAGCGTTGATAAGATGATTAAAGAAGGTTACGCGCTTGATGTCGCTTTGAACAAATTTCTCTTTGACTATAGATGTACAGTTCACACAACCACTCAAAAAACCCCTGCTTTTCTAATGTACAATCGTGAGCTGCGCACTAAATTTGATCTTCTGCGTCCGAGCACATTAGCTACAGTAGAGAAAAGTCAATTTGGTCAACTATCGTACAAACGTGGTGACAGGCAGTGCGAGTTCGATTTGAATGAAAAGATATATGCTAAAGACTACCGTAGAGATAAGAATGTAAACTCAGAGGCTGTAATTGTAGATCAACTATCACCAGTAACGTACAAGGTAAAGTTCACCGATGGTTACATAACTAAGCGCCACAAGGATCAAATAATCAAAACAGGCTTGGGTACCGAGTTGAAGTCAGAAAATTCTTCCGAAGATAAAGAAGACGCCGCTCCCCATCTCAAGATTGACTCAAAAATAAGTGCCGACAATGATAAATGTTCAAATGGTGCAGTGTCCTTGCCTCTCGAAAGGGAGAAAAGGAAGTGCGCGAGTGCGGGAAAAAATGACCGCGCCCGGAGTGCAGTGCTACGACGTTCGCCGAGATTGGCGAATAATCTAAAAAGGGAGGAATTGTAATGTACTGAGTATGGCGCTTGAATGGCTATGTTGAGTATGTTCGGGAGTGTGAAGGTGTGTGTGTGTTTTGGAAAGAGTATCGCTGGAGATGGTAACAGGAGTGTAGTAGTGTGCGGCGCTGTAAGCTCGCCGGCGAGTCAGTACGCCTGAGGCTGTGGGCTTCTACACATGAGACTTTGTATACGCTGATTGTTCTTCAATAAACGTTTGTGGTTAATTACGGTGTTGCTTACCGTGCTCACTAGCTAACCCGTCCCAGTATCCTACAAGTAAATCCATCTGATTCTTCTCGCCGAGATCTATAGGATTGCACCCCTATACATTTCTTCTACAATGCACAACGTTCTGTGTGAATTATTTTTAAGCACACCTTGTCCATGTACGTATGTATGTGTGACTGTGTGTTGTCTTTTCATTGTCACGCGATATTTTCTGAACCCTGTGACCAATCCACTCTATGAAACTTTGAGGGTTTGTTTTAAATTAATCAGTGATGAGCCCAGTCTATTGACATCTTCATACTCTCCATACTCTCTCTTCCACGGTGGATTGATTACCTAAAATTGATCATCATTTTCACACTATGTTTGTCCAAACGACATACCATCCAATATTCAGCACATAGATATTCCGGATATCATTTTGAAATATTCCCTGGTCATTCTAGACAGATTGGTTATACGGAATTTTCATAAAAATTTTCATTTCCACAAATAAAAATTCAACTCTACCTTCTATAGAAGGGATTCCTCCTCAACAGTTCTCAACAGAGGTGTCATGTCATATTACATCAGAGTCGTATTGCAACAGGCTCAATCTATTATGACTTTGATGGAGAGAAACTCCGAGAGGGTGCATTTTGGAGAAAAAGTGTTAGAATCAATTTATAGATTCCTTGGATATCTACAGATCATCTACCAACAAGTTCTCCCAGAAAATCTATATTCTCCTATTCATAGAGGTAAAACTGCGAAATAGCCAATAATTCATGTTTTGATTATTTATTCACGCTTTGTCTTCGATTCTTCAATAATGATTCTCAATGATATTGAAAATTGATTGGCTCATCTATCATTTGAGCCCGAAATTATGCTGCAGTGTCGAGTTTAGCCACTTTCTCGAACCATAAGCGTTTTCAGGGTAGTTGCGCACCGGCCTAATATGGATTTCCGTACGCGGCTGCTGGTGAGGTGGCTCGCTGGCCATTCCACGCGCGCTCGCCCTCCTTCGCCGGCGCACATGGCAGATAACGTTTTCCCAATTCATGAGTGTCCTAATCATCGTACATAGACGTATTTGGGCTCATTTTCTTCGTTTTTAGGATACCCCCAACTTTTTTTGGAAACTTTTTCCTGTAAAATCAATGGTTCGAGACATAATCGGCAGAAACTCTAATCTCATCAAATACCTTCAGCTCGAAAAACACCCCCACAACGAGTCTGCTGAAAGTGATTTTCTCATAAAAAATCCAACATGTATCACCAAAATGATTTGTAGATTTTAGAAAATGTGACACATCAACAATGAATTTTCACATTTTGAACCCGTTTGCTGAAGGTTTTGGCCCCACCTACAAGTCTGCTGAAGGTGATTTTTGACCATTCCCAACTATAATCTGGTATTCCTGAAACTTCCAGCCTTTAGAAAATATGACACAGGCACTCTCTAAAATAATCATTCAAAAAATCGATAAAAAATATTTCGCCCTCGCTCTCAACTTGCGGAAGGTCGTTTTTGTGATCAGTGAATACAGGACAATGATTTAAGCTATCGTCTACCCTTTAGAAAATCTGACAACAAAAAGTTCACCAGCTCCCGGACTATAAGATAAAGGGAACGACCAAAATTCGATTTGGATCTGAATTCATGTAAGGTAAGTGTACCCAACTTGCCCCCGTTAAGCCATTTTCTTAATAACTTTGGCCCATCTCCATATTTTCCAACGTATCTCAGCTCATTTTGAAGCTTGTCTCAAGACCTTTAAAATGAGCTAAGATACGTCCAATTGGGATGAAGTGGAGCCGAGCTGTTTGAATTCTCCCAAAAGGTGATTTTTGAGAGTTTACAAAAGTGTGTACCCAACTTGCCCCCATCATTTAAAACAATGTAAACCGGCGATGAAATGCGAAAAATGGCTTTGATCCGTTTTGATCACCGTGCAGCGACATTTGTAGCTTTTAGTTGGCCCAAAACACTGTTTCCGACCTATTTTGATGCGGTAAACACGTTCTGAGTGGTAAAAAAGGCCTTACTGCACGCCTTTCCGAGATAACCATATGGGGGCATGTTGGGTACACTCCGATGTCGGCCTTCTTAATTCTCAAACCATCTTCGCGTTTTGTACATAAAATCGCTCCAAATCAGAGTTCTGCAACCCTAAAGGGCGGATTTTGAAGGTCTTGAGACAAGGAATCGAATGCGCTAAGGTACGTCAATATTGGTCGAATAAAAATAAATTGGCACCGGTTTTAGTAAACGCGATTTCCTCCTCGATTTCTTAGCCGTGCAAACACGAAAAATGGAAAACTCACTTTATATTTTCTGGAGAACGCAGAAATGATCCGGGGTCGATGAAAACTACGTATTTTCTCATATCTTAACATAACAAACGTAAAAAAAATTGCGGGAAGGTCAACGAGTGCCCATTTCCGAGATCGGCAGATAGGGGCAAGTTGGGTACACTTACCTTACAATGATAATTGTTCCAATTTTTCATGAAATTGAATATTTGAATAATCCCCGGATAACGAAAAAGCATTCTGCAAATTCCTTTTTGCAGCGTATTCATATCCACTTGGGGCTCTTTTTGATGATTAATTTCAATCACATCTTCGAGGTTTCGCAGGTTCGCTTCCCATTTCTGCACAAGCAAGCGATACTGTTCATTCGTATGTTGTCAATAGAGAACCGATCGTAACTGAGCAGAGCAACTACATTCATATCGTCACTTCGTTTGTGTAATAAAGAGAAGTGGACCGACAAAGCCTCGGAGATTTGATTTATACGACCTCTCTTCTGCTCGTATCTTTTGAGTAAAATTTCCATTGCACGAGAGTTCAAAGATCTCCATCCAGAAACGGGCTGAATACTTTGTGGAAATTTTTTTATACTTTCCAGGTGAGTCGTACTACCATAGTGGCCGGCCGATGAATCTTCAGGGGCCCTCGTCGGCGTCTATTTAGAGAGACCAAAAGCTCTGCACGTCATCCGGGCTCATCGTAGGGCTCAAGAGTATTTGGGACGCCTACGCTCGAACTACCGACCTCAAACTGCCGGGAGAAGTGTTCTTATGCCCGTCGGAGGATGCTTCGAAAATGTTTCAAGAATATTTTTCCGGGTCTTAGGAGAGGAACAATTCCTGAACTTGGAGTCAGGCTGCTGAACTTGTGCAAACTTTTTTTGAAGTACAGAGGAAGTTTGAGAAGAGAATTTGTTCTCCAAGTGCGGGACAGTCTCATTTTTTTTGTCTATATCAACTTCTCCTGAACATCAAGTTCAGGAAAACGTCATATGAACGAAAAAATTGTCACGCGGGCCCAGTAAGCAGAGAAGAATTGTCTCTTTCTGGGTGTGGATCACCAGCTCAGTGCAATCTAATGTGGGATAACAACACTTGTAGATGTGGGACATTAGCTTGGGAAATTCTTCTCAAAAACCTGACGATATCGTTTTTTGCAAATTATACCAACCAACCAAGAACCAAATGAGGGGATAGGGTTGCTGAGTCATATTTGGCATCACATTAGCTATTTCATTAATGTGCGGGAAAATCGGATGTAAAGTGGAATTATTCCAATACAAATAAAGAATGAGGATAACCTTGACACTCAATGATCGAAATCATTGTAATCGAATGTGAAGTTCTTCGACATTCTAACGTACATTTACGTACATTTGACTCAAATTGTTGGGATAAGTCACCTTTGCTCGCTACGTTCCATGCTGTAGAGTCTCACGCTGGAAGGTCACCTTTTCACGCGACCTCATATTGCAGGTGAAAAGTCTAAACTTTATACTTTCTTCAATTGCACGACATCAAACAGAATTACTGACGAAAACCCTCCATAAATTCGTATTACTCATTCAAGGTTATCGAAATGCATCAATACATCATACATATCGATTGTATGATATACCAGGGGCAAGAATGCTAGCTAGTAACGACGTAGAATCCGTCAGTATTTCTCCAGATGTGAACACTTATATAACTCGTATAGATTGAGGTGCTCAAAAAAAAGGAGGATTGCCTCACATGCCTACATCATTCCGGCTTTGCTCATTACTGGTACTTAACTCAATATCTCCCTACTATTCTTGATTAATCCTAGTTGTATCTCAACATCTGGGGAATAGGTGGGAGACCGATGTGAAATATTAGGATAAGTCTGATTTACAAGAGGTTTTTGTATCAAGATTCTTCCGCGTTTTCGATAGACTTCCCCTGATTTATCACCGCAAATCTTTCTTGAACCAGTTGACGCACCCACCCGAGATGACATGGGGTATAGATTCGCAAGAAACGATGAAGGATAGGATTCAGAATGCACAAATGATGTTGATTTGAAATACGCCTTGGGGACATATTTTCTTTCCCCAATGGGTTCCCAAGAGTTTGACTCGAGAATGGTTCTCTACGCGTGCATCCACACGCGTCTAATTCGTCCAGTAAGCACATTGTTTTCCGTGTTGACAATCAAAACTATCATTCGTAGTATCAACTTCCCGCAAAACACGATTCGTGAGAAATCTCCCCGTGAAAGACATAGTGGAGTACATTTCAGTTCTAACTTAAATACAATGTAGCACTCCGTCCAAAACTCGAGTCCAGTGAAATATAAATGCGTATTTCAATCCGAATTGAGATGCAATCCCGTATCCAACCGATCACGGAGAGGTAATGAAACATGAAATCATTATTCAGGCAACATGAAATACGATATCGGTTTTCACTCGCCACGTACCCCGTGCAGTACAAAGAAGCTCTCCATACAGTATGAAGCATATTCCTGGATCTTACCCGCCACGCGAAACCACGTGAGACCCAAAACTGCACCTCAGGCTAGCATGCAATCAACACGTTTTCGTATTTTACTGGTCACATTCCGTGTGAAAATCAAAACCGTAATTCATAACAATATGGAGAGATCAATAACTTCTCGTCCCCAAATATTGATAGATGTTTCCACTATTTCTTCATCTTGAAGGACTAAGTTGAGTGAGTAAACACACTTTGTAGATGGCAATATATACTATCACTCATTCAACCTAGTCCTCCAAGATCAAGAAATAGTGGAATAATTCATCATGATACTCTGAGGCGTGTTTCTACATCTCACATATCGCGATTCAATGAGAAGTGAGATGTTTCTTCGTATTTCGTACATTACAAATCAAATCAAATAGCATACCACGTTTTAACCACAAGTAAGATACAGATCCCGTTCTCTACCCGCGTTAACCTGTAAATATATAAGATCCTGATTTCGGAACCGAATAGTAAAATTCACTCGCCAGTGGAGTCATTTCATGGTCGTATTGATGCTTGTCCTTGTAGCGTTCTCAACTCGAAACCGTTGTGCTACCTCACTATAGGCCTTGCTTTGACCATCGCTACTTCAAAAGCTCTTGGGATCCCGTCGCGTCCCATGTCTCGAACGGACCCGTAACGTAGGAGATCAACACAGTGTCACAAACGACCATGTACGTGCCGTATTCAAATTTCTTACTTTGGTCCCTGTGTCATGTTTCTATGAACATATTGTGAGTATCTTGAATCAACCTCAACCCTATCTAAATCAACATCGACGAGACCCCCTCAACGTTCGAGCTGTATTATACCAATTGATTGCTCGTGAGTTTGTTTATACATGCGTATTTTTACTTTTCAAGAATCACCATTATATTGGTCGGTAATTAATTGAAACTGCTTCTTGGCAAGCTGCGGAGTAGAAGAAGGTTCAAGACCAGTGCATACGCTATAGCGCCTCTCGCCTCTCTGCTATCGGCTGCTATGTAAACACGAAAATACTCATTCATCAACCAAAATCTTGCTCAAATCTCTCTTATATTCTCGACATTCATCTTCCATCAGCAACGGTTTAGTTTTTGAACGCAAAACTACTGTCGAAGCAAACTTCTGTCATCTCTTCGGTGGTAATCTCCCACGAGGGATGGTATAGCTTTTCAGCTGCAAAGTCGCGGTCCAAGGAACTTTTGTTGTCTTTTCCAAGAACATCGAATTCGTCAAACAAGCATCTAACCGGGTGGACGCGGTGGTACACCTCGCCGCCATGTCGTCTGCTCCGGTAACCATGCACAACCGCTAAATAGTACATTTCGATACAAGGGCGTAAAACGTTTTATTCGCGTCCGAGTGATGGGTTTCCGGCCCGAGCCGCAGGCGAGGGTCGGAATCATCACGAGGATACGAATAATAGGTTTTACGGCCGTGTATCTAACTATACTTTTTGATAAACTGTGAGTAAAAGTCGACAAACTGTGCGCAAAGTTCACTTTTACGCACAGTGTATCAAAAAATTTGTTTTCGTCAGTTTCTTGCAGAAATAAGCTGTGTTTTGATAAAACAAGGATAATGAATTGTAGCAAAAACTGTTTTTCAATCGACCGCACTAAACGCACGATTCCCAAACTGTACGGTTGTCGAGAGAAAAATTAGATGAGTTTCCCAGCACCCGAAAACTTCCTTATTTTTTCTAAAAAACTCCAACATCCACAATTAATTTCGAAGCGATTCCTGAACGCGCTTAAGACGCACAATAAGATAGCATTCCTTTCATAATTTTTTTGCAAACTCGGGTGCCCACGTCACGAAGCCTAAAAAGGACCAATAATCTCTCGATAAAGGAAAACACTGGGCCAGCGCTGGCTGGCGCGCGCTGAATGGTGTGGGGTTTTCGAGTCTTTCCCATCATCACATTTTATTACAGTTCTCTGAGAGGTAGATTGGAGTGTTTTCATGGATTCGTGGAGGGAAGTCATCTCTGTATCAAATCAGAGTTGAGAAAATACGTTTCTGCTCGCATTCCTGGATAACGCAGCTTATACTCCGGTCTGTAAAGAACGATGGGAATAACCTCGCCAAATGAGTCAATTCAACACAATAATTCTATGCGTTCAACTTATTATGACTATTTGTACTTGAACTGCCTAGAAATTATGTGGATACCTATCTGAATATTAATCTTGATATTGTGTTTGACCAATTTGGAAACTGCCAAGGAAAGCAGTACAACTAGTAGTACTGTAATTTGTTTTTCATGCCTCTTCCTCCAACTCCCGAAGCGAATAGCATTCACGCGAATACTAGCACAGAGGTATTATCAAGCATGGAAAAACATATAAAAACTGCGTCTCAGTGGCTTTGGTGGTTCGGAACTCACTTCAAACTGTGAGTCCCGCAGATGACCTTGAGTTGAGGTTGAAAATGCGTTAATAAGAGAAAATTATTCATAACTCATTAGAATCATGCCGACAGGGGTTAACCATGGAGCGACCAATTTGGTCTAAAATCGTCTTTTTAGCTTACTGTGCGATTTGATATAATCAAAAATTCCACGAATTAAATGAGACAGAATCTGTTCGTGTGCGCGCGAGCATTTAAACTTAATGCCTATATATTAGAGCCTGCTTGATGTGAAATGCTCGGTCGTTGCCTTTACTCTCCTCATTCTCGCATGATTGATGGTTGTCACCTCATTGGCCAAAATTGTATCGGCTGACCAGAGGAACGATCGAGGATACTCACGTCGAGCTGTGCTCATTGCTCGGTTTGCGTTAGTCAGCCATCGGTCTGTGGAGCCTGCAAGATGTGTAGCTCTAGCGTCGTCGCGCCCGAGTATCTATCTCACGTCGGTGCCCGCCCGCGACGAGTAGTTTTTCTCCAATAACTTGCAACAATTTTTCTCTCTTAGTTTTCTCCCGCGCCGCGCAAGCAATTCTCCGGGATTCTTATCTTTTTTACCTTCTGTTCTAACTCCTATTTTTCAGAATATAGTGATATCTTTTTCTCATTATATCTCGTGAGTGTTATTTGTGAACCCTCTTCATTTTCCCACGATTTCTCCACACTAGATTGGGCTCCGAGGTTCCGTCAGAACACCTCGCCCCAACAGAATCCTTGAGTCATATTCGGCATCACAGCCGTTATCTTTATTGATTTGTGGGACAATTGGATGTGACATGAAACTATTTTCATAGAAATGGAGAGTGAGAATTATATTGGCCCTGATGAACCGACATCATTTCGATCATTGCAAAAATTTTTGACGCTGATGCATTCTAACGTACATTTGACGTAGACTGTTGAAGCAAGTCACTCAAGTTAGCTGAGTTTCATGCTGTAAAGTTTCATTCTAGAAGGTCACCTTCTTACGCGACCTCATCCTCTCCCATCGTGTAAGCCATTACAGGTGAAAATTCTGAACTTTCCACTTTCCTCAATCACACGACATCAAACGGAATTCGTGAAAGAAAACCCTTCATGAATTCGTATCACTCATTTGAGGTCATCAAAATGCATTAATATATCATGCATATCGACTGTATGATATACTAGGAATATTGCTTCTTTACATACCGGGCCCCTGCCTCTCGGCTCAACCCCGGTTGCCCCCATGGATGAGGGTCAGGGATACGCCCTGCCAGCGCGTCGGTTTGGAGGATGGCCAACCCCGAGCCAAGCTCGATGATGACTCAGTCCTCCTCCCTGACTACCGAATTCTGGGCTCAACCCCCAGCACAAGGCCGATGCCCACCCCTTGGTGGGGGGTTTTGGGACTCTTTCAGGCTTCCTAAGAGCCCAAAGAGTCCCTCGGGATGATGGATGAGTCTCTCAGGCTCGCATTGTTATCACCCGAGGACGATTTCAATGTGAGTCCTTAGACTCACCCACTCCCGTGGTGCTGAGTGGAGATGTGCGGTCTCCACGCTCCGACAGGGCGCTGACTGGGGCCGGGAGCTCGTCAGACTCCAGGGATGAGGCACCATGTCCCAACCCCCCTTGCGGGTATAAAATACTAGGGAGAGAAATTCTGGCTTATAACGACATAGAATTCATCAGTATCCATTTGGATGTGAACAATTCTCTCACTGGTATGGATTGAATTGCTCAAAAAAGTTAGAAGCGCCTCACATGTCTTAAGAGTCTCGGTTTTGCTCATTATTGGTACTTAACTCAATTCCTCCATAAGATCCTTGGATAATCTATAATATATTTCAACATCTATGGGATAGTCGAAAGAGCGCTGAGAAATATTAGGAAGAGTCTGATTCATTGCAGATTTTAGTCGGGAAAAACTTTCGCGTTTCCAAAGGGTTTGCCTTATTCGTCACAGCGAACGTATCTGAACTAGTCGATGCACTCACTGAATATGGCCTAGGGTAGAGACTTGCTGTAAAAATGAGAAATAGAACTTCGACCGCACAAAAACTCTTCTTGACTAATTTTGCTCCGGACGAATATAAAATGTTACTTTGGAATAATCACCAGGGCAATTCTCCTGCAATTTTCAAGGTATCGACATTTTGCCCGGGAAATTTGTAGCATGGTTACAATCCATAGAATCAATAAAAAATTAGATGGAGTATTTTTCGAGAAAGATCAGAATCATCAGGATCAGGATGGGATGGGAATGTAACTAGATCATTTCACCATAATTCGGATGTACTCGTAATACTTCTGACCGATTCTGATTGGATGTTTTCACTCGTTGTTTGTTTCATCTAAAACTTGAATGTGAGGAGTTGAACGAATATAAACATCAAAGGCAGTCAGGACAGAAGTCTTTCTCATCATTCTTCACCCTTCATAATTGATGATGTATAACGGATCACTCGTTTCTTTTCCATCAAAATTGGCTTGCCTATTGATGTTTAAATACATCTGCTCCCATGACCATACAGTTCGTAACGATATTATTGATGGGAGAGTGACGAGTGATTCGTTCTACATTATGGTGGGAAAATATAACGAGTGAATAATGATTAGCAAGTTTTCTTGACCGGACTACCTTCAACTTCTTCAATTACCTCAATCCAGGTTTTGGATTCAACAGACAACAATTTAGAACATTCCTACACAAGGCGAAGACGTATCACAAATACATCTGAATTGAGGTAAAATGACTAGTTCCATCTTCATCTCTTTCTGATCCCGATGGTTTGTCATTTATTTCACTTTCCTTACGAATCAGAATTATGGTACACGTTTCCCAAGAATTGTCGAATTTTTGAAGCTTCCGAGAAACTCGACATGGTTCCCTCGATCTCATTCTTCTCAAACTATGTGATGCACTGAGTTATCACCTCTACTGGAAAAGGTTTGTGAAACTCAATCAGTTTTGAGGTGCAAACTCATTCTTGCCAAGGTGTACTTTCGAGGAAGTGAATGAAGGGGGGAGGCGATCATCTTCACAGTATAAGAATATCGAAATATGGTTCATTACTTGGAACAAACATCCATTGCATCTTTGGGTTATTACAGAATATAGTTGAATCATGGATCAGCTGTTAGACAAAATTGTCCGATTGCACGAGGCCGACTTGGGTAAAGATATCTATGGCAAATTCTACAAGCTCCTGTCAGAGCTAGTAGGAATAGGTTCCAATCAATCAACTGTTGCAAGAACTTCGATATTAACATTCATCTTGCTAACGTTTGGGTCAGGATTCACTTTTATTGTAAGTTGATAGGAATGGATATGTCTTCAGCTGATGAATAATTTATATTCATCTACTCGTATTCCATCCTATAGACGCTCTCCACGATTGAGTCATGGGATCAGGACTACAGCATCGTAATGGAGAATTGTATTCTTTTGTCACTCACAATGTGTTTCATCATTAGTTACTCACTCCAATACACCAACGTTCCAAACGTAAGTCAATACATGCCTTGCACTACACTCTCATCTCCATAACACAAATGGATCACTTGCCTCTGTCATCAACTTCGATTAATATCTGTTCCCATATCAGTTCAGACGAGTAAATTCTGGAGCATCGAAATTCTGGCATTCCATTTCGGAAGTGGAAGAAAAACAGATATTTTGCCAATACTTCAAGATGGGATATATAGCTGGCACTGCAGGTTCAGGTAATAGTGACTTTTGAGTTAGATTTTTCCTACTCGAATGAATTTGGAAATATGTTACGTGGACCATAGACAGCTACTCCCTTTTTGTCGTTCATGATTCAAGCCCGATCCGTGCCATGTAATGACGATCTAGTAATTTCAACTTATGTTAGTGTGGTGCAGAGAATAGGTGACACAGAAATATGCCCATGAGCTGCTCTTTACAATATCTCGAAACTCTCAAACTCCTCTCGCATTACCAATGGATGAGACAATCCAACTCCCCTCGAGTTACGCGTCCCTCTAATAACTCGTATCTGATTTTGGGGATATGGAGATATCTCTGGAACTTTTGACTTTCGGCCTCAAAAAGTGTCACAGCGGTGGAAATCGAGATATACGGCTAGAGCCTGTTATTGAGCAAGCACAATGTTTCAAGTATGAGGATTGTATGCAATTAGGTGTTAGAATGAGATAACAGACGCCGAAATTGGAATATATGCTGATTGTTCCACCAATGGTTTCATCATTCCTTGATGCATTTTCCACAAAATTGGAGCTGCACAGCCCTTGTTCAAACGGATGATAATCATGGAGCGTCTGGAGTTTCAGTGGGAGGTAATTTATTTGGAGGTCTGTGCCCCCCTACCACGCGCGTGCCTTCCAAAAGGCTGTGCGATTAAACACGTTAGACAATTCTCTTCTTCGTCTTATCTGGTTCTATGGCTTCTCCGTCTGAGCATATAGGTGTACAGTGGCTCGATTCCTTCGTTTTTTCATGGAAAATACGACAAAAATTTTCCTGAGTGCCTCTGGATTACGCTCCACAAGCTGTGGCGTCTAAGGTGACTTGAGAATTTTCCGTTAAAGATCTGTGACACTCAAATCCCTATGTGTCACGGCTGAGTACAGTGAGGCACACCTTCCTCCAACAGAAAAATGACTTAGGATCATGAGAAATGAGCTTGGCGAGTGATGAAACTCACTCGAGATCGCTTCACTCATGATCGCTTGCCGAGTTTCAAGAGTCTGGCACTGTGACACGTGAATTTATCGATTTCCGGGTGTTTTCTTGCACATGATTGACTTTAGTATCTACCCACATTCACCAATAAAGCTCTTACTCGTTGGCCGCTTTGAGAACATTCAAACATAGATAGTTTGGCATGTTAGACCTGGAGAAACGTCCTACAATCAGTTTGGCTGAGCTGTGACAGCAAAAATCAAAATTTTCCGAGATATCCTCATATACTCTTTTTGCCGAAATCAGTGAGAAACTTACTTATCAACCTAGTGCAGATATCTCCCACGAGTTGGTCAATACGTATTGATCATTGATGAAAAATCAACTACGTATCCGTGGAGGCATTTCTGTATCTGTAGATGATTGATGCTGTATTCCGCACAGAATAACTTTATAATAAAATTATACCCTCGTTATATTTCAATATATGATGTACTTATAGCCTAATTGCGGGGCAATCATTATTGAAGGAAGATTTCCTGACAGAGCTTCCGTCACTCTGATTATCTGGGGAACATACAACCCCTATGAAACCGCAGAGCCATCGGGAATATATCAAGAACCAATCTCCTGTATCATTATGAGTCTCAAATGGAGAGCTGATGATAGTTTTCAGTTTTGTCTCTACACCGTACTGGACTTTTTAAAGTGTCAGGAAAGGATGTGATATTGAGTGTATTTTTTTGCTCTGGTCTCTCTTCGTCTCACTGGTGTAGAGGCAAGGATGGAAACCATTATCAGCTCTGCATTTGAGACTCATAATGATATTGAAGATGGGTTCTTGATATCTTCCCGATGGCTCTGTGGTTCCATAGGGATTGTATGTTCCCCAGATAATCAGAGTGACGGAAGCTCTGTCAGGAAATCTTCCTTCAATAATGATTGCCTTGCAATTAGGCCATTACTACCATTATAGAATAACTTCAATTTCAGTTTATTTATTGTTCTTGGGACTCATTTTGAACGTATCCGTGATGACAACTGGGTTCTTCAATTTCTTCATGGCTTCTGAAAATTCGTCGAGCCCGGAAAACGTCTTGTTCCAGATTACCTATACCTTCGGCACTGAAAAACAAGGCCATCTTCTGAGCTCATTGCATCTAAGTATCGCATCTTCCATGTATTTCATCATGCTATCCTCATCTGTGATGCAAGGTACAGTAAATGTGGCGGTAGGCTGTGGAGCTTTCTCCCTCCTCAGGTGAGTTGGTCACTAGCCATGTCCCAATCATTCGTGGGAGTATTGCTATTCGGGAGTAGACTTCAAAATACGGTCATGTCGGATCCAGCAGTGGAATTTCCCAACACCCATGGGGTCCAGGACAGATCACTGTATGCCTCAGATATATTGGATTGATATGATTAGAATCTCTAACTTGTCTATCTTTTTCCAATAAAATGCGTATCAGTTCGATTCGACACGAGATATAAATACTCGGTTTCATTCGGAATATCTTCAAAAAATCTATCAAAATACATCTTGCACATTTTTTGTGGAGGTCGTGGATGTCTTTTATGGTCAAAGTAGTGATGAATGGAAAAATTTCATTCTCGAAGAAGCTTTTTTTTGACGATATGAAGATTCATATCTTGGTAAAATATATCGTGCTCTTTTCAGAAATAGATGGTCCCCACATTATTTTGGGTGCTAAACGTTTTTCTCACTTCTCATCGATGTTTCTATCTTCCTAATTTCGAAAATGAGTTTTCTTGTAGTCCGAGAGCCAGTGAATTTTTCCGTGTTGCTACTTATCAACGATAAAAATCATGGACTATCAGCATTTGGGGTTCAACGAAAACAAAGTCCAATTGCTGCAAGTCGGGGGTTGGGGGCCTGCTCGGTAATCGCGTTTGGGACTTGTCGTGAAACATGACCTCCCGACAGTAATTAATGAACACTAGAACTTATTTTTCCTTGCTATTTGAGCAAAGTTAAGATGAAAAAAACATTGCTGCAGTCCCGTAGCCGGGATTAACCTCTACTACCAGCAGTGCAAACATGTAAGAAATGAAGCTGATCTGTTGTTATTTATCATAGCTGGAATTTTGAATAGAGCTAGATTGTACCTCAAAGATTGCAAGAATACTTTGCTGCAAGCTGGTTGGTGGGGAGAACGGATGCTGCAGCACCTCAATGTGGTACCTACCCAGTTTAGCTGTAGGTTTGTTTACTGCATTTCGCAGTTATTCGCTATGGTCAAATTGCACCTCTGGCGGCTCACATTCGTACAATGTGATACAACCATCGAAACATCCATCGTTTGGGACGGAAAGTGGGTGAATTCTCACCCGCGCATGCGCCCAATCGTTTGAAAATACTGCGGAAGGATAGTTATTTGATGTTCAAACATTAGTTGATCAGTTCTACGTGTGGACACAATCCTGTCGATTTGCTATTTTCACTCAATATCCTCGAGTTGTGGGGGAAGTCGTGGGATGACCCACAAAACATGCAATTCCCATTTTGAGCTCGCTCGGGGATGACTGAAAATACCGCAGAGGGGTCCAGTGGATGTTTCCGGAAGCTCACAAATCGGTTACCTCGGTGGACAAGGCACCAGATAGATTCTATGTGGGAAAATAATTTACCCCGGCTAACTTCCACGATATGTGCACCCGTGCCTATCCCTTCCGAGGGACTGTCGTCGTAATACCTGTGCCTACCTGTGTACCCATATCTACCCGTAGCCGATGTCATTGCCGCCCATCCGTGTGAATCCGTATCCGTACCTATCCGTTGGGAATCCGTGTCTATCCGTTTTATGTTGTTATAACCACTTTATCCGGGTGACTCCGTATCCGTACCTATCCGTAACACTCTTAGTCATCACCTTGGACAGAAATATACTAACCATAAATATTCACTACCGTCAACTGGGGAAACTATAGGACAATTTCGATTTTTTTGTCATTGTTTTCCACAAAGCTCAGGGAGGTTACGATAAAACCCACCCCAGACAGTGACCAATCGAAAGCTTGAGATCTCAGCTTTTGATTGGCGTGAGCTAGAGCTCGATTCGAGGATTCTATTCGGAGATGCGGTCGTAGAAGCTAAACGCTTCTTACAAAACCTGGGTCGGGGTAACTTTGGGCCAACCCAAGTTTAACTCATGTTACTCGTGTTCCGGAACAGAGAGTCAACCCTCTCGGGTCATAAATTAGAAGCCAAAGGCATTAACTTCCAATTGCCTCTTGGAACGTCCCGATCGAATGTTTCTACGCCGAGTAATGCTTATTTGAAGTTAATCAGCTATTCGAACCAACTTTCCGAGATTTGGCAGAAACTCGTACGAAAATCAAAAACTAGTCCATATTAATAATATAACCTGCCTGCAGCGTCCGGCGGTACCAGATTTTTGCTATCTATATGTATATACGTATATATACAAACCTTATTTAAACCTTATTTATACCTTAATTCACTAGATTTTTGCACTGTCAATGTATTCACGCATACATACGAATATACAGACCTTATTTAAACCTTATTTAGACCTTACTTCACTAGATTTTCGCCCTCTCGATGTATTCACGCATACATACAAATATACAAACCTTATTTGATTCTTATTTAGACCTTATTAGTCTAATTCCCAATCTGAAAACTTTTCCTACGTCCAATTTTCATATATGACTATTTTATTCTTGATTCATTTTTCATTTCCAAGATTTTTTATCTATTATCTATCATTATTTATGATATGGTGATCGTGTAAGTGTGGTTTTTGTCTAGTTCGTCGCATCCGTTACAAGGAATGATGATTTATGGGACTCGTCTGTCTGTCTATCTGTACGTCATCCTCGATCGCCTCATTTTCTATGAATGAATGACTCTCAATCCTTAGAGTCGCCACCATGAGTACCGGAATGTTGCAAAGGCGCAGATTGAGAGTCAAGACCCATAGTTTCGGCTTACGAGGATCTGTCGGTCGTCTGAATCTACAAGATCAATTCTCCCAATATATATTTGCAACAAAGATCAATTGATCGCAGATGTAAGGAATGTATGAGGGAGAATGTTTTTTATACGTTCGTTGCATCTTTCGAATCAATTGACCTTTGAAATGAATATATATTCTTCGAATTGACCCTTGAAAAATGACATGTTTGATTAATGGTTGATGAATTATTGATGAGTGAATGATGAATGATGATATGTTTGACTGATGGAATGAGAGAAAATGAAGTGACGACGATGACTGAGTGCTGATGAAATGATGACGATGCTGAAGATCATGAATGAATGATGATGATGAATGCCTAACCCTCCTATTTAGAGAAGTCTTATATGCATGCAAGAATTGTTCTCTAAGTAGGCGATCATTGACATTGTATGACCATGAATTGTTTAATGAGAATGAAAATGATGGTGAGTGAATGTGCGTATTGAATATGATGAATGAATGGTGATGATGAAAATGTATGTTTGATGAATGATTGATGAAGTAGTGATGAGTGAATGATGAATGATGATGTGTTTGACTGATGAAATGAGAGAAAATGAAGTGATGACGATGACTGAGTGCTGATGAAATGATGACGAAGATGAAGATTATGAATGAGTGATAATGATGAATGCCTCACCCTCCTACTTAGAGAAGTCTTATATGTATGCAAAAATTGTTCTCTAAGTAGGCGATCATTGACATGAATTGTATGACTATGAATTGTATGACTATGAATTGTTCAATGAAAATGGAAATGATGATGAGTGAATGTGCGTATTGAATATGATGAATGAATGGTGATGATGAAAATGGAGTTTCAAATCAGGTGAAGTTAGCATATAGTCAATTGAGTTGAGGAAAATGTATGTTTGATGAATGATTGATGAATTAGTGATGGAAGAATGACGAATGATGAATGATGATGTGTTTGACTGATGGAATGAGAGAAAATGAAGTGATGAGAATGGTTTACCTCACCCTCCGACTTACAGATGAATCTGGGTGCATCTGTTGCATCCGAAGGTGAATCATGTGCGCCCAGGGATTCATATCTAAGCAGGTGATCATTGGCGTTATCGGTCATTGAATGAATGAGATGAAAGGGATGAATGAGTGAGAATGATGATAAGATATGTATATATGAATTGAGAATGTGAGATATGAATTATATATATCGCATCATCTTCCTATTTAATGATAAGGCTAAATGTAATTCCTGTAACGAAAGGTGACTTATGGGTGTCAACGACATATTTCTTAGCAGGCGATCATTAGTGTTCATATTAAGTGAATGTGTGAAATTAAAGTAATGAATGGGTAGAATTTGAATGAATGATGAGGTGAATCATGAAAGATGAAGGAACGTGGAATGTGTGGTATGTATTGAAAATTCAAGTAATTGATCATTGACAACTACAATTATAGGAGGTAAAGAGTAATGAAATGTGCCACATTCCAAACAGGTAATCATTATTATTTATAAAATAAAAGATTTTCATTCACCAATTCTTTTAGAATATAGAATCAGTTTCAAGTCAGGTGAAATGTAATTGGTTTTAGATCAGGATAATTGATAAGTTTCGAATCAGGTGAAGTGAGCATATCGCCAATTGAGTTGATGAATATGTCTGTTTGATTTTATTCAAGTTTCTCGTATGAATGAGTAGTATAGCAAGGTGAGTGGAATTGTTTAGGGCATTTGAGTATATATATACATTAATTTTTGATAAACTTGATGAGACGTTGTATTTTATTGGGGAGTTAGAAAATTCGATATTTTCAGAGCAAAATATACTACCGTAAATCCTCAGAAATCGTCTGTCTGTCTATCTGTACGTCATCCTCGATCTCCTCATTTTCTGTGGATCGATGACTCTCAATCCTTGGAGTCGCCACCATGCGTACTGGAGTGTTGCAAAGGCGCAGATTGAGAGTCAAGCCCCATAGTTTCGGCTCGCGAGGATCTGTCGGTCGTCTGAATCTACAAGATCAATCCTCCCAATATATATTTACAACAAAGATCAATTGGTGGCAGATGTAAGGAATGTATAAGGAAGAATGTCTTTCATTCGTTTGTTGCATCTCTCGAATTAATTGACCATTGGAATGAATATATATTCTTCGAATTGACCCTTAAAAAATGGATGATTAATGAGGTATTGATAATTGAACGAAAAGTAGTGATGGATGATTGATGATAATGACATGTTTGATAAATGGTTGATGAATTATTGATGGATGATTGATGAAGTAGTAATGAGTGAATGATGAATGATGATATTTTTGATAGACGGAATGAGAGAAAATTGGCAATGTACGATTCTGAAATGTTGAATGAGAATGAAAATGATGTTGAGTGAATGTGCGCGTTGAAGATGATGAATGAATGATGAAGATGAAAATGAATGTTGGTAGGACATGAGCTGATGAGGTGATGGAGATGATGGATGAATGGTTATGATGAAAAATATATGAAATTAGAGAGAATGAATGCCTCACCCTCCTACTTAGAGAAGTCTTACATAAACGCAGAAATTGTTCTCTAAGTAGGCGATCATTGGCATTGTATGATTATAAATTGTTCATTGAGAATGTAAATGATGGTGAGTAAATGTGCGAATTGAAGATGATGAATGAATAGTGGTGATGAAAATGGACGAAATGAATGAAGGCAGTGATGTGAGCTGATGAAATGATGACGATGAATGAGCCAAAATGTATGGTGAGTGAATATGTGTTGAAGATGATAACAAGCGAAAATGGTGGAAATGGATTGAGTGAGTGTTGCTAGTGATTTGAGCTGATAGAATGATGATGATGAATGAGTTGGAGTATATGATGAGAGAATTCGTGTATTGAAGACGATGACGAGCGAAAATGATAGAAATAAAATTAATGAATGTTGGTAGGATGTGAGCTGATGCCATGATGAAGATGATGAATGAACGATGATGATGGAGAGTATATGTAAACATGGTGAATGAGTGTTGGAAGAGATATGAGCTGATGAAATGATGATGGTTGATGAGTTGACGTGTATGATGAGCAAATCGGTGTTATGAAGCTGATGAATGAGTGATAATGATTAATATGGAGCGCAGTTTAGAGTTCTACGCAATCATCTTTGAATCTATCGTCCAAATCTACTGAATCTCACCTCAAATTCATTCCATGATAAGCACTTCACAAGAATTAGTATTAAGAATTATTTTCAATCGATATAATCCCTAGCATAATACACCGAGTTTAGGTGGAAGAAGCTTTCGAATACATGTGATAATGGGATATATATGTATACACACACGTGTATAGGTATATGTTGTGCTTATAACCTCATTTAAACCTTATTTACTAGAATTTCGCGATATGTATACATATTTCTCATTTGAACCTTAGCATCAGTCTCATTTTCAATTTGAAAAGATTTTCGTGCAGTTTTTTACGTCGATTTTCACTTTGTTATCTCTACACTCACTACAAATTGATACCCAACTAACACTATACTAATACTTCTATACTAAACCCCAATCCTCCCCGTGGCCGCACATATGCGTGCTTATAACTATTTCATTTTCAATTCATTTACATGCTTTCCGTATACATTATTATTTATGATAAGTTCCGCGCGCAAGTGTGTTTTCCTCTAGATCGTCGTATCCGTTTCAATAGATTATGCTTTATGGGAATCGTCTGTCTGTCTGTCTATCTGTGCGTCAACCTCGATCGCCTCATTTTCTATGAATGAATGACCCTCAACCCTTCCAGTCACCACTATGCGTATCAGAGTGTTGCAAAGGCGCAGATTGAGGGTTCAAGCCCCATAGTTTCGGCCCAAGAGGATTTGTTAGTCGTCTGGATCTACAAGATCAGTTCTCACAATATATATTCACAACAAAAATGAATTGATCGCAGACACAAGGATCGTATACCGTCAACCCGGGTTTCTTTGAACAGAAGGGGTAACTTTGAAGACTCGTGTGAAATCTTGTTTCCATCAAAGTAGGGATGCGCAAGGATTTTATGACTAATTTCCTTGATAGTTGCATGCGTCAAAAACATTATGCATCGGTGAAGGAGTACCTATCAGCTGTGTATATCTGGAAAGCATGACTTTGGAGCAAAAAAAGACTTTTTTCAGTATTTCCGCTCAAAAACCATGCTTCCCAGACACTCACAACTGATTGAGACTCCTTTTCCAGTGCAAAATATTCTCCGTGCATGCAGCTGTCAAGAAAACATATTTAAAACCCTTGCGCATCCCTATGTAGCTGATTTCGAGGATTCAAACGAGTGTTCAAAGTTACCCCGGCTGTTCAAAGTAACTCCGGTTGACGGTAACGGGAATGTTTTTTATATGTTCGTTGCATCTGTCGTTTCAATCCACCTTTGATATGATTACGCATGCTCGAATTGTTCTTTCGAAAAATTAATGATTGATGGATTCATGAATGGAATGAAATGAGATGATGAGTCAATGGAATGAAATGACGAAAATGATCTGGGGCAAATGATGTGATACAAAGCCGGATAGGCGAATTGAATGAAATGACAAGAGAACGATCTCGATAATGTGATGTCGAGGAAATAATATGAGGAAATTGTTGATGAGAGAATGATATGGAAAGAGATGAGGAAAAGGAATGGAGAACAAGTTAGAATGAAATGAGTCGAATGATAAAAATGGTTATGAAGATGAAAACTTGCCTCACCCTCCTATTTGGCGATCATTGGCATATGAGTTGATATTGGTAAACGATGATTGGTGATTATAGGAAAGAATGCTGGATGAGTGAGTGAAATAGAATGACAGAAAGATGATATTGTTCGGAGGATGTGAAGTGAATGATTTGAAATGGTATTTTGTGGGTAATTCGGGAAAAAATTGATGAAAAGGCTTGATTATGATTATGGGATATGGAGCGAATGATATGAGACAATGGCGGATGAGTGAATCATATGAGAAAATGGTGGATGTGTAGTGAACCATGTCGAATGGTGCTGAATGAGTGAATGAAATGAAATTCAATGGGGAGCTTGAACTGATTCTGGGGCTGGAGTAAATGATGATGGTGGATGAGTTAATGATATGGAAAGGAATAAGGAAATGAGATGAAGAATGAAATGAGTCGAATGATAAGAATGGTAGTGATGGAGGAGAAAATGTGCCTCACTCTTTTATTCGGTTATGGATTCGGACGCAATATCTGCACCCGGAGGTGGCCTATTTGCGTACAAGGATTCATGGCCAAGTAGGCGCTCATTGGCGAAAGTGCAGGTGTATTTCGAAGATGGATAAATGATTAAATTCCTGTGAGATATGGAGCAAATGATGGAAGATAATGATGGATGAGTGAATGTAATGGAATGATAGAAAAATATTCCGTTTGTAGAATGCGGGATCAATCATATGAAATCGTGCTGGATGAGTGAATGGGATGAAATTTCAAAATAAAAAATGATTCTGATCATGGTATGTGGAGTGAATGATATGAGATGATGGTAGATGGATGAATGACATAATAAGAAATTAGAGAATGGAATGGGGAAAGGAATGAGCCGCATGATGAAGCAGAAAATTTGCCTCGCCCTCCTATCTGATGATAAGTCCGGACGCAACATCTGCACCCGGAGGCGGCTTACCGGCGTACAAGGATTCATTGCCAAGTAGGCAATCATTGGCATATGTGCAGGTGTACTTCAAAAATAAATGGATCATTCATTCCTTTGAGATATAGAGCTAATAATGAAAGATTATGCTGGATGAGCGAATGTGATGGAATGATGAACAAATGATTTGGTCTGTGAGATGTGGAATGAATCATTTTGGATGGTTTTTGATGAGTGAATGGAATGAAATTTAATGGAAAAGAGTTATTTTGGTCATGGGATGTGGAGTGAATGATATGAGATGATAGTGAATGTGGAGTGAACTATTTGGAATGGTGCTAAATAAGTGGATGGAATGGAATTCAACGAGAAATATGGATTGATTCTCGGAAGTGGGGATAATGGTGGATGAGTGAATGGTATACGAAGAAATGAAAGAATGAAAGAACAATACAATAAAATAGAATGAGTCAAATGATGAAGATGCCAATGGAGAAGAGAATTCGCCTCACCCTCTCACTTTAAGATGAATCCGGACACAAAATTTGCACCCGGAGGCGGGTTACCTGCGAATAAAGATTCATCGCCATGTAGGCGATCATTGGCGTGTGAAGAGTAAATTCTAATAACGAATGATTTGGGAAGTGAATGATTTGGAATGGTACTCGACGAGAAAATGATATGGAATGAAAAAATGAGGAAATGAAGTGAACGGTGGAATGGAATAAAATGGGGAAATGGGCGGAATGGGAAATGAATTGAAACGTGTGCGGAGAGCGAATTCCGAAGATGAGCGGATGATTTTGTGTATGGCATGTGACGTGAATAATTTGAAATAATGCTGGATGAGCGAATGGAATGAAATTTGATGGAGAGAAATGATTTTAATGATCGGATATGGAGCGATTGATGTGAGGTAATACTGTTGAGTGGATGAAATTAAATGGAAGAAGATGATTTTGATTATGGGATGTTGATTGAATGATTTGAAACGATGCTGGACGAGTAATCTTCTTCGTGGGATGAGAAGCAAATCATTCAAAACGATACTCGATGAGTGAATGATATGCAAAAAATGAAAGGATGAAATGGAGAATGGAATGAATTGAGAGGATGGAGAGAGATGGAAATGAATGATGGAATGGAAAAGAATGAGTAGAATCATAGAAAATATGATGAATTGTGAAAGTTGCCCCAACATTTGCACCCGGGGGCAGCTCCCCTACGTACAAGGATTCATCGCCATGTAGGCAATAATTAGCATATATGACGAGGGTATTCTGATGATGGATGAATGGTTCACTCCTGTAGAATATGGAACGAATGATAAAAGACAATGCCGAATGAGTAAATGGAATGAAATGAGGAAAAAAATTATTCCGTTTGTGGGATGCGGGGTCCATGATTGACAACGATGCTGGATAAGTGAACGTTATGGAGAGGAATGAGAAGATGAAGTGAGAATGTAGTGAAATATAATGAATCAAATGATGGAAATGATGGTGAAGTATGAATTCAGCCTCACCTCCCTATTTGGCGATGAACCGGGACGCAATATCTGCACCCGCAGGCGGCCTACCTGCGTGAAGAATTCACCACTAAGTGGGCAACCGTTGGCGTGTGTGAAGAGTGAAATATAAAAAATGAATGAATGATACTATACGTGAGACACGGAGTGAATGATATGAAATCATACTGGGTGAGTCAATGTAAGGGAATAGAAAGGAATGAGAGAATGGAATCAAATAAGGAATGATATGTAATAAGATGAGAGAATGAAACTAACTGAATTAAAATAAGTCGAATTTGGGCGCCTTACCCGCCTATTTGGGTAGGTGATGAGTTTCAAGTCGGGAGTAATCAAGTTTCAAACCCCGTCAATGGGCGACTAACGATCAATGATGATTAGTGGAACAGTATCAATAAAAGAAGCTACATGAGTCATCATTGAAGCTGAATACTAGAATAGAATGAAGTACCTCAGAAAACGAATCATTCCTGACGGAGCTCCACTAGAGCTCTTTTGGGATCCCGAACAATGGAAATGGAGCTCCTCCGGAGCCCTGTTATAATAGCGAAATTTGACATCGATTGAAACTCTGGAAACAATAGTAAAGGAACTCTGGAGAAGCTCTCAGTGATTTCCTATTGAATGTTGTTCCTGCCTCCGGAGGAGCCTCTTGAGTGGCACTCAATAGATACTTCTGGAGCACAGGGAGGATTCGGTCAATTCTCTTCCACAAAAAAGCCGACCCACAGAAATTTTTGATAATGAGTTAATATTTCCGGGGAGTACGATGAATCAACAGAATATCTGGAAGAATAAAATTGTACATCAGTGGGTCTCGTCCTCAGGACTTACAGATCACTGTTCTAGATTCTACGACACTCAGCAATTCTGATACTTGAATATTATTACCGAGAAATTGTACATAGGTGAACAGCACTCCAAGTTATCATCATGGAAAGTAATACCGAGAGGAATATGTTAACCGAGCTTCATTGCTTCAAATACTCACGATATTATCCGTCTGGATGAAATAGGTCAAATTTGATGGAGAATCATTATCAAACATCTTATTTGAATAACCCTGGGAATAGGGTATGGATTCCCAGAGAAAGTTGAGAAAAGGGCGAAATTTTCCGATAACAACTTAGTTTCATTTGAAGGTCTCTCATCCTCGGAATTGATTACATCACTGCGCCAGAGTTTTCTGATCCCGTATCAATATAACAATCACACTTGGAACGAAAATTTCATCTCAAGAAAACTAAAAAATTTCACTGAACTGTCAGAGTTCCGAAAGAGCTTCGGAAACACTCCTCTTCAACCTTGAAACATTTCCTAATAAGCTATTCCACACTCTCATAATCTTCTGTTGGAGTTCTGCCGGGTGTAAAATGTAGCTAATTCGACGGAACCCTTCCGGAGCTGTTTTCAGAACTTGTATAGAAGCTTATTCAGAATACTCTTGGATATTATGAAGATGTAATTCTATCGGTCTTTGCGAGTTAAAGTCAGCAAATTTTGCTGAATTTTTAGCATCAATCGAGAATGGATTTTTCTCCACTCTCGATCGATGCACCTTTAGAGCCTCGTATGGGTTAAGAGGATGCATCTAAAGGATTTTGATGGAAAGGAATGAAAAGTAAAGATGAGAAATGAGAAACTTTATGGAAAAATTTGGATTCTACGCTGATGTTATGCGTGTTTCACCCTTCTCTCATTGCTCGGGCTTTTCAAAGTGGTGGAAGAGCAATGAGAGTTTACCACTGACACGCGGCTCAAGTGGCCGAATGTTCGATGGTTTGAACGCCATTATATACGAAAGTTCATCTTCGTTATGCGCTTGCGAGAAAGGTCAATTTAACCCGCTATTTCCATTTGATTTCTCAACATTTTTACTTTGACAGCTCTTCGGCCTTCTGCCGGAGATATATCTAATTAATATTGACACTCGATCGATATGATCGGAAATCGTATTTATCACTCGCGGGAATTTCAAATTATGAAGATGTAATTTTATCGGTCTTTGCGAGTTAAAGTCAGCAAATTTTGCTGAATTTTTAGCATCAATCGAGAATGGATTCTTCCCCACTCTCGATCGATGCACCTTTAGAGCCTCGTATGGGTTAAGAGGATGCATCTAGAGGATTTTGATGGAAAGGAATGAAAAGTAAAGATGAGAAATGAGAAACTTTATGAAAAAATTTGGATTCTACGCTGATGTTATGCGTGTTTCGCGAGTGATAATATTTTACTATATACGATAGCTCGAGCCGAGCTCACCCGCAGACAGCAGGGGCCCAGTAGTGATACTTTTCAAACTCGCAAAAATTTTTTAATTTCGGCCAGACTTGTACTCTTTGATCAACGCGTCAGAAATTAGCAGCTATGGATCGATACAAATTTTCAAACCCAAATAATAAGATGGCAAGTAATCGAAGAGATAATGAATACCATGATACAATCGGAAATATTTCCGATGGCTCGATTGAGAATAACTCGGACAATGAAGCTGGCCGAGGCGCCGAAGCGTCCAGTACCCCAAGTATCGCCAATGTAAATGGCGTCGCGCACATGGAAAAACGCTTTGGGAAACGGTCAATGGAGGGCGACCCTAGGGCCAAGAGGATCATGCTAGCGCTTATGAACGCAGATGTGGGTCTGCAGCAGCCGGGTGGATTGCATATAGAAATTGCTCTTCGTGATCTGAGTCGAATGCTTACGACAGAGTCTGAATACTTCGATGACGGGGAAATAACGGTATTGATGGATTTGAGAGAATTCCTGGAACGAACACAGAATTCGAACGGGGCGCGTGTGAAAGTTGGGGATATACCTGACAATAATGATTATGATCAATTTCGAGCAGAACGGATGTTTGCGGAATCCTCGCGATACGACGGACAAATACATAGTAAAGAAATACTTAACAAACGTGACGCAGATACGCGAAACTCTAATGATAATAATACTGAAAAATCTACGGGCTTAACGGAATATACAATGCCGGGAGAATACCCGTGGCCTTTCGTCAGTGATGATGGATTGCAAAGGCGGTTTGATTATAGTTCCAGCCAACGGCCACTCTGGGGCCAAGATGCTGAGTCGCAGAGGTATGATGGCCAGGACCCTTGCTCCATGCATGAGGACATAGGGTCGCGCTTCAGGAATCGGCCGCATAGGGTCTGTACTGAATTGAATAGGATAAGTAGGCCTATGTTTCGTAATCAGCTCACCGAGAGCGCCGATGCGGAAACGCGAAAGATTGCCCGCGAACAACTCCCTAACAGTCAACATGCGGAGATGCATTATTTAAGGAAATCAAACCGAATCGAGCAATTCGGATAGTACGAAAAGCCACGTAAACGTAATATAGAAAAATCGTCGTTTGAAAATCGAACCAAACGACGCTCACGCGGACAAAATAGACATTATAACAATGAAAGCGTAGAGGAATCTGACTTTGATGACCAAACCTATGGAAAACCGCACCGATCCAACCGTTCGCGTCGGGATGAATTTATCAATGAATCTAAACGGAGTAAGAAACACCGACACTCTGAACGATTGTACTCTACAGAGACTGAAACTTCCAATACCGACAGTGACGTTGATTCGCACGAATACCCGAAAAATACATCAAAATACGACAGATACAGTCGAGAAGAGACGAGGGACAGAAAATCTGATTTGAACGTTCGAGTTCGCCGTTCGGAACCGCGAAGAGCGATGACTCAGTCTAACCCAGATCGCCGGCTAGGTTCTAAATTTCGCTCAACGCTTAATCAAGCTTTAAATCGAATTCCTCCTTACGATGGTAATCCAGACATGTTCGCACTTCTTTGCCAGTCCGTCAGATATGTGGTCGATGAATACGGTCCAGACTCAGAGCCGTGGATTCTTTCAACCCTAGCAAGTAAACTCAAAGGTCGCGCAGCCGAGGGTTACACTGCGAGATTGACTCAGTACTCGTCTGTAGAGGAATTATTGGCCGATATGACTATGCAATACAGCGGGGTAGGGGGTGCAGACAGAGTATTATCGGAGTTAAAACTAGTACAGCAAAAAAATGAAAAGGCAGGGGATTACGGCTTGCACGTTCAAAAGCTCCATGGCCGTCTACTCAACGTCTATAACTCGGACCACAAACTTAAAAATTGGGAGCGAAAAACGTATAAAAACAAAGCGAATAGTGAGGCCCTACAGCAATTTCTTCTTGGTCTTTCGGGAGCATTAGAGCACCAAGTCAGATCGACAAATCCCAAGACTTTACATGAGGTAATCTCACAGGCGATAAATTTCGAGAACAAAACAAGTGCTCGTTCGGTATTTTCAAGTATGAGTAGCCCTAAGATGAGTAGAGATACGATATTGGCACTCGTGGACACGCTGTCTCATTTAATTGTCGATTTCCTGACTCGATGATCGACTCGATAACTGACTCGAGGACCGGGAAACTTGAAAACTTGAACCCAAAGAACGTGGAATGTTGGAATGGTGGTGATGATTCGGCGAGAACGAAGGGATGAATGGGCGTGAGTTTTGAGTGATTAGTCACTTATCTTCAAATAGAAGATGATGAGTTAAGATTGGTGGTACTACCAGACCCGAGGCGTTTGGAGTGAGATACATATCAGGATTAGGAGAGCTGAAGTGATAATTCTCCAGGGTCTTTCTGTTTCGATTGGATACTGAGTCCGTGATCGAGTTAGTAATCGAAAGTATGATTGAGTCGATTACTGACCCGATAACAGAACCGATTATCGTAGTTTCTTATGTTTCACGATTCCGGGAGGGATTTTATGACCTCCGAAGAACGAGAGGAACGACCACCATTCTAACATTTCACGTTTTTTGAGCTCAAGTTTTTAAATTTCCTGGTCATCGAGTCAGTTATCGAGCCGATCATCGAGTCAGAGAATCGACAACTGAGTGAGACAATAATCGACTCACTTACCGACTCATTATTTTCAGTAGGGATTGCTTTGCGGCCCTTTATACCGTAATCACGGTAATCACTGATGATCATTTATTGAATTACTATAAGTACTCATCATGCGCAAATTAGAGAGACTTAGCGAGGACCTCTCAGCATCTCCGGCTGATCGGCTGATGTGCTATATATGTGCTCTGCAATACTCTGCAGTGCTCTGCTCACAGCCGAGCTCATCAGCTCATCTCTGCCTCTTTCTATATATACCCTGTTCTCTATTGCTTATGCTCTCCCCTCGATCCTGCGCACAAAGCAGCGTTTGCGTTTACACAATGTTAAATCGCGCATCGGAGCATTCAGAGCCTCGACACCAACACAACTATACCAAAGTGTGTCAATGACACGCCTCACACGAAGTTCCCCGACAGAAATCTTGTCTCCGCGCGCCCGAGTGCAATAAAAGCGAATAAAAAAATCGATTCAATTGGCTGAATGCGCAATCTTGTTTCTCACAAAATCGGGAGTGAATTGATTCTGAATATGAAAGAGGATGGACGACGGAAGATAGAAACAAATATAGATACGTCAACTTCTCAGGCGAGTTCACAAGATCGAGCAAAACATGCACTGGAAGTGAACGATCGCGTGATATGAGAATGTTTCACAGCCGGGACAGATGGATAAACAATATTAAATTTCTGGAAGAAAGTGTTCATATATAAGCTCAACATCCACTCGCTGCATAGCAGCACACGTACGAGGCTCTAAAGTCTAACGTCGATGTTATGTATAGATTAGACTCGTTAGAAGAGAGAAAGGAATGCGAATCAGCCGAGTTTCTTCGAACTCTTATTCAAAATCATGTTTAGATTTCAGATGCACAATTTCTCAATTGCAAACATCGTTTTTTAGTGAAATCTCGACCACATTATTTGTTCTGTATACTCTGACACACGTAATAAACAAAGTAAAATCCGAGCTCCGGGTATCCTCCGGTTTTGATCCCGCAACCCGTACGTAAGGGTAACCGGATCCTGACGGGATCCTCGCCTGTCCACAGAACACCAAAAAACCTGATCCGTTCCCTACGAGCAAATCCGGTGAAACTGATCCGGACGGGACCTTAAACTGAAGTAGATTTCTGATCGGGCATGAGCCAATGCATGGCGTATATGCTTATGATGGTACAGACTTGATACACCAATCATGACTTTGTGATAATTGGTTCGAATAATACATAGGACCTGAAAGGAACCAAATGTCGCATAGCTCATCTCATATTTTCCATCAAAATGACCATATTGTGATCCATACATACCTGAACATAGAATTAGGATCACTTTGTGACTGATATATAGTCTTCCAAATGAGAACCATGATATGCGTCAAAAGCAGAAACAGCTTGAATCCACAGTAATAAAGTTTCATTCAAAATAATCTATCCAACTATACTGCCTGGCATAAGTTTGGCAATGAGAACGACTTTTTTCCTCCATCACCACTACCGTCTGAAATACCTGAAAATAATGAACACAAAGTATTGAGTTCTTTCGAATAGGGGTATAAGAGTAATGTATAAAGTTGAAAGGATACATATCTGATAAATAAACAAGCCACCAAGATGACAGCTCAAACTTGTCATTCATGATCAAAACACTGGGATGGCTGTCTGCTAAACCACAAAACATTGACTGCAATTTCTGCTAGATAAGTCTGCAATAAGGCACTGGTACAGGCACTTTGTCAGTGGAGTACGTCCACGCATGAGACTCAGAGTAATAGTTTGGGATAAGGGATATTAATGAATAAATAATTGTACTAAAGCTGGCACGTGGAAATGCGAATATTCACTATCGCGTTAGGCCTACACTGAGGCGTCTAAGCTCATCAACACTTGGGATCTGATGGATAAAACAACACGCATGCGCAATGGCCGAGTATTGCATACTTACAAATAGGACGAGCGACAATCCGGTTCGGTTAATTGCGTCCGATTCAGGCTCTGAACTATTGGATTACTCGTCAAAATAAGGGGGGCCCGGGAATAGAAACATAGGGAACTAAGGCATTTGAGCAAGTTTGACCTAAATCATCATTGATTTCTCACTTTAGCTTGACAGATAACATTACAGGGGGCATTACAAACCGGTGTGAATAATTGGAAGTTATTGGCAGATAATCGTAGAGATCTCAAAAGGAATTTTCTCCCGGTCCAGTACCCGAGGGATGAAATAATATTAATTACACTTATTTTTGAGCCAAATATACGGCAATTCTGGGAGAAAATCGAAGATATCTCAGTTTAGGTGGCTTCTATTGGAAAAATGAAAATAGGTGAAGTAGTGTAATTCGTCAAGACGCATTTTTTGGCTGTCCTGTAATTCTTCCCAAAACCTTACCTAACTCGACTTAAACGGTGAAAACTATTTCAGACCATTGAAAATAAATTTCCATCAAGCCCAAATGTTGTTCGGTGACTGGAGATCAATTTTTGCGGGCACTATATGGCAAATAAATCGAACCTTGAGTCTCTTGACTCTAATTATTTGCACGGTTAGCGGTAGTTAGCGAGGCTCATTTAAATTCTTCATGGCGAACAATTCAATTTATTACAGAGTGATGGATTTCAGCAACATTTGATCCAATTTCTGTCAATATCAAGGTCAAGATGCTTTCTTCGTACCTTTCACACTAGAGGCAAGAGTCTGTTGCCTGGGGGGTATCCCTTAACTAATCGTCAGAAGATTCGTTTCAGGAACCAATCAGCAATGATGAAACTCGGGACGTATGAATTGCAACCACACACAAAATTGCCCGATTTTCTCAATCTTTCAGTGGAAGCTGACACTAATTTGATCCGATTTTGATAAATCTGGATGGATGGATCCATGCAATTTCAATTGTGATCGAATTTCAAGGAGATTGCAGGGACATAAAGTGACGGAACAAGGATAAAATTGATCATTAATGAAATGAGGAAATGGAGGACCAGTTACCGGATGATGGATCGAATTCTGGAAAGCAAGGATCGAAGGAGCACGGAATAACGAGGATTAGATTGAAATCTCTGGATAATTAAGCTATGATCATGATGAAAACGGTATTCGAACAGTGACATACTACAGAATATGATTCAAATTTTCCAACTTGAAGGATCATCAATAAATGAAAGAGGAAATAGTAATTATTGATTTGCAATATGATCGAGAACTCGCTACAACGGAAAAATACTGACAGGATGAAGATGTACTCAGAACTGCAACAATATGGATATTATCTTGAATCTATTATAACTATCTTGCGAGGGAGAGACTCAGGTAGTCTGTAATCTTAGGTGTATTTAATAGTATTTTAGAGTTGGAATGTAATTATGTAGGAAATTCGAGTCAGAGCATACTTCAACTTCTCATTAATTCATCATGGATATTGTATTTTAACTAGTTGAGCTTTACATTTATTCCATTGCAATTTTTTTCCAGCGAATTATTAGTCTATGAGACCTTGATGTCACTTGGATCATTCCATGTTATCCTCATCCCGTAAAATCATTCAATCTTTTGAATTGTATAGAATCCATCGACACGAGCATCGCGCGTAGGATCATTAGATATCTTTAATAATTTCCCTGTCCACCGGAAAACTTCTTGTAGGCCTAAGACCGCTAGATAAATCAGCCATCCTGCCATACCAAACATGATTCTGAGAGTACCATCTTAGCTTTCAAATTACTGAACTTTTCAATCTTGTATTGAACAAGAATCTGACCGTGGGATGTTAGTAATCGGATTCACAAAGATTCCATTAAACTTCCATAACAATAATCGAATGATGCCTCTCATCGGCTGAATTAAAATATTGTATCAATGAGATTCTCATCAGACTCCGTTTCTTGAACAACTTGTAGCCGAGGTTGTATATTTTGGATACCGCTTTTTAGAATCAAGTGGAACCTCCGAAATCGAGCCTAGACCTAAGTAGGAAATTATTGGAACTGAAATCTCTGATATGCTACTCTTGATTCCACTGTATTGTCGAACAATAGGTCAGAATTCTACGAAGATAGTCGAATTCGCGAAGGTATTCTGAATACAACTTAATATGAGGAAAGTATACGGAAAAATAATGTAAATTTTTTTTACAAACGAGTCTTCGTAACATTGCTCGGGGGAGCAATGAATGCAGCAAACGGACGTGTCAGAAACCTAGTCGGTTCCCAACTAGCTCTACATACTCCGCACATGGGAGTATATGCGTATACCATATAGGCATAGCTGGTATTCTAACATATAGATGTACCTTGTATTGTAAGCTATAGATATGCTATGTATCTTAATGTATAGGCATACAGAGAAGCGGAGACTTAGAGAAACTAGGAGAACCTCCGAGAACCCGCGAGTCTAGACAAGGGGTGCAAGGACCTAGCGCTGCCGCGCCTCACCTGCATTTCTCCTAGCCACGAACGAAGGAGAAACGCGAGGTCTCAGAGAGTATAAATAGAGCTCAAAAGCTCTGGCAAGGAGCTTAGATTCGCAGTTTACCGCGAGAATCCGTGGAGTACGTTTCGAGCTCTTAGAACCGCAGTACACCGCGAGCTCCCGTCACGTACGACGATCGTCCTTAGAATCACGCGCCGGGCTTCTAGTTCTCAGTACGAACTCACCTACCGATCTGACCACGTCGCTCATTAACGCCATTCCGAGTCGAGTACCTCAGCCCTTGACGGACTTCACTCAAGTAGAATCAACCCCAGTACTTTGTAAAGTCTCTCTTTCGTAATTGTACTTTCGGACTAATAAACGCAGCTCTAGGGATTCCTTTTGTATTCATTTCACTTCCGAATTTCCACCTACCTACCTGTCGAGTCAGGACTCCCCAGGTGCAGTATGAAAGAACCCACGTTACGAATTCCCGTAACACCAATCACTTCTCAATAATTGGTACCTCTGGACTAATGAATGACTATGTGGAGCCATTGTACAGGGTCATGTTGTCAAGAACACAAGATACAAAATACTTCATAGAAGAAACGTATCTTCTTCAAATAGCCTTATGACAATCGAATCCATGTTTGGAAGTGATACTACCGCCTCTGGACGTTCATAAAACTTTTTTTCGAAATCATGTGCGTAAAGTCAGTGCGTAAGGAACATTTTTCCGTGCGTAAAGAAATTTTTGCGCACGGCATGCGTGAAGACCTGTGCGTAAAGTCACCAACAGTGCGTAAGGTATGTCTTTACACACTGTTACGTGTCTTTACACACTTTGACGTGTCTTTACGCACTGCCTTATTATTTCAAAACTCGAGTGATTTAAGCCCTCTTTTGAATTTTCCGCGCTATCCTATGAGAAACAAACTCTACCTTACCGACTTGCGAGCTGAGCGCGCATCGGCGTCTGCGGCCATTGCAAATGACGCTATACTCACGTACTCGCGTCTCACGTGTGTAGCTCATCGTGCTCCGAATTGCAAAGCTGCTCCAATTGCTAAAAATCTGCAGCTATCCAGTCGGCGAGATCTACGTGACCAATTGTGAATTTCGGAGCAAATACTCGCTTGTCGAGTTTAATCGTCAACTTTAAGGGAATATTGTGTAGTGATACCGTGATTCTTCCTCCCTGTTTCTAAATTCTGCTACAGGTATGTACAATTTGACTAAGGCTCAACGATTCCACCTACAGCTTTTTTTACACGTCAATGCTCATTTTTTCGCAGTAAATTCGTGATTCTCATTGCGTCCAAAATGTCTCGTGCGATGGTAGAAGACGTGGAGATAATTCCGCAAGAGCTTGTTGAGCAAGCAGAAGGTGCTATCCGAGAAACTTTACCAGGAAAATCTCGCAGGATTTATGAGAAAACTTTGAGCCATTTATTGACTTGGATGCGGGTAAAAAGGACAAACTCATTCTCAGAGACAGTGTTGTTAGCCTACTTCAGGAGCTTGGCAACGACCTTTAATCCTTCTACACTGTGGTCAAAGTACTCAATGATCAAGAAGATGTTGCTGACAGACAAGCGTGTTGATATCTCTGACTATCATCAGTTAACCAATTTTATCAGGCGTAGAAATGTTGGACATCAAAAGAAGAAATCTCATGTTTTTAGTGCTCCAAATATCCAGAATTTTTTATTCAATGCACCAGATTCACAATATTTGGATAAGAAGGTTAGTGAAGTCTTGTTTCTTTTCTTAACCGATGCAATTTTTTTTTAGAAATGATTTATATTGACGGTTATCTTCCTTACAGGTGTGCACTATTTTTGGCATCTGTGGAGCATGTAGGAGGGAAGAACTCCACAATGTTACCACTAGTGACGTAGTCAATAGAGGGAACCACCTCATCGTAACCATACCCAACACGAAAACTCATATACCTAGAGTATTCACAATTAATGATGAGTTTTGTGGAATCGTCAAGAAGTACATGAAATTGAGACCCAGCCATGCAAACACAGATCGTTTTTTCCTCAACTATAATAACGGCAAATGCTACAACCAACCAATTGGTCTCAACAAATTTGGGAAGATGCCTCAATCTATAGCAAAATAGTTGGATTTGGAAGATCCCCAACGCTACACAGGCCATTCTTTCAGAAGAACTTCTGCAACTTTACTTGCTGACGAAGGAGTCTCCATGACTACCCTCAAGCGTCATGGAGGCTGGAAGTCAGCACAAGTTGCAGAAGGATATATTGCTGATTCCATTGAAAATAAGAAGAAAATTTCTAATACTGTCACCAGCAAGATAGGAAATTCTGCTACCAACAGGATCAGTGAAGATGGTATCCCAGAACAACCCCTCGATGCAACCAATAATTCTTCGAATACCAAAAGTATCAACATCAACTTCCAAGGTAACAATCAAAATGCTTCTGGCAACTCTGTTAATATTCAGTGCCCAATCATGTAAATTTATCCAGAATATTCAGATAGAAATCATTTGTTTGAAAATTTCTTGTCGAGCTTAGTTTGCGTAGATAACAATCTTCTTGGATAATAGCCAAGAAAATTTGTGATTGATTTTTGAGATCACAATTATTTTTCAGTTGACCCACACATTGCTCTGAGTTCTTTTGAATTCTATAAAAAAAACTTGAAAACACGTTCTGTGATCATTCTAGAATTATGAACTGTTAATTGTGTAGAAGAATATATTTGTAAAATTCTATATTTTATGTTGATTAGTACTTATTTGGTGACACTAAATCCATGACATGAGTGACTAGTTGGGCCACTTAGTATGATATATATCTATGATTTCTGTAAATTTTGCTCATGAATTTCCAAGATGGCAGACAGATAGCAGACAGATGGCCTACGTGTATTTGAGGCCACCAATCGATGAAATAAAGCATGTCCATCCTTTTGTATGACGAGAAGAACCCTTCTGAGTAACCAATACACCCAAAAGATATGTTGAATATTCATCAAACGAGATATTTGTCAATTGAATTGACTATTCCCACTAATCAGATAGTTCGTAGCCTTCGAAGTGGTTTGACGTATTTAACTTTTCATTTATCGAGAATAATCAAAGACAAAATCATTTATCGAAAAACCACCCATATTTAGGTGTTATCCAGGTAATATTGTATGTGTGTACAATATGTTGGTATCTATGTATTTATGTGTTTATATGTATACACGTATGTATAGGTAGATATATGTATATAGATACACACATGATCACGAATGCATGCCTGGTTTTTGAAAAATGAACTTTACCTTTCTCTTTTAATTCTTTTGTATTTCTTTGCGCTAGAAAGAACTTGAAAGAACAGGCCCGTGGCGTACATACTTTGCGGCGGACCTCTCGTCTCTTCTGGTCTTCTCTAACATATATGTCGGATCCAGAGAATGGACATGCTCCAAAATGGCGCTGCGACCCGATGAAGGCCAGCAGACACTTGAGGGGCCGTCGAAATCGGCACCTCAGGTCGAATCTAGAGATGTCTATTTTCTGTAACTCTGCATACATGTTCAGAATGGCCTTCTCTAACACATCGTCATCCCCGACGAAGAAAAACACCTCCCATCGTACGCCAATGTAACTTCACATTGGCCCACAATGGGAGGTATTTTTCTTCGTCGGGGGCGACGATATATGTCCGATCCAGAGAATGGACATCTCTCAAAACGGCGCTGCGACCTGATGAAGGCCAGCCGACACTTGAGAGGCATCGAAGTCGACACCTCAAGCTGAATCTAGAAATGTCCATTTTTTGTAACTCTGCATACATGTTCAAAATGGTCCTCTCTAACATATATGTCGGATCCAGAGAATGGACATCTCTCAAAATGGCGCTGTGACCCGATGAAGGCCAGCAGACACTTGGGGGGCCGTCGAAATCGGCACCTCAGGCCGAATCTAGAGATGTCCATTTTCTGTAACTCTGCATACATGTTCAGAATGGTCCTCTCTAACATATGTGTCGGATCCAGAGAATAGGCATGCTCCAAAATGGCGCTGCAACCCGATGAAGGCCAGCAGACACTTGAGGGGCCGTCGAAATCGGCACCTCAGGCCGAATCTAGAGATGTCCATTTTCTGTAACTCTTCACACATGTTCAAAATGGTCCTCTCTAACATATATGTCGGATCCAGAGAATGGACATCTCCCAAAATGGCGCTGGGACCCGATGAAGGCCGGCAGACATTTGAGGGGCCGTCGAAATCGGCACCTCAGGCCGACTCTAGAGATGTCCATTCTCTGTAACTCTGCACCCACTTCTCAAATGGTCTTCTCTAACATATATGTCGGATCCAGAGAATGGGCATCTCTCAGAATGGCGCTGCGACCCAATGAAGGCCAGCAGACACTTGGGGGGCCATCGAAATCGGCACCTCAGGCCGAATCTAGAGATGTCCATTCTCTGTAACTCTGCATACATGTTCAAAATGGTCTTCTTTAACATATATGTCGGATCCAGAGAATGGACATCTCTCAAAATGGCGCTGCGACCCGATGAAGGCCAGCAGACACTTGGGGGGCCATCGAAATCGGCACCTCAGGCCGAATCTAGAGATGTCCATTCTCTGTAACTCTGCATACATGTTCAAAATGGTCTTCTTTAACATATATGTCGGATCCAGAGAATGGACATCTCTCAAAATGGCGCTGCGACCCGATGATGGCCAGCAGACACTTGAGAGGCCGTCGAAATCGGCACCTCAGGCCGAATCTAGAGATGTCCATTTTCTGTAACTCCGCATACATGTTCAAAATGGTCTTTCCTAACATATATGTCCGATCCAGAGAATGGACAGGCCCCAAAACTCAGTTTTGATGAGGATTTAGCTCAAAATATCGTTATTTCAGCCGTGAAGTCCGATTTCTCCGCACAGATGAACTGGAAGGCGGGTTTCCCTTGTCGTGTGGGTGTTTTCGGATGATTCCTGACAATGGACATTTTTCCGTTTTTCATTTGAAAACGTCATCCTCAAGTTAGCTCATCTGTCTGCCATCTGTCTGCTGAGATTGAAATTCTACAAGATGTCCATTTTTTCTTTTTCGATTTCAAGGAATGGACATTGTCTATTTTTTCGATTATATGATCCTACGCGTCTCTATCTCATCTGTCTGCTAACTTCAGACTCATCATTCTCCATCGATCGATGCTTTAATTTACTTTTAGTTGATCATCTAATGAATTATGAGAATCTATGTTCTTGAATCTAATAAAAATTTGATTTTTTCATGAGAATACCTGTGGATATAATTATTGCATGAACCTATTGATTCGTTCTTTATTCATTTTGCTCACAATACTGGCATCATGGTTATAATTTTCTTCAATATCAAAAATTCCTTTAATACCATCCAATTGTATTCCGTAGTACTTATTCCTTCTTTGATACTTCTAAAGATAGAAGATGATCAATCTCAGTAATATGGTGAAATATGACATTTCAAGCAGAGGATTTTTTGATACATTTTCAGAATTTTTTTTTCAGTCGGGGGGCCGGCGGTGGCTTCGCCCCCTGCACCCCCACCAGGGGCTGCCGCCCCTGGACCCCGCTTTGCACCCTCCTCCCCCGACTGCCCCGATCACGATCTGGTTACTGACCTGTCGGGTGGCCGATGGAATACTAACTTTCCGCACAAAATTTCGAAAAATATCGTACGCTACTCTGTCGAAAAGTTTCCGCACTCGGAAAATCTTTACACACGAGTGTAAAGATTTTCACTCGTGCGTGAATCCGACTTTTCGACATCGTTGCGTAATATACTACTAGCGTATTGCCTCGCGTTGCTCGGCTTGTAGAGGTTTCAGAGAGGCGTATGAGTTCCTCAAAATGTCTGGAGAAATCAACTAGTAGAAGTTTTGATATTATCTTTGGCTAAATTGGATTATGATGATGATAGGAGTTTTAATTCAATGTTGAATTGGGGCGATAAAAGTTGAAATATTTTATTCATATATTTCCACAAGATCACTATCTCTATTTACCGCACGTACACCATGTTCAAGGTTGAAAAGTTTGTACCGGAAAAATTTGCTTTCCTAACCTTCTGTGTTTCGAAAGTCGCTTTAATTTTTTTTGGCGCTTCTGATCGCTTGAAAAATGTCAAAACACCTTATTTCGACGTGGAATTTCATGAGAAATACTATAAAAATATTCATTTTGGGCTTCAAAGCGCCCCTAGCGTGGTATTGACGATTTTTTGAAAAGATAGCTTATACCGTGATAGGGTTACCTTATGGCTCAGATTTTATATCTTTCTCGTATTTCTCACAAAATTTTACGGCAAAATAGTATATTTTGATATTTTTCAAGCGACAAGAAGCGTCAAGAGATATTAACACGTTCGCTGCGACGGGTCCCACCGATGGGACTCGCGATTTTTCATCTTTCAATCTTCGCCGACTCAGACTTGCTCAGAAAATTTTCCCAAAAGAATCTATTATGACGGTTTACTTCGCCAAAAATATAAACAATGACATAAAAAAGAGTCTAGACCCATATCGGCATTTTCATCAGAATGCGGGGGTCCAGTTCATGACCAAAATAAAATTACGAAAAAACGGCGTCGCAGCGAACGTGTTAAAGTAATCCAAAAAACACGAATGGTGAATTCTCTTTTATTGGCTTTTGGATGTTAAATCCGGTGTACGTATGATAGCCAAAAATTCATCGCACCGGGTTTAACGAAAGTTTTCTGACATCCTTTTTATTATAGATCAAAAATCCACAATCGTATCGTGAAAAACAGGAAATCGGGAAATGAAAAACATTCTACTGTGCAAACACTCTTCCACGTTTTTTAAGTTCCTAATCAAGTTTGAGTCTAATAGTACATTTCACACTGAGTACATTGTACACGAACCTCTCCTGCGAGCACACGGACGCGCGCTCCACAGTACCAGTCAGTTTCCTGTGGTTCTCCTCTACGCGCAAACATGTTCGTGCCGAGCCGCTCATATCACATTCTACCCGGAAGCAGCAACTACTCGTTCACATCGGATGCAGGTCGAAACAACTCATTGGGGAAGCAGTGTTGGAAAGGAAACAGATCGATAAAGGGGTAAGTGAAACTCATTAAATAATTTCATTTTCAGTATCATCTTCGGCGCATATATGCATATATTCATTTTCCGGTGTGCTTCATATATGCGCAGATATCGTCAAGCCGAGGCCCTCATCTCAGTTTTCTACGCGCCTTTCTTACAGGCAGTTATACACGTGCGCGATGACTCCCCCCCCCCTCTTCGAAGTGCCACACTCTGCATACCATAATGCTCGCGCCCGGGCGCTTAAATCAGTCGCTCAAGAACCTCTCCTGCGAGCAGACGGCATGCGCTCGACAGTACCAGTTAGTTTCCTGTGGTTCTCCTCTACGCGCAAATATATTCGTGCCGAGCCGCTGATATCACATTCTACCCGGGAGCAGCAGCTACTCCTTCACATCGGATGCAGGTCGATACAACCCATCGGGGAAGCAATGTTGGAAGGAAAACAGATCTATAAATGGGTGAGTAAATTTTATTAAATAATTTCAACATCAGAATCCTCTTTGGCGCATATATGCATGTATTCATTTTCCGGGGTGCTTCATATATGCGCAGATATACTCAAGCCGAGGCTCTCATCTCAGTTTTCTGCGCGCCTTTCTTACAGGCAGTCATACACGTGCGCGATGACTCCTCCCCCCCCCCCCTCTTCGAAGTGCCACACTCTGCATACCATAATGCTCGCGCCCGGGCGCTTAAATCAGTCGCTCACGAACCTCTCCTGCGAGCACACGGACGCGCGCTCCACAGTACCAGTCAGTTTCCTGTGGTTCTCCTCTACGCGCAAACATGTTCGTGCCGAGCCGCTCATATCACATTCTACCCGGAAGCAGCAACTACTCGTTCACATCGGATGCAGGTCGAAACAACTCACTGGGGAAGCAGTGTTGGAAAGGAAACAGATCGATAAAGGGGTAAGTGAATCTCATTAAATAATTTCATTATCAATATCATCTTCGGCGCATATATGCATATATTCATTTTCCGGTGTGCTTCATATATGTGCAGATATCGTCAAGCCGAGGCCCTCATCTCAGTTTTCTACGCGCCTTTCTTACAGGCAGTCATACACGTGCGCGATGACTCCTTCCCCCCCCCCCCCTCTTCGAAGTGCCACACTCTGAATACCATAATGCTCGCGTCCGGGCGCTTAAATCAGTCGCTCAAGAACCTCTCCTGCGAGCAGACGGACGCGCGCTCGACAGTACCAGTTAGTTTCGTGTGGTTCTCCTCTACGCGCAAATATATTCGTGCCGAGCCGCTGATATCACATTCTACCCGGGAGTAGCAGCTACTCCTTCACATCGGATGCAGGTCGATACAACCCATCGGGGAAGCAGTGTTGGAAGGAAAACAGATCTATAAATGGGTGAGTAAATCTTATTAAATGATTTCAACATCAGACTGCTCTTTGGCGCATATATGCATGTATTCATTTTCCGGGGTGCTTCATATATGCGCAGATATACTCAAGCCGAGGCCCTCATCTCAGTTTTCTGCGCGCCTTTCTTACAGGCAGTCATACACGTGCGCGATGACTCTTCCCCCCCCCCCTCTTCGAAGTGCCACACTCTGCATACCATAATGCTCGCGCCCGGGCGCTTAAATCAGTCGCTCACGAACCTCTCCTGCGAGCACACGGACGCGCGCTCCACAGTACCAGTCAGTTTCCTGTGGTTCTCCTCTACGCGCAAACATGTTCGTGCCGAGCCGCTCATATCACATTCTACCCGGAAGCAGCAACTACTCGTTCACATCGGATGCAGGTCGAAACAACTCATTGGGGAAGCAGTGTTGGAAAGGAAACAGATCGATAAAGGGGTAAGTGAATCTCATTAAATGATTTCATTATCAATATCATCTTCGGCGCATATATGCATATATTCATTTTCCGGTGTGCTTCATATATGTGCAGATATCGTCAAGCCGAGGCCCTCATCTCAGTTTTCTACGCGCCTTTCTTACAGGCAGTCATACACGTGCGCGATGACTCCTTCCCCCCCCCCTCTTCGAAGTGCCACACTCTGCATACCATAATGCTCGCGCCCGGGCGCTTAAATCAGTCGCTCAAGAACCTCTCCTGCGAGCAGACGGACGCGCGCTCGACAGTACCAGTTAGTTTCGTGTGGTTCTCCTCTACGCGCAAATATATTCGTGCCGAGCCGCTGATATCACATTCTACCCGGGAGTAGCAGCTACTCCTTCACATCGGATGCAGGTCGATACAACCCATCGGGGAAGCAGTGTTGGAAGGAAAACAGATCTATAAATGGGTGAGTAAATCTTATTAAATGATTTCAACATCAGACTCCTCTTTGGCGCATATATGCATGTATTCATTTTCCGGGGTGCTTCATATATGCGCAGATATACTCAAGCCGAGGCCCTCATCTCAGTTTTCTGCGCGCCTTTCTTACAGGCAGTCATACACGTGCGCGATGACTCCTCCCCCTCTTCCAAGTGCCACATTCTGCATACTATAATGCTCGCGCCCGGGCGCTTAAATTAGTCGCTCACGAACCTCTCCTGCGAGCAAACGGACGCGCAGCCGGCTGCTCAAATCAGTTCACCCAAAGGCATCACTCACTGTTACAAATCAGGTGCAGATCAAAAGGACTCATTAGAGGAGCAACATTAGAAGTGAAATGACTTGTATACGGACGTCTACAAATGGGTAAGCAAACTGCTAACTTTTCACATTAGTCAATATTAACTATTCTGAAGAATAATATCAGAAGTATTCTATTTCATTTCACATCAATATCTAAACTCACCAAATCTGTATTATCAAAATTTATCTTCTACAAAATAACACTTAGACACATATATATCTGCAAATTGTAATTTCGATCTTATCAATCAAAAATAGACATTTACACTCTAATTTAATACAAAAAAATTAACTATTCTTATTTTTCATTTCAGGGTTAATGAAACGCCACCACAACACATGTAACAGAACAAAATTGATGATCAAAACATTGCAGCGGAATTGGATTGAAAGGATCTATTTGGAAAAAGGTCAACATCGGCGGTACAGCATCCATTATGGGGTAAGTAAACAACTTGAGTAGTTATATCAAATCATTTAACTCCTTCCACACATAATATCCTTGTCCAAAACAATTATATGCTCATTCATACAATCGAGTATAATTCTGATAAGATACAAAATAATAACTTAATAATTCACAAATACCAAATTTTATATCATCATCACTCCAATTGATACATACTCTTGATAAAATTCACATTAGAGGCCATCCAGTAATGATGTCACGCTCTTGGGGGGAGGGGGATCTAGAAAAACGTGATGAAGTGTGACATGGGGGAACGGGGGGTGCCTATCAAACGTGACATCACGCTCATTAACCAGTATTTTTATTAAAATCTATTGAAAAGAATCGAAATTTGAAAGCATTATTGCGATGAAAAAATGCGTGCAATTCTCCAATGTTTGGGAGTTACGAAATCGCGAAAAATAACTTTCGCGCCTCGCTTATGAGGTACCCCGCTTCATTAGACTCGATGCGAAATATACTATTTCGAAATAATGTGCATAAAATTAGTGCGATAGACTTGGTGCGAAATATACTATTTCGAAATCATGTGCGTGAAATTAGTGCGTAAGGAACATTTCTCAGTGTGTAGAGCACTAACTTTACGCACATCGATTTCAAAAAATAGAACACGCAAATGACTTCGATACCTTACGCATTGTCGGAAGAATCTCAACAGTGCCTAAAGTTGTTACCCTCGTGTATAAACATTTCCCCCATTGCGTAAAGAATCGAAGTCGTTTCGTAATATACTATCATACCAAGGAAATCCAATTTTTCCCTATTCGTGGATACCGCGAGGGAGGGGGGAGCGTTTCCAACTGTGACATCACGAAAAGGGGGGTCCACGAGCTTGTGTCATGGCGTGACAAGGGGAGGCGGGGGGCTCGAAATTCCAGATTTTCGCGTGACATCATTACTGGATGACCCCTTATTTCGTCGAACAATGAATAGAATATTCAATCATTATCATGCCCCACTCGGCTAAGAATATAATCATCCAAAGTTGATCAATTCAATCCTAATCTCTAATTCCTTCCACAGGCACACAAATAGTAATAATTCAACACCGGAGTGTTGAATATTATAGGCGTTCACAGAAAACGATCCACGAGTGTTTGGTACACAATTCAACAAAGTACAAGGAAAGTGCCGTTGAAGAACAAAAATGAAGAACACCAATGCAGACCACAACTGCGTTGACCTTCATGAACTTGTAGTAGAATAACACGTGAGTTTTAAACGTTGACACATATCTCTAAATGTAATAATATAAGTAAACGAACTTGAAAAGAGGGAAAATTCAAGAATTGGAAAAATAGTTCAATCTTCCCCAGATTTCACAAAATTATTAGTCCATTTTATACATAATCAAATTTAACTTCACGATAGAACGTAGAAAACTTTCCTTAGTCTCAATCAATCGCGTTTTCTTGATTTGATGATTAAATTTGAGTCAATCCTCATAATGGAATGAACATATTTCATTCCCGTTCATTTAATCAAAGATTTTCATAAAAACACATCAAATTCTACATCCCCGAGTACGATCACATACATTTACGAGTTGCAACAATAACGTATTGCCATGGCTCGTATAGAGATCGAGACTTTCATCTCTGAGATCGACAACTACGATTATCTGTTGCCGAGCTACTGTAAATGTACGGTATTCTTACTCGAAAAAAAAAAAAAAAAAACAACACAAAACACCGACACCACTCTTCTGAAACATGTTGCTGGATTTCCTCTGATCTGAGCATCGCTCTGGCCCCGCCACTGGGAACCCAGATCGACGTGTCAGTCTCATCTGATCATGTCTTCTTCAACCTCTGTGATGGAGAGTTACATTCACACTTAAACATAATACACAGTCAAGTTTCCAATCATTTTCAATCCATATAGAAAAAGTATGATAAACAAGAAGCTCTTTTAATTTCATTCAATAGATAATTATTGAATTTTCCCCGATCAGTTCATATATTATCAAGATATGTACGTTTAAAAACCATAAACTTAAGATTGATGATTATTAATGTATATTGAAAATTCAAATATTAGGTATTACTATCTATTAATATTTGTATGAAATCCAAGATATTCGTAAAAACTAATTCTTTGATTGTACCAATTCAAATTCGAATGCTGTAGAAACTTTCTTTTTGTAATAGGCCGATATATGCTCTGAAAAAATTGTATGAAATCATTTCTTCTAACATGAGTAATACAATTATAAACTCACACATCGAATAATATTAAGAAGTCTTCGAATGAGAAATTACTTCACATTATGTTAAAAACTTTTATTATATGTAAAATGATCATGTATCTATGTCTGAATCGCAAAATATAGATGAAAATAATCTGGTTGGGGAAATATCCCCAACCACCCTCGTGTCAATTCATTTCCCGTAGGATAAGCATGATTTAGAAATCATAACTCATCACATAAAATATCCTCGAACGATCTTCAATTATACATCAGATCAAACTCAAATTTGAGAAAACTATATCATTTACTCATGATAATTTACAAAATCGTAAATGGATCTAATATCACTTAAAAAATGAAATAATTGTCTCATTTTAGTGGAAATTCAATACTTTTTGTTAATCTTGCATAATCAAACCCGATTCAAAACTTTCATCAAAAGAATAATATCAAATCATCCTCGTTATACACACTTAAAGAATACCACACCACACTTTTACGAGTTGCAACAGCACATAATGCCTTGGCTCATATGGGAGTTGGGTTTCTCATTCCCGAGTGCGACAGAGTGTGACTCCCTGTTGCCCAGCTATTGTAAAAAAACAACACAACACTGACACCACTCTTCTAAAACATGTTGCTGGATTTCCTCTGATCTGAGCATCGCTCTGGCCCCGACACTGGGAACCCAGATCGACGTGTCAGTCTCATCTGATCATGTCTCCTTCAACCTCTGTGATGGAGAGTTACATTTCTACTCTAAACATAATACACTCCTCATTTTCAACTCAATTCCATCACTCAAACACGAAACGAGGATGATGAATCAGTGTTCTAAGTTCACTCCAACTTTTGTACAAAAATTGTTCATGAATATTCGACAAGTCAAATCATTTCATCAATTTAGAACGTCTCATATGGTCAAATCTTCGTCTCTAGAGGCTCTTAAAAAAATTAAATAAAAAATATTCCCAGTGAATAAAATTCTAATAATCGTTTCTGATAGTAACGTACACTAACCCATCCTAATAATTTAATTACAGTCTAACCCCACAACTACATTCGTCAAGTGATATGAAATCCATTCGCGATAGTCATGATCTTCTTTCATAATATGCCAGAATCATTTTTCGGAATCAATAATTCATCAGACAAAATTTTGAGAATCAATCCAATCAAACGATTAAAAAACAAAAAAAACGACCAAAAACGATTGGGAAAACTCCCAATCGAACTGCAAATAATTCATGAATATGCATGCATATGAATCCAATATCACTACTGAAATTCAAGTCATTTCGTCCTATTTATTAGAAACCAATTACTCTCGCATTAATCTCTCGGCATAGAAACCGATTCAAAACTTTTCTGAGAAAAAAGTATCAAATCAACCTCGTCACACATGCCCAAAAAATACCACACCACACATTTACGAGTTGCAACAGCACACAATGCCTTGGCTCATATGGGAGTTGGGTTTCTCATTCCCGAGTGCGACAGAGTGTGACTCCCTGTTGCCCAGCTATTGTAAAAAAACAACACAACACTGACACCACTCTTCTAAAACATGTTGCTGGATTTCCTCTGATCTGAGCATCGCTCTGGCCCCGACACTGGGAACCCAGATCGACGTGTCAGTCTCATCTGATCATGTCTCCTTCAACCTCTGTGATGGAGAGTTACATTTCCACTCTAAACATAATACACTCCCCAGTTTGAACTCAATTTCACATCATAAACACAAAACGAGGTTGATGGATGTTAAAGTCATTCAATCTAATAAAAGACCTCTCACAAATTCACATCTTTCAAAATAAATACTCAATTTGAAAACAAAGAACTTTCCTGATGAATGTATTGCCAATAATTGCTCTCGATGATCGCGTGTCGAAAACCATCACAATACATCAACTCAATTCTCCCCTCACGATTGAATCAATCGAGTGATATTGGATTCATTTACAATGTCCCTAAATCTCATGTAAATTACTTGAATCATAAAATCGTCAAGAGAGTTCTCTCAACCACCCCCCTATAATAAAATGACGCCCTTTAATATAAGCATTCGAGATAGACCTAAACCGCATTTCACTTCATATTTTCATTAGTTCAAACTTCGAAAAGACTTTTAATTTCTCCTCCAAATAGAAATAAATTCAAACCTTTAAAGTATTACGTAGTTTCACACTCAATATGGGTAGAAATACGAAAATTATCATCTTCAAAGTCAAATCAAAAGTTCCTCAAATTCATGCGAATCGATCTATCTCTAACACAAAAATGAAAATAAAAACCATTAAATAAAACAAAATTAAATTAAATAAAACTAAATCGAACACCAAAATTACTTCACATCTGAAAGTGAGGCGGCCTTGTCAACCGTAAAAAGTTACTCGGCTACCTTCGATGTTGAAAATGGCGGTGTCTCGAATTTTCTAAAACGTTTCACTAAAATACGCCATAAAATGACTCCCTGCGTGCACTTAATACGAAATATTTAAACAAAACACATAAAAATCGATTGCTCCTAACCTTCGCCAACGGATTCGGAAGCTTGGGCAGTGTTCGAAAGGGCTCCGTGAGACCGATCAGCGACCGTCTTCACGGCAAGAATTAGCAGCAAATCGAATATATAATATCAAAGTATAAATACATATAATAAAATCGAAAATACATATAAAAAACTCAAAAATACGTCAAAAAACGTCAAAAATACGTAAACGACACTCTAACACGTGTTCTATACATCGCGGAAAAATCTAGGGACATTTGACCTGCTCTAGGGACTTTTCGTGCCGTCAAGTTGGCAACCCTGATTCGATTTTATGTTGGCAACCCTGATATAGGGATTCCGTGGGGGTATAGGCACCTGGTGTCTCTTAATTATACTATTTCCGATAGGCGTATTAGTTTTCCAAAATGCTCTTCCAAATCAAATGAGAGTACTTTTTTCAAAAATTTCATATATTTAGTTAAGCGGCGGTTTCTCACATGGGTCTGAACTCATAAAGACCATGAAAGTTATCGTTATATAACTCGATATGTGAAAATGGTACAGAACATATTTTCATTTGATTTAAAAGAGCATTTTGGTAGACTGATACGCTTCTCGGGGACTTTTACAGGCCGAGCAACGCGAAACATAACGCTAGTGTTTAATTATAAAAATACGGAAGTTTTCTATCGGAAATTCAGAAATATGATGTTGTAAAATATCTCTATGCTCAAATAAAGTGATTTCTGGTAGGCCAAACAGATGTACATCGATTTGACGTGAATTAATTACTCAGTTGGTTACAGGGATAAATATACAAGTGACGTTCAAAATTTTCATTCTGGGCCTTACTTCGTACTAAGATCAATATCACCAATGTCACCTGCTTGAGCCCATCGCGGATACACGTACTCTTTGAAGTTTAGCGAGTGTAAGAACAGTCGACGCAGAAAGAGGTGAGCTCCACAATATCATCGTGGACATTCACGTCTGAAGAAAACATCGTAAGCGCAAATAATTCCATCAATAATTTGATTACTCGTTTTTCTGAAATCGATAGAATTGTGGAAACAGGAAAGTCGAAGGTGTTCGAGTGATTCGAATAGAATAGGAACATAATGAATAGAAAAACAGAATTTTCTCCGAGCCTTCAGAAAAAAAGAAAATGTAAGAGATGAAATTTTTCCGGGCTTCGACAAAACAAATATATAAAAATGAAAATTGAAAAATGTCTCGGGATTTTGAAAAAACAAAAATATAAAAAATTATTTTATTTTTCAAAATATTTTTCCGGAAATTATCGAAATTTCCCACCGTGAAGCACATCCTGAACTTGCCTTCATTCTTCTTAGTCTCACTTAGAGGAACGCTCAAACATACGCGCTCTCTACCAGAGCCACAGTCGTCTCCTCGCTGCCTTCAAAAACACATACGCGCGCGAGAAGCATCAAACAACGTGACACCAGAAAAGGAAAGGGGATTCTTAGTGATGCGCGCTCTCTCCACAGCCCGCAGTCATCTTCTCAAGCCCGTCGCGAACACACGTGCTCATAGAAGTTGAGCGAGTATGAAAACAGTTGACACATAATGAGGCGAGCTTGCAGAATATTATCGTTGACATCGACATCTAGGAAAAACATCGTACGGGTAAGTAATTCCATGAATAATTTGATTAATCGTTATTTCTGAAATCAATATAGAACGAAAATATATTGGATAGAAATTCGGAATTTTTTCCGGACCCTCAATAAAAAGAAAATGTGGAGAATGAAAATTCAAAAATTCTTTGGAAATTGAATGAAAATTTTTTCCGGGGCTTCGACAAAACAGATATATGAAAAATGAAAATTCGAGAATTTTTCGGGACTTTGAAAAAACGAAAATATAAAAAATTGTTTTTTTTTCAAAAAATATTTCCGAAAATTCTCGAAATTTCCCACTCTGAGGCACATGCTGAACTTGCTTTAATTCTTATCAGTTTCAGTCAGAGAAACGCTCAGGCGTTGGCGCTCTCTACTGAAGCCGCATTCTCCCCCTCCCCGCCTTCACAGACACAGACACGCGTCGAGAAGCATCACGACACAGGGCAGTCAAGCGTGGTAGAGTCCTTCCCCTCAAGCCCCTCCAGTCATGTGTAGAGCGCGCCGCGGTGTCGCAGGGGAGGGGCTCCTTCGCCGCGAGCCACGACGCTCTCTGCACTTGACTGGAGGGGCTTGAGGGGAGGGACTCTACTACGCTTGACACCCCTGTCACGACACCAGAAGAGGAGAGGGGATACTTAGTATCGCGCCCTCTCTCAACAGTTCGCAGTCTTCCTCTTGTGCCCAGCGCAAACACGCGTATTCTATGGGGTCGAGCAGGTATGACAAAAGTCGACGCGGAACAGAGTCAGCTTACAAGATGGCATCGAAGAGATCAACATACATAAAGGACATCATGAAGGTAAGTGATTTCAACCTAAATCTCGAAATTCATTCTTTCCGAAATCATTAAAACTAAGAAAACGATAACATCGCGAATTCCAATAGTTCAAATTATCTGAATGTATGTAACTGTGACTGGATTTATTCAGGCACATCCAGGCAGAGCCTGGTTTTATTTCGTGGGTTACTTATTCTATAATTTGCATATTGAGAGGGAGTATGAAATGATAAGAGCAAGGTGATAAAGTTGAGCACCGGAGCTTTAATGAAAATAAAGAAGAGAAAGTTGAAACATATTTACAAAATATTTACAAAAGGTCATTAGACCGGGAGAGTACTTGCGCAGGCTCGAGCACGAGGTCGGGAGGGCACGAAGAGGAATACATTCTACTGGCCACAGAAAGAGAGAGAGAGGATTCGAGCTAGCACTTACAGAACGTTGAACTTTGTCCTTGAAGACGACGTCGGCTACTGGGCGCAGGATGGCCACGAGACGCAAGTCGGCCTTGGGACTGTCGCTGGTGGGACGCTTGGCACGGTCGGCGATTTGACCTCGTATGGTCAGGAAGCTGCACCGGGCTCCTCAGATAATCCACTAAGTGCAGGGTCGGTCGCGAGACCACTGCACCAGGTCAAAATATGCACGCGCGCACCGTAACTTTTATATCGGCGACGAGGAAAACGCGCGGCAAAAACGGAGCAGAAATCGGAGCGAGCGACGGCGCGTGCTCTCTCGATCACACACGACGTAAGTCTGCCGCCGGCGGCGTGGTGATGATGAAATGGCGCGCGAGGGGAGGGAGCGCGAGGGGAAGTATGGCTACTGCTATACCTATAGCCCGCGCGAGCCCGTCTCGCTATAGTGTGCTTTCTCTCTCTCTCTCTCTTACCTTAAAAATGTCCTCTCCTTCGCTCGGCTCTTGCTGAAACAGTAACTTTATGATTAGATTATAAATTCTGTTACTTGGCCCAGGAGAGAGGCAGGACGGATATTACTCATCCGTCACACCCCTCCCCCAGACGCTGGGTAGCCGACTGGCGTACCAGCTCGAAGCCTACCCTCTCTGAATCTGGGCCAAATAAACTGAAAAATTGACCATTGTAGTCATAAAATTGGAACGAAAATTGTAATGATTGTATCATGTTTGGGTTTCTGAAATAAAAAATTGAATTTCACAGAATGTAGATGTAATTCCTCAAAAACGGTGGGGATATCATACATGCGGACATAAAATCCACTCTTTTGGCAACTATTCATATAGATTTTAGATCATAGATCACTGGAGAGCGTCTTTCACTGCACTGTTCTGCACATGTGTGCCACAGAGAAAATCACTTTTTGGTTTCACTGAATCACTTGGTCTCTTGAATTGACCGTCACTATTGGATCATACTAGGCATACAGTATACTCATCATTCATTGCATACAGCACTCTGAACATACATTGTACACAGTACACAGATCATACTTAGGACATTTGTCCGTATTCACGCCTCGTGCATTCAGATCACACCATACATCGCTCAATCCATACTTTTTACATGAATAGCGCTCGAATCTATAAAAATAAAATACTGATTGACTATTTTGTCACATGATTGTTTGGTCGTAGACCTACATAATCGAACATGATTTGTTCTTTGGCACAAAAGAAATCAAAAGTACTAAAAAAGTTGTCATTTGACAGGTAAGTACGAAGGTTCAAAAAATAAACATATTAATTCTAGAAACAATTCAATGGTCATTGACCGTGTAAGTTTTTGCTAACCTAGACAATCGAAAATTTGGTCGTATGACCGTAATGAAATAAAAATTCGAAAAGTATCAATAGGATTTTCACTATTTTTCGAGATATTAGGTCGTAGACCTTAGTATTACTACTATAAAAAATTTGGTCAATTGACCTTAAAAAGGGAAAGAATATAAACTGAGTGGTCATAGACCAACGCAAAAGAAAACGGAAAATTATTAAATTACTGATCGGTCGGAGACCACGTATCTTCGGTCGTCGACCCACTCTTCGGTCTAAGACCTACTGCTCATCGTGTCTGTCCTCGAATGGACAGTCTTTTGGGTCATTTGACCCCTGGCACTTGCAGATCGGGCACCTAGGAACGTCGTAGAGAGCCTTTTTTGCAGAAGCTTCTCTGCGACGACGTCTACCCTCTTCTATTTCCTTGAAGTGCTGCATATTTTTCTTTTGGTCGAGCTGACGCTGGAGTTGGATCGCCCGAATTTTGGCGCATTTGGCCTCTATTTCAAGCTCTCTTAATTCTTCTTCCTCGCGCCTTTTCTTCTCTTCTTCTCTGCGACGAGCTTCGCGGCGGCGTTCTCTGATGGCCTGAGCCTCATCGATCATGGCCAAGTCCTCCATGATGTCCTCGATGTGCTCAATTCTTTTTTCACCGAAACGGTCAACGCTGGCTCTTCCATATTTGTCTTGGAATGCGAGGCATTCCGCTATCAAATCATCGGTGTCTGCCCTCTGATTCATTGTTTTCACTATATGGTCGTCTATTCGACCCATGAGGATTTTGGCCTCATCCTCTTTGTTGTCAGCGTTGACACTCTCATCAGCGGGGGTGCTTGCTGTCGCGGCAGATAGTCGTGCCGCTTCAGCCTCTTCTTTGGCCAGCTGTTCCAGTTCTTCATTGAACAGGCGCATTTGCTCCATCGCCTCTCTCACCTCCTCTGGTGATTTTTCAGTGACCTCACTGCTGTCATTGAGGAAATCCATTTCCTGGAACAAATTTTCTACGTTGTTTCCCCATATTTCTTTTTTCTATGGACAGACGCCCACTACAAAGAAAAAAGAGTTTTTCTACAAGAGTTCTACGACAAAATAGTGTAAGTTGGAAAATAGAATCACTATTTTGCCAAGCGACTACTAGATCTAGTGCGCATAGGGGATATACTTGACGCATTCAAGATCTTTTTTTTTTGTCGATCCTTTTGGTCGGCCGCGCGGTCGTTTTGGCACCGGGTCGGTCGTATTTGGCGGGGTCACTTTGACTATATTGTCATTCGACTCATGCCTAATTGAGGGCGCGAATTTTACGTGTTTTCTAGTAACTACGATTTTTGTTTTTCGCGGTCGTCCTCTTTTTTTGGTTAATTTTGGAGTATCTGTTTTTTGCGCAACGTTTTTTGCGGATCTGAGTACCCGACATGGACCTTGGTTGAACGAATCGTCGTCTAATGGGGCGATTATTGATTGTTCGATTTCAGGGTCGATTGGGGGCTCTTCGCCGTCGATGTAGGGTTTAAGGTCTTGGACATGCACTTTTCCGATGCTTTGGCCCGATTCATCGGCCAGTTCGTAAACATTTGAACCGAGTCGAGCCAGGATGGTGAATTTGCCGTCGAATTTGGGTGCAAGTTTGCCTGTGATACCCTGAGCTTGTGATGATAGGACTCTGTTACGCTTCCAAACAGCATCTCCTATTGCGTACTGAACATCACGTCGTTTTTTATTGTAGTATTGAGCTTGATGCTCGTGAGCTTTTTGCGAATTGGTCATTGCGACCGTATGTAAGTCAGGCAATTTTAGCATATGTGCTTGCCAGTTACTTATTGCTTGCACTAGCTCTTTTTCAGCAGACGCGAGTTCTTGTTGACGTTTGAAGTTTTTTGGTGGAACTGGATTACGTCCATAATTCATAAAAGCTGGACTGAGATGAGTCGAGTGCTGGACGCTTGTATTGTAAGCGAACTGGAGTTCGGTCACGTGTTCGTCCCAGCGACTATGTTTGTCCTCTAAGTATGCAATAATGGACGTTTTAATTGTTCTTATTATTCGTTCTGCTGGATTGCAATGAGCGGCGTAAGGTGGTATAGTCATATGTACAATCCCACGCTCCTGCAAGAACTTGTCTATTACTTTGTTTGAGTACTCTGGTCCGTTGTCGGACAGGAAAGTTTCAGGAGTACCAAAACGGAGAATTATTTTAGTGTCCAGAGCTTTACGCACAGTCAGTGCATTTGCTTTGCGAACTGGTACACATTCCATCCATTTTGAAAATAAGTCAATAAAGACTATCATATATTCATTGCCATGAACACTGCGAGGAAACACGCAAGTGTCGGCTGCTACAACTTGCCATGGTCGTGTGATTGACCGTTTGCCCATAAGGCCGGCTGGTGCAAGTTGTTGCACTTTGCATTGCTGGCAAATTGTGCATTTTCTCACAAAATTTGCCACGTCGTGGTATAAATTTGGCCAGAAGTAATGGAGTATAACACGTTGATGTGTTTTAAATCGACCGAAGTGGCCTGCTGTTACTTCTTCATGGCACTCTCTTAGGATTTGTAAACGATTTTCTTGCGGTACTACTAATTTCCACGCATCGTTGTCAATACCAAGATCGTCAAGTACGTCGTCGGGCTTATAATGGTAAAGATTTTCACCGACGATTTTCCAATTTGGGAATTCTTTTGGTCGACTTTGGACCTCGTTGAATTTCTCAATGTACCACGCATCTTGCGTGGATTTTTCTACACTAATGGTCGCTAGACCAGGTGTCTCGAGCATTTCTTCGTCTTCGTACATCCTAGATAAGCAGTCTGGTACGATATTCTTATTTCCTGGTCGATGTTGTATAGTGAAGTCATGGCTTTGTAATTCAAGCGCCCAGCGGGCTAGGCGTCCTGTGGGATTCCGTAGATTGAATAACCAACGCAGACTACTGTGGTCAGTTATTACCTTGAATGGGTATCCCTCAATGTAAGGCCGAAATTTTCTTATTGCCCATAAAAGAGCCAGGCATTCTCGTTCTGTACAAGAGAAATTCTTTTCTTGGGGCGTGAGTACTCTGCTAGCAAATTCTAGGGGGCGCTCTTCACCATCTACTATTTGAACAAGCAGAGCTCCAAGGCCCGTATTCGATGCATCGGTCTGGATTTGAAATTCGAGATTGTGATCAGGCCGATTCAAGACTGGAGCCGTTGCAAGCATGATTTTTATTTGCTCAAAGGCATTTTGTTGCTCATCTGTCCATAAGAAAGGCGTCCCCTTCTTGGTTAGGCGAGTGAGCGGTTCGGCAATCGTGGCGAAATTGTTTAAGAATTTTCTATACCACGACGCCATGCCTAAGAAGCGTTGCAATTTTTTCAAAGTCTTCGGGGCTGGAAATTCTACAATTGGCTTGATCTTCTCTGGATCTGGTCGAAAGCCATCACGATTGACTAGGACTCCGAGGTACCTAACTTCGTCCTTGCAAAAGTGACTTTTTTCACGATTAATTGTTAGACCGGCATCTTTGATCTTTTTCAAAATTAGCTCAAGTACTTCTAGGTGTTTTTCAAACGTCTCAGTTACTATGATGATGTCGTCTAAATAACTGAACGCGAATGGCTCTAATTCAGGTCCGATTAAGTCGTCCATTAGGGCCTGGTAGGTCGCGGGACCATTACAGACCCCATACGGTAATTTTGTGAATTCGAACAAACCTAATCCTGGGACTGTAAATGCCGTAAATTGTTCTGAGCCTTTTTTAAGTGGAATAGACCAGTATGCGGAGCTCATGTCTATAGTGCTGATATATTTAGCATTTTGAAGCTTCCGTAGAATTGCATCCATTTGCGGTATAGGATATGCATTTTTGCGTGACACATTATTCAATTTTCTGTAGTCAACACAAAAGCGATATTCGCCATTCGATTTCCTAACCATTACTACGGGGCTAGACCATGCGCTTGTCGATTTTCTGATCACTCCGAGTTGGAGCATTTTCCGGACTTGATCATGCATTTCGTCCTCGATCCGTTTGGATACGGGGTAATATTTTTGTTTAATCGGTCGACATGACTCGACGACGATCTCATGTTCAATCCGGTCCGTGCAACCGATACTTGGACCATGGACTACTATATTTCGGTCTAACACGTCATCTAACAATTTGCGCTGCTTATCAGTGAGATCTTCAATGCCGACTGATGCGAGGTTGGCTGTATTTAAATCGCCCTGAGTAGCAAACTCAACAGTAAAAGGGTCTGATGGGCCCTTCTCGCCTTTCACTGTCATAGTACTTTCTTCAGGAACAAGGATTGCATTGAAAGAATATGCGAAGTCTGCTCCCAAAATTAGGTCACAGGCTAATTTTTCATAAATGAACATTGCAATGTCTTTCTTTACACCAGCAACCTCAATTGGCAATTTGGTTTGCGCTACCGGTCGCGCTAATTCACCAGTTGCTAAACGGCAGTGTGGGCCTCGATAGGGCGACACACGAGCTCCAATTGCAGCAGCTAATTGTAGACCGATTGGTCCAACAGCTGTTCGAGATGCGCCAGTGTCGTATAAAGCGCGAACACAGGCGTTTCCTAAATTTGTTTTGAGCCACCAGCGAGGATGATCGCCAAGTGGTTTTTCATTGTCACAATCAGTTGATGGACTTGGAGAGTCCGTGGAATATAGTCCTGGTTTAGTGGCTGGCTGTTGGTCACTGACCAACCCATTACCAGAGGCCATATCCTCTAGAGAGGCGGTAGAGGCCTTACCTAGTCGCCTCCTCCTCCTTTTTTTTGACATTCAGGACAGTCATTTTTTGTGTATCCAGGCCAAGAGCAGTTCCAGCAGAATCTACTTTTTGGACCAGGACCAGGTTCTTTGTCCTTATTGTGGTCGCTTTTAATGACCGGTTTAGGTCTAGGGACCATATTGGTTTTAGGTTTGTCATTATTTGAATTATTTCGTTGTTGATTGGATGCAGGTTTATTTGCAGACGTATTTGTATTTTGCAATTTCAATGATTTGAATTTTTCATCAATTATTTTTGACACTGCATCTGTCATTTGCGCAATCGAGGTTGGCGCATTTGTATTTTGAGTTTGCCTAGGCGCTGGGGGCGCAGTAGGCAGTGTTAGTGATTTTAATTCTTTTTGAATTAAATCTTTAATCAATTTTGTTGTCTCAACCAGTGGTTCAACCGAGGTTGCTGCCAGGTTAGGTTGAGATTTATTGTCGTCTGATTTTTTCGTCTCGGGTGGTTTATATGCCAGTTCAGGCAAGAGACACTGATCAGGATTGGGGGGTGGACGATAAAATTTATTGCTATCTCGAATATGCTCCGCTTCTCGAGTAAGCGTGAAGAGGTCGTCGACCGTTCTGACTTTATCGCGAGGGACCCATTGTTGAATTGTGGGATGCAAATTGCGATATAAAAGTTCAAGTTGTTGGTCATCGCTCCATGGTGTATCAAATTTGTCTAGTATTGTTAAAAGACAAACAATGTAGTCTCTTGCGCGCTCTTCTTTCCCTTGCGTACGAGACTCTGCTTCGCGGATAAGTCGTTGCTGGAAGTGCTTATCTCGACCAAAACATATTCGAGCATCTGTCTTGAATGCTGCCCAATTTGTCCATTTGGACCGCGATTGTCTGAACCATCGCAAAGCTGGACCGGTGAGTAATTCGGTCAGTGCATTCATGAGGTCTTCATCTGCAATACTAGATAATGTCTTGCATTCGTCAACTCGTTGTAAAAATTCTTCTATGCTGCCATCTTTTAAATCTCCAGAGAAAGTCAATTTCCATTGACGTACTATTTTTCCAATGTCGACAGGTTGGCTGCGAATTGAGTTATTTCTCCCATAGGTATCGTTGAGACCACTGTGCACAGCTTGCGGTGCTGGCAGATTGTTTGTTACATTTATTGGTTGAATGACTGTTTGGTCAGATTGTCTTGTTCGATCTTCATTTGGATTGAAATATCGAAGATCGTATGTATCTTGAAGATTAACACTTCTTATTCGAGGTGCGTCGCTTGCGAGCCTCGGCACGCTCGTTGGTATAACTGTACTTTGACCTACAGGCATTTGCGTGCTATTTGCGAATTCGCGAGTATCGAAATTGCGCGATTTTTCGATTAATTGAGCTTCAATTGCTTGCGCACGTTTTTGTGATTCTTCTAGCTCGCGATTCTTCTTGGTCCAATTTAATTGTAATGCGTCGACCTGTTTTTGCGCGGCAGTCAACCGCTTCAGTTGATTTGCGACCATTCTTGGTATATGTTGTACAGTACCATCATCACAGATGTATGGTACTAAATCAAGGTCAGTAGGACTACCTGTAGTACTAGTGATAGGCCTGTTGTCCATTGAGGTCACAGAGGTTGTAGTTGGCCGAGGCATCGTGCCTGTATACGTCGAAATGGTTATTGATGTTGTTGTAATTGTCGTCGATCCGCTGACTATTGTTGGAAAGATGTCATTTTCTTCTTCTTGTATTAATGACGATGTCAATCCTCCGCTTGCCATTGCGTTGACGTTGCTATCTTCATTGATGTAGTGGTCTCCGCGAACCGATTTATACGCAGTTTGTACTAAATCTCTACGCAATCTTATCCTATATTGCTTTAAATCTTCATCATTCTCGAATTCATTATTTTCAATGAAGTCAGATTCGGTATAATCACCTAATAGGCAGCGCATAAGCCTTTCCATTTGGATGGTTTCATCTCCATCTTCTCGAAGTTCAAGTTTGCGAATTGTCTCTAATTGCTCATCTGGTTTCAGACTAGTCAACCAACAGGTCAAGTCTGCTTCTGATTCAAAAAAAGTTTCATTTTCGTCCGCCATGATTTTTAAAAATGTTGCAAAACTTTCAAAATTCATTCAATTTCATTGACTGTGAAGTCTAATTTATAAAAAGTATTGAATTTTATTCGAAAAGTTGCGAAGAAGCGGAAAAACGAATTTTTGAAATTTTGTTTATTGCAAAATTTATTGTTAAATTAATTGTAAAATTATTGGAAACAGCTAGATCAATCGCAATCTTGGACTTCTAATGATATCTGGTGCTATCGCAGTCGAATTCTGGTACAAAAAGTCAAAAAAGCGAAAAACAGCTATTTTCGAAAATATTCAAAAATCAATTTTGATTTTACTCTGAGTGGCTTCGTTTACCCCAACATCGGGTGTTATTTGCAGAGAAAATTCAATTTTTATTGTAAATTGTTTAAATGATTAACAATAACAATTCTTCATTTTGCTATGCGCACGTTATATACCTATAATACGTGGACAAGGTCCAAATACGCACGCCTATTCTATAGCGCAACGCTCGAATTAATGTAGTCGTCAGTATACCTATATATATTATTCAAGGGTATTGGTATATCTATATATCAAGTCAAAAACGAGACTGATCAATGTTACCTATATGTGGTCGTTTGCACTTTGGTCTAATGGAATTGACCAATTATTTGTCAAAAAACTTGAATTTGTTTATAAAATTGTTAGCAACAATCGTATTTGCAATGCACAAGTGTGCATGAGTCATCAGAAATTGATTCAATTCAATAGAAAAATTTTTAGAATTTTTACAAAGGGAATTGAAAATATTGGTCAAAGACCTTCAAAATTGACTCAAATTGCACTAAAAATTGCTAAATTTATTAATAAACAATTAATTTTAGGTGTTCATTGATCGGCGATCGCTTTTGAATTATTTCAATCGGGCGCAAGAATTTTCGGGACGCATTGGGATGCTGGGACGGTTGTAAACGCCTAACGCTATATCACTATATCTATATATATTGCTGTCGCTTGCATCGCTGTGCACTTTCATAGTGCACGTTTCATACACACACTTGTTGCATGGCGAGTTTAAATCGCGTGATTTTACCATGAACTATGTCACGCGCACGAAATATTCTGACTGAATATTATATTATATATCGCTGTCTCTCTCGCGCTCGTGAGAGAGAACTTTAACTCGTTAGCGAGCGAGCGACGATCGCGCGATGTTGGTTATGACCATATATGGTCTTGTTTGCCTCTCCTGTCGAGGCGTCGAAAAGTCGCGAAAATTTTGAGCTTCGATTTGCTCCGAAAATTTTTAAGCAAAATGGCCGTCGAGACCACGCGGTGCAGAAAATTTGCTCAGAAAATCCAACCGCACTTGGATTTTGCATACTCGACTCACCATGCTCTCACACTCATAATTCACACACACTATTACACACTACCACGTGCTCGAATTTGTGTGCATTGCACTCTAATTATGCAATAAAAATAGAACCGAGTTGGGCGCCAATGTGACTGGATTTATTCAGGCACATCCAGGCAGAGCCTGGTTTTATTTCGTGGGTTACTTATTCTATAATTTGCATATTGAGAGGGAGTATGAAATGATAAGAGCAAGGTGATAAAGTTGAGCACCGGAGCTTTAATGAAAATAAAGAAGAGAAAGTTGAAACATATTTACAAAATATTTACAAAAGGTCATTAGACCGGGAGAGTACTTGCGCAGGCTCGAGCACGAGGTCGGGAGGGCACGAAGAGGAATACATTCTACTGGCCACAGAAAGAGAGAGAGAGGATTCGAGCTAGCACTTACAGAACGTTGAACTTTGTCCTTGAAGACGACGTCGGCTACTGGGCGCAGGATGGCCACGAGACGCAAGTCGGCCTTGGGACTGTCGCTGGTGGGACGCTTGGCACGGTCGGCGATTTGACCTCGTATGGTCAGGAAGCTGCACCGGGCTCCTCAGATAATCCACTAAGTGCAGGGTCGGTCGCGAGACCACTGCACCAGGTCAAAATATGCACGCGCGCACCGTAACTTTTATATCGGCGACGAGGAAAACGCGCGGCAAAAACGGAGCAGAAATCGGAGCGAGCGACGGCGCGTGCTCTCTCGATCACACACGACGTAAGTCTGCCGCCGGCGGCGTGGTGATGATGAAATGGCGCGCGAGGGGAGGGAGCGCGAGGGGAAGTATGGCTACTGCTATCCCTATAGCCCGCGCGAGCCCGTCTCGCTATAGTGTGCTTTCTCTCTCTCTCTCTCTTACCTTAAAAATGTCCTCTCCTTCGCTCGGCTCTTGCTGAAACAGTAACTTTATGATTAGATTATAAATTCTGTTACTTGGCCCAGGAGAGAGGCAGGACGGATATTACTCATCCGTCACATAACATGGGATTTGAAAATTTCTCCGGGGCTTCGACAAAACAAATATATAAAAAATAAGAATTCGAAAATTTTTCGGGACTTTGAAAAAACAAAAATAAAAAAAAATTATTTTTTTTTTCAAAAAATTTTCCCAAAAATTTCCAAAATTTCCCACTCTGAGGCATATGCTGAACTTGCCTTAATTCTTATCAGTTTCAGTTAGAGCAACGCTCAGGCATTCGCGCTCTCTACTGAAGCCGCATTCTCCCCCTCCCCGCCTTCACAGGCACAGACACGCGCCGAGAAGCATCACGACACCAGAAGAGGAGAGGGGATACTTGGTATCACGCGCTCTCTCAACAGTTCGCAGTCTTCTTTTCGTGCTCAGCACAAACACGCGTACTCTATGGGGTCGAGCAGGTAGGACAAAAGTCGACGCGGAACAGAGTCAGCTTGGACGATGGCATCGAAGAGATCAACATACATAGAGGACATCATGAAGGTGAGTAATATCAACCTTAATTTTGAAATTCACTTTTTCCAGAATTGTTGAAATTCAGAAAACGTTAACGTCAAAAAATTCAATGGTTCAGATTATTTGAATATATGATACATGAAATTTGAAATTTTTTTTCGGGGCTTCGACAAAACAAATATATAGAAAATAAAAATTCGAAAATTTTTCGGGACTTTGAAAAAACAATAATAAAAAAAAATAATTTTTTTTCAAAAAATTTTCCCAAAAATTTCCAAAATTTCCCACTCTGAGGCATATGCTGAACTTGCCTTAATTCTTATCAGTTTCAGTTAGAGAAACGCTCAGGCATTCGCGCTCTCTACTGAAGCCGCATTCTCCCCCTCCCCGCCTCCACAGACACAGACGCGCGCCGATCATGTCATGACACCAGAAGGGGAGAGGGGATACTGAATGATGCGCGCTCTCTCAACGGCCCGCAGTCATCCTCTGGAACCCGTCGCGAACACACGTACTCTATGCGGTTGGGCATTCATAAGAAGAGTCAACGGAAAATGAGGTGAACTTGCAAAATATCATCGTGGACACACAACATTTATAGAATGGCTAAAGGGTGAGTAATTCGATCATTTATTCAATTACTTGTTTTTCCTTGAATCGTTAGAGTTACGAGAACATAAACGTCGAGAGTTTTGATGATCTAAATAGATGAAAGATACAATGAAAAAATTTCAAGATTTCGTCCGGTGCTTTGAACACAATGATATGAAATATAAGAATTAGAAATATAAAAAATATTTTTTTTTTGAAAATTTTCCCCAAAAATTTCCGAAATTTCCCACCATGAGACAATTCCTGAACTTGCTTCCATTCTCATCAGTTTCAATGGAAGAGACGCTCAGATATACGCGCTCCTTATCGGAGCCGCAATCTTCCCCTCGCTGCCCTCGCAGACACACACGCATCGAGAAGCGACAATGTCACACCGAAAAAGAGTGGGGATACTTAATGATGCGCGCTGTCTCAACGGCCCTCAGTCATCATCTAGAGCCCGTCGCGATCACACGTACTCTATCAAGGGGGGCAATCATAAGAAGAGTCGAATAAAATGGAATACACTTGCATAATACCATCGTGGACATCAACATTCATAGAACGTCTAGAAGGTGAGTAATTTCATCATTAATTCAATTACACGTTCTTCCTCAAATCGTTGAAGTTGTAATATCGTGAACGTCGAGGATTTTGATGATCTGAATAGATTAAAGATTCAATGGAAACATTCCAAGATTTCTTCCGGGGCTTCGAGAACAAAGAGATAAGAAATAAAAAATTGGAAATTTTTACGGGATTTTGAAAAAATAAAAATATAAAAAAATCGATTTTTTTTCGAAAAATTTTCCCGAAAATTTTCGGAATTTTCCACTATGAGATACATTATGAGCTTGAGTTCATTCTCATTAGTTTCAGCGGAAGAGACGCTCAAACATAGGCGCTCTCGACCGAAGCCGCAGTTTTCCCCTGAATAGCCTCACAGACACACGCATCGAGAAACGACAACGTCACACCGAAAAAGAGCGGGGATACTTAATGACGCGCGCTCTCTCAACGGCCCTCAGTCATCCTCTGGAGCCCGTCGCGATCACACGTACTCTATGAAGGTGGGCAATCATAAGAAGAGTCGAATAAAATGGAATGAGCTTGCAGAATATCATCGTGGACATCAACTCCTATAGAACGTCTCAAGGGTGAGTAATTCTATCATTTATTTAATTACTCGTTTTTCCTTGAATCATTAGAGTTATGAAAACATAAACGTCAAAAATTTTTAGTGATTTAAATAGATTGAAGATATACTGAAAAAATTTTAAGATTTTGTCCGAAGCTTCGAAAACAAAGATATAAAAAATAAAAATTCGAAATTTTTACGGGATTTTGAAAAAACAAAAATAAAAAAAATTATTTTTTTCTTTTCAAAAAATTTTCCCAAAAATTTCCAAAATTTCCCACCCTGAGGCATATGCTGAACTTGCCTTAATTCTTATCAGTTTCAGTTAGAAAAACGCTCAGGCATTCGCGCTCTCTACTGAAGCCGCATTCTCCCCCTCCCCGCCTTCACAGACACAGACGCGCGCTGATCATGTCATGACACCAGAAGAGGAGAGGGGATACTGAGTGATGCGCGCTCTCTCAACGGCCCGCAGTCATCCTCTGGAGCCCGTCGCGAACACACGTACTCTATGCGGTTGGGCAATCATAAGAAGAGTCAACGAAAAATGAGGTGAGCTTGCAGAATATCATCGTCGACACACAACATTTATAGAATGCCTGAAGGGTGAGTAATTCGATCATTAATTCAATTACTCGTTTTTCCTCGAATAGTTAGGGCTTCGAAAACGAAAATAAAAGAAATAGAAATTCGAAATTTTTACGGGATTTTAAGAAAACGAAAATATAAAAAATTGTTCTTTTTTTCGGAAAATGTTCCCAAAAATTTGCGAAATTTTCCACTCTGAGAAAATTCCTGAACTTGCCTTTATTCTAATCAGTTCCAGTGGAAAAGACGCGTAAGCATACGTGCTCTCTCCCGGAGCCGCAGTTCTCTCCCGGAGCCGCAGTTCTCTCCTCGCTGCCTGCACAGACACACATAGGCGACCAGTAAGATCAAACAACATGTCAACAGAAAAATAGAAGACAATTGGTGATACGCGCTCTCTCAGCAGCCCACAGTATAGCCCTTTACACGGTCACGAACATTCGTACGCCAAAGAGGAAATCAAGTCCAAGAAAATCCTATATAGATATATAAGTTAACTTATAAAATACCATCATGAACATTGACCTCTACTACAAAATAATGGAAAGGTGAGTAATATCTATCAAAACATCATTTCCCATGTTCTCTAAAATTGATAATGGAACCAAACATCAAAATACAAACCTTTTCCGAAATTTTATAAAATCATGTACATGATAAATAAAAATTCAATTTTTTTCCGAAATAAAATCGAGAAGTGAATTAGATTTCCATAGTCCCAATCGAAACTGATGAGTTACCTCCAAAGACAGAATTTCCGGGCTCTACGATTCCAATTATTAAGTTTTTCCACAATAGAGATATCTTGCAATATCACAAAATTCAGTCGAATTGACAACTCATCCATTAAATTGACCCCAATGGGGAGTTCAGTTTCATACCAAGGTCTATCATCCCACAGGCATCCAGATATCAAATGTGAGAATCACCCAGTGGAGGATTTACAAAAAGTTTTCAGCTCAACGTGTTACAACCGTTCCAGAAAGATTAACAAAATCAAAACTACAGTAAGATGACATGGATCCAAGCACAAGAGAATGACAAAAATCACATAAAACAAGGGAATCCATAACACCTCTGGAATCGAATCAACTTCCGAAGACATCAAATGTGAGTTTCATGTATCAACCCGTGTCACTCCTTATTCTAAAATATGTATAGAATTTTAATTAGATATAGCTCTATGGAAATTTTTCGAATATCATGATTCTATGAAATCGTCGTCAGAACATTAGATTAATTAGTTTTTGAGAGAACGTAAACACATAATAGCCTTTACTTCTTTACTAAATTGGTATGCATGGTATCTCACAAATGTATCCTTGATCTTACAATTTAATTTGAGGCTAATTTTAATTACGAAAAAAATCAAATCATCTTCGTCACACATCTCAACAAATGATTCCCAACAATACACATCTCTTACATATCCAAGTGCAATCGAATACATTTACAAGTTGTAACAGGACTGTATGATGCCATGGCTCACATAGAGATCGAGACTATCATCTCTGAGATCGACATACTACAATCTCCTGTTGCTAAGCTGCTGTAAATGTAGGGTATTCTTCCAAAAAAACAACACAACACACTTACACCACTCTTCGGAAACATGTTGTTGGATTTCCTCTGATCTGAGCGCCGCTTTGGTCCCGACACTGGTAAACCAAATCGACGGGTCAGTCTCATCTGATCATGTCTCCTTCAACCTCTGTGATGGAGAGTTACATTTACACTGAAACGATATACACGGACCGATTCACACTCAATTCCACTCCATATCACACAACGAAGATGATAGATCGATATTTCTGTTCATTTCAATAAAATCTTCCGCAAATATCACCAGTGGTTATAAAAATATAGATCAAGGTATTGTTAAAATTAGTGCGTTCCTAGAATCGTATATCAAATATCCATAATTTCATTTATATATTCGTTTGTTATCGAATATGATTGAGGATTATCATTGATCAATGTAGTGACTCCCATATACGTTTCATAATATTCAATCTTTTGTTATGACAATTCTCATTCAATTTGTACGATGACTCAATTTTATCAACAAAACGGCAACATACGCCTCCCATACGATTGTATATCATTACTCCCTCTATTATAAGTAATCAGGATGTAAGCCTATAACTGTAATAATGTATGATGAAACTTTTGTTTAGAATATCACGTTCCATACTCTATATGTAAATATGTTCAATATGGATTGTATCAATATCTGAATCTCCTGAAACTCGATAAATAAAATCAAATGGTTGGGGAAATTGCCCCAACCATCCCCGTGTCGATTCATTTACTATAGAATAAGCATTCGAAAGAAGTACAACTCATTAAGCGATATTTTCGTACAATCTTCAATTGTACATTCATTCAATCTCGAGTTAAAACATATGCCATTCATTATGAAATTCATACGAATTTTCAAAAAGAGCATAACTGACTTTTTTGATATATTGAAGAATTGTGAGTACTGATTCCAGCTCATCTTGAATCAATTTCAAATCATTGAGAGAAACATATATGAATCCACTATCACTTAACAAGATGAAATCATCGTCCCAATTTCATCAAAGAGTAAATGCATTCAAGTAACCTTCATCAACAGGATCCAATTCAAAACTTTTCTGATTCCATATCGATTCAACTCATCCTCGTCATACTTACTCAAAACTACCACACCACACTTTTACGAGTTGCAACAGCACATAATGTCTTGGTTCATATGGGAGTTGGGTTTCTCATTCCCGAGTGCGACAGAGTGTGACTCCCTGTTGCCCAGCTATTGTAAAACAACAACACGATACTAACGCGACTCTTCGGAAGCATGTTGCTGGATTTCCTCTGATCTGAGCGCCGCTTTGGTCCCGACTTTGGTAAACCAAATCGACGGGTCAGTCTCATCGGATCATGTCTCCTTCAACCTCTGTGATGAAGAGTTACAATTTCACTCTGAACATAAAACACTCCCCAGTTTCAACTCAATTCCACATCATAAACACAAATCGAGGATGATGGATATCAAAGTCATTTCATCGAATCGAAGACTCCTCAAAAATTCGAATCTTGCGACGTAAATGCTCAATATGAAAACAAAGAACTTTCCTGATGAATGAATTCCCAATAATTAATCTTAATGACCGCGTAGCAAAAACCATCACAATGCATCAATTCAATTCTTCCCTCACGATTGCATCAAGCGAGTGATATTGGATTCATTTATAAAAGTCATTTTTAATACTCTATACGATACCGTTCCTGAATGTCAATTATCTATCCCTAAATCTCATGAAAATTACTTAAATCATAAACTGGTCCAGAGAATTCTCTCAACCACTCCCCAATAAAAATGACGCCCTCTAATGTAAACATACAATCTTTAATTGAACATTCTTTCAATCTCAAGTCAGAAAATATCCTAATCATTATTAGATTTCTACAAATTTCCAGAAAAAGCATAACTGAATTCTTGAATAGATTGGGAAATTTTAAAAACCGATTCCAGCTCAGATTGAATCGAATTACGAATCATTTAGAGAAATGAATATGAATTTACTATCACTTGACAAAATAAAGTCATTGTCCCAATTTCATCAAAAAGTAAATACATTCACGTGATTTTTATCAACAGGATCCAATTCAAAGCTTTCCTGATGAGAAATATATTCAACTCATCCTCGTTATACTCACTCGAAAATACCACACCACACTCTTACGAGTTGCAACAGCACATGATGCCTTGGCTCATATGGGAGTTGGGTTTCTCATTCCCGAGTGCGACAGAGTGTGACTCCCTGTTGCCCAGCTATCGTAAAACAACAACACAATACTAACGCGACTCTTCAGAAGCATGTTGCTGGATTTCCTCTGATCTGAGCGCCGCTTTGGTCCCGACACTGGTAAACCAAATCGACGGGTCAGTCTCATCGGATCATGTCTCCTTCAACCTCTGTGATGAAAAGTTACAATTTCACTCTGAACATAAAACACTCCCCAGTTTCAACTCAATTTCACATCATAAACACAAAACGAGGATGATAAATATCGAGGTCATTCCATCCAATCAAAGACTTCTCAAAAATTCGAATCTTGCGACGTAAATGCTCAATATGAAAACAAAGAACTTTCCTGATGAATGAATTCCCAATAATTAATCTTAATGACCGCGTAGCAAAAACCATCACAATGCATCAATTTAATTCTTCCCTCACGATTGCATTAAGCGAGTGATATTGGATTCATTCACAAAAGTCATTTCTAATACTCTATACGATACCGTTCCTGAATGTCAATTATCTATCCCTAAATCTCATGAAAATTACTTAAATCATAAACTGGTCCAGAGAATTCTCTCAACCACTCCCCAATAAAAATGACGCCCTCTAATGTAAGCATACAATCTTTAATTGAACATTCTTTCAATCTCAAGTCAGAAAATATTCTAATCATCATTAGATTCCTACAAATTTCCAGAAAGGGCATAACTGAATTTTTGAATAGATTGGGAAATTTTAAAAACCGATTCCAGCTCAAATTGAATCAAATTACGAATCATTTGGAAAAATAAATATGAATCCACTATCACTTGACAAAATAAAGTCATTGTCCGAATTTCATCAGAAAGTAAATACATTCACGTGATTTTTATCAACAGGATCCGATTCAAAGCTTTTCTGATAAGAAATATATTCAACTCATCCTCGTCATACTCACTCGAAAATACCACACCACACTTTTACGAGTTGCAACAGCACATGATGCCTTGGCTCATATGGGAGTTGGGTTTCTCATTCCCGAGTGCGACAGAGTGTGACTCCCTGTTGCCCAGCTATTGTAAAACAACAACACAATACTAACGTCACTCTTCGGAAAAATGTTGCTGGATTTCCTCTGATCTGAGCGCCGCTTTGGTCCCGACACTGGTAAACCAAATCGACGGGTCAGTCTCATCGGATCATGTCTCCTTCAACCTCTGTGATGGAGAGTTACATCTTCACTCTGAACATAAAACACTCCCCAGTTTCAACTCAATTTCACATCATAAACACAAAACGAGGATGATGAATATCGAGGTCATTCCATCCAATCAGAGACTTCTCAAAAATTCAAATCTTGCGACATAAATGCTCAATATGAAAACAAAGAACTTCCCTGTTGAATGAATTCCCAATAATTAATCTTGATGATCGCGTAGCAAAAACCATAACAATGCATCAATTCAATTTTTCCCTCACGATTGCATCAAGCGAGTGATATTGGATTCATTTACAAAAGTCATTTCTAATACTCTATACGATACCGTTCCTCAATGTCAATTATCTATCCCTGAATCTTATGAAAATCACTTGAATCATAAACTGATCAAAAGAATTCTCTCAACCACTCCCCCATATGAAATGACGTCCTCTAATATCAGCATGCGAGATAGACGTGAACCGCTTGTCTTTTCATATTTTCATAAGTTCGAATTTCAGAAGAACGTTTAATTTCTCCTCCAAATAGAAATAAATTTAAAAACTCCAAAGTATTACGTAGGTTCACACTCGGTATGAGTAGAAATACGAAAATCATCATCTTCAAAGTCAAATAAAAAATTCCTCGAATTCATTCAAAAAAGTTTCAAAAATTTGAAATCCATTCGTATGTATCATATATTCAAAATCAACGAAATAACAACCTCTCGATCTTCAACATTCCATCACTTTGTCAGTACGATTCGACTTCATCGTCACTCTATCACTTATTTCATTCGAAATCAACCAATACTCATGCGGATCGATCTATCTCTAACAAAAAATTAAAATGAAAACCATTAAATAAAGCTAACTCGAACACCAAAATTAATTCACATCTGAAAGTGAGGCGGCCTTGTCAACCGTAAAAAGTTACTCGGCTACCTTCGATGTTGAAAATGGCGGTGTCTCGAATTTTCTAATACGCTTCACTAAAATACGCCATAAAATGACTCCTAGCATGCACTCCATACGAAAATAGATAAACGAAACACATAAGAATCGATTGCTCCTAACCTTCGCCAACGGATTCGGAAGCTTGGGCAGTGTTCGAAAGGGCTCCGTGAGACCGATCAGCGACCGTCTTCACGGCAAGAATTAGCAGCAAATCGAATATATAATATCAACGTATAAATACATATAAACTGAATCGGAAATACATATAAAAAACTCAAAAATACGTCAAAAATACGTAAACGACACTCAAACACGTGTTCTATACATCGCGGAAAAATCTAGGGACATTTGACCTGGTCTAGGGACTTTTCGTGCCGTCAAGTTGGCAACACTGATTCGATTTTATGTTGGCAACCCTGATATAGGGATTCCGTGGGGGAATAGGCACCTTGTGTCTCTTAATATAATAATTCTCGTAGTTTAGGGTCAAATTGATCCAGATTGTCAATAAGAAAAATTCGTAATAATTTTCAATTTTGACCAAGAATAGACCATTCTATGCCCTTCAGACCCACCTGAAAATACATGCGCATTGGGACATGTATCGGGATACGTATTGGGTCACCCATTGAGATACGGAATGGCGCGCATATCCTGATGGGTAGAATATACGGCGAAAAAGGCACGCGTTCCAATACGTAGTAGAGTTGTGGAGTATAAGCTAATGTGTGTGAGCGGCGAGCGGTGTAGGTATTCCGCGCATGCGCCCCTCGCGCGTGGCCCAATACGTATCCCAATGCGCGTCTCGACACGCGGACTGATACATATCCCAGTGCGTCCCTCAACATTACATATAACTCAATATGTGCTGTTCTCGTCGTTGACCGCTAGGTGGCTCCTAGTTTTTTGTATCTGAATGAGACTTTCTTTAACCATTCCATACATAGTAGTAGGTGAGTTTTTGCCAATAGGTTAATGGATCCTCTTTTGAATTTCGGATCATCTTATCTCGAGAGAATATCCGATTCCGAGGAAAATTTCAAATTTCCCCGAGTTGACGAGGACCAATGATCCCGATTCGCAGAGGGATTCTGAAAATGCTCTGCATGGGATGGTGAAAAAGTCTCATTGTGATACAAAAAACTAGGAGCCACCTAGTGGTCGATGACGAGAATAGCACATATGGAGTCATGTTGAGGCACGTATTGAAATATGTATCAGGCCGCGTGTCGAGACGCGCATTGCGATACGTATTGGGCCACGCGCGAGGGACGCATGCGCGGAACATCTACACTGCTCGCCGCTTACAACATTTGCTTATACTCCACAACTCTACTACGTATTGGAACGCGTGCCTTTTTCGCCGTATATTCTACGTATCAGGATGGGCGCGCCATTCCGTATCTCAACGGGTGACCCAATACGTATCCCGATACATGTCCCAATACGCGTGTATTTTCAGGTGGGGAGGATGTGGTACTCTCTTGGGTCATGAGGCGGACTCATACTAGTAGCTTATTCTAAGTGTAGATGGCGACACTTAGAATAAGCTTCTCATATGTAATTTTTTGTTAATGGCAGCGCTGATTTCCTGGCGTACGAGTGGACAACTTAAAGACTAGCTCGAATAAGAAACTGCGCTCAAGGGCTAAGACTAGATCAATCTCAAGTGTGAAAAAATTGAGTTACTCTTCAAAAAGAGCAATTCTCAGCTTTAAATCTTCCTACGCTGACAAACATGAATGATTTGAAAATATTCCAGATTTTCCGCCTGAGCGCGACGATTATATGTGTCTGGAAAGAACGATGAATTCATTCATTGAATGTATTCCATCAGATCGAGCGATAGAGTCGAAATATCGATGAGATCTCCTTTATCGGTATAATTTGCATATGTGAATGGTCATGGTTCCTTGATTGACCGCATCGAAAGATTTGCACAAGAGATGAGAGAAGGCTTCCTCGAGCGAGTGAATACGCAATTACCTCGGTGGTCTAATTGGCTAAGGTGCCGGTCCGGAGTACCGGAGATTGCGAGGTTCAAGTCCCGCCCGAGGAAGAATTTTTTCATCTCTTGGTCAATCTTCCTATAAAAAAATTGAAAAATCCAAAAAAATAAAAAAAAATAGAAAATCCCTTCGTGATGCAGCCACTATGAAAGCGGAGCCTCGAAGGTCGCATTCTAACATTTGAGGGTTTGGGTGGAAAAAGGGCGTAACCACCATTATGCCCTTTTTCCGGACATTGCTTTTTTGAGCCCCTATACCAAGATCTACCGACCCCGAAATCCGTTCTTTGTAAGACCCCAAAAACCGTCTGGCAGATAAAAGGGCGTAACCGCCGTTACGCCATTTCATCTGAACGATAAAAGGGCGTAGGTGCAATGATAGAATGTCAAGAGGCCGTAACTGCTACGATAAGATGTTAAAGGGGCGTAACTACTGTGTTAACATTTCAAAAGCAAGGCTTCATTTTTTGCTCAGCCCAACAGGATTTGGAAAAAGGGCTCAAGTACCTGACTGAAAAGATTGAAAAGGGCATAATTACTCCGTAACAGAGCGTAAGTGAGGGCGGATCTGGGGAAAGGGCCTAATTACCGAGGAAGAATTTTATAAAGATTTTCCAGAGCCTGGAAACGCTATTTCACCTAATATAACGATGAAAACATGTTATTTCACCTTCAAATTGAGTGTTTTTACCCTTCCCTAGTGGAAACAATGTCTCGTCATTTTCACACGGCTGAAGGAAGCTTTTCGTGTCCATAGAACCGTGGAGCATGAATCGAACCACCCCCTAGCAACCAGATATCTTTCAAAACATGCCCAGGAACACTCTCAAAAAATCTGGAGACGATCGGACTTGATCTCGAAATTCAATTTCACTTTTTGTGAGGAAGAAAGGCCGAAATTTGACCCTGTATTCGAAAAAAGGCGTAATTGCATTTTTTGAAATTGCTGAAAAAAGCTCAAAATCAAATTTCATCCTCCGGCTCGGGTTGGGCTATTTCAAGAATGCTATCTTCCTCGGAATAAGTCAGCTCAACTCGTCCAATTATGTCTCTAGTGGTTTCTATTGAGTTTTTATTGATTTTCTCAAAACAACCGTTTTACAGTTACGCCCTTTTTCCACCCACCCCCTCATTTGTCAAACTGTGATCGCCACCTGAGCGCGACGATTATATGTGGCTCGAAAAAAAGATGAATTCATTCATTAAATGTATTTCATCAAATCGAGCGATAGAGTCAAAATATTCATGAGATCTACGTTATCGGTATAATTTGCATATTCCAGATTTCGTCGAATGATAATGCATCCACCATTTACACCCCTGCATTCAATCTATCTACGCTCACAAACATGAATGGTTTGGACATAAGACAGCAGTTCCCCCAGAACGAGATGAATTCAAAGATTTATGTCGATGAAATGAGTATACTCATTTTTCAACGAAAATGGGACTCCTAATCAGTGATTCAGGGAACCTGATTAAAAGAAGAAGATCCATCTATTGAAATCTGCCGTCCATGAGCTCCAAAATCCATGTTCCGAAACAAGAATAGATCCAGCACTTCCTTGGAAAGCAAGTTGATCCACCGAAACAGATCCTTCTTGAGATTCACCACCCGTCAATTCCAAAATTCATGTTCAGAAACAGAAATGGATCCAGAGTTTCCATGGAAAGCAGATTGATTCTCCCAAACAGATCCTCCTTGAGATTCACCATCCGTCAACTCTAAAATTTATATTCAGGAACGAGAATGGACCCTGAGCTTCCTTGGGAAGCAGGTGGATTCTCCCAAATACATCTTCTTTGAGATTCGCCATCCCTCAATTCCAAAATCTATGTTCAGAAACAAGAATAGGTTCAGAGCTCCCATGGGAAACAGGTTGATCTTCCCAAATAGAGAGTCATCTCCATTGGTATTCATCAGCGTCAATGCAATTCACACATTGGAAATTACATATAAAAGCATGCAAATTCATATGCATGAAAAGATATTTAAGTTCACACACAAAGTACTCACATGAGCCATCATTGAGAAGAAATCGATGATTCTCCGGACAGCAGGTTGTTCCTCCTATATAGATAGTCATCTGCATTCATGTTCATCAACATAAATTGATTCGTCTTATTCTATAGCATAAACATTGATTAAAAAGCACTCAAATCTACATGCATAAAAAGATAGCCAAGTCCGCCCACCAAGTACTTACATAAACCATTATTGATAAGGAATCAATTATTCTATAAAACAGCTTTTGGAGAACTCTTATTTTCATTCATGAACTTGAATCATATCGCCTGATCCAAGAATTTGTATTAAAACTAAGTAAAGTCTTGCGTCATCATGAATCTGGGAAATTGAGTTGACAGATATTTAATTGACCGATGTCTTTTCCAACGATGTAGAACATGTCGCTGCAATTGTTTGATTGCGAGAGAGCATTCATGAATAGTTTTCTATCCATGAAACCATTCCAATATAATTGATACTAGCGTTAATAACTACCTCGCTAACGCTCGTCCGGCTTGGAAGTGTCTCTGATATGGTATGAGCCCCTGAAATGCTCCTGTAGTTCAACAATGTAACGTTGAGATTTCATAGTACAGTGGATTCGGAAATAGTATATTACGCAACAAGTGCGAGAAGGTCAATTTCCGCACAAGTTGCCAAACGAGTGCGAGAAGTTAATATTCACGCACACTTTGGAACTTCTGGGTGTGCGAGAAGTTTCAGAGTGTGCGTGAATGTTACTTCTCGAGCGAGTTGGCAACGTGTGCGGAAACTTCTCGCACGTGTTGCGTATACTATTTTTTGCAACTGTGCGCGAAGTTGTAATTAAATGCACCACTGTCCGAGCAAGATTATCTTGGAAACGAAGTTTTCAAGAAAGGCCAAATTCAGAGGGATGAAGTGACATCATATTTTGGAACTGTGCGTGAATGAAAATGCATTAGAGCGAGAAGTTACATTTACGCACACTTCACCAGTGCGTAAATGTAAAACTGTGCGAGAAGTCATTCACGCATTACTTCTCGCACTGTAAATAGTGAAGAGAAGTCTCATTTTTTTACAACTTCGCGCACACAGTTGCAAAATAGTATATTAAGCAACAAGGGCGCCAAAAGATATTTGCGCACGAGTCACCGCAACGAGTGCGCAAACGCCTCATTTACGCACAGTTTCATCGTTTGCGCACTGCGTGAACGACGAAACTGTGCGCAAATGGAGCGTTTGCACACGAGTTGCGGGGATGAGTGCGCAAATGTCGGCGCCCGAGTTGCTTACGATATTTTTTGTTATTTCTGTGAGCAAAAATGTAACCCGCCTCCTAAAACACATCAAAAAATTAGGGGATGCTGTGAGACTTGGGCGTCGTCTCGAGAGTTGACGGACTTTGTTCCTTTTTCGCATTGGTGTGTACGAACTTCCCGAGTCCTTTTTCCTTCTCAAACAAATTATGAACCATTTTCATCTGAACTACTTGGGATCCATGACGACTTTCTGAAAAATTTTGACAGTAGCGAGGAGTGACCGAAGCATCACCTACAACGAATGATCAATGCATCTCAAGCATTCAGAGGAACATGGCATGACGGGGTCACAGGAGGGCGGAGGAGGGGGTCCAGGGGCGGAGCCCCGCCGGGGGATTCGGGGGGCGGAGCCCCCCGACTGAAAAGAAATTTTGAGAAATGTCTCAGAAAAAACTCTATCGCCCATAGGCTCGTTCTACATAGGGTGCGCTCAGCGCGTGAGCGTACGCGCATACGCTCGCGCTGGAAGCATTTGATGCAGGGATTTTCATGGAGCAGCCTCATCAGTCGTTTTCCACTCGGAGTTCCCACAAAAGGAGAAATGGTTGATGATTGATGGGCCCGAGTGACATTATTGAGCCAACAAGTCAATTTTTACCATGTCTTCCAATGAACAAATGGAGAAAAATATCAGCGGTGGCCACCCGAGCAGCCTTCGTATCTGGATTGGTGATCACTCATCTTGCTCTCTGATCTAGTTTCTGGTCCTCAATAGAGTTACAGTCTCCACAAACTACAACGGTTGGGCACCAATGCAGATACTGAGATGTGACAACCTTGCCTAAGCTGGATTTTTTTCGAAAAGGCTCGCGGGGCCACCGCTGCTGGTTTCTCCTATTTTCCATGGAAAAACACTAAGAAAATTATTTCTCTGACTAGAAGATGGTACCCGGAGACCGGCATCAATTAATACCATGGGTCCCGCATTTCGCCGAAAATGAAAGAGCGGGTAATGCTTAGGGTGGCCAATACCGATGTTTTTCTCTAATCGATCGTGGGAATACATGGAAAAACTTGATTTTTGGCCCGATAATGTCGCTCCGAGCCCACTAGTCAGCAACTAACTCTTCCTCTGGGGGATATCCGAGTAGAAAACGACTGATGAGGCTGCATCATGAAATTCCCTGCATCAAATGCTTTGAGCGCAAGCGTATGCGCGTACGCTCACGCGCTCAGCGCATCGTATGTAGAACGAGCCATATAGTATGTTACCACGTTGCTCAAAACTGTCGCTGGTGCTCGAAAGATCGAAGTTAGATATTCTTCACAATCATGTATGATGATGATATATAGATAGATGATGGTATAGAGTGATCAGAAAACAACTCAAGTCCAGTGCGCAAACGAAATTTGCACAGTGCGCAAATGCCTCATTTGCACACTGTTCTTCGTTTACGCAGTGCGCGAACGAGTATTTGCGCACCGATGCCTCATTTGCGCACTGCGTGAAAAAATATTTGCACACAGTTGTGTCGGAATAATGTACGAATTCGCTATTTGCACACGCACACTTGCGTCTAAATGGCCATTTTTGCGCACAGAATAACAAAAAAAGATATTTATGTACTAAAAGTCGAAATTTGAGCACTTTTGGTTGACAAAGCCCATGGATCAAATTTGACTGGGAGCCAAAAGGTGCCAGATCACTGGGCTCTCAGAAATTGTATTCTGGACAACTTGTAGAAGGCCAAAAGTTGATAAGGTAACCAGTAAAAGAGAAAGCGTGTCCGGTATAAAACAAGAAACACACACACACACACACACGAACACGGACAAAGGGGTGCAAAGATGAGTTTCTGGCTGATGTGGGAGACCATTAGGACGAAAAAGGGTTACCTACAATTGATAGATTTTGGCGAGAGGGAGAGAATGATCTAAGCCTTTTTTAGATAAACGGAATTTTGTTGAAGAGAATATTGGATTTGGTAGAGAGTTTGATCAAAATTTTGCTGGTGTGAAAACAAAGCTTTCTCTTTAGAGAAAGCAAAAGCCACCTTTTAAGGCTGAAATATTAGGTGGGGTTGCATTTGAATTTTTCGAGCTTTTGCGAGTTTAAAGTGCTCAGATCGTATTTTTGGCCCTTTCTTGCGTTATTAATCGAAGGGAAAGGGTTTTTTCGGAGAAATGACGGAAATGAAAAATGTGTATTTTTTGAGGATCTTTCCTAACTCTTTACTAATTTTCCCCAATATTGACGTTTCAAGGCCTAAAAATGCAGAAAATACCATTTTTCGACACTTTCTGATTGACTGAGGCTTTGTCAGTAATGTTGGGCTTATAAAATCAATGATTCTGTGAAGAAAAATTGAAAATGAACAACTTTTATCCCCAGCAATTTTTCGCTAAACCTCTCTGTTTCCGATTAAATCGCTATCTTAGCTCAAGAGTCACGAAAATCCTAGAAATAACACGATTTTTAACCCACTAGCCCATCGTCCCCCTTCACCAAAGTGTACAGAAAAGTTGTATCTTTTGATGGACAACAACATCCCGTTAGAATTAGCCAGGGCGATGTACATAGTTTCGAGCTGTGAACCAAAAATGGCGTTCCCAATGTATTTTAAATGGGGAGGTTACGCGCTACTACGGCTTTTGAGGTCAGTTTCGATGGAAATGGAGTACGGACCCATTTTTAGGCCCGAAAAGCCTATCTTTTCCAGGACTTTTGGGGCCAAAACTTTTGGAGCAGATTTCGGCCTATATGCATAAGGTCCTCTAGAAGATTCGGTTGCCCGCCATTCAATGTATGTGCAAACAGATCCGTCCATAACGATCCGGATATAACGAGAATTCGGTTATAACGAGCAAAAATTCTGACAAAATTCGGTTTCGGCACCGGCTTTATTGAGCAAATCGATGTAAATGTCATATGGTTCTGAGTTAAGGAGCTCAAATCTCAAGGTGGAGACGAGTATCAATCAGAATATAGATCTAGTACGATTCTAGTGAACAAATTGCATACGTTGAATACGAGGGAGGGAAATTTCACGAAGAATGCAGTCTTGTGAACTTTGACACAACATTGAAATCTCTCAGCTACAATTTCTCATTTTCTATCATGTGTATTTATTGATTTATATCTCCAATCCTTTGAATTCGTGACAAATGCGAATCCCTAAGTATTGTATGTTCATCCATTGAGTCGGGAGTAATGCACATCTACATCATTGTCGTCCTGTTATGGTAATCTGAATGTTAATTATCATTAAATACTCGGGTTCTCGATAAAAGAGACTTTACGAACTCAAGATTAGTTTTTTCCTGCCCATCAGGGCTGGCTAAAACGAAATAATATGAATTTGGGCCGATAAACACGGAGTCCGGGTGTAACGAGGCAGGTTATAACGAGCATTCTTCTTCAGTCCTTTGAAACTCGTTATAACTGGATTCTACTGTATTGCCGTTCAAACAATACGCCTGTATTGTATCGTGGTTTTGCTGGCAGACCAATACTGAATTGTCATCGCAGGATTATGATTTGTTATTACAATTAATCGAAACCCTAGGGCTCGGCTAAGTGCTATGAAAGCGTGATGGAAAAGCTTGATGGGCACGGTGCTTGGAGAGGGTCGATGAGTTGGACAAAAATATCACCAAAAACTAAACACGTGGTGATATAGTACTACGCCCAAAAATTAACGTCATGTTGGGATTGAAATTAAGCAAACCCCTTTTTCGCAATGCGAACTATCCGTGTTCTTACACTTTAATCAAATGGAGCGCTTCGAGCAGTTTTGCGTGGCAGAACGGTAATGACTCCCAAAGTATGTAACTCAAATGCATCTCAATATCATCCCACGTACACTACCGGTCAAAAGTTCAAGCTCACCTAAAAACTTTTTTTTTAATTTTGTGAGTTGAAGAACTCGACTCTATTTGACTGTAGAGGACTCTAACGGAGTCCCCTCTACGGTACTGCTAGTCCGAAACATATTCTCTGAGGGGAGATTTTTTGCATAAAATACGCTGCTAAAAGTGATTAGCAGAATGCTTCCTCAAAGCGACATATGCAAAAAGCTTGAATGAACCACAAAACCATTATCATTCTAATCTCAAGTTTTACATAAAATTCGAAATTGTCGCTTACATCATAATAAAAACTACATTATATGTTGTCCATGTTATACATATTCATTTCATGAGCATTAGAATAAATCTCACAAATAACATGTTTTTACAAGAAAATGAACCTTACAAAAAATATGTTTCCACAAAATATCGTGAATCATCACAATGATGTGTATTGAAAACTTCATATGAATAATGGTTTTTGGATTCGAAATGGATAAGGCATGAACCAATCGATTTAGAATCGAGGGAAAGTATGTCTTCAGGTGATTGAAATTGAGATAAATGATGAGTCGAGGAAATTATGAGTAAAATATGGATAATAATAGAAGAATCATATTATATTCCGAGTTATGCTTTTCAGAAAGTATCTAAGAGAAATTTGAGCCACCTGAAGGCAGGTTTCCTCAACTATATCTATAATTTGCTCAAGAAGGAATTTTGATACAGTGGATGAAAGGATGATTGGACTAGAGTTTTCGGCGAAAATTTTAGCTTTTCGAAAGAAAATTTCATTTGAGTAATGATTCACCAAATTTAAGGAATTTAGTATCAACCACTCGATTTTGAATAGAGGGAAAGTATGTCTTTAGGTGATTGAAATTGCGATGAATGATTCGTTGAGGAAGTTATCCCCTCACCGATCCCTCATGACACCATCGAACCTCCTTAAGACATTCATGTGGCTCAAATTCGCCCGAGCCAATATATTTTCTCAAAAATCGTCGAGATTGACACTTTTCCAAGCTCAAATTGGAAAGATCTCGATACGTGCGGGTAAAAATGAATAATTTCATCTTGAAATACGTGAAGATACCTTCAAAATGAGCTCTCAGAAGAGTCCTCTAAGGTCAAATAGAGCCGAGTAGCTCAACTCACAAAATTGAAAAAAAATTTTTGGGTGAGCTCAAACTTTTGACCGGTAGTGTATCTTGACTCAATTTTAAGCTAAATTCAAGATCTTCGTAACGGAGTGGAGAATGTTCTATCTCAACGGACCAGAGCCGAGCCACCTCGAAAGTTAGAGACCCAAAAAAGTTTCAAATTGTTGGAAGAGGAAGTTTTGGGCATCGTTTCAAAGTGATGTCACTCCTCTCCGGAGCGTTCGAAACAAAATCTCCTCAATCCATCGCAAAGATCTTGAAAATAACTCGAAAATGGATATGAAACGATATTGAGATGCCTTCAAGCCATGGACGTTGGAAGCCGTTGCCGTCTTGCCACGAAGGGCACTCGATCTGATCAACATGTAAAAACACCAAACTCGCATTTCTAAAAAGGGGGTTGCTTCATTTCACTTTCGAAGGGATGTTTATTCTTGGGCACAGCACTGAATTGCCACGTGCTCAGATTTTGGTGGAGTTCTGGTCAAACCTATCAAACCTCGCCGAGTATCGTGTTCCAGAGGTATGAGTCGTCAATCTCGTTCTTAATCCACCCATAAAATGATTTTTTGTAAACTGTGGAAAAATTTCAGGTTCAGATTCAGGAATATTGTGAGTTGTGAGACGAGTTCTTATCATCTTCGCCGGAGTCAATACAAGCTCAAAAATCTAGGCGATACCGTGGCACTACATAATCTAGCAATCGAGTTTGTATTTCCTCTTCCCTGTTAGAAATGGTTTTCCAATGAACGTCAAAATTTGATCCAACTTCCAATTTGAGCGACCAAATGATCAAAATATGTAATGCTGATTTGACCAACATTTGATCAAATTGTGTCAGAAACTAACCTTACTCTCTGATCGATCGAATAACAAGAAACACATAAGAAACTGAACAGGAAAAAAATAAGCCTCGAGCAGCAGTACGTACTTATAGCCCTTCCCAGAGATGGTGATACTTTTCAACAAGTATGAAGTCATATTCTCGGGATGGCAGACAAACGTGATATACCGAGTCCACTCTGGCTATTTATTGTTTTTCATAGGGCAAAACAGCCGCAGCAGCTGCTCTCGCTATTGAAGTTGAATTTCTCATTATCCCTGGGTTTTATACTTTCAATCGATTGTTAAGCAGATTCTCCAATTCTGGAATCCATGTCCAGTGCAATTTCCTTGACAATTCAATGATACTGAGTGCGTTTGTCTATTCTGGGCGAGTCGGCAATGTTGAATTTGCAATGGTGGTACTCGTTGGTTAGAATAATGAAGACCGTGATTCGTGGGATAGTACAATTCACAATTTCAAAACTACCCATATCAAAAATTCACATAACCTCGAAAGAAATGAAGATATAGATTCGAAGTGGTAGTCTTCATTGTTTCCTGATTGAATTGTATTTGTGTTTTGCTCGTCTAATGGCTCGCCTAATCCACAAAAATAACACCCTTGGATTCTAAATCTTGATTCTTATCAAATCAATTTTGGGAGAGATGAAAACATTTGTAATATAGCAGACACAATAATATTCAGGGGAGAGTGGGGAGAATTCGGACGGGGGCGAATTTGGACAAGTTTGATAGCTCGGTCGGATACGAGTCGAAGGCTTTTGCCGCATGAATACTTTTTCAATCACAGACAGCGGTTTTCATGGTGGTTAGACCTTCTGAAACGATACCGGGAGTCCACGCTAATGTAGGGGTGCTTTCCGAGGGTATCGTGTGGTTTATTTTGAAAATGCGAAAGTTTACGGTGTTCCTGCGAAACGGGACGGACTTGATCAGGGGATCGAAAACTACATCACAAAACAAAGGTTTTGAGATGTCGTGGGCTCAAAATTGGTCGAATTGGACACGAGTAATTGCAATTCTGCGAAAAAATGTTCGGGAGCAATTTTGAACAGATTGGGCAGGGCGAATTGGGACAATGCTAAATCCCATGTTAAATTGGTCAACCGACTATCTGCCCGTAATGTTCAATGATAATTTTGCGTATTGAAATGCGTTATGCATGTGTACATGAATACGCACCTCCTGTGGGAGGCGGATGGGTGAGGATGAGTTGAGTATTAAAATCAGATGATCAAGTGTAGTTACGATATCAAATGACCGGATTAGGAGTCAGATTAGAGGTGAGTTGTAGCTAGCAAATGCTCGCTTATTCGAGGTGTCAACCCTGACTACAGACCCATAATACCACGGATGAACGCGTAAGGTGGCGGAATATTGAACTGTCGCTCTGCCAACTCCTATCTCTTATACATTGTCTGCTAGGCCACGCTTGACACCTCGAATACGCATTTACAGTTTCCTCATGCATTCGCTGATATTTGACTTGAAGCTCATGCAATATGAGGGATAACGGAGAAAAGTCGGCTATTTAGAGATGCAAGTTGATTGTCGGTTGCTGAAGACGATAGTGCTCCAATAAAGTGCCTAATTTAATAATGTAAACAATGACATGAGAATGACCCGCTCGCTGAGACTGTGGGAGAAGATAAAAGTCTCGGGCGAATTTCCATCTGGATTTTGGCTCATTACCACGACTTTTGATGAGCAAATGCGACTCTAGTAGACGAAGGATATTGCCGTATAAATCTTATTGGAAAGGCTGTCCAAGTTTGCCCCCAGAACTTGCCAAAAGTGCCCCCAAGCGCTGGGCAGAATTTTTTTTTAAACTTCAAGAAAAAGTATGAACGCTGGGACCTAGGGGTCTGAAAATTCTTTCACAGTTTCTTCAACACTCGAACTTGAAAGTCCCGAAGCGCGCCTCGCCCCAAGTATCGCCAGATAGCCCCACTGCAAAATCCGTCCAGTTTCGCCCCACTCTCTCCTATTTTCACTTTGGATGAATACCAGTTAAGAGAAAACTCTGAACTAATTTAAATTTGAGTCGCAGACGTGAAGCGGTAAGACGCTCGTCTATACGGTCTATCCTGTTGCGCGGTCAAGCAAAAGATCAAACGACGTCATCGCCTCCAGTCGAATATTTGATCCAGATTTGACCAACATAGGATTACATTTGGGATGATTTCCATTCAAAAACGACACATGAAACATGATGATGTTTCTGATCGGTTTCTCGTGATCATTATTCGATCCTATGGCTTATAGTAGGGAGTTTTCTCCCACCAGAAGGGTCCGACAAAATTTCGGAGACGCCTGCAGAGCTATTTTTGTTTTGTTTTTTGATCTCAGCAGAGCATGAAAATCATGACGTTTTTTCACTAGATTGGATCTATCTTGAGTTTGGCTCAAGGTTATGCCACGCGCTTTGTGCCATTCGGAAATCTTGAAAGAACCCATCGATGATGATCTTGACAATTTTCATCCAGCTTCTTCAAGCCCTGATCAAGCTGAATCCAGGAAAATCAGGCAGCCTGATTAACCCAAAAAGCAATTCATTTTTAACTTTCCAAAATAAGATTTCTCGTGCAAAATTGCACGATCTTTGCGATGAAACTAGTTTGAAGTTGTTTTTTGCTGTTTCATGAGTTTTTTTGTCAATTTTCTGATTTTTCATTCTCTGACTAATCAGAGAACAGCGATTCCTGCGCATGTGCGTGGATGTGTGGATTCCAAAGTAGTTCCAATGGGAAGCTGAGGCAATTTCCTTCAAAATGGCCCCTTGTAAACGTGAATTTCATGTCCCCGGTCAGCAACTACGGCAGCTGTATTGAAAGAGAAGGATGGTCAGACCCGCGCATGCGCGGAAATCATTGTTCTCTGGTTGATCAGAGAATGAAACATCAGAAAATTGATCAGAAACGCATGAAACAGCAGAAAAACACCTTCAAACTAGTTTCATCGCAAAGATCGTACAATTTCGTACGAGAAAGTAAGTTTTCGAGAATTTATAAAAAAGGCATCTTGAGATAATCAGGCTAGCCTGATTTTCCCGGATTTTGCCTGATTAGGACCTGAAGAAGCTAAACGAAAATATTCAAGGTCATAATCGGTAGATTCTTTCAAGATCTCTCGGATGACGCAAACCGCATTGCATCATCTTGGGAAGAAAGGTTATGATTTTCATGTTCTGGTGAAATCAAAAAGCAAAACAGAAATAGCTCCGCAGGTGTCTACAAATTTTTTCGGGCCCCCTCAGTGTGTGGAAACTTCACATCATAATCGAATGAAAATCACGAGGAACTCATCAGAGACATCACTATTCTTGATGAGTCGTTTTTGAATGGAATTCACCTTGGGTCAAATTTTCATGAGATAGTTGGATCAAACTTTGATGATCGGGTCAAACGATTTGGAGATTTTTCTAACAAGTTTATTATACTCCATATCAGTATTGAACTCTTATCATCAACACTTTTCAGACTAATCGATGTGTGTGAAGAAATTTACTATCTGACTTTCTTGACAATTGAGGGTGGTGCGATTATAATTTTGGCACTTTCGTATATTTATGTGAGTAATGAAGAATTAGCATTTGATAACAGACGAGGGATATAGCTTGGACACTGAAGTGTGATTTAATTTCTCAGATTCTGCACGCGGATGCATTTTTAATCAAGAAAATGTTGTTTGCTGGCATAATTGTCGGAATCTGTGGTCTCTTATTCTTAATGAATGCTGCGGGTCAAATATTACTTGATTTCAGTGAAGAACTGATTGATGCCATGTAAGATATGCATTCATCGTAGCGATAAGGATCATCATTCATCAAATAACTCATTCATAAATGTTTGATAGTTACTGTGCTGATTGGAATCTTACCACCCCGAAAGATCGTAAAGGCATTCAGTTAATCATGATCAGATCACAACATCCACAGTTTCTGACAGCTGGCAAGATATCGATTATGTCCTTGTCGTCTTTTGCGCAGGTGAGTAAAGTTGATGAATGTGAATATATTGTAGAAGTGTTAAAACTCACACACTAAAAGCTGTATAAATTCATTTTCAGATCATGAAGATGTCTTGTACTTACTTCACTGCTATATCATCCATGACTTTCGAAAAAGATTGAATGTGGTGATTGATGGCCAGAATCCAAACTTACTCTGCAATTTATTTTCTTTCTTAAGAGAAAAATCAACCATTCAGAAGTACTACATACAGAGCTGAGGTCGATTGATTGATCAACGTAGTCAACAAATTGTCATTGTTGTATGGTTTTTTCAACTTTCAACATCTAAAAACAGCCAATGATTCTGGAATCGGTGGAGATGTGATATCTTCATTATTTTCGGTTCATTCTTTCAATATATTTTTATACTTGGGACACATATGGGTGATTTTGCCATAATTTTGGGTATTTCGAGACCAAACCGGTGGAGATTGGGATTTGGCCTAAAAATAGATCAGTTGAAATAAAGATGCAGTCTGAGTTCTCATAGGTAGTATCCAATCTATCTTTTATACAAAACCAATTTCCAGGTGAGCATAATTGTTATTCAATACACATAAAAAATTAAGAGCAATTTCCAAGGTATTTTCGCCATGGGAAGGATATGCTACGGTGAGGACATTTGAAGTAACAACTGATATCAGGAGCGTAAATTGAAACGGATCGTTCTTTACGAATACACAGCTATACTCCACGGTGACGGCTGACTGTAGAAGAATTTCTGGACCCGAATGTTGCATAGTGTTCAAGAGCCAGTGACCACGGCAAGGACATCTCTCATTTTGCAACGGAGGAATCGTCCATAAATTATCGCGCGGAAAACTGCTCACGTGATTCGTCACTCGGTGGTAGAAATTTGTTCTCAGATGTCTTGGGAAAAGATTACCACCTTTATATGGTCAATCAGAATTAATTTGGTACTCGATCGATATGAATGATCGTGACCTTATTACGCGCGAGAATTTCAAATTATGGTGTTACTTCTTGACCACTGGCGTGGTAGATTGGAACAGCAAGTCTTCTGTTTTCTGGTGACGTAGATTGATATCGGAGAGATCCAATTTAATTTACATACCCTGAAAGCTCGTCGAACCTCGAATCCGCATTTTTGAAGGATTTTGATGGAATTTATTTAGAGAAATTAGATGAGACTCTACGAAAAATTTTGACTCTACGCTTGATGTTGATACGTTTTGCTTTTCCTCGGCAGATCCGGCTCTTCAGGAGGACTGAAAAGATCTGTCAGGTTAGTCCCCGACGACATCTAGCTTAAGTGGTTTGGTGAACAAGATTTTGATCTTCCTTATCTATGAACCGCGGTGATTGTTAAGCGATTGCGAGTAAAGTATTCATCTTGGTTGCTTGTAAGCGGAAAACCAGCGACAATTGGGATTAATTTGGTAATCAATCGATGTGAACAATAGTGACCTTATTGCGCGCGGGAATTTCAAATCATGATGTTATTTCTTGGCCACTATAACGTTAGATTGATAATACCAGATCAGCAAAAGAGAGTACCAAATAAATTCTGCTTGTCACCGGTTGCCGGCTTACAAGCAACCAAGAAGAATACTGTACTCGCACTCGCTTCAAAATCACTTCGGTTCCTATATGAGGAAGATCAAATTCTCGATCACCAAGCCACTTGGGCTAGGTGTCGTCGAAGACTAACCTGACAGATCCCTTCAGTCCCCTCAAAGAGCCGGATCTGTCGAGGAAAGGCGAAACGCACCAACATCAAGCGTAGAGTCTCATCTAATTTCTCTTGATGAGTTCCATCAAAATTCTTCAAAAATGCGACTTCGAGATTCGAGATTCTAGAATCATCATATTTGGTCGTTTGATATGCATGCAAGGTCAGGGTATCAGATGCATAGGTTATGGCAAGATCACCCATATTTCATTTGTGAGAACTAGGAAACGTTTTATCATTATCCATGCACGGTGAGCTCGAACCAAGTTTCAATACGATAGAAGAAACTCCCGAGATTCCAACGGGATCATCAAGTGTAGGTCGAAACAATAAGTTACCAAAAAAAGTTTCACCGTAAGCCGTTGGGTGAATTTCGAATCAGACGACTTTCAAATCTCTAAGATCGAAAAATGTTGTATACGGGCTCATAATCATCGCGCAACCCATCACATAATCTGATAATGTTCGATAACTTCCAGAATACCATTGTTCTACATCAATCCCTTCACAAAAACATATAGAAAACGACGGTGTGAATGTTTAGCTGCCCGGAAGCGGTACTAATGGATTATACGGCGTGAGTCGCAAGAATATCTAAGAAATTCTTCAGAAAAGATAACTCATTAAAGTCAACAACGAGATATTGGCTCACACAATCACTCGTACGGTATCATGTACGATGGAAATTAGAGATCACAAGCGAAACCGGATTCATATGACCCGTCTTGTTCATGTGTACTTCGAAAAACTTGATTTCGTGAAGCGATCACGTTTGTTCCCGAAAGCGTAAGTCGTCCTCCAATCAAAGACAGTTCAATGTACATAGACCTGGCTCATTCAGATTTCTTTGAATTTTGATGAAGAATCAGATGCTACTTGCAGAAATATGGTTGGCCAGACAGCGCAGTCGTGAGATGAGGAATATCGTCGATTTTTTCTTCTAAAACGTGATCGCAGATCATCATCAGGGGATATTCTCACGCCTGGTGGCAGCACACGTACAGGCTTAGAGTAGGTTGTAGTCTCAAGTTATGGGTTCATTCTGCAAGAATACGTTTTTATCCTTAACTGTATTCAAATGCCAATCTCAACACTTAAGGAGATGAGCCATGTCACACGCAAAGTTTCGTGATTTTTCGAATTAGATGAATCCGCAGTTTTGATTATTTCAGTTTGAGGTCTTCAGCTCATTACAACTTTATCATAGGATTGTGAATGAAGAGTCAGAGTCATTAGTACGGAGTCCATATGTAATGGTTGGCACGAGTAATCAAAGTACTAAGCGCGGATCACACGAATCACTATACACTGAGAGACTTTCGTCATTAAATTTTACAGATGTGGAATTAATTTTTAGAGAAAGACGCTGCAATTGGGGGACACTAGATATTTTTGAAACCCGGGCTGCAATTTTTGATGTCATGACACTAATTTTTCTTGCTGGATACGATAATGGATTAAAATATAATTTACTGGGAAAGAAGTAAGTTTTTTCCCCAGGTAGTATTTACACTGACTTATGAAGTATAGAGATATGCTTAGATTTCGTATAATGTTTGATATATGGTGATACATTATATGATGATATACTTACATTATGATTGATACTTATGCCGCTATATAACTAGATATATTTTTCTCACCTCCTACCACACCCTCGCCATCTATGGTGTTCGTTTACGTCCAAATTTTGGAACCTCTATACATACAAACGAGGTTAGATTTGACCGCTCGCGAGAAAGACTGAACACGTCGTTTACGAATTTTCCTGAATATAGATGTGTTTTCCTTTGATGTACTAACATGCGTTATCGCTCAATTTATCATTCTAACGTGAAAGGGGAATTCTAACGTGTTCATTGAACTCGAAATTTGATTCGAAAGAGCTGTTATTGAGTCTCAGAACGAGCCGAGAGCGCTTCGGATCCATCTGGTGGCGTCAATGAAAAATGGTGCCCTCTGTTTGCTACGTTTGAGTGGTTGTAGCGGCCCACACTAAATTTTAGTTCTTGAGCACTAATTTTTGCTTCCCACGCGCCAATTTTTGGTGCCCGTGTGACGGGAGAAAAATTTTGTTGCGGGATCACTAAAATTTGATGTTGGATCTTTAAAATTTGCTGCGGATACTACACTTCCTGATGAAATTCAATCCTGTCCCCCGGATGGAGCCGATCGCAGCAATTTTTAATGTCGCGAGTTTCTCAGTGTACGTTCCGTATGTTTGCTCATGAGCATGATTTGTGGAAAATTCATTAGTTTTGAGTTATTTCATGTAAGAGAAAATCAAAAAGTGACTGAATTGATGATCTTGTACGTATATCCTACTGATTCTCAAAACATTCCTTTGATGGCGATTTATATCTAAACGCCTCCTTTCTGGGCATCTCAAGGCTCAACAACGAGTCTGTTTTGTATGTTTTTGTGGTAGAATTGATGGAACGAGAGCGATCTGTGAGTCATTGAGCATTATACGATCGTGCGAGCAGTTGTGTGATGATTATGAGCCCGTATACCACATTTTTCGATCGACTGTGCGTAAAACACTGGTTTACGCACGGCAGTTTTCGTTCACTTCACGCCCAGTCGATCGAAAAATGTATTTCGATACTCGGCGTGAAGTTTTTTTTGCTTTACTCGTGATAATTCCGACCCTCGCCAGGGCTCGAGCCGAAAACAATCACTTGAAAAGCAAAACCAAACTTCCCACCCTCGAATCGAAAAATACTATTTTATAATACTTGACCGTAAAATTGGTGCGTAAAGCACAGCGACCGTGCGTAAAGCAGTACTTTACGCATGAGCGATCGTGAAACAATTGCTTTACGCATGGTTGTATTGCTTTACACCTCGTTTCTGAATTTATGAAAATTTTCAGGACTACGGTGAATTCGAAGAAAATCGTGCTATAGGTGGATCCAATAGAGAAACGTCCAATTTTCATCTATCGACGAATTCAAGCCCCAGTTCCCAACAATGACGCGATGATGGCGCTCACGCCGATGCCGTTTTCATTCCCCGCCTGCCCGGCGTCGCGGACTATTTTCCAATGGAATACAAATCATTGTTGTTCAAGGGAAGTAATGACAACTATCGACCATGCAATTGCCACAACTCCATTGATCTCGAAATATGCCCGTATTTTGAAACCGAATATTATTTAATTAACAGCATGAATACTCTCTTTTGCATGTCGTTCTGGGAACAAATTCTCGCAAGAAGAATTTGGGTCTTAATGGAATCATTCTTTCCAAACCTCTTTCTATAATCATATGAGTCAACTTTATCCAACAGGTTGGGACCCTGTATTATACGAGCGAACTATAGGAAAGAGTCACGACAGAAAAGTTTCTTTTGAGATGTGTAACATTGAATTAAATCACAAGGCGAGATCCAGTGCCCGAATAATTTGATGTGAACAATTGTTGATTACCTCAATGTGATTGAATGAACATGTGGAAAATATTCAAAGATGGGTGGTTATTTTTAACCATAATCGCAGTCTCGCGATTTTCAATACTGTATCTTACAATCACTTGAAATCTCTTCTTCAAAGGCATTAAGTGGTAAAATCTTCTCTTTCCCGTCGGTAGGATGCAGTTGAAAGCTCATGAGAATTCTCCCTATCACTTGAATTTTTCTTGACGGAGGGCTGCATCATTGACAAGAGATCACCAACATTACCAATAGATCGATCGTCTTGTTAAGAAAAATCTCTGACAGACCTCAATTCTTCCCAATCTCCGGTTCAAAATCGCATCAGATGTAATGCACTTATATCAGAATTTTTTCTCAAGTAGGGGGCTCTGCCCCCCCACACCCCCCGCCGGGGCTTTGCCTCCTAGGCCCCCACCACCGGTTGCACTCTTGGACCCCGCTTCGACCCCCCGCGCGCCCACGACTGATTACTTGACTCCTGTGAGAGCAATACCTCATTGAGCCCTGCTTTGGTATACACGATACGTTCGTATTCTGAAGTATACGTCAAACGAGGGAATCCTGCACTCATTCTACTATCACTCGTACACACTCAATCACGAGATAAATCTCAGTGCAAGTGAAATTACAATTATCCTCAGATAATACCATCTTCTATTGAGTTTGGACAGACTAATATCCATGGTATGTCCAAAATTTTTCTCAACCCTGCCTCACTCCTTCGCCTCGCCTGCTCGCAAATATCTGGGGCTTGTTAATTGCGTGTTAGCAACTTTCCGGTCAGTATTATGAAAAATGCAATACGCAACTCTGACGAAAGCTTTCCACCCTCGTGCGCAAAGCGACTTCTTCATCATCGGTGCGTATAATACTATTTCGATCTTAGAAACTTGAAAGTCGTCTGATTCGAAATTCGCCCTACGGCTTACGGTGAAAATTTTTTTGGTAACTTGTTACGACCCACACTTTATGATCCCGTTGGAATCCCGGTAGTTTCTTTCAGTCGGATCTAAACTTGGTTCAAACTAACCGTGCACGATTCTCGATATTATTTCAAGTACCTTTAAGACTCTATAGATGCAACACCATCTCAACTTCGTGATTTGCAAAACCGCGTAGATATATTGCGCATGGAACGAGGAAACCGAGTCTGATGTGACTTGGTTGATTCTCTAAATCAAATCAGTTTGAGTATGAGAAATTGACGTAAGCTGTCACACACGTCAGCAATGATAGATTGAGTAGACAGATTTATCAATCACATCGTAGTTTCGTCTTAACCAACCAATTGGAAGGTCGAATAGATATCTGGAGGCAGAACATGCTCTCGTCGAATTAGACTTTCTACGAAGAGAGCTTGACACGCTCAATTCCTCATTAGTATTATTAGCATCGATATGGCTGCTAGCTTGTAGAAAAGATCAATAAAATTGCTCCACCCAGACAATGCATTTTGTATATTCATTCAGTTCCAACTGGTCTATAATCTCCATTCCTTACAATGATAAATTCTGTACCACGACATATGTAATTTCGAGGACTTTTGTCGAATGCCTCAGAATTTATGCTGAAGATTATTCCAAATTACGATGGGTATAGCAGCAGGAATTTTGATCTGAATCAGCGCTGAGTTCATTTGCACCTTTTCCAGGCTAACTCCTATCATGTCCGGTAACTCCGAGGGAGTAGATATTCAGACGCGTGAATCCAGTCGAATGATCATTTGGTCAATATCCATTCAAGCGGGTAGATTATGTTTGATGTCGAACAGTTGATCCAATTAGAAGACCTCAAAGACGACGCTTTGATGTCTGATTTAACATTTTTTTCAGGTCTAAAATACAGAGAATGATAGTCACTTCACAATTGCAACTGAAAATAGTCATTGCAACTAACAACTGTGCGATGTGTTCTTGTACCTGTCACGTGGCACAGTGGAGCAACCGAGTAATTTTGAGCACAAACTGTATCTGCGCAAATTCTTGACCAATTCAGTTCATTCGATCAGAATTCTTCTCATTTTCATATCCGCCACACGGCACTGCAACTAACACTGCTCGACATCAAAATGTAACATGAGTTCTGAAAACGGATTCTGATGCATTTTGAGCTGCTAAATCCGAATCCGTTTGCAGAACTGCTCTATCGCGTCAAGTTTTCGAATTAATTGACATTCAAGTTCTAAAAAATGCTCTTTTTGTTGTATTTGACGGCTGATTACGAAAAGTGTAGGATAGCTTCCATAATTTTGTTGGGTGCGTCGTATTCTTCGAGAAAATGTCTTTGAAATGAGCGAAGATTGATCGAAATTAGATCAATAGTGCCTGAGGTACGTCAACGAGAAAAAACAAAAAAAAAATGATGCGTGGCCGACTCCACCTCCCGCGCTTCTCTAGCATATAGCTGCGGTACGGCTTCCCTCGCCACGGCGGTGGCCTGAGCATCCAGCTATAGTCGAGTCCCAAAGCCCTGCCACTCGGCCCCACTGGTCAATGCTTTCTACGCATACCTGAGTAGACGGCAAAAGGAAGGCCTGTTATATCTATAGGTATAACAGGCCTTCCTTTTGCCATCTACTAAATGCAGATTATAATCTGCATTTGCGGTTCACCCTCCATCAAATCATGTTACATGGAGAGACACATGTATGTACATACAATGAATAAGTAAGAGTTGAAAAGAATTTTCGATATACACTTTTATATAAGGGTATATTTTCAATATACGCTTTTCTGAACTGCGCAAAAAGCGTTGTAGAATATGGGATGGTGTGAAGTAGGTAGTTTTCGATACTGACGAAAATTTCCAGGGAAAAAATTGCACGATATACAAGAAACTATATCAAAAACGCGAGTTCGCTGAGGAGGGGGGGGGCGAGTATGTATATAGCTATAGGTATCTCATACTGCCATGGAGATATTGGTATAATATCTCTTCCCGTATTTCCCGTACTCGGATAAGGCACCACTATGTCGCGGAGTCAAATATGAATGCAGCAGACATATCACTAAACACGTAATAAACCGATTAGCACTGCGCTGATCTAATTTTCGTCATTCTCCGTACAATTCTGTCAATACCTCATCAACTAGTCCACGCAATCACGTATGTGCACACGTAGGTCAGATTTGATGTGGATATGTACCGGACGTTAGAAACCAAAAACCACAAGGATGGCGCCAGGGCTGAATCTAGGGGGGAGAACCCAGGGCTCCGCGAAGTACAATAAAAGCGTCTAAAACGTGAAAAAGCTGATATGAACAGACTGTTGAGCATCCTCACAAAAGGAATAATGTAATAATCGCAGCTACCTTTACGCTGCAAGAGTGTATAACATATATTCATAATTTGGTAGTTCCAATAACAAGATGGGATAAAAAAGGATTTCAGCAAGGTGTGGGGGGGGGGGGAGGGAGGGTGAAAGGCCACACTGTTTATCTTTATTCATCTCAGCGAAGCAAGCGCCGAAAAGTTCGTACTTACGTTCCAAGGAATTTTGGTGGCCCTGAAAAGGGCCGATTTGTCATCTAGATTTATAAGAATAGAATCAAGAGTCACGGAGTCACGGCTTCAAAGCTACGTTTCATTGATCTCCTCTTGAGAATGGCTCTCGGGTCATCTCTTTTCAAAGACCAGCAGTAGTCCGCTAGCATTATCTTGCCACTCTGACCTTCATAACGTGACTCCATGGCTTTTATATCCTGGTGGAAACGCTCGCCTTGTTCTTCACTGGCTCGGCCTAGGCTTCCGACTGGAAAAAAATCGAGATGATCATTCAAGTAGTGTAGTTTGATGCTCATTCTGCAGCCCAATTTCTGAAACTTGTCCAGCATATCTCTAACTGGTTGTCTGTAATTCTTTTCTTCCCTGTTGCCAAGAAATCCATGGATGACTTCCTTGAATGCGATCCACGCTGATTTTTCTTTTCTAATTATTGTCTCTTCAAATTTTCCATCTCCAAGTAACTTTCTGATTTGCTGTCCGACGAAAATCCCTTCTTTCATTTTTGCTTCACTGATATGAGGGAATTTCTGCGAGAGATACTCAAAATATCTACCCTCTTAGTTCAAAGATTTCACAAATTGTTTCATGAGCCCCTATTTTATATGTAAAGGAGGCAACAGAATTTTCGATGGACATACAAGGTTTTTGTGAACAATGTTATGTTCACCCACATTCAAGTTTTCTCTTTTTTCCTAATCATGTTTCTCCGAGTGCAAAGCAACTGCTCTACTATCCCATTTGCAAATGAAACAGGGATGCTTGGTATTACCTCCTTGTTGACCTAGTAAAATACTCAACATTTTGAAGTCTCCGCAGATCTCCCAGTCGTGCTGCGAACATCTCAAGCAGTCCAGTCAATGGTATTATTCAAATTAATACACATGCCTCTTTTCATGTGGTATAATACGAACGCCCCATACTACGGTTAAAGATATCATCTTCGTCACATTCTTTCAACTATCCTCAAGAGGAATTCCCATTAGCTTGTGAAGCCATTAGTGTTGAATTTCATCCTTGTTCTTGATTGATAAAGTCCAATAGATTCTTGTCAACTTTTTAGAGCTTCAATCAAGATGAGCTGATTTATAAGAGATCATGAGAAAGCATCACAACTAAAATTTGGATAAAATGTACTTTCATCGAATTCGTCGAAAGCTCCAGTCTGCCCAGATAGCATATCGGTGATCCCCCTAATGGGCAAAGTTAGGATGTAAACAAATATGATTCTGCCTCTGGCCTTATCTAGAAGATACTCAGATTCATTGTATTATCATGTATTTATTCCAATAATCACTCAATTCCAATGTAATTTGACATTTTTATTTGGTTCTGAAGCTTTTCAGGAATCTGTTGAGTGCTGATGATTGAGATTCACATTCGCTAACTCATGCCTCCTACCCTTGGTTCCGAAGGAATCTGCTCAAGATGAAAAACGAAATATTTCATTCCAATGATGGTGTTCATAGCTCGAGAATTTGATGCAAACCATCTCAATCCCTCAAAGGAAGGCTCATTACGATGTACTTTTTTAAGTCCAGTTATAGATTTGAAAAATTGTAACTCAATTACGACTCTATCTTCATCGATGACCTTATCTAAAGTTATGGAGCATGTTGTCCAATCCACCATGCCAGGAAGACCCGATTGGTCATCGTTCCTTTCTTTCGCCTCTCAAAATCGTATTTGCGCAAATTATACCGAAGTCAATTCTCGAACGCTTACGGATTTTTTTTCATCCATACACATAACTGCGTTGACCAGCTGAATATCGTTGTACATCGATTTATCCCGTATGATAAATTAATCTGAAGTCTTTAGTGAAACTCTCACTTCTTACCACTTCTTCATTTGATCTAGTTTTCATCGTGAATGTTCTTGAGCTCGAATCGTGTCAGTATAGTAACATCAACTTGAGTATCTCGTACTGATCACGAATAATTCCCTAATTACGCCCCACAATCACCCGAGTGATAATTATTTCCCACGAGATTTTGAGAATGAGTATGAATCGTTATACTCATGAAGTTTCATAGTCTTATAGCTAACTCCTTTCTATGATTCAGTGCATTGTCAAACATGATGGTAAATGAATCATTCAAGATGAATAAGTTAATAATACGATCTTTAATGAATGAGAAACATTATTTTCCATTTTCTTATAAGCAATACAATTAGTTTCGTACGACACATATAGGTAGTAGACATTCTCTTCATACGATTCACGCTTCTGTATCACTGTCCAACTTTAATGTATAATCCGCCAAACACAACTTTGGAACGGGCAAAAAATATATGTGTATATACATTCATAGATTTGTTATCGTATAATAATCATATGAAATTCAAATTCATATCTAGTATAATAGTAGGCGTCAACTAGACCGATTGTCAAGATAGATACGATATTTTTGAATATTGTATCATAGGGCTCATATTTACTTCATTGCACAATTCAAATTTCACATTTTCCTCCATCTTCGGCCGCAGTTGGGAGGGCAATGATGATTTATGCACTTAGATTTGAATAGGCCTCGCATAATTTTGCTTAGAAGATCTGGATATATTCACCAATAAGAAGCAAGAGGACTCGCTATTTTATGAACAAGCACGATGATTGAAGAGAATCCATGCTTTCTTCTGAATCAAACCAAAGATGTATACTCATCACTCCATCAACATCTCATGATTCATCATCTTTAACTTCTGGTTTTCTTCATTATTATTCCATCATTCCGCGAAAGACAGTGCCTTGGAAACTTTCGGGCAATTACTTTCAAGAAGTAGTATTCATTATTTTTTATCAATCCAGGCATTCACTAAGAGTGAAATTGTGTAACACAAGTCCGAGACGCTTGTATGACGTATAAACAAAATTTTAGGATCGAAATGTCAAATCGGTGAGAGTGTGATATTCTTATGAATCTATGGAGCTATTTGGCCAGAACAATTACCAGAGGGGTCTCGAAAAATCATAAGAATTATTCCTTCTATGTTGAAATATTACAAGAAAATTGTTTCTGATTTGTTGTCACCTCTCTGCAGCTTAGGCTTCATGGAGAGTCCAGTTGAGTCTTTTCTTAGCCCATAGACAAGCCCCTCCGCCATCTCACTGACAAGGCCAAACCGGGAGACCATGGCAAAAAAGTTTTAGAGTTAGCTTACATCTCACTTCAAGGAAAGGAGCCGGAAGTGGTCACCAACTTCTTGGCCTTCCCAATATGTGCCATGAGGAAGATGAATAATTTTTACATCGTTGACTTTTCAAAATGTGCGCATATGAACACCAAGTAGTGCTCTACACGTTCCCTCTCATTTTGGTACTTTGGCAAATGTTTGAGAGTGTCGAAAGATTGTAGTCAATCATTATTTGAAGTGTTATCGGGTGAGAAAAATTCCATCGTTAATAAGTTAAACTAAAGACGTTCCTAAAATGAACCTCTTACGGACCCTGAAACCCAGGGTAGGTTCCAGAGAAATTCAGAAAAATCTCCTTGTAGTATTATGACATAGTCTTCATAGGAACAATTGTCTGAGATTCTTCCTGGACCATCTTGGTGTCAGTTCTGCCGGGCAAACTCCGAAATGACTCTCATACATGTTCAAGCGAGAATTCAAAATATGTGATCAATTTTTTGCTCTACATCAACAGGATTCTGATTCCAAAAAGTGATTTTGCAGAAGACGTTCCGTCAATTTCTCATGGATCTCTCAATCAATGAGATGGCTGGTCCTCCCACTGTATCATTCAGATCAAGGAATGAGCACCTCAAATTCATTCAAGCTCACATATTGATTGCGAGCGAGATACACTCCGATCAATCGAAGTTGGGAAATGGAACGCGTGGGAATCAGGTGCGTGATACTAGAATTCCCCTGACTGGGAGCGCAAAAACTGATCTCATATCCGAATTTCTTGTTGTAGATACATAGGATAGAAGTTAGAGTTCTTTCAAGTGGAACATACAGTTCCCAAAATGTTGTTTTTGAGTGTAACTGGAAGAACAGATTCTTGATAGCAAGTTCATCAATAAAAATATAGATTTTGTCATTTTCTCTTGAAAGGCTTACGTATTCATTCATTTCATTCAGTTGAAGACTAGGAAATAGAGCACGATTTTAAACACGATTGATACAAATATTATGTGATATGGACTGCCTATCAGAATTTGTTCTATTTTTACAATCCTAGTAGAAAAAGGCGCAAACAGATTTGCGGAGACAATTATTAAGAGATGACTAATCATCTTACTTCTAGTCACAAGATTTCATTGTACATACCCTCGATCATTACGGTTCTTTCTAGGCCGTGAATAAGTTGGTTGATATTGTATCATCCATGAGATCTCTAACCAGTATAGCGTTTACATTTCCCCATAAACTTGAGTCTGGTTGAGACATTACAAAGTTTTTAGTGATATTGTAGATGTATGTATTCGTAGATTGCACTTATTCTGAATGAAATATAATGTAACTCGACTGACCAATCAAATCAAAGTTCCCTGAAGGTTGATTCAAACCTATTCTATCCCTCTCAAGACCTCAACTATTAAGCATTATTATACCCAAGAAAATTCAACGAAGGACCTCACAAGAATCGACCTGAAACTTTTTCGGAGAATTCACAATAGCTTTCCCGATTGAGTTGTAAACATCAAATGCCATTAAGAGTTGATGCGGACCCTTCGAACCCAATGCAGTGAGTTAGTAAAAATATTCATCCGTATCACAGACGAAGTTCACATCACTAACAAGATTCATGAATTGTCTTCTTCATGAATAGAATCTGTAAATTGAAGTTTTCATCATAAGATCGCGATTTGAGGTGAGAGATGTAGTTAGGCTTTCGATATTTCATTTCTTCGTACTCGATGATCGAACGATCACAGTTGATCTGTCGTTTCTGATTACCGAAAGGCCTATGCTAGTATCAGACATTGATAATCGGAATAATCCTGGATCGATTCCTTGATATGGAAGCAAAGTTGTTGAGAAAAGTTGTAATAATCAGAAAGCCTGCAGCAAATTTATAGCTAAATTCCCCAGTAAGATTTGATTCCCGTGCCAGTACACGAAAATTAGAAGAATTTTATGACAGTGTTACATAAGATTGTAATCTAAGTATCATTGATAGAATCGTGCCATTACAGGAGAATTAGTGAACGAACACATTTACAACCTATTCGAAATTCGATTCCTCTCTCTCTTTAGTAGACCCCATCATTTGAAATATTCTCTGCTGTAAATTTTTCTTCACGATGATCTCCGCATCTAATTCATCATCGGGATGACTACTCTTATTGGCAACTTTTTAAAACATTTTATTTGAGTTAGATAAGTGTACCCAACTTGTTCAGCTATTTTCTCAATAACTTTGGCGTGCTTCATTATTTTCCAACGTACCTTAACTCATCTTGAAGCTTGTCCCAAGACTCCCGAAATGGAGTGAGGCTCTTCGAATACTAATGAACTGAGACCAAGCTGTCTCAATTTTTCCAAGAGTAATCTTCCAGAGTTTACAAAAGAGTGTACCCAACTTGCTTCCATCATTGAAAACAATGTCAATCGGCGATAGGGTGCATGAAATTGTTTCCATCCATTTTTATCGCCCTGCAACCACATCTGGATGCCGGTCCAAATCACTATTTTCGACCTATTTTGACGTCATGAACACGTTCTATGGGGTGAAAACGTCATATCTACACCCCCTCACGAGATAACCATATGGAGGCATGTGGGGTACACTCCAATCTTGACCTTCTTGTTTTACAAAGCATCTCCTGATTTTGCACATGGAATAGCTCCAGATCAGAGTTTTGCTACCGTGGTTACAGATTCTGAAGGTCTTGAGACAAAAAATTAGATGCGCTGAAGTATGTTAAGGTTGGTCAAAGTTAAAGAAATTTGGTACCGGTTCTACTGAACGCAATTTCTTTCGTGATTCTTAGCTGTGCAATCACGGAGAATGAGAATGTCACTTCAAATTTCCTGGAAAACGCAGGAATAATTTGGGGTTGATGCAAACCACTCATTCCCTCAGATTTTAACATAAACAATGTGAAAAGAATTATCGGGAAGGCCGATGAGTGCCGAATCCTGAGATCGTCATATGAGGGCATGTTGCGTACACTTACCTTAATTCCATAAAGAAAATATTAATGTCTAGAAATAATTCATCATAATCCTCATCTATACCTATGATATGGAAATTCCACCCTTTAAGAGGACGCCCCCAATCCCTAGATCTTAAATGAGGAATCATAATATTGAAGAATGAATCATATTCCACACAACTGACGAATGAAGTAGAAGGAACTTTGAAAATATCTACAAAATACGGAAAACCCATCCCTCAGATCTCTTTAGTATCGATTAATCCAAGAGCATGAATAACTTGTAAAAATTCTACGACCTAATTCGTCGTATGAAGCAAATAATTGTAGAATACCGGGTGCAAACATTATTCTCCATTTCTGACTACATAGGTGTTCGCGATTGAACAACAATGTTCTTCATGGCTCATCCTGGTACAATTCCTGAATCTGTCTGATCTTATCTCTGGTGTTTCAATTTAATACCTGGTGTTCATTCCGTACAATTCATGCAGTGCCATCAAACTAGTTTCACTTTGACAAAATCGAAACCTTTCAGCGTTGTCAACACGATTTGCATCAATTCAATCGTGGACCTACAGCAAACCAAGGGACAAATACACACACACACACACATACACACACACACACACATTAGAAGTCTATTCTATTCTTATTGTACGAACATGATTGTAATTTTTGCACCGACTTACACGCTATTATAAGTATATCCTCCAAAAATCTCTTGCTTTGATATAATCAATTTTTGATCGTACTTACGCACATTTTCTATCCCAAAATTACGAGCAACGCTTGAACGATCTGGGCGATATTTATCCTAAATCTTAACACATCTATTACACATAGCATTTTACGATGGCACTTTTATACTCGCTACAATGCTGTGCACTTTCTTAACACTGAATTTCTAACAATTTTTCAATACGGATTCATGGTTTACATTGGCCATCATATATCATATACTATAGTCGATCTTTAAGCCGAATAAGCGATGCTCGACCAGCGAGCATTGCATTTGTCATATCTTATCGCTATCATATATATATTCTCGAGTATAAACATCAATTACCAAAGGGGAACTAACAAGCCTGCAAAGAAATCTGTCTCACTCACAAAATTTCATAAACTAAGCATTCAATCTTAAAGTGCTCTAAAATTTGATTTTCAAGACATTTCAAGTTATTTCGTGGTTCGAGTAGAACAAAAGGTGGGACATTCCACATCAATCATTGCGATGAATCTAACATCTTGATAGATTGCTTATACATCAAGAGTTTGGTAAACGATTGAGGGATATTCAATCGAACCCTCGCCTGGATCAACCAGTTATTCATATGCTCTCGCATCAGATATCGATTGAATACCGCATATGATCATTTGAACTATTCCAATAAATATTTCATCGTCAGTTTTGATATATTGGTTTCATCCCCAGCGATTTCCATAACTACTCCTATGACAAACATACACTACATTATTTCTAGAATTCTACTCATTGAATCGGGAAAAATGGACCCATTTTCGTCTCGTGAGAAGATTTGATCGTTAATGTACTCTGGCACTTCAATTTACTAGACCAATCTACTCTGAGAGAGAGAGCTCATAGCATGATTTCATCGATCGCGAAGTGACAAAAAATTGTGTTGAACTAGTCTCACCCGATGCACCATCTATTGATGTTCAATTCGCTCACTCTGGTCAACCACATTTTTGGGTTGGAAATATACAAGAACCAGGCAAACTTTTCCTTGTTTATTTTTCTGCGTATAAACCAAATCCGTTGTCAGATCTGCTCCCACACGTCAGAATTTTTTTTAAATCGACAAAAAGTAATTTTCACAAAAACACCGTTCTTAGCAGTCTCTGACAAATTTGAAAATTGGTTGCTGCGGTGACACATCTTTGTAGTAGACCACGATCGTATCAGGACTATCATTCCCTACATTTTTGACCTGCTGAACACGATAGCAGTAGTTTCAGAATGCTAGGATGCATTCAAAACGCGTGAACAGCTGATTTCTCGAGTTGTTATCAAGAAAATTCTACCAATTTCGCAATAAATCTTAAAAACTGCTCACAAAATGGATCTAAGGCCAGTTTTTTGAGTTCACGATGGTGCATTTATTTCGTCTTCATACATACAATGGTAAAAAATACTTGCGATAACCCAAAAGTGAATAGGTCAAGAATACAAGTATTATTTCGGAAGATGCGTTCTAAGCAATTTCTAAACTGAACTCAGATTTGCCTGTGATGAGTTAAATTTGACGTTTCTTCGTCTAACGTACTTCTTCAACCAATGAAAGGGCTTCCTTCAATCACCCCAATATATCGAGCGCTGAATTTGCCGTCGAAGTGCTTACATCCAATCCAAGTGCTCTTATCAAGTCAGGATATGGAACAATGTAAACTTGACTGATCGAATTTTAATAAAATATCCAGGTTGTTCGGTATTAACAAAATATAATTGTATCTCCGAGATTTCAGTATCGTTTCGGGGTAACATAAAGGGACTATTTCAGGAGAGGGGTAAGGCTCAAAAGTTCGAGATTTGACTTGTAAGTAGAGGGCTTGAGCCCACCTCGAAAAATACTCAAAACGTTTTTTTTGTTATGAAATTGGTATGATTGCTTCGTCTATGTTTGAGCTATGGCAAATAATCTTCTTCCCTTCAATACTTATAGGCAAAAGAAATGCGCTCTCGTGTCTCATAAAGGATGTCTCTGATCCATTTACTGAGTATTTCAAGATTTATCGCGGAATTAGTCGAATTCTTCTGATAGCCACTTGAAAAATCAGCTCGTCACTCATCAAAAGCGCTATCGTATTGAGCAGGTCAGAATACGTAGGGAATCGTAGATTTCATGCGTTTCTAGCTTACCACAAGAATGCGCCGTTAATGCCATCAGTTTGAAAAATCAGCAGAGAAAAGCTAGCAATGCCATTTTTTGGGACATCAGTTTCTTACGATTTAAGGGAAATCCTGACGCGTCGGAGCGAATCTAGCCAAGGGTGCGGTTTCAATGCCAAAAATACACAGGAAAAACATTGTCTGATATTTGGAGACTTCCGACCCCAAAAATGTTGTCGTCCAGTGTTATTATTTCCAACGAACCCAAGTTCGCTGCAACCTTCTGGATTCCGTTTCGTCACCCAACATTTTTTGTGAAATTCAGCTATTTGAAAATTGTGAGATTTATTTGAATGGGAATATTTCGTTACTTTGAATAGAAGCTCATCTGCATCACTTCTCTCGCATTAAATATATTCATGATTGTCTGATATTTCTGTATCAATGTCACAGCATCAAATCTCAACACACGTAGAAAATTTCTTCAGATTTTGCGGTTGTCTAATCTCCGCAAATTACTTGATCGAAGTGATCTAGTATGAACTTTTATCGTTGATTGTTTGTTCGAGATAATGTTGGCCGGACTTGAGTGACAAGATTCTCTGACAAACGAGTTATGTTATCCTGGGACTGTTCGAAGAGATACTATGTTGAAAGTGGGACCGAATATCAATCTTTCTGTACAAATCATTCTGATCCAAATAAAATAAGATCAAATTATGAAGATGTAATTTTATCGGTCTTTGCGAGTTAAAGTCAGCAAATTTTGCTGAATTTTTAGCATCAATCGAGAATGGATTTTTCTCCACTCTCGATCAATGCACCTTTAGAGCCTCGTATGGTTCCGAGGATGCATCTAAAGGATTTTGATGGAAAGGAATGAAAAGTAAAGATGAGAAATGAGAAACTTTATGAAAAAATTTTTGGATTCTACGCTGATATTATGCGTGTTTCGCCCTTCTCTCATTGCTCGGGCTTTTCAAAGTGGTGGAAGAGCAATGAGAGTTTACCACTGACACGCGGCTCAAGTGGCCGAATGTTCGATGGTTTGAACGCCCTTATATACGAAAGTTCATCTTCGTTATGCGCTTGCGAGAAAGGTCAATTTAACCCGCTATTTCCATTTGATTTCTCAAACCATCGAACATTCGGCCACTTGAGCCGCGTGTCAGTGGTAAACTCTCATTGCTCTTCCACCACTTTGAAAAGCCCGAGCAATGAGAGAAGGGCGAAACACGCATAACATCAGCGTAGAATCCAAAAATTTTTTCATAAAGTTTCTCATTTCTCATCTTTACTTTTCATTCCTTTCCATCAAAATCCTTTAGATGCATCCTCGGAACCATACGAGGCTCTAAAGGTGCATTGATCGAGAGTGGAGAAAAATCCATTCTCGATTGATGCTAAAAATCCAGCAAAATTTGCTGACTTTAACTCGCAAAGACCGATAAAATTACATCTTCATAATTTGAAATTCCCGCGAGTGATAAATACGATATCCGATCATATCGATCGAGTGTCAAAATTAATTACATATAAAATAAGATCAATTTTCAGGGATCTCGAACTTCCATAATCGTATTACTCATATCTAAGTCATGTGACTGTTCAAAATAACGCAATCACATCGATGAGATACTATGACAAGAAACAGTCGAGGGTGGTTCAAATCAACAGAAGTACAGATTTTGGTCATCCGCGAAATTGAAAGAGCCAGAAGTACAAAAAACGGAGAGTGAATCAAACACCTCAGGAGACAATTTTGACACCACCGGTATCGGCCTCATCCTTGAGTAAGAGGCTGAGTCGAAGATCAAGCTCACCGGCTTCAAGGGCCCATTTTTCCCGGAACCATCATGGAGAGTCCGCATTTTGAGCGCCAAGAGTATGAATAGGGAAGAGATGATACCAGCCAATCGTCTGACGTGTGAGTGAGAGGGCGTTGAGTTCAATCTCGCAGCCACCTACACCCTGGTTACTCTCGAATCCTTGTTTTTTCTGCCAGAGCATAACTAGAAGGTTCCGTCCGAGAGCATCACAGCTTGGATACTTTAGTGTCTGTCGAAATTCTGGGTTACGTGAATGACGCGCGACACGAGTCTTGCGTTTGTGCAGCCAGCGTTCCTCGGCCTTTAGGTACGTCTTGATGTAAGTATCTAGAATAGAAATTTCCGGTGTAAAATAAACTCAATTCAAAATCGAAGTTTTTTGCATGGTTGGGTGATAAGTAAGACCTTCCGGGCCCCATAGGAATTTGATCAGGATATGACTTCTCATAGCCATCCGTGCTAAGATGTGATTGATGATATAAGATTCAATCATGATTCACAAATCCATCTTATAATCAATTCTATCTCGACTGGGATACTGAAGCGAGAATTCTAGATTTGGGCTATGCTCCAAGATGACAGTTGTAAATAGCCGGGATAGTGATGAAGATCTATGTCTCTATATGAATGGCCACCGTCAGATTGAGTGATTTTGATACCTGGCCATTGGTACACGACTGTAAAATTAATTCCAGAGCTGCGTTTGGCAAGGAAAATAGCTCCTTTCACCTGAAACCTGTTTTCCCCACTTGACAAACTCATAAGCCATATGTTGAGCCACCGGAAATCCCACGTGAATGATTACGACTGTTTGTGGGGTCTTTTTTCAAAAGAATTTATTTAGCAGCGATACCCCTGGTAGAAATCTGTTCAATAATATTGGAGTCAAGTCTAAAATATGGCTAACAAAACTAGATTAATTCTGGGTGGACAATATATGGCTATTATTTGACTATTTTTATTGGGATTGATATCTGTGTCGAATGAAATTGACCAAAAATTGGATAATATTTAGATTGAAGATTGTGGGGATGGAATACAAATCAAATGTATAAGAATTGGCTAAATTTGGCTCTTGTCTGGTACATGCGAAACCATTTTCTGGACACTTATTAGACTTAATCAAAATTTAGCGTAGGTATCTTCCTATGCCCAATTTTTAGGCATATTCGGTATAGAGAATGAGTGAGCGATGAATATATTTATTGCTTATCAATAATGAGATAATCAATGCATTAACTAGATTAAACAACACACGAATCTAACAATACATTTTGCCAAGCATGGATGACGTTCTGGAAGACGGCTTCGGTGCGAGCAAGAAGGCAAGGACGACAGCTAACGAAACCACGACTTCTCATTACATTATAAGAAACACATTTTTCGTACACTTCATCAAAATCCAGTATGAGTTCCCTTTTTGTCTTCTTGCTGCACCATGGAAGCACAAACACAACGTATATCACATGCAGCAAGCCTCGGCCTCCGCGATCTTGTCCGGGGCATCAATGGTTTTATACATTCGCGAGAAAAACACATTGTCACTGTCACCGATGTCACATATTCTATTCACTTAGAGATCTGCCTCGCCGGTGTACTCATCTTGAATATTCAAGTAAAATTAGCTGCCTTGAGTAAACTCGCGTTGAAATTTCATAGAGATCAACTAACCTTGCAGACGCTGCAAGTTGATAACGGATACTCATCTCCGGAATTTGAGGTTAAATATCAAGAAAATTAATGTGGCTAATTTTCGTCTATAAATTGACTACAATAATTGGCCAAATAATTGTCCAACTATCCTCCTGCACTTGGTTGTCCTATGATCACCAGGTGGCGCATGCCTGGATTAGCTTTCTCACACCAGGTTTAGCAATGTCATGTCAAGTACCCGAGTCTGGACACAACTTTCACATGCCTGATCTCCCGCAGCTTCCGACAAACCTTTTGCGACAAAATGATAAGGTCCTTGATTACCTTGCTTGTCCCAGTCAGTCCCATAGTGGAGGACGTGTATATACTCCTATAGATGTTGCCCACTTGGATTACTCATTTGAAATTTATGCAATGTTGAATATTAATAGCACTTCGGCACATTGAATGAACTGCCCAATATATGTCTATTTATTATCCATTACATTTGGACTTCGAATAGTATTATGTTTAATTATTATCCATTTCATTTGGACTTATTTCCAGATCCCCAAAAATGTTGGCTAATTATTGGCCAAAAATTAGCCAAAATCGGAAATGGCTAAAATATGGCCATAAAAGTGTTACATCTCAAGTTAAAAAATAGCCAATTCGGTTACCCATAAATTAGCTTGAGTTGGAGTTAATTGGCCATTTTATAATCAAAAATTGTAATGAATTTCTACCAGGGACGCGAGTGATCCATTAAGTGTACCTGGCAAGAACTGTTTCAGAATGAACTACGAGTCAATAACGCTACGTTTTGACCACATAATGTATCACCATATTGAAGGAAGTATCGTTACATTATGGCACTTACGGCATTTGGAAACTTAATGGATAGAAAAACAGGCAAATACGGTGAAGTAGTTCATCAAAGTTGCCCCACTCTAGGTAAGAAGCATTAGGATGGGGTAACTTCAATACATCTCTGCATGACATCTCTTTTTTGACTTAAATCTTGAATCTCTTAACGGTCCGTTCGGTTATAAAATGTTCAAAACAGCTTAGAACAAGACTTCTAAACGATTAAAATTGATTGACTCGCGTGGTGGTGGGTGAAATTAGAACATTCTGTTAGTGTACCAAAGTTACTCGGTCGGGCTCTAAGTTTGGTATACTGACAAAACTGCTAACAGCTCCGGCTAGAGACATCATACTGGATCGTGCAGCTCGTCAATAGAAAGCTGAGACTGTAATCTTTCGATTGATTACTAATTAAGTCGGGTTCTGCCAATGTATGTTTGAATGTCTAGCCAGACAAAATAGAAAGTACCGGAATCGTACTAAAGTTAGCCAATTTGGCGGTACAATAAAAAGTCACGCTGACCTGGCTCTTCAGCATCAGGAGGGCAGATATCTCTGGCAGAAATGACTTCAACATCGAGTGATCCTTTGCAGAGGAAAATGGCTAGCTGCAACTTGCCACCTTGTTGCCCTGTAACCAAAAAGAATAAAAAATTTTGGCAGCCTGTTTCTTTGCATGCACTCACATAAGACACGATGAATGTATAAAAACGTTTACAAACCCTTTGTTGCTCTATAACCTTTCGGCCAAATTTGCCCTGGCCCGAGATCAAGATCCACTCCGTTTTCTCCTCTCACCGATTGGCTGAAAATTGTAAAAAAAACTTGAGAATATTGACAATTTCGATCCTCTATGCTCCCATGTCTCTTCTACAAAGGTCTAATGAAGCTCGGTAGAATCTCATAATGTCAGACTCGATGTCAGATGACGAATGTAGTCATCATATGATATAGTATTCAATGAGTTTAAAACAACGAGAAAAAAAATCATGTCCAAGCAAGTTGATAGACTGCGAATAAAAGTTTGAGCAGTACTTTGATATGATCGAAATGTCTAGAACATCCTCAATTCTCTTGGATCTCGATGCTCAATGATTTCACTTCAATCACTTGTGTTTGAGCTGTCTTACTGAGACCTTGACAGGAATCGTCATGGAAATACATTGAGGAACGGCTTTTTGGCGTACTGTGCGCGAAATTTTTCTTTCTGCACCAGTCTGTCAGGAAGTAGGAACACTTTCAATCTACTTCATCAAGAAATAGCGCACATGCACGCTCAAAATCTAGACCTTACACCCTCGTTGAAGTCCTCAAAAAGTTTCTGGGAACGCGAAATCCAATCTTCACGACAACTCACTATCACCTGCTATCTCGTTATTGAGGGTCTTAGCTTATTCAGAGGTTACAGTTTTAGGACTACCTCAGTTCTCGAGATGAAAATTTATTCACAGTTTGAACCGTGAATGAGTTTTCATATTTAGAAATGCTTGGAACTTTTCGTTTACCTCCATCTTTCTTCCTCATCAGATTCGCTGGCTTGATCATAGTTGCGCCTCTTCATCTCCAGGACACTGCTTTCTCTACGCTCACTCCGCCCTGTGACAGTGTTTAATCATTCAAAGTTATCAAATGATTCTAATTATTTCGAAATATATCTCAATTTGTTGATCATTGCAATCTCTCCGCCGTAAGATGTTGAAAACTGATACTACAATCTAGTTCAACTTGAGCAAATTATGTTAGCACAGATATCGCAGATTATTTCTCAAGATATATTCTCGAAAGAAAGGAAGATTGAGTGACCAAGATGTTTGGTGCAGAACAGAGTTGTTACGAGGATCTGTTTCAGTAAAGAATCTATGCCAAAAAGCAAATGAGAACAAACAACCATTTGTCGTGGAAGCGCTTAGATGATCCATTGATGTCATTGATTCTCATTGACAGTATCTTTCATCCGAGATCAATATGCATCTTTTGGAATAACACTGCTGATGTGATAAAGTGTCAAAACATCAAAGTATGATACTTGGATGGTTCATTGATGAAAACAGCTTACAGGGAGAGATTATGGAGGGGTTAGGTCACGATTTTGGCTGAAGCTCTGCATGCCAAGGCCACCAGGTCTAACTCTCAAGAATTTCAGAGCTATAGTCCATGATATTAGCTTAGCAGTCCATGACATTAGTATGCCTATTACATATCATTTTCAACTTGAGTTTGTATCAGTCATGCTGGTATCATACGCTGTGAAGTTTGGACCTATGAATTCAAAATTCTTGAGCTTTCTGAAATATAAGTAATCTTTAAATGTCGATAGAAAATGATCCTCAAAATCTCAGATAGACCCATGACGACCATGACCTCTCCTTGTTAGTTTCATGTTTGAATGATGCACTATTGTACTCAATATAAGAGTAATTCCGCGCGAAAGCGGACCACGACAGACATATCTCAGATAGTTTTCCCACTATTCTCAATCGATTTTATAGTCCAAAAAATGTACTTTTCACTCTCTATGGGGTCTAAAAAAAATTTTTTGTTTCCGTAGGGAATATCTTTGTAATAGTGTTTTTAGGAAAAAATACAAATCTTTTTCCAGTAAAATGGGTGTAGTTCCGAGTTGAGGTAAGATGCGACCACGCAAATAGTGGCATTCGAAAGGTCTTTCAAAAATGTTTAAAAATATGTTTCGAAAGAATTTTTTTGAGGCCACGGACGCCCCCTATGAGCAAAAAGGTGAAAAACAGAAAAAATTCGATTCCTCAAAAACCCATTCTCTCAAAAATCTGGAAATCCATATTTTGATGTAAAATTGCGTGTTTTTCCAGAAAAAACTGGTCCCGATCTGTGTTTTTGGGTTCTACGCTGTTTTTTCTACGTTTTATCAATATCCTCAGCCTTTTCGGCTGAAAAATGGATTTTTCTGCGCATCCGCAGGAATTTAGACTGCTGAGACCATTTTGATTGAAAAGCCGAGAAAATTTCCTTCAAAATGACTACCTGGCAGAGTCAATTCCATGCACTTGGCCCAAAGTTACATCGCATTAATGAAGAAGCATCCTCAAGAGGGGTAAATGCAGATCTTGCACTTTCCCATTAGTATCGTGACTCGAGTCGAAGTGTCATCACTCTTTAGACCTTCTAAATTTGGGCCCAGTACATCGAATTGACTTTGCCAGGTAGTCATTTTGAAGGAAATTTTCTCGGCTTGTCAATAAAAATGGTTTCAGCAGTCTAAATTCCTGCGCATGCCCAGAAAAATCCATTTTTCAACCGAAAAAGCTGAGAATATTGACAAAACGTAGAAAAAACAGCGTAGAACCCAAAAACACAGATCAGGACCACTTTTTTCTGGAAGAGCACGCAATTTTACATCAAAATATGGATTTCCAGATTTTTGAGAGAATGGGTTTCTGAGGAATCGAATTTTTTCTATTTTTCACCTTTTTGCTCATAGGGGGCGTCTGTGGCCCCAAAAAAATGTTTTCGAAACATATTTTCAAAGATTTTTGAAAGACCTTTCGAATGCCACTATTTGCGTGGTCGTATCTTGTCTCAAGTCGGAACTACACCCATTTTACTGGAAAGAGATTGGTATTTTTTCCTAAAAACAAAATTGCAAAGATATTCCCCACGGAAACAAAATATTTTTTTTTGGACCCCATAGAGAGTGAAAAATTCATATCTGAGATATGTCTGCAATTCGTGGTCCGCTTTCGCGCGGAATTACTCATAAGCAGTTTTTATGACAGATTTTGTTTCCCACGTGTAATTGGACGGAGAACCTGGAATAAATCTTTGAGGTGTTACATTGAAAGTTCATCATGTTTCGCATTCCCATTTTGAGAGGATTTTTTGATGGAGAACATCAGAAATTCCGTAAAAGTGCGAAACTAATGGATTATATCAATGAGATCACTAGCCCTCGATTTCATTGCTACTATGAATGTGGAATTCCTCTTCTCGCCGTGTCTTATGCTCATGAGGAACTAAGTGATGGAGAACGCGTGTCTCATGAACTTGATTTAAATACCCGGGCTAAGTTATTAGTCTGTGGGCATTTCTACAAAGATGTAGAGACTCATATCGAGTCTAATAGGAGAATGCACGTATTTTTAGAATATCTAACTGTGCAATTCTCATGAAAACGAGTATCCCATGCTGAAGTAGGCGAGAATATCAGAGAAATTATGTGGATTCATTTTTTTACGTTTCCATGTCTACATATCATGTTCCTGTTTGTTGATCAGTTCACTTTATATCTGAAGAGATATTATCGATATTCGAAGGATTGTTGGAATGATGAGATATATGTGCAGCTGTATTATTCTCTAAGAGACGAACTCATTTGGATCCTTGAGCTCTTCCAGAAACTCCACGTTCACTTCTTTTTTCAACATACTAATGAAAAATATGATTCGAACACCAAGCTGGTCGGTTTCCTAGTCATTTATGCCCGATATTTCCATTTACATGTCTCGATCACCCCAAGCCTTCCACTCTAGTCTTTCATCCCAAGTATCTTATCAATGCCGATAGCATGGTTGAATGCAATGAGTCAGAGCGTACCACTGGAGCAAACATTTTTTATATGTGACTTAGATCTAAGATAAGCCCCCTGCAACTTGTCTAGTACAGTGATACTTTTTTCCCGACTTTTCTGGATTCTTCGTTCACGTGCGGATATTTCAATTTCAAGATGGAACTAGAACAATAAAATTTTTTTCAGATTTTTAGAGGTAGCCTATATAATGCCCATTTTGACATGCATTCTCGATTTCTTTGCAGTTTTGAGACGTTTTTCGACAAAATTCGTCAGCTTTACTTGGCAAGCACTGGCAATCCAAGTAGAATGAAGCAGACCGAGCTGAATAACATTGATTGGGATGGTCTTGGGAAACTTTCAACGCACGTAGCGGTTAGTTTTAATGAATTCAAGGGTCAGAACGGGGCCAGAACGGCAGAAATACAGTTCTAAAATCACTTTTCATCGCAGTTTTTGAGTTCTCATGCGCATGCGTGATTTTCTACGGTTTTGGTAATATTTTCAATCGATAGCCCCCGCGATTTCCTTCAAATTGACCACTGCTGAAAGTCAATGCGATGCAATGGGACCGGAGTAGTGAATCATTTTGGATGAAGTGAAGTCCAAGATGAAAATCCGTGCAAATTGGTCGAGATCGCCTGCGATGCTGTTTATCTTGTTCAGCGTGTTTTGCTGGTTCTCCTGCACCAAATCGACTTCACCAAGGGGTCATTTTGAAGAAAATTGACCGAGCTATCGAAGTGAGTAAGCTACGGAGTCGGAATTTGATGGTGAATCATGAAAAAATGAACATTCGATAGTTTTTAATCAAATAAAAGAGTGTTTTCAACTGTTATGCGTAACTATAATGTTACTTACCAGCCACTTAACACGCCGCAATCTACTAATGTCGATAGGTCAGACAATTTCCTTTAAAATGACTCTTGGCAAAGTCGATTTGACGCAGGGGAACCAGAGAAACACTCTGGAAAAATCGAAAACATCGCCGGCGATCTCGAGCGATTTGCACGGATTTCCATCTTGGACTTCATTTCATCCAAAATGATTCACTACTCCGGTCCCATTGCATCGCATTGACTTTCAGCAGTGGTCAATTTGAAGGAAATCGCACGGGCTATCGATTGGGAATACTATCAAAACCGTAGAAAATCACGCTTGCGCATGAGAACTCAAAAACTGCGATGGAAAGCGATTTTAAAACTGTATTTCTGCCGTTCTGACCCTTGAATTGAATTAAAACTAACCGCTCCGTGCGTTGAAAGTTTTCCAAGACCATCCCAATCAATGTTATTCAGCTCGGTTTGCTTCATACTACTTGGATTGCAAGTGCTTGCCAAATAAAGCTGACAAATTTTGTCGAAAAACGTCTCAAAACTGCAAAAAAATCGAAAATGTATGTCAACATGGGCACTATATAGGCTACCTCTAAAAATCTGGAAAAAATTTTATTGATCTAGTTTCATCTTTGAATAGAAATATCCGCACGTGCGCGAAGGATGCAGAAAAGTCGGGAAACAAGTGTCACCCTATATGTCTATAGTTATCACTCAAACATCTCCATACCCTGCGACCCTGGCGATGACTTGAGCTCACAGAATTATTCACATCCAACCCTAAAAAAATTTTTTGGTAACTCAACTTGAACCCAAATTCCATCCTCTTAAACTGATCATTATTAATCGTTCGCGGTAGCTTGTTGTGAATCAATTATGGAAGATTTCCCAGTCTTGGAGTCAGATTCTCATTTTGACTCATAAGCCTTGATGAATGGCACATCATTGATTAAATTATAAGACTTCAGGAGAGGAGTCAACCGACTTAACAGTTTGACTCAGTTGCTCAACTCAAAAACTGTATTGTACCTGGTTCTGGTTCTGCGTGGTTTCTAGATCAAAGACGATCTTTTCAGCATCATATAAATGGGTTTGTATTCTCAGTGATGTTGTGGAAATTTCTTCGAAGATTGATCGCCGATGGAGACAGCCGAAACACTCATGTGATTCTTAAAGATCTGGATTTGACTTATAGGGTTTTGATTGGGATATATCCATGTGTATTGTGTGAAGTGAGTATCCATTGCACGGATTGAGTGGACCTGAGGGTACTCCACTCGTATTCGTTTGGGGGAGTCAAGCTTTCCCTACGCATAACTCACCAGAAGGCTGTAGGTCTCCATTAAGTTGGTTGGCTTTTCATCATATATCATCATTAGTATTGAGTGTATAATATACAGTGGGATGGTGATTAGCCGTAAAAATATACAGGATGTGGGGAAATTAAGTAACCTTCGCTCCTTTCTTCAGGAACGGTTACAAATCGCGAAAAACGTCGAAATAAGTTTCCCTCGATTTCGAGAAGTACATCCGATGGTGACTTCGGTTTTGACCTTGGAAATAATTTTTATGGTCATTTGGAGGTCAACTAGATTTTTTCATATAGAAACACCTTCTTTCGACCTCGGATTCTGGAGAAGCTTCGAGACTTATGAAACTTTTGTCTGAAACACTTTTTTGACCTTGACGAGATGGATGGAGGTCAGGATACATGGAAGGTAACTACCATAGCTCCAAGAGTAAGCGTCATATCGGAAAATGTTTGGGATGAAACTTTCGAATAGCGGAAATGACCAAGTGACCTCATTTCTTATCTCAGAGATCATTTGTGAGGTCATTCGAACCTCACCAAGGTCAAATCTGCTGAGAAAATGTCTCTGGCAAGATTGAACACTTGTTCACACTCTCTCAGAATTCGAGGTTGAAATCAAGTGTTCCCATCTGGAAAAACCGATTTGACCTCCAAATGACCTCTAACATGACGTTCAAGGTCAAAATCGAGTCAATTACCTCATTTTCGCTGCGATAATGGACAAATTTTATCGTAGACGTTTTCTGATAACGTACTCATTCTTGGAGCCACAGCGCAGCGTTTACCGTCAATCTGTACATGACCTCCTACTATCTCGCCAAGGTCGAATCAGATCAAAAACTGCTTCTGACAAAAGCTTCACAATTTGTCCTTGCCAATTCAGAATCACATGTCAAATGTAGGTTTTTCTATTCGGAAGAATCTAGTTGACCTCCAAATGACCTTGAAAATCACTTTCAAGGTCCAAACCAAGGTCACCTTCAAATGTCCTTCTCAGACCAAGAGGTCGACTGTTCTAGGGGTTTTCACGATTCCCAAGCGTTGCTGAAAGGAAGAGGGAGGAGGTGTACTTCCTTTCTGAACACCCTGTATAGTGATGTATATACAAAATTTGCGTGTTCAAGTGGTGCAGTGAAGATCCAAGATGCAAGCTAAGCATAATGCATGTCACTAAATCTTCACCAAGGAAGTGAGAATCATCAGCCGAGCATTATCCAAATTTTCTCAAAAAGGATGAATGTTAGTGATCATCCGAGGAATTCTAAGTGCATAGTACAGTAATTTCACTTTCCTATCATCGTTGAGCCAGTTGAAGGAGAATTCAGAGTTTATGGATTTTTCTTTAAAGATCCCAAGTAGGAAGTTTCATTTCAAGATCAAGGCATCGAAACTTGATCTTACATCCAAGGGGTGACGCTTCCGACTAATCAAGCCAAAGACGAAAGATTGGAACAAGTACGAAAATTCAAGAACTATACTGTACTGCGAGGTGTCAGGCTCCATCTCTTGATCATGCGCGAGATAACGTTGAGAATTCATGTTCTCGTATTCAATCAATGCACATCTAGGGAACCATGAAATTCTTCAGGGAAATGATCATTAACAATTTCGTCCTCAATTCTTATATGTTACGAAACCCCTCGATAGGAATGCCAGTTTCCTTTCTGAGTTTGAAACATCTACTTCTTCGTTGATGAAATAATGTTTTCAGAATGGTGTCTTCCGTGAGCATATTCCAAGCGTTCACTGAATTCCCAACCAGACACTTCTACGTCAAATGTAGTGGAATTTTATGCTAGGAACCACAATAATAGATATACAACTTTCATACTCAATATTTGTGTGAAGTCATAAAAAGTCTAGTCTTATAGATACAGGTAAGCTTGGCTCAACGATGTTAGTCTTACCAAGTAAGTTATAGAAGATGACATCTGTAGAAGCAGCCTTTTCTGAATTTTATTCTTTGACTGATGTAAATCAGACTACGAACACTTACATTCCTACATGATACCAGGAAGGAGAAGTTCTAACATACGAGGCTCGTTTGCTGATTGGAATATGCTAATGACTGATTTGCTACAATAAATAACTGTACAAAACTTTCACAAGGACTATCAGTTAGCAGACATACCAAATGAGTTTTAGTCATCCATCAGAACACCTATCTTACAATTTCTAAGACAATGCTCTACCATTGACTTTAATGATCATTTATTACAAAATGGTCCTTGAGCTATATACTAACACATATCACAATTGAGTAAGAATGCAGACGATGGAGTTTTGACTGACAATCATTCATTATCAAGTTAAATCGAGAGTTATATATTCAAAAGAGAACACTCAAAAGAAGTTTATAGTGTGGAACATTCATGATGTTGGGTGAAGGAGAGATGAGAAATGCAGTATGGATGATAATACTTTCGCGATTTTTTAGAAACTCATGGACGCCCGATCCAATCCATATAGGTAAAGATAAACTCAAGGAAGGTGCATAGCTCATTTCTCTGGAAATGACATCATTTGAAGTATAAGTTGTATAAGATATGATATCAGATTTTAAAATACCGATTCAAAGCCTGTATGCCATGGCGTACAGTATCCTGCAGAAAAAATGGAACACGGATACCTTCACTAAAACAGCCATCACTCCGACGCGTTTGGGTCTACAACAATTTTCCAAAAAGCACTCAAAATATGAGAGAAGAACCCATTGAATTATGTGTTCCCAAGAATTTTTTGATCGAAATACCATGCCTTTGGTTGGCACTCACAATTGGAAGAATTCTCATTTCAATCAATCACCCTCCATTTATATGCAAGTCATGCTAGCGTGAGGATCCTTATGGGATGTTGTAGCTCTTTCCAAGGAATTGAAATTCCTTCTATAAACGTTGCCTTACAATCATTCACACCCGAGTTACAAGCGATCTCGTAGAAAGAATTTCGTACGGGATAAGGGTAACAAAAATACCAAAAGGTCATAATCTACGATTTTGACGTGGAATTTTCGAAATCTTATGGAATAATTTCCAGGTTCATTTCAAAGACTGGTCGAAAGGACTTCCGCCCTTTGCAAACTAAGAAAAAGTCGTGTCTCCATACCCTCGATACCCGCAACCCGTACAAAATTCTTTCTACGAGATCGCTTGTAACTCGGGTGTGAATGATCGCGAGGCAAAGTTTAGAAAAAAGGGTTTTTTGAAAAGAAGTACAACATCCCGCAAGAATTCTCACGCTAGCATGACTTGCATATACAGGGTGTCCCAAAACTTAGTTCCCTCCCTTAAAAACTCGAAATTGGCTCCGGGGATCGAAGAACCCCGAAACACGTGTCTTCTGAAATTTGGGGGGGGGGGGGGAAGCTCGAATATGATCTCAGATTTGACCTTGATGGTTTTTTGGAGGTTAGAACGGTTTTTTAAATTTTTTAAATGGGAACCCCAATTCTTTACTCCGGATTCTGAAAGAGCACAAAATTTTACATTCAAATATGACTTTTTGCCGATGTTTCAGATGACCTTTAGGGGTCATTTTGGGGCCAAAAGTATCTGGAGGTTGGATTAACGTACACAACCTAGTGCGATAGTCTTGTTTTGAGAGGTACCTCTCAGAGAAGTTTCTCAGCCTCATTCTGACCCTTGACCTGTGACCTTCAATATGACCTTGACTCACAAAATTCGGAATTGGCTCCGGGGATCGAAAAACCCCGAAGCACGTGTCTCCTAAAATCGAGGGGGAAGCTCGAATATGGTCTCAGATTTGACCTTGAATGTGACCTTGGTGGTTTTTTGGAGGTAAGGAACGGTTTTTTTCAGGAACCCCTATTTTTTACCCCGCATTCTGAAAGAGCACAAAATTTTACGTCCAAATATGACTTTTTGCCGATGTTTAAGATGACCTTTAGGGTTCCCATTTGGAAAAACCGTTTCTAACCTCCAAAAAACCATCAAGGTCAAATTCAAGGTCGAATCTGACACCATATTTGAGCTTTCCCCTCGATTTTAGGAGACACGTGCTTCGGGGTTTTTCGATCCCCGGAGCCAATTTCGAGTTTTTAGGGGGGGGGGGCTGACTTTTGGGACACCCTGTAGATGGAGGTCGATTGATTGAAATGAAAATTTTTCCAATTTTGAGTGCGAATTGACGGCATGAAATCTCGATCGAAAAATTTTTGGAACACATAATTGTATAAAATTTTTTTTCATCTTTCAAGTGCTTTTTGGAAAATATTTGTAGACCCAAACGCGTCAAAGTGGTGACTGTTTTAGCGAAGGTATCGGTGTTCTATTCTTTCTGCAGGGTACTGTAGGTTTTAGTTAATGATGTGCTTAAAACGATTATTCATCGTATAAATATTGAAAGGCAAATCAACCTTACGAATAATTGCCATCCAAAGTCAGATAACTTGAGAAAAGGCAATGACTCTTGATCTTGATCTTGATCACGATTACGGAGTACAAAATTCATGAATCTCCTACGAAATCATCGATACGAGTTCAGTCATCCCAGGGGCTCTCAGTTTTCTCATTCAAACGATGGAAACTTGCACAAAATTGTGCAACGGACTACTCAATTACAGTGAACAGATTATCTTGGGCTCAATGCCAGATTTGTACCTCTATCAGTTGATGATTTTTTGGGACATTGAGATCGTTCAGGGTGAGAATGCAGTACAGAACGTGTGCTCCTAAACCCCGATTTTCGATACTTTCCTGATTCCTCGTGGTCGTATGAGACATTCTATGGTTTTCTTGACAATCAGAGTGATGGAAGCTCAATTGAATACTGGGTTTCAATGATAATCTGCTTACTGATTTAACTGTTCCACCATTTTGGATTCAAATTCTCGATTGTAATTATCCCGTCATAAGGTTCCAAGAGTCATTTCCTCAAAAAATTAAATCTGGATGTATTTTGACTTCAGGTGGCAGCAGTTACAAAACTACGATGAGAAAAATTTGATAGAACTTGATGCATGGGAATGAGTGAGATGAGTCAATGTTGCATCTAGTCGAGAAGTTGTTTAATCATTATGTACGGAGAATAGAGATAGAGAGAAAAGAACCTTACCAGATCTTTACAGCGTTGCTCGAGATTGACTTGCCAATCTTATCTATCGAGATGGTGAGGCGTGCGGTGTAGGGAAGGAGGCCGATTTCGCGGTCCTCGGAGATACTGGCTCGCAGTGCCACACAGTAACTGTAGGGACTACACACTCTGTCGACGATTTTAGGTATATCCGTCATTTGATTATCATAATTTTTTGGAATCCAGTTCACCGGCCATTGATTGAATTAATCGTGAATTGAATATTCCTCCATGGATTTTTTTGTGAATGTGACGACGATAATTTTGCGTTCACATATAAAGGTCCATGGCAAGAGCAATGGTTGGTGAAGATGGTTCAATAGAAGACAGCATAAGTTGTAGAAGTCAGCAGAAGAAAGTTGATCTTAGCCGGTATAGCACCGTATTTTGGTCAAATAATCGCCATTACCTCGGCCGTTACGCACGTTTGTACAGGATTCATAATCGCGTTCAAGTGCAATAAATACATTGCACATATTGCAAGGAGAATTAGAAGAAGACAATAAGGATAGGAATTCTTCGAGAGTGACAGCGACGAGTGGAGTTGCAATCAAATTGTTTGTGTTATGTTTAACCCGAGAGAGGCATTTGTTTCAGCTACTTTGGATGACCACACAGCTGATGATGACAACAAAAGCCATGATAATTAACTGGCATGACAAAAGATGCAGCTCCGATGCAACGATGTGATTCTTGCTGATTTGCATATTATAATTTGAGGAAAATTCAATACACTGTAAAAAAAATTTTCGGAAAACTTCAACCATTTGGTTGAAAATTCAACCAGTTTGATTGAAAATTTAAGTAGTCTATTCAACTATCTGGTTGAATTTCTCATTCAACAAGTTGGTTGGAGTTTTTCGGAAGAATTTTCTACAGTGTATAATCATAATGTAAAATACCATTTCTAGCTTGGAAAGCTCCACAGAATGGGCGGCTAACTTTGATTCTGACGAAATACCACAAGTAGAATGTAGTGAGTCGTTCCAAATTCATAAAATCTTCTCAAAATACGAAGAAAGACTGTTTCGAGTGCGAGTAACCGAATGATAGAAACATCTTACTATGACTTGATATTGCGCACTGATATTTTCTACCGTAAATTCACAATCCATGGCAGCTAAGGTCGGTGAGTTGTTCTTTTTATTCGTTATTCAGCTTACGGCATCAACATAGAACTGATTCTGCAATTTTGGTGGAAAAGTTTTGGATACTGTCAAAGACGAAAACTACAGGGATAGAGTGAGTTTGGATCTATTCAATCCATATTTCCCTTCGTTGGCTTGTCAAAACCTAGGCTATCCTAGTGGACAGAAGCATATGAGTGTATCTATGGTTGACATTGAAACACGCTGTGCCAAAAAGTGTCTTTTGCGCACTGATTTTCCACTTTCTAGCACAGTTTGTCAAAATACAGTATCGCTCATGAATTCTGGGATGGTGGATGCAATATCAGTAATATCACCCTACCTCAAAATAGCGATATCTCAGACTTAATGCGTCGTAGGACAAATCTGAAAGAGGCATCTTGAAGAGCAGAAATATGAGCAGAAATATGCTAACTTTTGAGGGGTTCGGATAATTTACATCGATCATCTCGAAGGTTCTAGATTCTGGTCAAAAGTTAGAATTTTTCGAAAATTCTCACTTTTAATAATACATCTGCAGTTTTGTTGCAGATAAAAATACGGCAGTTCTGAGAAAAGTACCTTGTAGAGAGGAAAAAATGCTATGTGTAACTGTCTTTTGACTATTTTTTACGTCCCATGTGTGAGAACGTATGAGCTATCAAAATACCCGGAATGATAATTTTTCACCGTTCCAATGGTCGTTTTTGGTGAAAACACCGTTTTGAGTATCCTGATAGCTCATACGTTCTCACGCATGTGACGTGAAAAATAATCGAAAGACAGTCACACTTAGCATCTTTCCGCTCTACGAGGTGCTTTCCTCAGAACTGCCGCATCTTTATTTGCAACAAGACTGCAGGTGCATCAATAAAAGTGAAAATTTTCGAAAATTCCTAAGTTTTGAATGGAATCAAGTACATTCGAGATAATCGATGTAAATTATCCGAACCATTCAAAAGTTGGCATTTTTTCTGCTCTTCAAGATGCTCTCTTCAGATTTATACTACTACGTATAGAGTCCGAGATATCGCTATTTTGAGGGAGGGTAATATTGCATTCAACGTCCCAGAATTTATGAGCGGTACTGTGGTGCATCTCGATACAAGGGTGGAAAATAGTATATTTCGCACCGAGTTTATGAGGTTGTAGCTCGCTTCTGAGCGATTGGTTTTCGGCCTGAGCCGCAGGCGAAGGTCGAAATAATCGCTCGGGAGCGAGCTACAACCACATAAACTCGGTGCGACGTCTTCTATTTCACTTTATTACTTTATACTCCTGTACTATTTCACCTTTGTATCAAAATGTACTATTCGGTACACTGTGCATAGATGTAAACTTTGCGCACAATTCGACGGCTCTCATTCGCAGCTCATCAAAAAGTATAGTTCGGTACATGAGAGGATATCCTAATTTTTGCATCCTCGTGATGATTCCGCTTAAGCTAGAATCCTATCACTTGGACCCAAAAAAAGTTTGTACACCCTCATATTAGAATGTATTCTCTTTAGAGCCACACATTTTCGATTATTTTTTGATACGCTGATGTACGCGAAAGTATCTTTCGCGCACAGATGTTCCACCTTTATTCACAGTCTGTCAAAAAATAAGATAAGCTCGATGGCCGCAGAAGTTAGATATATTCTGAACTTTTACGTCTATGGCCAAAAACAAATACGTGTTAAGGAAGGATCAATACAACCAAAGCGTCATGAGCATGAGCCCAATGGCAACCACTGTGATCTGACACTGTGTCCATTTGTAATTGGCTGTTTGATATGGTGTTATGAAATAAGTGTAAACCTATGTAACGAGTACCACTTAGTTGTGTAATGTAGATGGTGTCTCGCGACCCTGAAGAAATATTTCATATCGAAACATCAAATAAAAAACATCGATCGTGGTTCGTAATTCTTCAGTTGATAGCGTATTGTGTCATGTATCTGATGTTTCCAATGATGCTTCCAATGATAAAAATCAACTTTAGGATGTGTGTAGTCTCATCAAAACTTGCTTACGTAACAGCCATGGAAAGCTCGAGCACAAAAATGGCTTTCCAGCAAGGTAACCTGATATAACTTTTTCCATTGATAATTTCATCCATGATGTGTACCAAAACTAGACAGAATTTAAAAAATGTTGTGCATATTGAATCCCCACTAAACTTGACACGGGCTGGCCATTTTATCTCGAAATTGACATGTCACCATTCATCAGACGGTACAAATTTACAAGTTAAGAGAACGCTTCTTTGTTGAAATGAGTCATCTGGCTGTTATATTCTTCCGGAAAGGAGAATAAGATTTTTGATTGTTGATATTCTCAATCTCTCCCGACTGATTAGTTTTTGTTGATGAGTCAAGCATTCTTTCGCTGGCAAAGCGCGTCAGTAGGAATTTCAATAGTGACGAGACTATTTATGGAAATTCTCACGATTATTTTCTCGTATCATTTTATATGTTTGTTAAAAATGTGTCAAGCGATGTTGTTCTGTGTTTGAGTCGCTTGTCACCCTCAACTTCACATACGCAAAGGAACAAACGACATTGCATTCTCCCATCAGGGAATTTTCGCAAAGCAACACATTGTGTGAATGACCAGAGGATTGGGTCATTTGCTTCCTCCGGAAACATGAAATGTGCCTTCATGTACGACCCCGAGCAAAATAATTCATGAAACATTGATCGCAACATCACTGTGAAGGGTGATTTGATGAAATGAGAAGGGGATGAATAAACTTGATACAGGGTCCAGCCGTTGACTGGGAGATTTTACGTGATTTCAAACAAATGAGTTTCGGAGCAATCTTGGCGCACTTCCACTGTACGGTATTCACAACTGAACGAACCCATCTAATCCCTATGACAAAAGTTTTTTAGTTGTCTTGAGTCTCATATCAATAGCAAAATCAGTTCCTATTGCGGTTCAAGAATACCCCCGTAAACCGGAACTCCCCTTCAATAAATCACATGATCAACGAAACAATAACATAATATCAATTTAAATGTGTAAGAGTCTCAAGTGACTTCCGAAACTTTCAAGTAGGTGATCTGATGACTTTTCGCCGGGGTGGTTGTCTCCTGGCATGACTACACAACCCCACCGAAAAGTACGTGGTCAGAACCAGCGCTCTCATTATGTCATCTCCACGTTTGGTGGGTTGCTGATTCCAATTGATATGTATATTAAAGGTAAAAATGAGTCAAAAAGGAGGAAATGAATGGAAATTCATTTACATGGATTGTTTGGGGTTGCTGACAATGAGTACAAATTCGATCCAAAAAATTTGTCTACTGTCTCACAAATCAGAAATATTGACTCGTGCTCCAGTTCATTGACCAACATCTCAATGTTTGACATCGAATTGAGGAAGGACACATCATTTTACATCCAAATATGTGTTTCCAGAATATTTTGAGGTATTCTTGAGGAATCGAACAATATGATTGAATGGGACTTGATGAGGAAGTGACTATCTCAACACGCTGGTTTTCCATACATCCTGCCGACCCATAGATTTACTGGATTGATGTGTAACCTACTGATCAATCAGACTCTCTTCCTGTCATATGACCCATCAACCCGTCGATCTGGGGACCTTCTAGTCGACCCATAGACCTAATACCGACCTGCTAACCCGTCCTATGATCCACCGATCTGTTTACGGATCACCTACCAAACCACTAGTCTGACATACGATTCACTGACCTATCGACCATCTCCTCTCCTTCTTTAGAGAGGAAAATGCATTAGGCATAATAAGAGAGCTCCTGCTCTCCCCTGTGTGGGGCTCCCACAGATTTTGGTATACCCACTCCAGACCCCTCCGATACACTCACCAGTCAGGTACTGCATGAGCATCACTTCCGACTAGCTGACACGTTTGCTGCTGGCACGCGCATCCTTCGTCACTCTTTCACATTTCTCCCTGAACGATGTTGTTAGTCGCTGTAACGGTGCTCAAGTGGGTACCAGCAGCATCCTCATCACCTGGCTTCACGTCCTTTACATTGCAGCTGTCGTTTCTTTTATTCCTTGTTGATTATTGCGAGTTTCATGTACTCGACAATCCGATTCCAGACCTCTACACTCCAAAGCATGGTTCCCACAATTTTCTCTGGATTGATAGATCGCCTCAGGTGTCCCTCCAACTCCGTTTTCTGTGTTTCCGTGTCCGGGCACTCGAAGAGCGCGTGTTCTGCACTGTCCCACGGATTATCGCACATTTGGCACACTGGCGAGTCCTTTTTCTTGAACCTGTGAAGGTACTCACCGGAACAACCGTGGTTACTGAACACCTGGGTAAGCCAGCAGTACAGGTCTCTGTAAGTGCGCTCGACCCGCTTGTTGAGCTCACGTATGAGATGGTATGTCCATGCTCCGTCCGTTTCTAGGAAGTCCCATTCCACTTGCAAAGAGCTCAGGTTCCGCTCTTGTTCCTGGTTACGTATGAATTCTCTTTGCGCCGGCCTCATTACAGCGAACACGGTCTTGAGACTCTCCACGGCTCTCCATACGCGGACCTTCTCATTGATCAGGAGACAAATGGGGAGAGTCTTAGTGAGTACGAACGAGACGTCGTGGGATAAAGTCATGAGGCTGCTGATGACCGACATCGCCACTCGGTGTTGCAACTGAATCCGTCCACTTGTCGATGTTTGCTTCACGCACAGTTTGGCCCCATATGGGTCCTTCGTACAGCGTCACGGAGGAGCTCATGGTGTGTTGATGAGTTCTTTTCTTGTGGGTTTCGGACCTTTTATGTTGGATATCAACCGCTGCAGAGCAGCTCCGATCCTAGGAGCTTCCTGCGAGGTCTCTTTAGGGTGTCGTTTGTATGACCGCTTGCCATTAAGCCATATTCCGAGATATTCCATGGTTCTCTTCCGTAGGACCTCTTGACCTTGAACAAGGAACGCCAACGATTCTTGACCATGGTATCCACGCGGTCTTATGACGGTGACTGCTTTGCACTTCGGAATCGCAAGTTCAAGGTGCTTGCTATTTCTATCCGTTCTACGACAAGACCCGAGATCTGGTTTGCCATGTCCTGTAGATCAGGCGGATTTGAAACAACGATGACCAAGGCAACGTCATCTGCGAATCCAACCAGTTCCGTATCTTTGGGAAGCTCCATGTGCAGAAGATCGTCGTACCGGACATTCCAATCGAATGGATTATTCACAGACCCCTTTTGGACTCCTGTAAAAAACGCTAGTTCCTTGATCCCTCCATATGTTTCAACCACAATAGATCCATCACTAAATTAGTCACTTCCGAGTATGAGGGGGAGCCGGCTACTTTTCTGACTAGCGACCTGTAGATGCTCTCCTAACCTATCGACCATCTGACGAGTCACTGAGTACTATATCAGATCAGTAGTCCAAACGGTGAATCTAATAGTCACCCGGTAGGTCACCAGGTCGACGGATGGGTCTTGCATCAGATAAATGGATCTGTGGCTTGGTTGGTCATCCGGCAGATCGACGGTGGTGGTTTATGTATCAATTAGAATCAATTTTTGTCTCGATCGATATGAAAAATCGGGACTTTATCGCTCACGGGAATTTCAAATCATATTATTACATGACTGGACTAATGCAAGCTAATTTCAATCAACGGATCTGTTGATTAAGTGACATAGATCGATATTGGGTTACTCCAATTCGATCTATGTGCCTCCAAGGCACCTCGCAGTTCGAGAGTCGCAACTTGAAGGATTTTGATGGAATTTCAAATACATGAAAAATGAGATGGGAAACAAAAAATTTCAACTCTACGCTAGATGTTAGTGCGTTTCGTCTTTCCTCTCCGGATCAGACTCTTCAGAGCAGCTGAAGAGATCCGAGTAGAGGTTGGCCCCCCTGAAGAGGAAAGACGAAACGCACCAATATCTACCGTAAATTTTTAGTTTCTCGTCTCATTTTCATGTGTTTGAAATTCCATCAAAATCCTTCAAGTTGCGACACTCGAATCGCGAGGAGCCTTGAAGGTACATAGATCAAATTGGAGTGATCTAATATCAATCTATGTCACTTAATCAACAGATCCGCTTATCAAAAGTAGCTTGTATTAGCCAAGTCATGTAATAATATGATTTGGGTTATATAACAGGTCAGTAGTCAGGTGGGTCTGTAGGTTACCCGGAAGGTCACCAATTCGGATCAGTGAGTCATATGGCTGATAAAGAAGCTGGTGGGTCAGTGGGTTATACATCAGAACAATGGGTCGGTGGGTGAGCAAGTCGTCTCACGGGACAGCGTGTTGAGATAATATTTTCCCCGTCAAGTGCTGATCTGTTTCATTTTGAGACTTTTTAAGAACCCCACGAAAAATTTTGATAACATATTTGGAGACGTTGAATTTTTAACCTCTTTTAATTGTGGAGTCAAAAAATGAGACTACCGTCATCGAACTGGAGCACTAGTCAATGTGCCAACCTTGTGTGGCAGTGAAGATAATACACCCTCGGATTCGTATAGCGGCTCAAATAATTTGTATAGATTAATTTTCATCGGTTTCACACTTTTTGCCACATTTTGACTTACAATTTCATAAAAAACGATGAGATCATTGCAAACCGACACTGTGAACGGTAGCAACGATCCCAACAATATAGAGGTAACGTATTAAGAGTGCTATTGTAGACATTGTTTCTTATTGGCCTGCATTATTCTTACCTACGAACTGATTGTTATCTCGAACCGTGCCAGTAAAGTTTTTCCGAGATTCCTAGACTTTCATCATTCTCCAATTAGCTTCAATATTTCAGAAATTTCTTCCGCAAAAGATTTGACGAGATATGAATAATTCTGAAGAATCGCAGTTTCATAACACCAAAGAATGTGTGAGTGCCCACGGATCTGGTAGGAGACGTGGGTTCTCGAGGCTTCTTTGAGTATCTGATATTCTCGGATGTCCATTTGATGAATGGAATTATATAGTTCTTGATTCCATCGACAATTTAGGGAGGTTCGAAACTATGCGAGGCAGCATGACCGAATTTGATTGAAACTAATTCCAGACCTGTGCAAAATTTCTTTCACCTAGACAACCAATCCAATGATGAAAATCGTATGACTGTTGTAGGATCAAATCGGGGAATAAAACCCGTTTTTCCTGGTGTAGATTGCAGGTATAAATCTTCTGAATCTTGTAAGCTGGTATTAGTGTGCGTATGATGAAAGAATGACTCAGATAAAACTGGCTCCCGTGAGACTCATCTTATCGTTAGTCTCATGACCTTCTTCGATCAAAGCCTATCTCAAAATGTAAGAACGAGATTTTGAGAATTTAATGATTCGACACTGCCATAATGTTGGGAGCTGGATACGCGGATTTAAGAATATGAACATCATTAGTACCGGATGATAGAGTGCGGGGTTATCAAACACATCTGAACTGTATCTATGCAATTTTCCAAGAGTAATCATAGGAGCGCCTCATTATTCACGTTCACTTCTTGGAACTTTCTCATCTCATGTCAAAATTTCCTGATATATTCTCAAGGAAAAATTCCAGAAGCTTCAGCTTTGTCCACTTAGTTGAATTCGGAATAGAGTGGAGTGAGAAATAGTGAATAGTACATCTTTATCAAGGATGATCAAGAGAGGAAATGACAGCGAAAATAGAAAAGGTTCACTTGGAAACTGATATGCATATACAAATGAGAGAGAAAATTTTGCATTATTTCCAAACACAAAGATGATCACGAAAAATTTTTACATATGTTTTTATCCTTCTTCTCAATATCCAAAGCATCTCATTTTGTCTCATTGGAGTAAGATTCCCACTAGAACTTTCCACACAAACCAGAGCTTTAGAACAGCGAGAAGCAAGAATAAGCGCAATGCAAATCCATTGAAACAAAATCTGGGATAGTATCCCCATGGCTCCCTCAAAATTTTGTTTTATCCGATCGAAAATCTCTTACCAATGTTGATCGAGCTGCTAAAGATATTGATGGATTGAATGTTTTTTATTTGATAATTTTGACATTTCTATTAGAGGAACAAGGAATTGATAGTGGCTGGTGAAGGATGCATAACACTCAATGTAAGCGAGATGCAATAATCATTCGCACATGTTTGGAATGCTGAATGTACACATAAATGTAGATAGGAAATGATACATACACGCACGTTTACAACCATGAATGTAAGTTTATGTAACTTTCATCGCTCTTCGCTTGAAGTCATCGATTGAATGGATAAATGAAGAATATACATTCACATAAAAAAACGACTTTCAGGATATCTTGCAACCTTGCATATTCCGTATGGAAATCATGTAAGCAGTTTCCTCTCCGTTTGAACAAAGGCAGAAGGTATGAATTACGGGTGGGTTTCATGACATAATTTTCCACATAACAGCCAGAAACATAGGGCCAAAAGCACAAGGACAATGTTCACAGAATTTGAATGAAGCTCACAATCATAGTACTCACGATTTGGACGTCTTTTTTCACCGGACAGGCTCATGGTTCGAGACAGCTCTCCTTTTCCCTGAGCTTTCAGGATGCGAAGGGTCTCGAGTATTTCCTCTTGATCTCGCATTGGTCGTGCGAAAGAACTCCTCCGCCTCTCCCTATTGTAGTGGATTGGGGTGTCAGCGTCACCCACGCTGCCTCCTACAGGAAAACACAGAATTACCTTGGATACTCGATCAGAAAATAGATTGGGTAGATTATCAGGGGCAAAAATGCACTCCAAATTCCAAACGGTTCTTTCTTCAAGTTAGTCTGACCTCGAAATTCTGGAGAATCCTATTTCTGCAAGTTGCGTCAAACGAGTATTGGCAAATTTTGTATCAAGCAAAGTGATCATTGTTCTCCCGTCAGATCGAGTAATTTTGGTCCTTTTCCCTTGATTGGCTCGAGATTTTCACATACATTCACGAATCACACCTTAAGGCCAGTACGGAGTCCCCGCAGAACCGCAACCACACACGCACCAGCGTACTTTCAGGTTGCAGCTACATGCAATGATTCTGAGAGCGGGATTATTGCTTATACGCTTTCATTTTGGCATTGATTAAGTTGCCCAGATGGCGTCCCGTCTCCCTAATCTCACTTTATGAAGCCATACAAGATATCATAACATTCTGTACACTAGGGAACGAGAAAAACGAGAAAGTAGTACATGGTCGAACGTGGCGGTACCTAACCTATTTCCATTCATTACTCAACAACGTAACAATGCCAGACAAAATCAGACAGCATCCCACCTGTGCATTGAGATTTCCAATCGAAAGAGCCCTTCCACGTCCGAAAATTCAAAATCTAGTTCGTGAAAAACGTGAAGAAGTGTGGGCGTCGAGCCGGGTACCTCGCTCAGCAAGCCGAAGAGTTCCCGTGAAAAAATGTTTGGTGCATGATCATGCATGACGGCATACCGCTACTAGTGCACGATCATGCATGACCGCGTACAGAAAATGGTGGTATGTAGTCATGCATGTATCATGCATGAATTATGCATGACCATGCACCATACAATGTTGCAAATCATTTGGGATTAGGTACTAATTTCGGTGTATGGAGAAAGCTCACGATTTGGAAATTTGGAATGTGACAAGAAAAATCTACCATTTTGCGTTTTCATCGCTATTTGGTTCCAATACTACGAATCACTCAGAAAATCTGATGATTAAAATGGCTCCGCCATTTGAAGGCTCAGACGATGTCAAAAAATTGATCGCGGTATTCAAGAAAGATAATTCATCTCCCTCACGGTGGTCTTAAACCACGTTCATATTTGGTCGACATACTAAGACCTAAAATCCCTGTGCAATGTGTTTCTGTGCACTTAGATGATCATTTCTTGAATGGGCCGTTACGAAAAAATTAAAAGAAGGGTGGTTTTTGGTGTTTTCCTGTCGTAATTCCTCTATAACTCGAAAGAGACACATGTCATCGGAAAATATTTCGGGTATAAATTTGTAGATTTTCAAAATGTCTACAAAAATTGTTCCCGTAGTTTCTCTCGTACAACGTATCCTGTTAGAGATATTTGAGGATCATCCTCGAAAATTTTTCTCTAAAATTATTTCAGCTCCATAACTCCAATCACATACGTTTCACAAAAAATATGCACGGTTATTTTTTGTAGGCTTCCCAAAAACTAACTAGAAAAATTCAGCGACTTTTTCTCGTAAAACGCATACTTTTTGCGTTATTTGAGGATTCTTTGTCGACATCCATACTTGCAACTCTAGTATTGGTGAAGGGAGTATGAGTCTAGACGAAAAATCTACAAATATTACAAACAGGATACGTTTTACGAGAAAAAGACACTGAACTTCCTTCGTTCTCTTCAAAGACCTATAAAAATTGCTTCACACATTGTAAAAAATCGGTTGACTTTCCACCAAAATCGGCAACCAGTGGATGGTTGTCGAAATCAACCAGCTGGATGGAATTCAACCACTGGTTGAAAATTCCACCACTGTTTGACTTTTACCCCACAGCGAATATATAAGGATGAATGCGGCGCCCACTATATTGGTCGATGGTGGTCTCCGGATGACACTTTTGAGTTTGAAAAATAAGTTCCGTCATGTTTTTTCACAAACAAAGAGGGATAAACATTATCACCAGTCGCGTATAGACGACAAAGCGGGTTGCCTGTCCTGCAGGAGTCGAATACACGTCGTAAGGCTGGAGGGATGGATAGATGGACGGATGGGGTCGGAGGATAGATGGGATGGAACGGAATGGAATAGAACGGAATGGGATTGGAAGGAACGTAATCTTATAAGGTGGAACAAATCGGAATGGAACGGAGTTCAATGGAACGGACCGAAATGGAACGGCGTGGAATGGAATGGAACGGAGTGCAATGGAACTGAACGGAATGGAACGGCCCGAAATGGAACATACAATTCAAGTCCATGCCGTTCCCTTCCATTCCGTCCCGTTCCATTCCGGTCCGTTCCATTCCCATCCATTTCGTTCCATCCTATTCCATTCCGTTCTATTTCATTTCGTTCTATTCCACTCCGTGCCATTGCATTCCACACCGTTCCATTCCCTTCCATTTAGATCCGTCCCGTTCCACACCGTTCCATTCCCATCCATTCCGGTCCTTTCCATTCCAGTCCGGTCCATCCTATTCTATTCCATTTCATTGAATCCCATTCCGTTCCATTCCATCCATCCATCCCATGTACCCTCCCACCCCATCTGTCCATCTATTCATCCCTCCAGCCTCACGATGTGTATTCAGTCGGCGCTGATGTTTATTCCTCTTTGTTTGTGAAAAAGCATGAAACTTGTTTTTCCGACTCAAAAATGTCACCCGGAGACCACCATCGACCATCGTCTCCGCCGCATTCATCCTTATATATTCGTTGTGGGAAAAAAGTCAACCAGTGGTTAACGCCAAATACGTTGCTGAAAGAGATTAGCAGAGAGCTTTCTCTTAGCGAGATGTGCGATAACTTAGCAAGAATGTAATTTTTCAAGCGACAATTTTTCATTCACTCTTCCATATATCTTTTTGAAGCGACTTTGAATTCGAGTGGATGAAATTCGGTTTCAACCAATTGATGTAGAGTGATGGGTGAGTATCTCTGTAGTTAATTAAAAGGTGGATAGATTAATCGTATGAAGAGATATGAGAATAGAAGGGTTTTTCCCTTCAAAGGGGTTTTCCCTTTGAGACAAAAATCACCCAGCTGGTTGATTTTTGGCCCAAACCAATGGTTGAGGGAAAACCTGCAACCACTGGTTGAAGTTTTTCCCACAAATTTTTTACAGCGCACATTCTCGATAGAACATGTTCTATAAAATCATACATCCAGATGACATAAAATTATACATCCTATCATACATCCAGAAATAATGTGGGTATGCGGTTGTCAAGATACACGTTCGTTGGCATGTGTGGAAGAATTTTTCTAGATCTTGGAAAAGTGAAGAAAAAAGGTCGCTACACATTTACTCATTTCTGTTCCCGCAACCAAGACATTTCCGTCCAAGATCGATATTTTTCACGGTTTCGGCCCCATAACTCATGAGAACTACGTTTCATCGAAAAATGCGTAGAGCGACGTTGGATGGATTTTTGAAGGATGAACAGAAAAGGTCTCTATACATTTTCTCGGTTACGGTAACACTGTTTTTGTAATTGGGGGGATTCCGGTCCAAGACCCATGATTTTCACGATTTCGACCCCACAACTCATGGAGAATACAATTTATCCGAAAATGTGTGGAGCAACCAGTCATAGATCTTCGAAAGATGAACAAAAAGGTCCCAACACACTTTCTTATATGAGGCTTCCTGTTTCCGCAACCAAGAATTTTCCGTCCGAGATCCATATTTTTCACGGTTTCAATCCCATAACTCCTCAAATATCCCCAACAGGATACGTTGTACGAAAAAAACTATGGGGACAATTTTTGTAAATATTTTGAAAATCTACAAATTTATACCCCAAATATTTCTCGATGACATGCGTCTCTTTCGAGTTATAGAGGAATTACGACAGGAAAACACCAAAAACCACCCTCTTTTAATTTTTTCGTAACGGCCCATTCAAGAAATGATCATCTAAGTGCACAGAAACACATTGCACAGGGATTTTAGGTCTTAGTATGTCGACCAAATATGAACGTGGTTCAAGACCACCGTGAGGGAGATGAATTATCTTTCTTGAATACCGCGATCAATTTTTTGACATCGTCTGAGCCTTCAAATGGCGGAGCCATTTTAATCATCAGAGTTTTTGAGTGATTCGTAGTATTGGAACCAAATAGCGATGAAAACGCAAAATGGTAGATTTTTCTCTGTCAAATTCCAAATTTCCAAATCGTGAGCTTTCTCCATACACCGAAATTAGTACCTAATCCCAAATGATTTGCGACATTGTATGGTGCATGGTCATGCATAGTTCATGCATGATACATGCATGACTACATACGACCATTTTTTGTACGCGGTCATGCATGATCGTGCACTAGTAGCGGTATGCCGTCATGCATGATCATGCACCAAACATTTTTTCACGGGTTATAATCTTTTTAAGAAAGAGTGCATATGCTTTGACGTGAAATGACCTATTCATTCGGAAATTTTATGATGCATCACCTCAATTATTCATTGAGGGATAAAAATATAAAGGCAAAATGCTGTGAGCAAGAACAATAACTAATGTTATCCGTTCGCGTGCATTGGCCGATCGAAGCGCCATCTATTGAGCGAAATATCTGGAGTCTCTCCGGACTAACTTCAATCGAAAGCTTTTAGTCTCAGCTTTTGATTCATGAGCTGCAAAGTTCAATTCGATGTATCAAACCGGAACTGTTATCAGTCCAAGAATTATACTAAAGCCAGGTCAAAAAAATTTTTTGGGAAAAATCGGATTGGGAAACTTCTATCCTGGGCGAAGTGTCATACGAAATCATTTGATTGGGAAACATTATTTTGGAACTGTTGACATCGGAAAAATGGATTGGGAGAGTTGTCCCCCTACCGAACTGAAGTTACCCCATTGTGATGCTTTGTACCTAGAGTGTGATAACTTTGGTACCCTTTTCTATAGTTCTGAATTTTTCAAAAGCGATTTCCAAAGATTCACAGACGAGGTCTCTACACATTTTCCGAAAAAAACGAGTCTGATTCGAGTTGTGAATTGAGAACCGTTGAGAGGTAGCGAGAAAGAAACTTTTCTTGGAGATTCTTCAAACAACGATCCAAGTGGCGATTCCAATTACAGCAGGAGTATGAACACATAAGTGCTCAAGAATGTATCCCACAATAATCCCGTGGACTGCATCACGAATTTAGATCGACTTCTAGAGACCCGTGCTTCGGGTATAAAGGTAAGTAATCTCAACCTATCTCTCCTGCACGCACACCAGGAGACCTCCACGCAGGTTCTCAGTTTCCAGAATTATGGATTGGGGAGATTCATTTCGATTTTCAATAGAGTGCGAATTCTTATCACTAAATAATTAGCCTGATAGTGAAAAGACTGCCAATGATGGGTCTGACCTTGAGGGATGCAGATCTTGACGGAACACTGGGAATGATCTTGTCTCCTTTGAAAATGAAAGTATCTCCAAAAGTCTTATCCCATGAGCCCATGCTCCAAAATACAGCCATAGAGGCTAGCATTGTTAGTATATCTACATACATGGATTCGGCCCCTACATAGGCCTATATGAATCATGCCCATCTCCATAGCTGTAGCTTAGGGTACAAGACCCGTGATATCAAAAGCTGCGAGATACCTCCATTTTTTAACAGAAAAAGACGATTCCCAGAATTTGAGCCGCATTCGGGATCTGTGAGGTTGATCCTTTGCTTGCAAGCCAAGAATAGAGGTATCCATCTAATGCATTAGATCGATATTGAAAGTAATGCGGGGTGACTCAAAATAGTTACTGAGATTCGGATGATGGTTTCAGAGATATTTTGATCAAAAAATGGGTTTTCTTGAATTGCCACACCCTCAACCCTCAACTCAATAATCCTGGTCGAACTTCAACACATTTCAAACTCATTGTCATTTGAAATCAACTCATCGATGAAGAGCCAAAGAAAGAACAAACTCACTTTATATGGTTCTGACTCTACAATATCAGAAGAGGAGAAGTTTTAACTTGTTACCTCACCAAAATATTTCCGGGTTTTCGGAACTATATATATATATATCTCTAAATGGTCATCAAGGGTTGAGGAAAGTCATCTACTTACTTTTACTATCGGTGCCACCTGCTTGGCTCTGGAAACTACTACGCCGACTGCCAGGTAGAGATCGACTGTAATCTTTGCTGAGTTCATACGGCTCAATTTCGAGCTGCTCTGATTGGCTAGAACCACGTCTGGAGTTGGATAGCCAGGCGTGATCCGGATGCAAAAAGTAAGGCTCTGGGCTTCCGCTGTCGCTTTGAGTGTCGTCGCTGTAGCTTCGTTCCCGCAAATCCGTTCGGCGCATTAAGCGCTGAGCAAGCTCGATCGAAAGTGAACCACGCGGGGAGCAGTGAGGTGACCTTCCAGATCTGAGGCCTCGAGGATCTTCTAGACGGTACCTTGAATTGATCATTTGAATGACAACCATAAAGTCATCAAATTCTCCTGGTCATGCAAGTTCTGAAGTTAATTCTTGTCTGAATCATTGAAAACTGTTGGAATGAGTTCTTTCCCAGAAAAAATGGGATTACATATTGTATAGAGTCATCAAGTTGTTCTGTTATGAGATTTTTTCGGGTCTCAGATTGTGGATTAAAACCGTTGATAAATCTGTTCCAATAACCGAAGACAGAATCTGGACGAGTATTTTGGGCTCACATTCGATTTATACTGATTTTGCCGAGTGGGAAGTAGTTGATTTCATGAAAATTCATTTGAACCCCCACGAACCATCAAGTAGGATCAATATGGATTCGATACAATCAATTGACCGTGAATGTGCTCTAATCGGTCAACAGAAAACACGATATCTTTTCCGAGTATGTTGTCCTCTGCCTGTGACTCAGACCGGAATTCAATCAATCTGGAGCGAGCAGCAATCTCATGAAATCGGGTTGAAGAGCACTATTTTTGGTGAAGTTTCCCATGACTTGAAAAATTGCTTATCGCAGTTGATGATTCAGTAACATATGTTACCGTTGACACAAAATAAGTGAAGCTATCCAAAACTACAACTAGTGGATACACGCTGAAATCAGCATCACTACGCCTTTTCAATCTGATTATCAGAATTTTTTGTCATCGTTGATGTGTGGTCACAAGATGGATATGAAGTGATCAAATACATCCATGCTTGATCCTTTGAGATGCGGATTGACTCGAAGGGGTAGCCTTCTTATGATCTTTCCGGCGTTTGAAATGTCAGCTGCTGAGCCTGCACCACAATTTTCATCCAACTGATCTTTTCTGATCCGATTATTAGTCAGTCATGGGAATGATGGTGCAATTCGTGGCTCTTTTGAAACGAGGATCATATCATTACCCATAACATGATGATTAGATTGAGAAAATCTACCGGAACCAGTATCTAAGAGTAATTAAAGGTGACGGAATAGTTTTTAGAGGAATTGCCTCCCTCTTAAAAACTCTTGGAGAGAATGTTATGAAAAAACTAAGTTGATGAAGTGCAACAATTTAACAATCTGTACAAACAGGATTAAACCGTGAAAAAATGTGCTGGTTCCGAACAGGAATCCTTGGAAAAATCACTTTTGTAGGTTGAGGCTGATGAGATGCTATCAGCCTAACCTACGAGGCTCTTGCGGTGATCTCATCGATACAAATAGATCTCAAATTAGCTATTAAACCCAAAAAAGCGACTAAAATCAATATGAACTTATCGACTCTCGCGATTGGCGAATCTTGGGTTTGCAATCTATCGATATTTTGGGAGAAAATCGCTCAAAAAAATGTTGAACACTCTTTGAAAGAAAATATGATACAAGTTTACATATAGCTCCGAGGTGCTGGGGAGGAATTGCAGCATTTCATCCGTAAACCAAACTTTGGTGGTGCCAAAATACTATCACAATGTTAAATAAGGGTTACATTGGATGGAGCAGCAATCCGTGAGATTTGAAACCTCTTCTGGGCGTGAGATTGAAAAAAATTAAGGACTATATCAGCAGTTTGAATGTGGTATGGAAAGGTTTTAGCTTGCCTTGATATACTACTAGTGTGCCATCCATCGATAGTCGTGAGGAAGACAAGACCATGGTAACGGTAGACATGGATATGAGATGAAATTGGCGAAAATTTGAACATGACTTACCATACGGCTCGGTCTGATTCAAATGCGGCAGTGAGGTCAATCGATGAACCACCTAAGAATGTACTCTCTCTATCAGGACAATAGTCCCAGAGCGTCACTTCGATCATTCTGTCGATCAGTTGCTCGCCAGAAACATTTGTGAAGTTCAACGTTGCATTCCAAATAGGGTTATGGGTTGCTTCAGCTACATCCGTTCTCATAGAAGTTACATCTCCACTGAAAATAAATTTATAATTCACATCGGTTGGTAGTTTTTTTAATCGAAATCCTACTTTTAGGGGTTTGATCCTACTCCACTTCAATGCATTCGATTTCGTGAGTTGGAGAACACATTGCCAACTAGGGGTAGTTTTCTCAAATAGTTACTATCCGTAGGAGTCTTGAGCTCTATCACTCGGGTATCCTTGACTACCATAAAGTGGACAGTAACATCAATTCCGACAAAGCAATTCCCAACGTAGTCTCAGAGTCATCGTATATGTTTGTAGTTTGTAGCGTAACAAGAGCTGGAGAGTGGTCGAAGCAGCTCATACTCTTGCACGCGCGTCTAACGATTGCCGAATTGTCTTTGATGGCATAACCTAGGACGGTCGGTGATCCCGAGTTATTATGTGAACGGTGCTAAGAGTTGAAAAGGAGTGGATTGAATGGTGGCGTTGAGTTCTCTAATGATGAGGCATGCATCCAGACCCCCTGCAAGCATCTGAGTTTGACTCCGGAGAATCAAAGTGAAGAAACTTGTGCGAGTGCTACCCTGAGTTTCCCTCCAATCCTTGGCACTCATTACCAGAGCTCGATCATGATTTGAGACTATAGAGCAGCTACTCTAACGCGATGAGCTTCAAATTCTACCCGAGACACTCAGCAAACATAGAAACGTTCAATACTCTACACAAAATCCAAAGTTGGTGGATAGCAGTATTTGATATGCTCACTGTTTTAAGATAGAGCTTTTGGATCCTATGTCGACTCTCAAAATGTACAGTTCTGTACTCGAGGCACAAATTTGGTTCCAAGTCATACATGAGCTTTGGTTATGAGTGCGAAGAATTGGAGGAAAAACTCAAGGTAGCACTAGCACAGGTTTACCTTCTTCGATCATGAATCACTACCACTCTCCAGTAGCAAACTCAAATGCTGAGAGCGGGTCCGAATGCATACCCCATCATTGCAGAATCCAACGCCACCATTCAATTCACTCATTTCCGACTCTTAGCACCGAAAGATTACATTTTCCATTAGATGACTGACCGACCGAGGTAAACCCACCAACAACAATGGCAATCGTCCGGCGCGCGCGGGGCTCAATGCACGCGTGTAAAAGTATGCGCCACTTCGATCGCGCCCCTGAGGTGTCATTTTATGAACAAGTCTCGTCTGATTGATGTGTTCTTTCATTTTACAACTTTTTGATAGTTGAACGTTGGAATAAGAAACTTCCAATGGATAGACATTCATGAAATCCGACTTGACAATTTTTCATCACCCTAATAAGTAATGGGTCCAAGCCCACTCCTACTGCGTGGAAATTGGGACCGTGCAAAAGAGTGGAGATTGTACGCGAGTTTCTATCAGACGAAAGGAAACTGAAACCAAATCGGATCACAGAGTCCATTCTGTTCTGCTGCCGTTTCCTGTGCACCGCGGTCGCCTCGTAGCAAGCGCCACTCTCTGCTCCAGTTGTAGCTGAGAGTTGACTTTTGATTAAACGCGATGCCGAGTTCATCTGTGTGGCTATTACGAGACCATCGAGTGCATACGGTCAAGCTCTCGGGAGCAGGCTGCAGCAGAATAGTTTGCCGAATCGCAGAAAAAGGTCATTCCTATTTTCCTTATATTACACACTACAGCCCCAGAAGTGCGATGGTTCTGTGTTCTCATATCCTCCATGTACAGAAGTCCCAAAAATATCCTCGGGGGTTACGTTTCGGGGCTATATACAGAGCCCAATTACACACGTTATCATGCCTTAATCACATTACTCTGTTTTGGTACAAGTGGAGTAGTTGCAGATGAGTTTTTCCTGGATGTTCCATGAAGGAATTCAGCATGATTATTAATACGAAATGTGATACGAGCAGTATTTATATGATCCGTGCATTTGGGGGAGCCGTGAATGTGAAGTGTTTCTGGAGATCAGATGAGTTTTAATTGTGGAGGTTTCATTTATTCACGATTACTATGATTCTCTATGATGATTTCTTTCCTACAGGTTTTGAGATATTTGTGGGATAGCTGAATGTTAGGATGGGCCATTCGAGTCACACTGCACTGATAAAGGTGTGATATCATCAAAAAAATGGGCATTTTGCAAGGAATGCGAGATAAGCTCTTCATCCCATCAGACAATCTAGGATAACTGCACTTCTTTCCTCAAAAGATATTGTTGCTAGTGTCTAGTTAGATGTAATTGAGCGTGTAAAAATGCCAGGATCAAACCTGAATGCATGGCGGTGCTGGAATTGGGTCATGAGTGACACTTATACAGGTATGTGGCAAAGGTGCGGAGAGAGTATTATGTGGTTCTCATGAGTGAGTGATAATGGAATATACTTCCTTCTACACATTCATAATGTTCACGTGGTTCTGTTGCACGAGGTAAACCCACTCGGGCCCAGAGAAAAATAACTGGAGCGGGGGGAGGAAGGAATCGCTGAAGGGACAATATACCCTAAAAACAGTGTGGAATGCCTCAAAATGGACATGAACCATGGTTCTACAGCTCTGGATAGAAGGCCCATTAGAACTAATCCTTCCAGGTACCTCAATTCCTCACCAAAACAAGATGATTCCTCAAGTTTCATCAAGATTGGTGTTCCGAAGACTCAATGCTCTCCTCGTTAGTCCAAAAATAGACTGAACAGTGCCATCCCTCGAGGTCCCTGACTTAGAAAGTACAGAATTACGTACTGTCGGGGAAGAAAATCTAGCTACTAACATGACTGGTTCGGGTCAAGCGTTTGCAGTGGCAGATTGTTAAGTGGATGTAGATGCGTTAGAATTCTGGGGGGGGGGGGGGCGATGACCATTACAATTGTCAAGGTGGCTCTAGCGATGGACAGATTTCCAATATTTGCGCAGCCCACGGCTTCAAGCACTCTTGTATAATAATAGTACGGTCGATAAGCGGAACGTCCTGAGCTTTGCCCAAAAATCGCATCTCTCAAGACTCAACCTGAACACGAGATGCAGTGGAATCCGGTCGTGAGCTTGGAATAGCTCGAGAATGGCGTAAAAATAACAAGGTGTGGGACCGCGCACGTTTTCGATGTGTCTCCACCCGACGCCATTTTGCTATTTTAACCCACAAATTTGAAATCATGACTGCTGCTGTATCTGAACTGTTGTACTATACGAAACATGATACGGAGGAGTGCAAGTAGATCATTGTATGTACTTAATAAAGAGGGTACTGAAAGATGCAAAATATCTAAAAATGCGAGCGTAGACAATTGAGATTGAGAGGATTCACTCGCAAATACGTAAATCATTTTAGGTATCTGGTTCATTTTGATGACGATTTCATTCAAATGGATCTGGAGACTCGATGATAAGAAACTTGTGTTATGAGTGATCCGCTGCTCGCTCACATTTCTCTCCCCCAAGAATGTATACCATCCTTCTTTGACAAACGATTCACTTCATATACACCATTTATTCCCTTCCAAATCCTAAATCGATCCTGGGGTATAGTTGCCAAAATACGATAGAAGATCTTGGAACTCTCCCTTGTTCTCTGTGTTTCCTGTGGATGAGATTACCGTAGGATCTTTTTTTTCCTTCATTAACGCATTGTCACCCTCTTTCCGAGGTTATTCTGTGGGACCTACAGTTCAAGGTGGGTTCCGAACCACCGAAGCCACGAAGAGCACTTATGAAAATTTACATTGTTGCTGGCCGAGATTCGAACCCCAGCTTTCAGCGTTGAAGGCAAGGACCTTATCCGAAGGCCACAGATGCTTCTGTACCTTAGAATCTTGGAGCACAACTTGTAATCGACTCCATAACTATTATATCGCCTGACCAGTCAGCATCCTCATGGATATCAAGGGTCTCTCAACTCGTTTTGGTTTTTCCAGAGAGAAAGCTTTGTTTTCGGTCCAGCAAATTTTTGATCAATTTTTCCATTCAATCCAATATTTTCTTCAGCAAAATTTCTCTCATCACGAGAATGTTTTATCTATCTCGTTTCTCTCGCCAAAATCTGACGATTGTGAGTAACACTTTTGCTTTCTCTAAAGAGGAAGCTTTGTTTTTACCCCAACGAAAATTTGTTCAAATTTTCCATTAAAACCAACGTATCCTTCAACAAAATTCCTCTCATCTAAAAAAATCTTAGACCATTCTCTCCCTCTCGCCAAAATCTATCGGTTGTAGGTAACACTTCTTTTTTTTATGACCTTTGAAATCTGCCAGAGACTCATCTATGCATCCCTTTGTCTGTGTTTGTGTGTGTGTGTGTGTCTTGCTTTGTACCGGACACGCCTCCCCCTTTACTCTTCACCTCATCATTTTTTGGCTTCCTACAAGTTGTACAGAATCCAATTCCTGAGAGCCCTGTGATTTGGCAGCTTCCAGCTCCCAATCAAATTTGACCCATGGGGTTTTTGAAGCAATATTGCTCAAATTTCGACTCTTGATACATAAATATCTTTTTCCAACACGGTCTCACCGTGAATTAGGTCACCTAAACTATGGTTTTTCCTGCATGATCTATCGATTGGTTAATTCCGGAATTTTATTCAATCTTTACAGATCTCAAATTTTTGAAAAATTCAAAATTTTCACCAAAAATTTCATTTTAACCCTTTTCAAACCCACTGCATCGGAATTCCGTCTCAACCAAACAGTAGATCTCCAAAAAACCTCAGACTAGATGGCCCAAATCGCTCTAAAAAGCTTCCTCAAAAGAATACTCGGAAAATAGTAGATCAATTTTATTAATGTTCATTTTTCCTTCGTATCATCCTCAATGACTCATTTATCTCAATTTGATTGACCTAAGAACTCACTTGTGCGCTATTCTGAATCGATTAGTTCATACCAAACTTTTATAAAATCCTTAGAACATTATTCAAATGAAGTTTTTCCCGGGGAATGAAAATTTTCACCGAAAACTCCATTTCAATCATTTACAAACCCACTGCATCGAAATTCCGTCTCGACCGAACGATAGATATTTTATTGGGAATACCTCAGTCTAGATGGCCTGAATCTCTCTAAAAGACTTCCTTAAAAGAATAATTCAAAAAATAGTAGAACATCTTGAATCATCTTCATTTTTCCTCGTATCATCCTTTACGACTCATTCATCTCAATTTGAATGACCTAAAGACTTACTTATGCGCCATTCTGAATCGATTGGTTCGTATCAAATTTTCATAAAATCCACAAGACTATATTAAAATTGGAGATTCCTCCGAGAAAAGAGAATTCCCACCAAGAACCCCACTTTAATCATCTTTAAACCGACTCTATCGAAATTTTCGCTCGACCAAACAATATTTATTTTTGGAAAAACCTGCTTCCAGATCAAGGGGTTCTCAGTGATATCACATCCTCAAACTACTCAGATTATACTGTCACGTACTGGCACGTACTTATCACCTTTCCTAGTGATAATTGCTGCTACCTACCCAGTACGGGATGAGTACGTGACGGATTTTGGAGGGGCACTCCAAAAGCAACGCAACAGTAGCAGCTAGTATGTGACAGGTACTAAACGTGTACGTGACGGATTCTGGAGACATTAATCAGCGAGCCGCGTGACAGTAAATGTGTGTATGAGCCAAATATGGAACGAGCACATGACAGACTCTGAGAGCGTATCATGGGGTATCATGAGGCCGTAGTTGCCAGCACATAACAGGTAAGATACAAGTATGTAACGAACGTTGTCATTGCAGCTGGCCGAATTAAACGTGCCTTATACGTCGTAATGCCCTGCTACGTAATCATAACGTAGTGGGTACGTGACGGCATCAATACTTGCAAAAGATCGGTTGAGTGCGGTTATGGCTAGGATTTTCAAGGGGATAATACAACGCAAGCTAGCCTAGCAAACCAAGATTTTCAGCCAGCTATCATGCCATCTATACACATGACAACCTCACAGTCCAATGTGGGTAAAACAGGGGATAGAATCTCACAAGCAACTCGCATTTAATCACAATCCTCTTCAATCATGCTATGGTTTTGGAAATTAAATCGTTTCTTCGTCGGAACAATGATTTTGGATTTTTCAAATGACATTTGAAGCCTGATGATGATTCTTGTACGTACCCAGCATTTGAGGTCAAGGTCATGAGGAATTACTCTTTACTGGTACAATAATCGCCTCGAGTCATAACTGTATTACTCGTTCTCTAGAATACAATCTTTAGGCCCCATTCATGCGGCCTTCGTGTTATTTGGTTACTTTCCTGAGTATACTATTCAGATCTTGAATGACGAAATACCCTACACACGTGAACTGTTTCGACATGTGTGGAACAAACGTAGTTGAGGATCATAATGAGAGCAGTTTTCTTATCCATAATCTTGGAACAACTTCAACTGGCTAGCTAGTTATTTGTGAGGTGTCAGAAAATATTTGAATTCCAAAGTTATGGAAAAGCATGATACATCTGGACTATGTTATATCTCTCTCAAAAATACTGGATAACTGATATAAGTGAACGCTACCGAGTTAAGAGTAGTGGAAAAGCGAATCGATGTCCTCACCGTGACAAGGCGGCCTTTACTGTGACACGTAAGATCGAAATATCCACCATAAATTCGACCCAAGTTGGGAGAAATTTCTGCCCGATGGGGAATGTTCTCTGAACGATATGTAGACCAAAAATAATCATCGCGGGACCAGTTTTGAGTGATTTTTCTCGTGCCGTATTCAGGACCGAAATACATTAGTTATCTCGAAATTACTCATGTATAATTTTCACATGTATGAAGCATAGGGGAATTACAGGGAAAGTACATGGACCTCACATTTTCCAGGTTTTCACGTTCTAGTCTCTAGCGAAGAATTCTGACGCAATGGGACTGGATGACCTTGAAATTCGTGTTTACATGATTGATTTGAGTCGGAAACACATAGTTCGGAGCACGTAATAGTATTTCTTCGTCTCTTCCGTGCTATTGAATATTGCAGGAAACGGGTTCTGAGTACATGGATGGGGACCACAGGGAGAATGAAACTATTTTGTGGGGATTCTAAGCATGATTTGGAAATTTGATCTGTTTTCCAGATTAATCAGTTTTCCAAATTGATCATTAGTTTGAGTGATCATCTGAGATCATTCCGCTGAAAGAAAACATTCTGCTAATCTTTCATAGCAGCGTATCTCTGATAATTATCTGTTCCACCATCCATTCCCGGAAACATCGTGGAAGCCTCCTGCCCTCCACTTACGTGAATCTGTTCCCGTCGTTGTTTACATCCACGTGCGCAAGCATTCTCGACATGGCTCGGATACACCAAAAACCAAGTAATCAGGGAGCGTATAATCTCCCCCCTCATATGAATTTGAGTATCCCGCGCAATATGTTCTTCTGAGCCATCGATTTTGGGTTCGAAAATGGGTTGGGATGATAGTACGGTACCCGGGCCTCAGAATCCGATCTCAAAGTGGCTAAACTAGATACAACAGCGAATTACTGGGTTCGGATGATAGGCGGCACATCGAATGATCGATATTATCAGAAATTATTGCTTCAAATAGAGGCGTGGCATGAATATACAATAGAGAGATGCATTTTCCCACGTATTTTTTCATTTTCCGACATAAATTGCAAAATATCGATTTCTTGGTTAGTATGTTGACCAATCATTTGTATATCTCAAGAAAATCTAAAAGATCAATTTCAATATTTTTTCTCGCAAACTGCATCCCTTCGGAGTTAATCTGCATCGAATCCAACATCGAAATTGTTCATCATGAGCTCAAATTATTATTTTGAGATGGTTGATTAAATTTGGAGCAGGAGAGGTCTCGTGATATTTTGCCCTACGTTCACGGTCTTATACACAGGTCCATCAACTCCCGTGGTGGAGAAAGTTCCACTACTCAAGCCGCAAATAAGCTTTGTTCCGTCGCCACCACGCGTCTCTACTTGCCCTTCGAGAGGCGTGCGCGCAGGAAAGGAGATCGTCTGCTGCCCTGTCTGCTGCACGGCGGCTCACGCTTGCATCGAGTTTCATAAGACCGTGCTCTCGTCGAATTGTTGCATTGATAGCAGTATTATCTGCTTATCAATGAAGAGTCCCATATGTCAATCTTTGACTATTGCTGAACTCGAGCTTATCATAAGCCCCAAACTGGGGCCAACAAGCTAAGAGGTAAGTTTTTGTTGAACTAGGAACATCGTGTCCGTGGTCGAGCGGATAATAGCGCCATCGGTTCACTTGTGCACTCGATAGTTGCAGGTTCAAATCTCGGACGGGGAAATTTTTTTTTCTTCATTCAAGACAGCTCTTACTTTTGAAGACCTAAGTATACATTATCGGTGCATTTCTTTCGTTTTTTTTAGATAACGGACTTATTCATGGAATGCCGAAGTTTCTTAAGGGGATGGCATATACCGGCCGAAATTTGTCTACTAAATTACCCCAAAATCGTATTTGAAGAACTACGGCTCTCAAATCCACCGAATCAATCCCAAATTTTCCACAGAGTTAGAAGATCCAAGTGGAAATGGTGGAAAGTCAGTGATTTCGTTGTAAAAGTTCTGTGTCAGTCAAGAACTGTCTCGAATATCGAAACTCTTTGAGTTTAGGCTACTATTATACTCACAGTGTAGGATTCCTGTGAGCTGGATTGCTCCACGAGTGACTTTCCACCAATCCTACGGAGATCTTCTAACTCTGTGGAAAATTTGGGATTGATTCAATAAGTTTTGAAGCCGTAGTTCTATAAATACGAGTTCGGGGTGATGCGAGTAAGATCATGTATCGCGAAGTTGAGTACTGCATTGTATATGTTGGCAGCATTGCCGTGGTCTCTTGTTTTGATGTCGGCTGCTAGCAGACGTATCGAACAATCGCAAAGCGCGTGCTGTTGTTCGCATGCTTGCTTATTTGGTATACCACGAATCCTCGTAGTCGGCGTTTTGCGAGGAAATCGTGGCTTCCTGGTGGAGATGAGAGTGTCCGGGTCGTGTGAAAGTGTGACAGCTATGAGTGTTTTGTGCTGTGCTGAATGTGCTATTGTACAACTGCAAATGCTCGCATCCTGCGGTCGGGATAGTATGCACCTGGGCTACTACCGTGACCACCACCTCTGCAAGCTTCTAGGAGGAAGCTAGCGAGACCAAGAGAAAACCTGCTGTTTGTGTATTTGTAGCGTGAGTGATGGTTCATATGAATAATGTTATATAAAGGCATGTTTTTCCCATCTGAGTGCATGCAATTGCTTTTGTCAATTCTTAGTTTTCCTCCCAAATATTCACTGAGAGAAGTTTTGAAAGAGTTTTTGGATTCAAAACAATGTGATAAATATGGAATATAGTATGCAAGTGTAATGGAGTACGATGGTTGTCTAGAAGTTATTATAGTTGACTTGGTGAATATCGTGGTTCAGAATCCGCAAGTAGCATCAACCCCAAACGACCTTGTTATTGGTATCTTGTTTCTTAATTATCATCCCTAAGCCACCTAGAGCTCTGAGAGAACTCCATTTCCCATTTTCACAGCTCCCCAAGATGCACGATTAGCATGCACTCATGGCAAGGGATTATGGCGTTAGATTTCTAGTTGTGAGCAGCAGTTCCTTAGGATTTCAGAAATGAGCCGATTTCTCTTTCATATTGTAATGATATCATGGACAGGAAACTATTTATGAAAATTTCTTTCTTGGAATGGTTTTAACTATTAGAGCGGGGAAGCAATAGAGTCCCATTTTGGAATTCTTATGGATTACCGCTCAATAGGAGCATTGCATTTGAATTTTGCCCCGCATGGCTTTCAATTGCGCACAGTACCAGTAGGCGGCGTCCAATTTTCACTTGCTTCAGCGAGTAAAATTTTGATCGTCCGCTTACAATAATGCCCTCCATGCGATCAGAGGTAAGCGTCTGCCCAAGGCACCCAGAGGAGCACTGATGAGATGGCTCTGGTGTTGCTGCACCGAAACGCTTGATTTTGAATTATTTTTTGACTGCGATCTTACGATCGTAACCTTCCTTGTATCATGCCTCGCAAAGACGAGGTGTTCTTGGAATGGTTCCAACTATTAGAGCGGGGAAGCAATAGAGTCCCATTTTGAAATTCTTATGGATTACCGCTCAATGGAAGCATTGCATTTGAATATTCATGAGAAGCTTGCTTCCCTATAATCAGACGATTGCAGTGACACGTTATACATTGTTGGAAAGACCATGGGTCAATCAACTATCTGTCAACTCAATTACCCAGATTCTTGATGACGCAAGACTATACTCAGTTTTAATTTCAAATTCTTGAATCATGCAAGATAATTCAAGTTCATGAATAAAACTAATAGCCCTCTAGAAGCGATTTCATCGAATGATTGATTTCCTCTCAATGATGGTTTATGTGAGTACTTGGTGGGCGAGATTGGATATCTTTCTATGCATGTAAATTTGATAGCCTTTTAATGAATGTACATGCTATCAAATAAGATAATTCAATTCATGTTGATCAACATGAATGCAGATGACTATCTATATGGTAGAGACCAACCTGCTGTTCGAGGAATGATCGATTCTCTCTCAATGGTGGCTCATGTGAGTACTTGGTATGCGAACTTGGATATTTTTTCATGCATGTGAATTCGCATGCTTCTATGTGTATTTTCCAATGTGTGAATTGCATTGACGCTGATGAATACGAATGGAGATGACTATCTATATTTGAGAGGATCAACCTGCTCTCCAAGGAAGCTCTGGATCCATTCTTGTTTCTGAACATGAATTTTGGAATTGACGGATGGTGAATCTCAAGGATGATCTGTTTGGGTGAATCAACCTGCTATCCGATGAAGCTGTGGATGCATTCTCGTTTCTGGGCATGAATTTTGGAATTGGCGGATGGTGAATCTCTGAAAAAATCTGTTTGGGAGAATCAACCTGCTTTCCAAGGAAACTCTGGATCTATTTTTGTTTCTGAACATGAATTTAAGAATTGACAGATGGTGAATGTCAAGGAGGATCTGGTTGGGTGAATCAACCTGCTATCCGATGAAGCTGTGAATGCATCCTCGTTTCTGGGCATGAATTTTGGGATTGGCGGATGGTTAATCTCTAAAAAGATCTATTTGGGTGAATCAACCTGCTTTCCAAGGAAACGCTGGATTCACTCTTGTTTTTGAACATGAATTTTGGAACTCATGGCAAAAAAATTTCTTGGCATCGATAGCAAATTTCAATAGATGGATCTTCTGCTTTTGATGAGGAATCGTGAATCACTAATAAGGAATCCCATTTTTGTTGATAAATGAGTATACCCTTTTCGTTTATTTAAATCTTTGAATTCATCTCGTTTTGTGGGGAATGCTATCTTATTCCCAAATCATCCACATTTGTGGGCGTAGATATATTGGATTCAGGGGGATAGATGGTGGATCCATTATGGTTTGACGAAATCTGAAATATTTTTGAATCATTCGAGCTAGTCTTCAAATCGTCTTCTCGAGCGCTAGAAAATCAATGCTGCCAAAAACAAAAAACTACATATGAGAAGCTCACTCTACGTGTCGCCATCTACACTTAGAATGAGCTTCTAGTATGAGCCCGCCTGATAACCCAAGAGAGTACTACATTCTCTTAAGAATTTTTTTACGTCGATAATATCATACTAAGGAGCAAAATCCACGGTCAGGAATAACCTATTCGGGGAAGTGGGGAAACATTTTCCCTGCGAAACAATGGCCTTATCTTTGCCTGTTTTTGCTGATCTTGCAAACTGATGGCTTCACTTGATTAGCAAAAAGTTAAGATAGAGCCGTTGTTTCGCAAATCACTGATTTGCAATTGGCGAAAGTAGTAGCGAGTCTGGCTACGGATTCGTTCTTAGAGTGGGGAAATACAGGCTAAAATCATGTTTTCCCAAATAGGTTATTCCAGAGAGTGAATTCTGCTCCCCAGTGTATTATGTATTGACGTGAAAATAATCCCAGAAAACTATGGCATTCTATGAATAAGTCCAAAACTACGAAAGGGACGAAAGAAATACACCGATCATTCAATTGAAGTTCTTATGTATGTTCGTTATAGAATGATTCTTTGAAAAGTAAATTTCTTGGAAGTTTATAATTTAAGAATCTATTTCAGCTGATATTTAGTTTCAATGAAAGAATTATGAGTAACATTACTTTTGAATTCATGTGAGTCAAATGAATTTGATTCAATTTTGTGCAAAAGGATTTGAAAGGAAAATTAATTAGTTGACCAGTTTGAATATAATATTAAAATACGTACAAATAGCCCGTGGTCTTCAAAAGTAAGAGCTGTCTCGAATGAAGAAAAAAAATTCCCCCTTCCGAGATTCGGACCTGCAACCATCGAATGCAAAACTGAACCGATGACGCTATCCGCTCGACCGTGGACACGACGTTCCTGATACAACGAAAGCCTACCTCCCAGGTTGTTGGCCCCATTTGAGGCTCATAATGGGCTGAAGTTTAGCGATAGTCAGAGATCGACATATGGAACCCTGCATTGATAAGCAGATAATACTGCTACCAATGCAATCGAGGGTCGTCATGAAATTCGACGAGAGCACGGTTTTATGATACTCGTGCAAGCGTGAGCCGCCGTGCACCAGACAGAGCAGCAGACGATCTCCTCTCCTGCACGCACGCGCTCGGCCGCCTCTCGAAGGATAAGTAGAGACGCATGGTGGCCAAAAGGAGGAGCTTACGCTGCCTCAATAGTGGACCTTCCCTCACCATGGGAGTTGTAGGACCTGTGTATAAGATCGTGCCTAGGTTAGATCGGTTTCGAGTATGAAAATTGCAAACGCCCCTAAATGCGGTGCTTTCACGACTGCATTGAAGGTTGGAAGTCACAAGATTTGCTGTTATCGTAACTCGAAAACGATCAAACTTAGGAAAAATAATCAAGAGACCTCTCTGGCTCCTATTGACTCAATTTTCCTAGGAGGATACTTTGGGCCTATTAGGGATAATTCCAATGAATTCATTCGACCAAATAAAATTCCGACTTGTGAAATAACTCAAGAGATATACAATTCGCGAGCAAAAGAGTGGGAATCAATTTTGTGGATCCTTCAAAGGTCCACAAATCATCTCTGGACAAATGTTCCCGTAAGGCCGATGTTCCCTGACTTATAACGAAAAAAACTGGAAAGAACAGAGAAATGCATCATTCTATTGTCCATTCATGCCGCATCTTAATCTTCAAACCATAATCCTCGTTAACATCGATTATTCGATGGGCCGCCCAAGTTTAGGCTCGAAATTGTCTTATTGAGCCTATTTCAACCATTTCTTCGGGCTAAAAGCGTTTCTGGGAAGGTCAGGTACCGTACTATGACGACTTGGGCTCCGAAACATCATCAGTCTCACAATGCGAGCACGAACCGTCCACACCCAATAGAATAGGCTTGACTATCCTTGAAGGATCAAAGACCCATCTTCTTAATGTGTACTGGGAGTACAAGCGTACCAATATGTAACGGTGAATACATTTCTGGTCTGGCAAATCTCAGACATCTTTCTTTGCATTTGTCAAGGGGTACGTGAAACGAGAAGACTATACACAAACGTGCTCTCATTATATCCTACAACCGCAACTTTACTGCACCTCGGAGCGACATGGCCGCAAGGAACTTAGCACGAGGTGTGGCTATTCCGGTTAATCAACGAACCACAGCATCGAGCTTTTGCGCGTCAATTCATCTGACGACCATGAATAGAACTTGGGCGTGACTCCTTTCAGAAGTCGTATGATAGACTTTCAGATGTATTTGGGCGTTCTTTGCCTATAGCAGGGTCACGAGAGTGAGCTCGTTCGGAGCCAACCCTAACTGAAAGATTCCTACTCATGGGACCTTTGGAAGAGAGTAGGAGGAACGGAACGAAGTAAGTCCCATATTGCAGCACCTCCCCGACCAAAGGGATGCTTCGAAGTGGCAGCGCCCAATGGGAACGCTGCATCTACAATTTACTCATGTTGGTGTATCTGAAAGAAGCTGGGGGAGGAGTAATTGATTGAGCTGATCCACAGGAGTAGGACGAGCAGAATCTTGCTCATCTCATCGTTGGGTTGTCATCAAAGCAGTTTGCTGACAAAGAGACCGAGTCAAGGATAGATAAAACCGGCAGCATCGTGGAATCATATTGTGGGATGATGTGTTATGGAATATATATCCACCATCATAATACCCGATTCCGGCTACAAATGCTGTTCTACAGAAGAATGTTTAACTTTATGCAATCAGGGGGAGGGTTGTCGATAATTGAATGGTTATACATGCGTCTTCTTGACATTGTGTTGACGAAATGGGATCTTCAAGCACCAAGAGAATTTTGTAACTAATTCCGAGTGGTCAGAGTTGGCTAGTCATATTCTGCGATGAAAGATATTTTGGATGTTGCTAAGATCGATATTATGTGGATTGTCCATTATTTCCTACAATGTAGTTGTTGTCCACCTCTGAGTGTCCAACGAGATCTAATCTGAGGATTATTTCCAAAGCCAAGATGGACCTGTGACGAGATTTGCTCATATGATACTATACATTCGTACCTTTAGCAATATCTAGTAAGTGGCATTCGTAATTCTATATCATTAGGATCTCAATCTCGAAGAAAACGTGCGTATCCCGACATGGAGCTCCTCCTCGACGTTTATAGTGTCTAAATCATGTTCTGCTTGCATGTATCATCGACGTCACGCCATCTAAAGTTACAATGCAAAACTACCTCCATTCAGTCCTCTAAGTTTGCACGATTGAATCAGCAGTTTCTCATCTCTCAGCGGCCCGATCCTACCTGGCAGCAAAGGGCCATCTTCACCTATGGCTGCTTTCTCTTAAGAGGCTGGGGTATCACAATATACTTCGATTAGATGAATTTCATTTGTCCAGAATTATGTTCGGAACGAAAGAGCTTGCATCGAAGCAAGCAAACCATAACAATCCACGTACATCAACTAAAAGGAACCAGAATTTTTCCGTATCGATGGAAGAGTCAAATCCAAATGCTCCTGTATTGATAAGAATTTAGTGTATCGAACACAATTAGACCTGAGAACATACTAAGCACACACCCAAGGAATTTGCAAACATCTAACCTTGCCAAAGCAAAGACTTACCTTGGTGAGACCAAATCAAGTTTAGCGAAGGCTTCAGGTGCTGTACCATATCCGGTATCTTCTCGGGCACACAGATCATCAGCTGCAAGTACCGAGACCACCAATTCTTTCCTGTCCGCTTCGTACCACACGTGAATTTGTACTCGACCAGTCACCTGCCGCTCCTTCGCGATTTGTTCCTAGAGTGATCAACAAAAGAGGTCAGTCTTCCAAGAAGCGAAAATTCATTGCTGAGAGATTCGACGAGAGGATGAGATGGGTGATTAAAGAGTTGATTGAATCTTGATTCAAATCTCATTTACAATCAAATAGGATTTCTAATGACTAAACTCACTCAAAGGCTGAGTTTACCGAGGAACGCAATAATGGGACCCTTTCCATTACGAAAAATGTTGCTCCATTCACCTATTCAGTGGTTGAAATGATCAAATCACGACTCCGATTCCCTAGGAGAGAATCGCATCAGAATCTATCTAATCCACTCCCTGATATTAATATTGCGCCAAAAATCATGCGACATCCGAACTTAAAAAATTTCATAGTAGATGGCAAGTTCTAAATTAACACAATTGTCCCGGTTCCAGCGTTTCATTAACTTTCATTGATGAATCTTGAGGGAAGGAAATCCGTGATGTCAGACATATTTGAGCATTTTCTGTTTATCTAAATTCCGACGTGAAAGTAATCCATCCTCTCGTCGAGATTCATTATAAAAAACTACAAAATGAATGTGGAAGATTATTGAATGATTAATGAGGCATGCAAGTCAGAGCCGATCAATTTGAAGCCATTCCAACGTATCACCAGGAGCATCATTTCAGTGGTCAAGTTGAATGATGAAACAATTTTATCCATTTGATTCCGCCGACATGTTTGACGGGGGGATAGCGTGGAATATGAGCATTCTATTTGCATTCTCCAAGATAACTGAGCATAAAATATCATCTTGATGGACCTGAAGTCATAGAACGCTTACGTGTTCTCCATTCTTTAGCATGCATTGATGCATTACAATGTTACATTGATATATCATCTAGTACTAAGGGAGTGAATTGATGACGTTGCAGTGGGAGCATATCTCCCATCATGAGCACTATTGTGTGTTCTTCTTTATTTGCGACAGAGTCTGTGGGATAAGATGCAATCGAACACACTATGAAATTATCAGTGAAATGTTCCAACTCTCCTGTCACTTTTGTGAATCAGGTTTTCATTATGGACATCATTGATGAGGCAAAAAGGTGTGAGGAATAAATTGATTTTTGTCCCTTTTGGAAGTTATTGCATTCGAAAGATCTCAATTGGCCTATGTCTGCAGGAACATGGAATTTTCCATGCTCATGATTCGTCAATTGCTTGTCGGTCCCTTTTGACTTTGCTATTAAAGCCACTTTTTGTAGAAGTGATTTGCTCTGGGATCAATATTTCGTGCGTCTTTATCAATCAATTTCATACTATGTTCTCCACGTCATGGATTTTATGAATCAATTTAGCACCTGTGCATCACTTCCACTACCAAGTGAGACAAACCAGTTAGGAAAAATTCATGGATGGCTCAATGAAGAGAATGGAAGATAGAAATTGAATGCAGGAGTGTGAGAAAGTGAAGAATCAAGCAATGAATCTGGGAGAATAGCAGAGAAAGAATGAGGTAGCAAGTAGGAGAATGACATAACAAGAATTGAACATAGGACATTGTTTTCTTCTACAGGATTCGACTAATGCATCAAAATGAAAAGGTAGAATAATGAGGCCATTCTGTTAATTTGTAAACTTCTGAGACTGGACACTGTACTTTCATCTTTGGAATTACAGGCGTGGGAGTAGTGGTAGCCCTAAACAATTAAGCTTGAAATGTTAGTTGATCGCGTTGTATAACCCGCAGAGTTCAAAACATAAAATGAAGAACGGTGGAGGTCTGAATAATGTACAAACTGTATCAGTTAATCTCAGAACTTTCCTGGAAGAAACTTAAATATTCTCAGATAACCTTCGCAAAAGTCGCAATAGAGTCGGGATGGATAGCACCTTGTTCATTAGTCAAAATCATCATTTATGTACGTGTACAACAACCTTTTTGCGAAGTTGTCACCACTGTACGGTCTTTTACCCAATAAAATACGCTATCATTCTCATAACTTTTCCCCCAACGAAGCAAACTGACTTAGTTGACTAATCTTACATACGCCGTATTGGGAATCTGTGATGAGATTGTCAAATGAAATGAGAAATTGAATGAATAATGATCGAATAGAATGTTGAGCAACGACTTCAATACTTCACGCACTGGTCCAAAAACTTTGCTCACGAATGTGACATCTCAACAGGACGTAAGGTGTTACTTGAGTGTGTAAAATTTTGATCAGTGCGTAACCTTTTGTGGAGTCAGTCAGCGTAAAGTTAGTGCTTCACGCACTGAAAAATGTTCCTTACGCTCCACGCATAAGATATCAGAATAGTAGATTTCGCACCGAGTTTATGAGGTTTTAGCTCGCTTCTGAGCGATTGATTTTCGGCCTGGGCCACCGGTGAGGGTCAAAATGATCGTTTGAGAGCGAGGAACTTCATGAACGAGGTGCGAACACTATTCTATCCAATTTTGTAAGCACCCAAACATTGGAAATTCCATAAATATACAAGGTGAGTGTACTCAACATGCCTCTGTACTCAATATGCCCCCACATGCCGATCATAACTGGGCCCTCGTTGACCTTTGCGCATTTTTTTCACGTTTGTTATTGTGAAATATGAGACAATTGATGATTTGGATCGACCCCGGATGATTTCTGCATCTCTCAGGAAATGTGTAGTAAATTTTGGGATTTTTCGTGTTTGCTTACTTAACAAAATGCCGACGAAATTGCGTTTACTAAAACCGGTACCAGAAAATATTTGGTTCGGCCGGTCCTACCGTGCTTTAACACATTCAGGTTTTTTTTTCAAGACCTTCATAACTCGTTTTCGGGAGTTGCAAGACGTGCATTTGGAGCGATTTCACGAGATCAGATGTAAAACATGAAGGCCAACGAGGTGTGTACCCAGCATGCCTTCCATCCGGTTCTCCCAAAAGAAGTGCAGTGCGACATTTATTCACCACTCAGACCGTATTAATCACGCTGGAATGGATCGGAAATAGTCTTTTGGACCGCCAGAAAGCTTCATATGTGGTTGCACGCCGATGGAAATGATTTTATGCACTTTATCGCCGATTTGCATATTCTTTTTTGGGAGAAATTAAGACAGCTTGACTCCAGTTGTTCAATTGGACGTACACTGGCACATCTGAAGGTCTTGAAACAAGCTTCAAAATGAGCTGAAGTACATAGGAAAATGTTGAGGTCGACCGCAGTTGTAGAGAAATGGCTTAATGGGGGCATGTTAGGTACACACTTTCGCGAGCTCGCGGAGAATTAATTTTTGGGAAAATCGTGATAGCTTGGCTCTGGTTGGTCAGAACTGCTATTTCCTCAGCTCATTTTGAAGGTCTTGGAACAAGCTCCAAAATGCAATGAAGTACGTTGAAAAATATTGAAGTGGGCCGAATATAATCTATCAGCTAAACGGCTTAAAGGGGTGGCATGTTGGGTACACGTACCCTATACTCGGTTGTCTTGTAAACAGAACTCGATAGAATCTATCCGATTCTGGTATAAACTTTCCAAGTTCCAACGCTTTCTCATAAAATTTTGAACCATGATGATCAAGTACCGCTAGGAGTAGAATCTCAGCTTCCAGAGAACTAACAGCCAGATGAGAAAGTTCTCACAATATTGATCGAACGGTTTCATAAATAAACAGCAACAAAATGAGAGCCTTTGTATAAGTGTAAAAACCCAATCTAGAACCGATGTAAAGGACAGAACTCTTAGTCTTTAGTGATTTTCCTTTGTTACAAGAATAATACAAATGATTGTGGTCTTTTGCCATCGTCTGGGCAAAGGAGCAGCTATATTTGCACGAACTTTCGATTCTCTTCCCAAAAATAGGCAATCAAACAGGTTGTCCAAAGACATAAGTTGGGATGAAAGTATAATTCTACTTGTCTGAATTCAATTTTGGATGGGAATACTGTCAAGTATGTTATGTGACGTTGAGTAAGCGAGAGTAATTTGGAGTGCCCAAGGGTGGATGATGTCTCTTTTTTACTTTGCTACTCGTTCAATTTTGGGCTCATGCTCCCTCAAAACCAGTTTAGAGGCAGATTCAACCTAATAGGCTTGAAGTATTTACAATTGAGTATGTGTGACGATGAAATACAAAGAATACAGTATAGGATATGCTTGAGATGATATTACCATGACCTTTAAGAACACCAAACAGTTCAACATTGAATGAGGGTTAGATATCACGGATGCAGAACATTCACAGCTAATCGATAATTCACGTGACACAATAATGCCTACACGCACTATGGGGCAGATCTCCCAAATTTTCATGCTAGGAGGCTAATTCTTCTGAACCCCATCATTCTTGTCATTCAACATCAATAAATATTCAAGTTATCAACTACGATCCTGTGAATCTGAGGAATTTTGTCACGATTGATCTAATCAGATTTATGAAGGAATCGTAGCTTCGAAATTCCACTATCCTTGTGTGAAATAAGAGTTCGATCGTCCCCAACATGTTTCTCCTGTCAATGTTCATTCCTGAATATCAAAAACCGACGATTTTTTCATGGAAACTTCACATGAGAATTCATTTGTACATCTGATATCGTAATAACTTGCTGTGATGAAAACTTGGGAATCGTTGAATTGAACCTCAGATCTGAAGGAGACAAACTATAATTGCTCTTCTTTAAAAATACTAATCAAATTTCATTTTTGTATTCCAACATTTCCTTCATCGGCCGCGCATAAAACAGTACTATACGCCTGGGAATTTTTTCCATTCTCTACCGAGTCGGTATGGAAATCGATTCCGAAACTCAGGCATCATGGTTTTCGCTTTTTCGTGACAGTTTTTGAGCCTCACCTTTGTCTAGGGTTGAAAAGAGTCACTTAGAATGCGGAAACCAGTCTGCCGATGCTTGCATTGAGAAACTCTACATTCTATCTTATGTCAAGCTTTGCTGATGTGACTTTTTTGTCAAAAATGGGGATCATTATGAGACACAATTTCTAATCGACAGAACCAATAGTAGTGACTGGTTCTGGAGATGGAAAATGAAATGTTACTACCCGTTGCTTGGTTGAAGATGAATGCCATCTATCTTCAATGTCTACAAATATTCACAAGTCTTTGATCATAGTGTACGAAAAATTATTGTCATTGGTATCCGAGATGATGTAGACAGTAAAGATAGCGATCGCACCACGAAGACAGGTAAACAGAAAAATAATTGTCTCGAGCCATCGTGCTTTAGCTCGTACATCCAACTATTCCTCAAAAATTTTCAATCAGGATTATGCCTTGATATAGTTCAGCTGTCAAAATTACACACAAATCCATTCCTATAATGAAGTGATAATCTATCATGAAAGAAACATAATCAAAGCTATAGATTCTGTAAACTATCCAACTTACATTCATATTTTCTCTTTCAACTGTTGTTGCTATTCCTGAATAACTAGATTTTGCTCTCTTGTTCGAAAATTGTCATGAGACCATAGAAACATCCGGCACACTCATGGGCTTCTTTGAGGGAAAATTTCTTTTCGGAAGAATTTAGCAGATACAAAGAAATATACAGTGCTATCCGATAGTACACCCATATCCTCCATGAAATATCCGATGAGTGGATAGACATAATCTCTAATTTTCAAAAATGATCGAAATTCAAAAATCACGAAACAACATTATTTTGACGTTAAACAGTAAAACATATAACAAGAGTAACATATACACATCTCTATTATTACAATGAGATGATGCTTACAAGTATTGAAGAGCCAACAGACAATTGGGTGAGTAGAAAAGTCACGAAGAAGGAAAAGGATAAGTTGGTTTGCGCTATGAATGCTTCCCTCAGTATATCTGAGGAGATAGAATAACAGTATCCCAAATGAATTCCAGTATTTGCATCTGATAACGGCTGATATGTGTCAATGTTCAGGGAATAGTTCAATAAATATATCCTCGACTACTTCTAGATGTTCCATTTGTGAAAGACTTCGAATAATCAAATTGAATCAATTGGAATATTAATGGCTTTTTAACATTCAGATCTAGGAAAATAAGAAGGGACAGTATTTTCAACATAGATTCCATAGATGATATCCATCAACCTCCTTTCTTCTTCTTCATAACAAAGGATGATAGAAAATTCTCCAAAATGATTTCTGATTCACAAGTTTTATTCATCATTCTTTCCATTCTTGCTATCTAGTACAAGTAAGTTTCTACCAGACTCCGTTGGTCGATGATAAAGTAAGCGAATAATTCCCGGTTGCCGGCGATTCAAATCTAGAAGTATATATTTCGCATCAACCCTCTAGCGCCATTGATGATCCTGTGGGACCCACTTTTAGAATCTAGACTGCCAAGCTCCACGGCAATATTACGATAATTGTGCATGTTATAGTACATCATTGCCCTGGACGTGTACACTCAATTTTGGCGCTAGGTTAGCTCATTTCCCGAGTAAAGTGAGGGGATTAAGTTCTTTGCGCCCGAAATGAGCCTGCAATTATGACTTTTCATCATAAGAACCCTAGTACCGCGTTCGAGAGTTGGATTCTTAGATTGAAATGATCACGTTTTTCCAAACCAAAACTAACTGTCTGTGCCGATTTGAAGCCCTGATTACACGTACACTCCCCAGGAAAGTGAACTGCACAGACATAACGGTCAGAGTCGCATTCGAGATCTTCTATCTCGCTCGCACTTATAGGTTATGGTACGAGTGCGAGTGAGACGAGAAATCTCGAACGGTAAGTGACCGTCATAGCTGTGCAGTTCACCTTCCTGGGGATTGTACATACTTTTCAGGAGTATACGAAACAAGAAATAATGTCCATGTCTTTGATACCTCGGGAACTACAGGGTTCAATGATACTGCTGATACCCAACCAATTTTAATGAAAAACTCATGGGAATCTCATCAATAAAGGCTCAAATCAATAATATGGAAATGACTACTTCAGAATAATCTCATTGAACAGATGCATAGCGCTTTTTTGCTCGAATCCGAATTCTTTCAAATCGCTCTCCACGAAAACGAAGATGGGAATTCTCTTCTCAACATCAAAGATGCATTCAATCTCTAGAATAACTTTACCGTTGTAGATGAAGCCAGATATATGAATGATAGAATACATGTACGAAAATATATCGGACGTCGATTTGACATGCGAAAGAGCTCCGGGATTCGATTGGCACAATCTATCTTATACAACTGGTACATAACCTTTTTTTGATTACAGAACTTGATGGCTAGCTAAGTTTTACTAGGAAGAGATTCTCTTGACTCAACAATTGTTGATTTGTTCCATCATTGTCTATGGATTCGTGCCATCATGTGACAGTGCGAATCTTCAATAAAGCCATGAAACTAGGTTGTCGGTATTCGTTCCCTTCAAATTTTTCAAATTTTAGGGATATACAATCCTACAACTATTGATTCAATCATCAATCGGAGACAAGGTTTATAGGTGCCCGGTATAGCAGAGAGGTTATCTATAATAGGTCCAAGCTCGTTGATATGATTGAATTTAAAGCCAGTGCTAATGCGAATCTCTCATTTTTCTGGCAGCCTACTTTAAAACTGATTGTACGAATGCTCCTCTTTGAATTCTAACATTCTCCTCTTCTCATTCTCCAATTCTCACATTCAACTCAATCTAAGATTACATTTTATCGTGATAGAATTCCCGTGACACTAGGATGTACAACTCATTGCAGGGAGGGGTCCATTGAACTTCAGATCACTTAAAAATATTTTTAGCGAACCTTATGCAGATTCACTGGGATGATCAGCAACACTGAGCAACAAATTTATCTATGAACATTTTCCTATGAACAAAGGATTGGAATGATACATTTACCAGAACATGACTCTCTTGTGAATTTTTTCACGTAGAAAACGCATCAACTGGCCGTTTCGCTCAGACGTCAGAATTTTTCCTAGTAAGTAGAACCTGCTTCAATCAAAAACAAAGTCCTCGTTTTTTCTCGAATAAATTCAAATCGGCGAACCTGTCAGAGTTCTCTCTTGGGGCGACAAAAACCTGTCAATGCTACGGTTTTTGCACCGTTTTCAACCTTCTGAATACGATAGTAGTCGTTTTAGAAGATTGGGATGCGTTCGGAGCGAGTGACAAACTAATTCTCAGAGTTGCTATTATCAGAAGGACACCACACTAAAAACATTATTCCTGGGTCCTTGTAATTTTCTACGAGATTTCGCATGAAGATCGATTGGAACATTCTGAACGAATGTACAATTGGAGGCAAATCCCCATCGATTGCGGTTTTCACATATATTTATTCCGGGAGTTTTGGAGAATACAGGCCATTGTGGAGAACGTCAATGTTGACACAGTTGTACAGGCATTAACACTTGATGCCTTTCTGAATTTTCAAAAATCATCATGGAAGTGGCCCTGACGCCGCAATGGCCAGATTTATTATTGAAAGAAATCAGATTTAGCAATCCATCTTTCGTTTTTTGTGAAAAAAAATAAGATATGTATGTCTTACCCACGCATATGATAACACTATCGCAGTATTTGACTTAATTCGAATAAGAGTTATAATGATACCTCCACAAAAGTTGGCTCTGCTTCAGTGATTGATACTATGTAAAAGAAAGGACACGAGGAGGAACACAGTCCAATCGACCATTCAGCTAGTAATCAAACAATACCCAACCCAAGTTTTCTTAATCGAATCATTAAGGCGCCATTTTCAAGATTCCTATCGCTGCTCAACGATAAACATGGCCAATGCAGCCTCAGAGCCACACACATGATGATATTCGAGAAGTAAGAAAGGCATCAAGTGGGAATGCTACTGTACAACTGTGTCAACGTTGACGTTTTCGATTCGGGATCCTAACCTCCACAGTCGCTTACATTTCCCACAACTTCCCGAATGAATATCTCAGAAGCCGTACCTAATCGATAGGGATCTGCCTTCGTGTGCAACGAATCTCAATCTATCTGTATGCCAAATCTCGTAGAAATATACAGGACCAGAATCAATGTATTTGGTGCGGGGTCCATCGACCGATCTCGCGATAGACCTAAAAATCCTTACAAAATGGACCAATGACGCTCCCTACAACTAGTCATTTTGAGGCGATGCGGATGCACGCTGAAAGTTATTCGCACTTTTATCAAATTTGCTTGCGATTTGGGTGAAACGACGAGAAGATCCGCGTTTATTATCATGTTACTCGAGTTCGTCTTCTCATCGTTTCGCCAAATTCGCAAGAGAATCGGATAAAAGTGCGAATTACAAAGTGCCTATATTATATGTTAGGAGGTGCCTGCACTCAAGTTATTCCCACTTTTCTCCAGTTCTCTTGCGATTTTAGCCAAACGATGAGAAGACGAACTCAAGTTAGATGATAACAAACGTGGTTCTTCTCGTCGTTTCACCCAAATCGCAAGCAAATTTGATAAAAGTGCGAATAACTTTCAGAGTGCATAGTGCACGGTGACCGCATCGCCTTAACCTGTGCATGCGCAGAAAACAGGCGAGTTTCAATCGCCTATAAAAAAGATTTGCAGAACATAGCAAGAACTGGCCGTAAGACACAGAAAAATGTTCACGGTAATTTTTCTGAAAGAACGTAAAATTCTGTATGAGATAATGATTTTTCAAGGAATAAAAGGGATAGCTTTTTAAAAAATTAATGTCCCTGTGTTTTTCACTCTTTTGCTCGATATAATCCCCCGTAATCTCAGAATTAACTTCACAAGATTGAACTCGGTGAGTTTTTTAAAGACCTTTCAAACGCCGCAGAACGCATTCTCGTATCTTTGATGTGATTCGAGAAATATGAGTTTAATTGAAAAAGAGGCCCAGGTTTTTTTGGTGGAGATGATTTAGAGGGATGAATGAAAATGTGTTTAAGATACCTGCGAAATTTTTATGGGGTCCCATGGGTGGTAAGAATATGTCATATTTTGTACCATAGCATCAAATGAGAAAGACAAGAAAACAATCTGAGATATAACCCTCTTCCGTAAGTCTGTTTTGCGTGGAATTACTCCGCTAGCGATTCGAGAAATCTACTCGTCTCTTGATTCAAAAGCATCCTAGCCCTGTCAAACCACTGTCATCATGTTCAACAATGTATTTTCGTAGAAAATCCTAGATCGAAGTTGTTTTTGTATGTCCAGAAAGAACTGTACGAGAATAATCAATTTAAAATTGAGGGGGTGAGTGGAACAAGGGCCTAATGACAAAATTTCCATTCCAAGAAAAACGATAGAAACTAACTGTATCTTGCCCGGGGCATGATTCGATGCGCATACCTGGGTTATTTCACAGACTTTGGCATCCCCAAAACAACCGCACAGGATTTGGAAGGTAGCTGTCGATTTTGAGAGGTATACATCCATTCGAAAAAATGTAATGAGGTCCTTTTTTTCAATACTGAGTCAATTGTTTTTTCTTTTCATTTTTTCATGGAGCTCTATTAACCCTGGATCAGCTAAATACTGAGTGAATATTTGGGATATTTGGTCCATTATAAGTTAAATAACGATGCGAAATCAATTTCAATGACCTCCAAATTTCATCAGCATGTCTATGGGTATGTCACACAAGATATCCGATTGCGATTCAACGTCTCAATGCATTTTCATCGATTCTGCACGTGAAAGATGATTTCATTGAGTTTGTGAAACTAAGGTCACTCAATATTCACTTAGCAAGCATGAAAATACATTTTTTGAAGACCGACGAAAATGATTCGATAGCCAGAATTGGTAGAGAAGAGATATGGAGGTCATGAGCATTTTTTAAAAATTTATTCGTAAAAAATTAAGCCCTTTTCACCAATACCCGATTCCTTAGGCCCTTTTTCTCGATATCGATAGTGGAGTTAGGCCCTTTTGAACGAGTTTCTCCGGTGACTTAGGCCCTTTCCACCATTACTGATGCATGTAGGTCCTTTTCACCAATACTGCACTGAGGCTCTTTCTACCAATACTTCTGCATTTAGGCTCTCTTCATCAATACCCTTGCACTGAGGCCCTTTCTCGAATAAAATTTTTCTGTGACTTGGACCAATTCAGAAAATCATCGATGTCTTGGTGATTTTATGGGTACCTCTCTCTGCAGTGATAATATCTTTTCACGTAGTCACATTCGTGCTGAGATTCGATTCCTAAACGAAGCTCCCTTCCACATTCTCATTGTTATAATCTTTTAATCGGTGTTGGAAGTATCTCTCATGGTATGCTCGAGACTTTTTTGCTCATTTTGGAAGTACTAGTGATGTATACTCGCGAACAAGGTGAACTGTAATGGGATGACGGTCAGCGGCCATTCGACCTCTTTCGTCTCGCTCGCACCTAATGGGTATCCCACAAGTGCGAGTGAGATGACAGATCTTGGACTTTGACCACTTCCCATCACGAACACTGGTAGATTTTGGAATGGTTATCGCTGTGGAATGGTCCGGCAAGCACGATGAAATGGTTAAATAACATCTTGATTCAGGTAACATGATTAAAAATCGATCTGCATCTTTTATGAATTTTTTCAGAGGCCTCAATCACAGGGTGTCGATATGAGAATTCTTTTCTTCTATCTGTAGACTTTTCGAAGATATATGATAAAAATCATTTTGATTAATCGGAATCCATCAAAACGCGATTTTATTTATCGAACGCCGATTTTCAGCCTTTTTGGAAGATTACTTAGAATGCCGTACGACACAGAGGTGACCTCGGGACCTTGGAAAGGTCTTTCCCCACTCAAACCTCATGTAATAGAGAGGTCATGCTTTTCGCTTTAGAATGATTTGCGAACCATTCGTATCCAATAGTGCAGCATCGTATTTAGACGACTCAATGTTACCCGTCAGAACTTCGCAACTAGCTGTCCAAGGGTTCTAACTGCCTTCAAATAATAGACAAAGGACCTAACTATCATCATACAATCGATAAAGAGGCCTAGCTCCCATCATATAGTCGACAAAAGGGCCTAAGTGCACTTAGGCCATTTTACCGAATACATTGAAGGGCCTAACAAGGAGAGGTCCAACCTTGCGGAACACGGATCTTGATGAAACTCTGTGAATCATCTTGTTTTGGTGAGAAATGAAGGTACCCCCAAGGGCTTAATCCCATGGGCCTCCCGTCTCGAGATACAGCTATAGAGATTAGCATTGTCAGTATATCTATGTATACGACTTTTCAACATGGGCCTATATGGACAATGCTAATGTCCATAGCTGTATCTGAGAATAGGACGCTTACGGGATTGAACCCTTGGAGATACCTTCATTTCTAACCAAAACAAGATGATCTCCAGAGTTTCATCAAGATCCGTGTCCCGCAAGGTTGGACCTCCCATTGTAAGTGCACTTAGGCCCTTTTTCCGATCCATGGGGTTTTCGAAGTTTATGGAAAAACAATTTTCATGGGGTGATAGATCATGATTCAAGGCTTTGAAAAAGCGATAGGCCGGGAGATGGGCCTAAGTACACTTAGGCCCTTGTTCCATCTCCCCCCTCAGTTATTGCAAGAAAGTGAGATCATTGAGAAGGTGGTTTCCCACTCTTTTGGGATTTTGAAAAAGTCTGAATCCTGGGAGCAAAAGAGCTATGATTCCGATGTCTACGTCAAGTTACACACGGAGAAATCATGTTCTGGTGGATGTATCATTCCACTTCCAAAAATTTGTTGACCTGTTCAATTGTCAGCATTCTGCGAAAGAAAGCAGGAGAGAACATCATCATAAAACTAAATCGATTCAAAGATGGATATTCGAGGATGAGTTCCATTTTTTGGAAGCCCAAGATTAAAATCATTGCTACGTAAACTCCCAGCAAAGGTTCTCGACAAATCTTCTCTCTTCTGATTCTCCAATATTGGACTATTTGAATTCCATCTCTTATTTTCAACTCCCCTATTAAAGGTATGGAAGAGGTCTTAGAATATGATGATTCTCCAACGAAAAAAGGTTATTGGGCAAGTTACAGAGAAAATCTTGTTTCAGCTAACAGATATTGATAGTGTTCAATCTTCAGGATCATCATTTTCCATAGGTAGTAGTCTCATAGCATCGAAACAACTCGAATGTTTGTTTTGGTGATGGATATTTGCAATTTGATCAACGACTCTCAACGACCAAGGAGTGAACAAACTCACAGGTAATTTGGCCTCTGAATCATCTTCAAATCTCTGAATCTCAAAAAACTAACTTCATTCCGACCATTCTGAGCAACTGACTCGTTCTTGTTGTACATTTCTGTTTTATGAACAATGTCCACTCCTCAGCGGTCTGAATTGACTTAATTCGATCAATCGATTGAGATCAGCAACTTCAGGTACTTCTCAGCGTGTCTTCTGCCACGCATTTGAATTCACTGAACCCGATCAATTGATCGAAGCTAGGTGAGTTAAGACATTGAGGAGTGGACTACTCTAAATAGAACTACACTCTTTGCGAAAAATCCAAAAGTAATGACATCGTGAAGACAAAATTCCTTCTCTAATCTAGGGCATGCTAGACTCGATTTTCAATAGAATTAAATAATAATACATCCAATAATGATAATTTATATATGATAATCATCAATATGGGTCATAGTCGGTACATGTACATTCGATTATCTAGAATGAAGGTCTGCCGTATAAAATAGAGCGTGATTGGTCGTTGATTGGAATATACGTCTGGCTGCAATCTTATAAGACATCCAAAATTGTTCATCAACGACCGATATTTTCGCATTTTCATAATATATACTATTCCGTAGGTTACACGTGCTATATCCTCTATCTTAACCGCATAATATTCATCCACCCTTTGTTTACGACTTACATGGAGTACAATGATCACTAACTTGATTGTTTCAGGATACGCATTAGATTGAATTGATTGTACATTGTTCAGAGGTTTTCCTCATTTTCTCACTAAAGACTGCCACATACTTTTATGATGATTCCTTCAAGTTCGTGATCGAACATTCACCAGAATTTTTCATATGAATGCTCTCTCGTAATCATCTTTCGATCAAATCGGACATGAATAAGGAATCGTCTGAAATTCGTTCATCTATTCTTATATAGGCGCTCACGTAATGAGTGACTTTAAGATTCATAAAAATGGGTCGTGTCATTCTACTATGCTAGGATTATAGAAGATTTGGATTAGGGATCAAGAATGAAGAAGTAGACGAAGCAAAGAAGAGAGAAAAGATTCCAAGACGAAATGAAAGAGGCATAAATAGCGTGAAGTAGTTCACATGAAGACGCTATCTCAAAAATTTATTATACCGGCGTTTTGGGCAGTTTCCTGCGCGTCGGTGACGATGGTGATTTACTTGTATCCGACTCTGTAAGACAGACAAAATCATATATTTAGAATAGTTGCAGATCCTGACTAGTCTTCTGGCTTGAACCGCACACTTCCGTGGATATGAGAGATTGAAGTTTACAAAGAATTTTCAGTGAATGAGCCAAGCCCGTAGCTTATGAAGATGATCCTCCGAGCTCGACTGAAGGTATTATTAGATATAAACTTTGACAAATGAGCATTTCATGAGATTCAACCCGAGAAGGAGGAATAATACGGTAACCGAGCAAATGATTCGAGATAGTTGAAATTGTCATCAACTCATCATCTATGAGATTTCCACGAATACAGCATTTTTTATCAGCTGAGTGAAATCTCCGTTTTAAGTATGATTCTCATTGAACGAATCAGAATAAATTATCCGAAAGATCTATTGTTGGATTCAAATGAGCCTAAGTGGGTGTGTTCCCTATGATCTTCTTCGGAGGCCTTTTTTCTTAAAATTATCCCATAGGAAGTCCTGATCCAAGAATAGTTTCCCTTAACTTTTTGTGTAATTTTCAATTATTGAAACCCACCAGAAGTAATCACTATTACAGGCAACTCATTCAATCCCCGCAACAGAAAAATAAGGAGATCTCGATCAACTTTAATTTTTGCGTATTGGTCAAACTCCAGGGGTATCCAATGAAGTCAATCTCAAATAGTCAACTTTCACATTTTTCCGTTCTCTCAGGACCACGTTTGGACCCTTCAGGACAGAACGTGATTCAATTCCCTTTTTTGGACAGTACCAGCCGAAAAAAGAGAGTGAGATGAGAAGGTTGAGGCTGTCGATGCGGAATGAGAGATAAACAAAAGTCCCCGACGCTCTTCTTGCTTTCGTTTTATATCTAAACATGCAAAATTCCACGAAAAAAAACTATCGAGTCGATAGGGAAGTCAGTGAATCATTCTTTCAATCGGTATTACTCGAGCTATTCTCAAGCCTCCAACTCAAAACTCATTATCTTGGATGAATCCGTATACACACCTTGCTTCAAGGTGCAATTAGTATCACGAAACTGACACTAAAATCTACCTATGACGTATTTTTCGGGAGTTCGTACACAAGAAAAATCCGTTTCAACCTTAATCATATCGGTTCATGCCTCAAAATTACGAGTGAAGTAAATTTTCTCTGTATAGTCAACATGGGATGAAAGTGGCCGATTTGCTTGGATTACTAAATATCGAATATGATTTATGGTGAAAATATTGCAAGAACCGAAATACTTGAACAAAGAAGCCTCAAAACTCGAGATGGTCGTATTATACAGAAAATTGTCATCAGATCTTTTTTGTAAATCTTGAAGAGACCTACAAGGAGTTACATATCACATTTTTCGATAAAATGGATACTTATCGAGTTACAGAGGAATAGTGGAGTTTTACGAACAAATTGATCATTTTCTTCACATTTGAATCTTATAGAACAAATCTACTTTACTTGCTATTTTCAGGCGTGAACCGATACGATTCATGGCAAAATGGATTCTCATTGTGTACGAGCTCTCAAAAAACACGTCATGAGTAGAATTTGGTGTCAGTTTTGTGATACTAATTGCACCCTGAAGCGAGGTCAACATCCTCGAATGAGCTCTAAGTGAGCTCCATCCATTGCTTCTGATCTTATAGACAGAATTGTTCACTAAAATATCGAATGTATCAGTGTACTCACCCATTTGGCCGAGCCCAAGATTGCTAGGGGTTTTTTCTGGAGCTGGTGCTTTTACCGGCTCTTCTGAGACATCTGCATTCCTGTGGAAAGGAACAATATATTTTTAAATCATCCGTTGCTCCAAATCACAATACAGCTGGGGATGGTATTGATTGTGTTATTATATCGCAGAACTAGAAATATGTGTCACGAGAAGATGGCTGTAGTGATATAATATCATATCTATTTTAAATATCTCCAATAGAGTCCGGCATGAATAAGAAAAGCTCGGTTGGAATTTTTGTAAAGATTTGCGTTGCTTATACTCTACATGAAAAATCTACACTCGAATTTCCCGTGGGATTTTTGAGAAGACTCTGTAAGAAACTCAAAGAAGTGATCCAAAATTATCATCTAGAATCAAACCGTGAGAAGATCTACGGAGAATTCCGGGCCAATGTCCTCATGTGTTCATTCAACCCTGTCACGATTTCAATTGGATTTCATTTCAATTGATTCCAACTGAAATCGTGGCGGGGTTCAATAATTCTTCAAAAGAATACGTTTACAGATCCGATCAGTTGTTTTCTGTGGGTTCTTCCACAAGATTCTCACGGAATGCTCGCCGCAAGATCTCGTTTAATAAACTATTTTCCATGCACCAAAGAGGGTTAGCCTGTATGGCAAAATTCAGCAAAACCGTACTTATTAATAATATTATAAAAGACCTCACATTGACACTCGAGAATATCCAAATCTTAGATTGAGGCAGCATCTACAGTAAAAAATTACAATACTCACGAATCTGTTACATGTTCTACCACGATTTCCGCAACATCACCACTTCGGTCGATGATGTGTGCTACTTCTTCGAATGGGCGATCGACCAGCGAAACGCCACCCCACTCTAATACCTACGTAGATGAGAAAAATCAGAATATTCATCAGTTGAGACGAGGAAGTCTCTATCTCGTTCAGAGCAAACTAATACCAAGGAGTATATCATCTTGGCATATTTTTTACAATGCCTCTCAACAAAATTGTATGACTATCGTGTCCATTGAATTTTGTTCCAAATTTTCTGTTATTTTTTTGTAAAGGCGTGATAGACATTTCTGTGGTGGCTGTCAAATGATTTCATACTATGATTGTAAAATTATCAATCATACACCTCAGCAATCTAATCAGCTCTGCGGATGCGAATCATTCCATGCAATAAGATTTTTCATAGGTTTTTCGGAAGGAATTTTTGAAGGTCTTCCAGAAATTCAAAGAAAATTTTTTTCCTAAGAATGATTATCAAAAAATCTTGTGATCAGATCACGTTAATAGATTTCATCGATGGTTTCGTGTCCAGAAATCGTAATGAGTTAGAGATCAACATGCTGGTAGTTCTAAATAGTAAGCTCATTTCCAAATTCTTGTTACGCTCACCTTATCGCCTTGATGCAGACCAGCTTTCTCTGCGGGACCTCCAGACACCGTCCATACAATAATGGCATATAGTCGTTTATCGCTGCCAATCTTACCTCCCACTACCCTCATGCCGAAACTTCTCGCTGCAAAATAAATTGGTACATTCCGCTTAATCACTGAGAAAGTGGGATGTCTGTGAGCTTTGAAAATTTTTTCTTAATTGATATTATATCTGAATGCACTTCAGCCTGAATGTATACTATAGAGAATCGAATGATTTGTTACTTTTTAATCAATCTACCTAAATCATGATCTGGTGATTAGGCATTGACAAAAGCAAATAGTTGAGCCCTTAGTAGTCTCAATAAAGAGCCCTGCATATCATAACTTGAACAGTAACCGGTCTTCCAAAATCTGAAGGTTTCTGAGCAATGACACTTATTGGATAGTAAAATGGGAAAAAATGATTCCAATATGATGAAGTGAGAATTTGTGAGGACATCCTGGGTAGTTCCTCAAGTTGTAACCCCTAAAATCAAGTTTGTGATTTGAAGTCAGTCACCAGTCAAATGGTTGCTCATATTCGAATGGAGGCGAAAGTCAGTGATGTCTTTCAAGTCAGTAGAGTAATAGGTGCAGAGGAGCATCAAATATTCTAATTAATGGAAACATCAAATGAACCCTTTGATTGTATTATCAAAGATATTGAAAATATGACCCATCACACTTTGATCAGTACAATAATTGAAACAACTTGAAAGACTGCGTGTTGCTGCGGTGCATCGTGGACTATTTTATGAACAAATTGAGTCACAGAGGCAAAGTCTAATCGGGAATGAAAATCAATCAAGTACCAGTGAATGAAATGATGACGCATTCTCCTGATATGTAGAGTTAATTGAGTTCTGACACGATTGAGAATTGAGAGGCCATTGGTTGGACTTTGAGCTTAGGAAGTTATTTGCCGTAACCATCAATCATACCGTGGAGATTATGATTTCTGAATTTGAACTCCCGTGATCGATTCGTAGGGATTATGAATCTCAGATGATTCTATCGATGCAGGACCCGAAATTCCGTAATTTTCATATTTTTGTGGATAATTTACATCTTTCATTTTTGGACATAAAAAATGATCCAAGTGTGAGCCTATCCGATATCTTCCTCATAGTGTTTATAGAGTTCATAACTCCTGAGAGATATCGCAGGTCACTCTTTCGATTTTTCTTTTGCATTATTTGCTATCTTTGAATGTCGAACGAAATTCGGCTGAGGAACATTCGCATCAGTCCATCCGTAAAATTATTCCAAACTGTCAACAAGCTGTCATGCAAAAAAATTCATCTGCACCCTTCGAAGAATGTATGGAGGGAGTTTTATTCCAGGTTCAAATCAAAACCCCCCCCCCCCCCCCGAAGTCTCTAGAATTTGACACGAAAACTGCAGCATTGACAATCGTACTGAAACAATATCACAATCAGAGGCTATTCAGTTCCCCCCGGTAGCGAATGTTCATTTTACAAGAGCAGATATTCCACGATACAATTCGAGAAACATGGTTACACCTCATATTGAAATTATAAACGTGACGTATGTATTCCGAGTCGAGCGCAAGTTAGATATCTGAGCATCAGGCGACGAGGAATTAATACACTTGCTTGGATGCATCGTTGGATGGCAAATCCACTCCCACGATGCTCCTCGCATGCATGATTCTGTGCATTGCCACCGAGGCATGCTAATCTGGCCTAGCTCCAGGGTATCACGTCACAATCCGATATTCGTTCGAATGGATGGCTAATGGAACTTGCATTCGAGCTTCGTTTCGAATCTCTCAACGGACTTGACTCGAGCGTGAAATTCACTCGTACTATTCGTGTTGGTGGTATTCAAAGAGCTGCATACATGCCAGCAGGAGCAGAGGATTCAATCCGTATCAGAAGAGACTTTTTAGGCAAGAGGTGTACAATTTTGTTTGTGGTACTGGTACAACGGTATTCATTTTCGAAGAGATGGAGTACGAATCTTGTTAGAATCTGAGTGATTTCGAGGAAATGAGATAATGATGGAGGTTCTGATAGTAGTGGGAGAGGCTGTTCAAAGATTTATAATGTAGGATCCTTGAGGATCTAGAAATCTACTTGGGTCTCTGATCTGTTCAGTTCTCAGATAAACTCGAGGGAAATATCAAAAGAGATCGACGCAGCCAACATCTATCATATTTGATAATACCCTGCAATAGAATATTTTCCACGATCCAGAGAAAATTTGGTTCCTGCGAACCTAACCAACTTCCAGATCAAAATTCAGTCAGAACCTCTCACACCATTATGAGTCAAGAGTCATGGCTCTTAGAAATTGAATACCATGGAAGGATTATTGATCAACCCAAGCTTGAAGATATCTTACGTAATGAGTGAGAACCAATCATACGTTTCTTCATTGTTTTTATACGAAAAGAATTGAAACAATACTTCATTGAATCTTTGCTCCATTCCCTTGGTAGTAGCTGATCATCACGGTGCTTCAAATTGGCATGAGAGATCAGCAGGTGAATGTTCTCGTCGACTCCACCACCACAGACAATTTCATTGCTCCCCGCTTTGTGCCTGGCAATGCCACGGTCTGGCAGAAGGTGCACGGCATCGCAAAGCTGAAGGAGATCAGTTTGGCCAAGTATCACTCAATAATTGATCTGCGCAAGTGCTGTTGGTAAACTTCCCTAACGGGAGATTCGAGGAAATACACGGCATTCGCAATCTCCGACGGAAGCCAGTACGTTCTCGAGAAAGCCGTTCTTGGACTTGAGAACCCCAGCTGGACATGCAATCAGCTAACTGGGAACGAAGCCCTTCTCGAGATGATCAGGACCAGCTAATTCAGTTTCGCTGATAACGTGATCGTCTTCACAAACACCTGGAAGGACCTCTGGGGTAACTCAACATATGTAGCCTGGCTCGTAGCCATGATTAAGGGTGGGGAGTTATAACTTTCATTCCATAACTCCCATGGGGCATAACTCCTCGTGTATTCTTTTTTCCCAAGACAGAACGCCCCGAGTATTATTCCTCCCCAGGACATAACTCCCCGAGTATTTTTCCTCTCCAATACATAACTCCCCGGCTGGTCTTTTTTCTTAGGGCATAACTCACTGCTCATAATCTCTTCCTACGACACAAATCTCGGCACTCAACTGAATAAGCTCGAATTCGAAAGGATCAATTCAAGTAAACAAACGACTATTGTTATTGTTTTGATTAACCTCCGTAAAGTTCCTAGCTTTTTCATCTTATTTCGTTCGAAATAATTCCAAATTATATATCAAGAATGACTGCGATAGTCACGAAAGATAGACGGACGTATTTGCATTTGGATGAGCTCCTCTATTTCAGGCACACGACGACTGGGCGAGCTGTGAACTGGAGGTGCAGAAAATATCCACAGTGTCCTGCGCGAGTGACTACTCCTCTCGGGGAAGATGTGCAAGTGTTGAGACCACCACCTGCGTATAATCATGCTCGCAATAGAGAAGAAGTCGAGGCTCTCAAAACTTCCTCAGACATGAAACGCACTGCTACGGAGCAACCAGAAGCGCAACCCGCACAGCTATTGAGAGCTTCATTGCAAAATCCTGCTTCTGTCACCGCTGAACTTCCTGATAGACCGAATATGCACAAGATAATCCAACGCCAATGGCTGGTAGATCACCCACCAGCTCCTCAAAATATTCAGAACTTGGGAACAATACCAGCTAAGTATCGTGAGACATTGAAAGGAAATAATCTGCTCATGTATGATTCGTTTTAAGATAGAAATCATGATCAGTCTCTTGGAAGAATAATTGTTTTTGGTACCGATGCAAATTTGAAAAGGCTCCACAAGTCACTTATTTGGTATGTAGATGGTACCTTTGGAACAGCGCCGGATATATCTTCTCAAGTATTTGCAATCATGGGATCTGTTAAGCAGACTGTTAACGGTCTCGACCAAATCTTGGCTCTTCCATTTGTTCATGCGCTACTGGAAAATCAAGAAGAAAGGACGTACTCCAAAGTCCTCGAAGTTGTCCTGGACAGAATCAGACAGCTCGCTGTGCCTTTGACGCTGTCCCAGTACATTATGTCCGACTTCGAATTAGCTATCATAAATTCTGTCAAGAATAACAAAGGTGACAATGTCAAAGACTGCTTTTTCCACCTCTGACAAAATGTTTTCCACGGATCCAAGAAGAAGGATTACGAGCACAGTATAATAATCCGGACGACAGGACGATAGAAGCGACTGCCCAGAAGATGTGCGCAATAGCCTTCGTTCCTACACTCGACGTTGTGACGACATTGGATACCTGTGTTGAAGGAATTTCTGATGAATTTGTCTCTGTCGCAGACAACTTCGAAGTAATTACTTCAATATGAGTCTGAAGTTAGCAGACAGATGAGATAGTGACGCGTGAGATCATATAATCGAAAAGATAGACAATGTCCATTACTTGAAATCGTAGAAGAAAAAATGGACATCTTGTAGAATTTCGATATCAGCAGACAGATGGCAGACAGGTGAGCTAACTTGAGGATGACGCTTTCAGATGGAAAACGGAGAAATGTCCATTGTCATGAATTGTTCGGGAACACTTACACGACGAGGGAAACCCGCCTTTCAGTTTATCCGTGCGGGGAAATCGATCTTTACGACTGAAAAAACGATATTTTGAGCTGAATTCTCATCGAAACTAGGTTTTGAGGGATATCCATCCTCTGGAGCCGACATATATGTTTGAAAATGCCATTTCGAACATGTATACAGAGTTACAGAAAATGGACATCTCTACATCCGGCCTGAGGTGTCGACTTCGATGGCCCCCCAAGTGTCTGCTGGCCATAATCGGGTCGCAGCGCCATTTTGGGGCATGTCCATTCCCTGGATCCGACTTATATGTTCGAGAAGACCATTTTGAACATGTATGCAGAGTTACTGAGAATGGACATCTCTAGATTCGGCCTAAGGTGTCGATTTCGATGGCCCCCCAAGTGTCTGCTGGCCGTAATCGGGTCACAGCGCCATTTTTGGGGCATGTCCATTCCCTGGATCCGACTTATATGTTCGAGAAGACCATTTTGAACATGTATGCAGAGTTACAGAGAATTCGTGATAATGTGTGTATGTCTAAATACATATATCCGCCTATACATACGTATATACATATCCACACATAAATACAGAGATACCTACATATTGTACACCATCAATATTACCTGGATAACACCCTCATACGGGTCGTTTTTTGATAAATGGGAATTCAAATACGTCAAACAACTTCGAAGACTACGAACTATCTGATTAGAGGGAATAATCAGTTCAATTGACAAATATCTTGTTCGATAAATATTCAACATATCTGTTGGGTGTATTGGTCACTCAGAAGGGTTTTTCTCGTCATACAAAAAGATGGACATGCTTCATCTCATCTGTTGATTGCCTCAAATACGCGTGAGCCATCTGCCTGCCATCTGTCTGCCATCTGTCTGCTAACTTCAGACTCATTACTTCAATTTATTCTTCCCGGAAAAATTATGGTAAATTCGTGAATTAATACATTCTTGTACTTTCTCATTTGAGTTTAACTATATCCGCGGAAAACCAGCTAGAGGAAGATGACGAGTTATTCCAGTACGATATGCTCCTGCATTATGGAATCAGTATCAAACAACTCTTGGTCGCCTTTGTCGAACTAACAATCTTTGTGAAGGGTGGCATAATCGTCTCATGACCGTCATAGGCCAATGCCACCCTAGCATCTTCCACTCCCTTGCTGAATTGCAAAAAGAACAAGAGGATACGGAAGTGATGCTAGAGCAGCTCTCTCTTGGACAGAAGATGAGGAAATATCGTCCACTTTTTCGCCGACAGCAAGAAGAGAAGCTTTCTAATATTGTGTCACAGAACGAGTCGTATGCAAGGGTCAATGAAATTCTTGATCATCTCAGACATATTGGGCACAATCTACATATCTAAAATATTTTCGCAACTAACCTCAGTATTTTTCAATAAATCACATAGAAGAATCGATGAAACATGTAAGTATCTATAGTAAACAAGCACATGGTCAAAAAACTGAGAAAATCAATAGAAAGAGCACACTAGAAGATCCATTATACCTGGTCTCTCGGAATGCTTAAACTCTCCACTGAATTCTGTTTAGACTGCACGAACTGGCTATATTGATATAATTTGGGCTGGGAAGAAAAATTGACATCAGGGAGTTATGACTATCGGGGAGATTTGGGTCGGGGAGTTTTGACCATAGGGAAGATTTGGTTCAGTGTGTTATGTCCATGCCCGAGGAATGTCCGGGAAGTTCTGTCCCGGGGAGTTATGGAATGGAAGTTATGACCCCCAATCATGATCGGGTGCAACTAGGCAAAAGCTGGATACTTCAGGGCCGTGCAAGAAACCTCGCCATCATGAAATGGAAAGGACTTCCGAATTCTCCTTAAAATCTGCGGATAGCTGAGAGAGTACGTGCCTAATTATGCAACGATCACGATCCTACTGACAGCGCTGTTCAAGAGGGGATAAGCCTGGTAATGAATATCCGTGGCCCAAGCAACTATGGACCAAACCAGGGCAGAATTCTGGAGACTCCCCCAGCTACCACCCGGATGCAAAAGATTCTCCAAAGGTAGGGGTGTTCGACGACCTTGGTAGTCGGTAACGCACAGCAGTTCAAGAGCATCAAGTAGACCAGGTATTGCGACTGGTGTCAGTAACAGCGGTGGACCATTCTGACGCGACTGTTGAGAGAGGATCCCATGCATTGAGCGACGCAATCAGCTAATCAAGAAGACACTCCGATATCACCTGCGCAACCGGCGCATACGGCCAGCTCCCGGAGATAGTATTTTTCATGCGCCATCGCCAGAAAGCAGGATACAAACCCAGCGAATTCTTCTTGGGGAACAATATCCTCCGCCCAGGACACCCCTATGAGCCACTGAAGGATGAGAATCCAGCCCGTTGCGAGGAGGCCAAGCGGAACCAACAGCGCTACGTCGATATTATCCCAGAGAAGGTCTAGCCAGCCTTCAACATCGACGGAACGATGTTGATCAAGGCCCATCTGCTGCCGAACGACTTTAATACTAGCCTCACCCCTCAAGTTGGAGGGGCCTTATCACATCATTCATCGACACCCCTCAAATGCACACCGAGAGTGACGGGTGAGCTCACTGATATGAGCGTTCCTCTAGGACCTCCAGACTTTATTGAAAAACAAAAGAATGACACAGCTCAACGCAGAATTCCTCAAGCAATCATTTGGCAAGATTCGCCATTCCAACGAATGCCTTGGGCTCTTCATGGTTTGAGAAGATCAGCTTACTCCCATTTAAATTAGTATTCTCAACATAGAGCTCGATTCACCAACGTGGGATCAGGAGAATGGAATTTTTGTCATGAATCACGTTTTTCCAGTTTTAATTTCAGAAGGTCGTGTTCTGGACAGGGAAATTGATTATTTATTTCCGATTTCCAAAGTCGAAAAGTTTTTGTTGAATTAGTACCACACCATCGTGCTTCAAGACCATTTATCCTCAATATATTGACGAGCGAATACAGCTGGGATCGACGCAAAATTTTCGTGGTATGGCTGGAATATCTGTAAGACCGAACAAGAGTGCCAGGTATTCCCACATAATTTTCCGCAGATTTTCTCTCTTCCAGTGAGCGAGAATGTATCAACTTCTTCTCATCACACAGAGGCTAAAAATTATTCATGCTGAGACTTGATTTTTGATATTTTCACTCCGTGTGGGACCAATACATTCAATTGTTCTCTCATATCATCATCCGTATCTGTATTCCAGCAGGTGTAAGAGTTACACAGAAACGCCAATATAGGTGTACGTCTCTTGGAGGGAAAGACTACACCTCACGGGAATCGATGCTAGGGCTCAATAACTGGTGGATTGCATCGATAAATTCTGTGAGCAAGGCAGTTGAGAGAACCTCCAAATAAGAACCACATTCCACCGATTCAGAATGCGTTAACCAACTTCCTGCCTTCAAACAGAGAATTACAAAGTTAATATTTTCCCTGACCTATAATCATGAATGACCTCGCATTTCATTTCCTCCAGCAGACCCAAGCCAGCCTCGTTCTTATATTCCTTTTTCGATTAGCGTTATTCCGCAGCTGGCACAGAGATAAAATTCTATCCTCTCCTGATTGTATGGACTTTTCAATATCCGTTCAGAGAGTGAAAAACAGGCAACGAGGGCAAGCGGGGAATTATTTCATACCAAGCTCGATTCTACTTAGTATTTATATCAACAATACTACGTCATAGTGATCTCAATTTCCTGCGGTCTGTGTTTATGTGTAGGGTCGAGAAAATATAGACTTCGCTGAGAGAAAAGGGAGTAAGGTCAATTTCCCAGAGGCACTACTGCTCCTGGTTTATTTATTATGCAAGTCGGGATTTTCCAGTGAACTGGAGCCATACTGTCAGGGCAGATGCGAGAAACTAGAGTCCGGGTACAATAGAGACCGTACCTGTTGCGAACAGCTATGCAATATTGTCCGTACTTTGTTTACCAGTTAATTTGCATTCACTCACGACTGTGGATTATTCGACTCTATTCATACTTAGTTACACCATTCATCTCTGGATTACCGTTTTCCAAGTAGAATTTCATTCGAGTAGAATAAAATTTGACCGTATGTAAGACAAAAGATGTTTTCAAGAAGATTAGGATATTTTCCTGGTTCGTGAGTTCGGGTAACTATAAGGGCTGCAGAACACAAAAAGAAGGATAATAGCCCTCTGTAGATAAATGTATCACTGGATGAGAAGTGCGTGGATAAGGAAGAGAACCTCTGCTAGAATCATAACCGACCACTAAATATACAGTCCGCAACCAGTGTATTCTAGAATATCGGCCACAGATTCGCATTTACTCAGAACATACTTTTCTCATTTTTTGTAGTTATGTGTTTAATTCTGACCTCTTTTTGCCAAGGGAATCACATAATCTATGTTGTGACTATCTAAGTTTTCCGCAATTGCAAAGATTTGAGGTACCTCCTTCTGCACTAGATGCATCAGGTTGAACGAGCATCTGTACATGCCGTACTCTAAGTATGTGGTAACCTTGAGATAAAACGACATATTAATCAATAGTTTCGAAAAACAGAGAGAATCTCATTCTGAGCAATTGTTCGAAACCTGTTACACGCCAAGCTATCGATTCAATCTGCCGTTGAGGTGGTGAAATATCACTCTCCGGGTGCAATTTTTCTCACTACTTTATGTGCAGAGGGAATTTGTACAGGGTAATACGAACAATTCATAGCTTCATTTCATGGGTCAATTGATGGATCGAGGAAAAATTCTCTCAGTATATATTTTATTCCTTGAATGAATCAGTGGCAGCGAGGGCGATTTTCATCTAAGGATTCTAAGAAATATCGTGGACAAAATTGAAAATTCCATGTTAGAAAATTGATGATGAGTTGGGTCGAACAGATTGAAATTCAAAATGGTCTTGGGTAGATGGAATGCATTAGATGATTTGGCTATAATGAATTAGATACACTTTGACGAACTTATCCTCCACACTTAATAATTTCAAGGGCATTTACTAGCAATCAGAATCTTGAAATCGAGGAATTCATCCTTGTTCCGAAAATATAAAGTTCTTATTCAAATTTAATTGACAGACAAAAATATTTCGATACTCTGCGACTGCACGGCAAATAAGATTTCCAAGGAATAATTACTCTTCTTCATCAGCAAATGCCAATTATTCCCACCCTTGAAACCGATGTATCTCTTCAGAACAATCCGAGATGCACTATTCAATCGATAGGGCAGCTACGAAACTTTATGTAATTACTCACTTCTATGTCCTTTCTCCATAACGACGTCTTTACGCAGTACAACTTTCTTTTTGGAATTAGCCCTCGGATCTGAAACGAAAATATAACTTTTGAATCAAATATTCCCTCACCTAAGGGAATGAATCCATAATCAAAACCGTTTGGGAAACCTCATGCCAATGTCCCGAAGACAGAAAGTCCGAATTTCTCCCATATCATTACTTGTATTCTACATTTCAGCATCTTTGTGCACAAGCTGTGGCTATCGTTGGAAATTCAATTTATTCTGATCAAATACCTTACTCAACATTATGTGGTAAGAATTAGTTATCTGCAACGAAAAATTTCTCAAAAAATACAGACATTCCACGCTGCCTCACATTATGACCCATTTCATAAATGAGATGAGATCACTAGAAACTGGCGTCGTCATGAACGTATGAATGTTGCGAGTAACGACAAGAAGATAGATGATTCCATCAGGTACCCATTTCTTCAATCAATCATTCAAATACTCTCACAGGTGTATTTTTAACAATGTAAGCGTACGTAACTGTGAATTAGTTGTGGTAAAACATCTCATGTTGTGATTGTAATACACTTACTGATGTGATTTAATATGAAGTTTCATCAATAAGAATCAATATCGTCCCGTCCAAAAATTTCGAAATCGATCAATGCATTAGATCCTCTAATAACCATGGACTGCAACTAATTTCTCACTCATTGCATTCGATGAAATGTAAATAATGATTTTTATCCAAAAATGAAACTTACGCATATCGCTGTCGACATCGTGGATGACGATTTTGATACCTTCGCCGTCAGCAAGGCTTCCTTGGCGGGCAAGTTCACGATCGTCCATATTTACACGGGCAACCGCTGCAGGCCGAGCGGGAGCAGATGCTGCCACCACGTTTGCTTGAGCCGCTCTAATCTGATCGATGTTGGGCCTGCAACAACAGAAAACATTGTTCAGCCTTGCTCTGGCCTTGCTATACTAGGTGCAACGTGAGCTGACCAGCTGTTATCGCAAGTTTGGTCTTGTATGTTCTCTTCCAAGTTTGAAACTCTGAGGTTATAACCGTGTATGAGTAGTTCTGTGGAAACTTTGGAATAATAATGTGTGCTTGCGTTTACGAACCCTTGAACGCTTGGGAAGAGATTAAGCAAGTCATTTCCGACGACTTATTGGGCTTCTTCTCGGTGCAATGGTTAGTTTTTCGAATCGAGTTTACCCAAAAGAATCATCATCGTGAAAAAGGTCAAAATGTCAGTCTCCTGTCATGTGGATCACCCGAGCAGGCAGAGTTATCAAATATAGTAAATGCATAGCACACCTTTCGAATATTGTAGGAACAGGTTTGAATTCCTGGATGATAGAGATTGCTGCTCACAACCAAACGAACTCTTCCTGATTTTTCATGTGTTTGGGTACAAGACCCACGATCAGCTTATCGTGCTTCCAAAATTGGAAATTCCAATGAACAAATTCGGAGCGGTGTTTCACTCTTCTAGATGGAAATAGAACTCGTAGTAGTTAATATTTTTGCCGCGACGCTAAAAAACGTAGAGTCTCCCCTGTGTGCGGCGGGATCCACCGGTGGGTCCCGCAAGTGTTGAATTTCATACAGAAATCTTCAGCACACAGAGAAGGACAAATAAGACTCACCGCGGTGGGTTTTGGCACAGCAAACTTATTAACAAGTGGAGTCATTGATGTATGATTCCTACAGAGTTTTATCAAAGATCAGAGATTCCAATCAAGAATTCAACAATGCAGATAGATGGGACACAAACCGAACGAACAATATGTGATAGCAAACCCTAAATTAGTCTGTCACAAGAGACATGACTCATGACAGATGCCTTGGGGCTTCAGAGAGCTTGCAAATCATCAACTTACAGCATGACAGCACTGGCGCGTCGGCGTGAAAGCGATTTCTCGTCGGGCATGGAGATGCCTTGTTCCACCTCGGTGGCGACAGTTGTATCAAGATTGATGATTTTCTCGTCCCTGGATAGGACGGCTGCTTCATAAGGCTGAGATGCTCGAAACGACGGTCGCCTCGACGTTGAGGCAGTCTGTCTCAGATCTTGGTCCGGTTCTCGGCTACCTGTTGAATCATAATCGAGCATCCGGATGTATTCTCTGTGAACTCGGGTAATTTTATTTTGCCTGTTGGCAGTCGGAAACAGATTATCCCCGGTGGATGAAGAAAGAAAAAGTAAGGATTTGCTTCAACACGATACTCTGGATTCTGTTAGCTCAATTGTCGAATAGAACGATCGTTTTATCAAAATGAACATCTATTTATGGGACATAATTTCTGCTCGTGATACTTGAAATTAAACCATTCTCTCGACGACAAATGAACTTTAATGTTGTCGAATCAGTTGATTTCGCAAAATTACCAGGAAATAATAAATCTAAAGGTTGTAAAGTTCGTGCCCGTCAATCAGTAATCAACGATGGCACCAACCGTATTAGTAAGATGTCAGAAGTCTCACAATTTTCTGAATGATTTCCACCTCAAGTTGTTGAAACTGTGCCTATCAATAAAAGAACTCCCTGGGTGTGATTTGATCCTTATCTATCTCCAACTATATACGGGGAAATCCGAGAAACATTTGTGAGTCAGGTGCATTGACGATCTGGAGGCTATATAACCTTCATCTCCAAGTGTGCAGCTTCAAATCGCTTTAGAGTTGTTGTTGAGCGAAAGATATACGATATTCTGAGGCTTGATTTTCGATTGAGTTCAGGTATTATGAGGCAGTTTCTTGAGCTCTGGCAGATGTACATCCCGAGAAGTTGGTGGAAATATACCACAAGTAACATTGATTCTTCCAGTTTGAACGCGGTGAATTGATTTTTTTGTTAATGTACATGGATCTGCTATAAGTCAGATTCTTTCTTCCCATGTGAAAAACAGAATGAATTTATCGCGGAATCTCTCCAGGATGCGCCAAGAAATGTATGAGCTTAAAAAAAGGAATAATGATTCCCCATCAAGATGGAGTGACACATTGTGCGATGCGTGTCACAGCTGAGTACAACGATATACCTCTCGTTTCAGGAAAAAAATCACAACTTTGGATCATTGGTAACATGTTTGCGAAGTCACAGAATCACTGTGGTACGTTAAAATCATGAGAGCTTGACGAATTTTGAGAGTTGATCCGAGTGACACATTATTTTGTCAATTTTCAGGTGTTCTGTTGCATACTATTGGTTGTAGTATTTACATAAATCTATCAATCGATCCAAAGCTTGGTGTCTATTCTCAAGACATCCGAACCAAAGGAATTGAATTGGTTAGGCCTAAACGTCACACAGCCTCAATGATCGAGGAGTGATAGCAAAAGTTCAATATTTCTGGGATTTCCCCATATATATCGGGATGGTGATTCTGTATTTGTGTTCCAAAATCTGTATCCCAGTATTCACTGTCAGTGAGCAAAATCTCCATATGAGAGACTGACACCAGTGTGTCTATCTAGAAATCACAATTAGATGAAAAAGTTTGCAAGTTTGTAATTCAGATTCTTGATGAGAAATATCCATCAAAACATCCAATATACAAAAAATATCACGACTCAGTACTCTATTCTATGTGAATATCTTTCTTTCAAAAATCATACTCAGAATTCAATTCTTGTGATCAAGCCGAAAAAAATGGTTTCAGAATCATTTCAGGAACATCGAGTGCTCGCATGATTGAGAACTGTCTGTACTTATCTATAGTTGGGAAAAGTTTTTAGGGAGCGATGGATAATTCATCGCCACTCTCTCCATTCATGAAATATGTGTGACATTAGTCTCTGTTTATGAGTACAAAAGGACTATTGTAGCCCGTTGTGATCTGACAAAGTTAAATCCCGGCTTGTCGGAAAAGATGAGATTTGAAAATCTCGATTAACGCACGATCTTTCGTTTGTCAGCTACGTTGAAGCTGGAAGATTACACGTTAACAAAGAGTCGAGCAAGGGAGAAAAATGAGCTTGGCGCGGGAAAAACGGTACGGACGAGGACATGACTCAATTAAGTCCGGAGAGTTGAAGTCTGACGGTAACGAGAGACGAGGGCTTCTACTCTCACAGCTCGTTTCCCCCCGGGCTATATGGCCTAAGCAAAATGTCGGATAATTAGATTGAGCGTACGAATTGCTGCTCTCTCCAAGTTTTCATATCGAACGGCACTCTGCAACGTTTGGCTGTATACTGCAAAATCTACTTGTAGCTATATGATGAGAAAACATGCCTGTAATATTCACTCAAAATTTCGTCAAAAGTTTGCATTTGAGACTAGTATAGTGTTTGCACGCAGTATTAGTGCATGTTTGTAATACGTACACTGTTAGAAATTTTTGCTAGAAATTTCAAGCCAAGTACCGGAGGTTTTTTTCAAAACGTACTCGAATTTTCCAAGCACCGATGACTGAAATTTCAAGCAAGTTGTGCTTGAAATTTCAACTACTTGTGCTTGAATATTTCAAATACTGCTCGAAAAAAACCCCCAGTATTTTGCTTGAAATTTCAGCCATTTATGCTTGAATATTTCAAGTACTACTTGAAATAAACTTCCAGAACTTTGCTTGAAATTTCAATCACCCCTGCTTGAACATTGTGACTACTGGTCACAGATGAACTTTCAGGGCTTTGAAAATTCAAGTATTCTTTTTTTTATTAAAATAATCGAATGAATTTGATACCAACTGGAATACTTTCATAAAACATTCATTAATCAGAGACACCCACTCATATAAGTGCAGCTGTGCTATGCAAACGCGATCACAAATTGTCTTTATACGCGGATTTTCTTATGCGCTCGCTTATGCGTCGCCTAGGTTATGATGGTCGACTCCTGCAGATGAATCAACGTCGTGGACTGCGAATGGTCCTATTCTACGAGGATTATAATTATTGGCTGGTGAATTTCAGCGCACTATGGTCCAGGCAAAGCACAAAAACACAGCAAATTGCGTCCTAACCTCTTCTTTGCTCCAATATACTGACCACCGTCAACTGTGAGGCTTGCTCACGCTTGCTGGTCCTAGCGTTCATTGATACGGCTCCGATCGGTACAGTATACTCATGTCACGCTTCATATGTACGTGATCCCAAATTTTATTTGGGATCCCTTCATTTGCGCGCAAATTTAACAACACATACGGAGTCACGACCAAGTATCAATCTCTGTGTGCATGCGCGCCATTCTAATACTGGCCATGCTCATGCTAGTCGGTTCGGCTGCATCACCAGCTGCGCGCCTAACCTAGCCTAACCCAAACTGACTTTATTTCAGGCACGTGCTTGATATTTCAAGTACCTTGCTTGAATCACACCTCATTCAAGCATGAGTTACTGAAATTTTGTACGAAATACCACAATGAGTGGATTCAAGTACGAGTACTTAAAATTTCAGTCAAAAATCTGCTTGAAAAGTGCTTGGAATTCCAAGCAATTTTTAACAGTGTAACTATGTGACTACTACTTTCGAACCACTACCGTGGGTCATATTCTCAGACGTATGAAGCTGTTGTTATCAGGACGAGAAGAAAAATTTGATAGAGCCCTTACGTGTGAATTTTAACCAGAAATTTTTGTCACGCTGTCGAAATTTTTATAAAGGTCTAATAATTTTCATAATTTAGATATTTGCCTTGTTACAACTTTATCTCTCTTTTAGCGCTAAGAAGGCCTTCGAATTTTTCAATAAAATTTTCCGATGAACTGCAGAGATTCCATTTCCCTGGGGTTTTTTCACCCCTACCGACTAATTAAAAATTGAGCCAAGACTTGAGACCTGGTGATCGATCAAATCTATATAAATTTCTCCCTTCTAATCCAACTGACTTATCGCAGGAACATCCCGGCTCAATTGTGCAATAGATTCTCAATAGATTCTCACATGAGAAGCATGTCTGCTCAACTATTGAACCTGGAATTTCTAACCCTTCGTCGGATACTGTTCCGCCTATTCCCTTCTACTATTTCTTTAACTCACGTTGACAACGATTTTTCTGCCTACTCAATCAAGAACGAAGCTAAACCCAAAAGTAATCATGACATTTCCAAAAGTAAATCGATAGTGGAAACAGGCTTACCCTGATACGATATGGATGCCCGATGTTGTGTAGGTGCGGAAATAGCAAGTCCGGTCGAGCCAGGGCTGCCTGTAGAGTACACCGCGATTGTCGAAGCTCGCCTCGTGCTGGGCATAGGCGGGCCCAACTCGAATTCAGGCTTGGTCGATGAGGATGAGTAGGTGACTCCGGGACTGCCGGATGATGATGGACCCAGAGCTGGGGCGTCGTCGTAGGATGACTGCCGCGAGACGCAAGATTTTCGACGTACTGTTGAGGCTCTACGATTTACCCTACGTAGCCTCTCTTCGTCTTCGTCCGGACCGATTACACCTTCAGGCTCGCCTATTCAATTCATTGAAACACACACAAATTGAAAAAATTGTTAATAGGATGATAATTGAGAAATTTGAGGGTCTTCCATTATTACTAGCGTTATTGCCGCACTCGCTACCCCTCGTTCGGCTTGTAAATGTCCTTGATAAGTCAGAGGCCCCTGAAATGCTTTTGTAGCTCAATGATGATGGTTGTAAAATAATGATTGATGATGTACTCAAGGTGCCAGAAAGAAGTTTTTTATGTAATCCGCGAAAATGTAATCAACGTGAATGATATCCGCTGATAGATATAATATATTAGAAAATTCAGATTTATTGCTCTCAATTCTTGGAACGACTGAGTTGGCTAAATCAAAGTCTCGAACTCATAACACTGGTATTGGTAGCCGTTGGTAACCTGAAGGCTAAGAGTTGTTCCATGGGTTGGGCACTTTAGTCGGTGTGGCATGAGTATGAACTGAAGTCTCTGCATCTACTTTAGATTCTTTCGGTACACTAATGCAGCAGAACACCAGAAAGTCGGACTGGTTCTTTGGCCACAGCGACTACAGCGCCTGAAGCGCGAAAGGACACTAAACCGCAAATGATCAATGACTATGAATGGCAGTGTAAGAGATTTTCCTGTTGAACTGGTTTCAATTAGACCGGACTAGACCGAACTAGGCCGCATTAGACCAAACTAGATCGCACTGGACCAGAATAGACCTGAATAGCCCAAAAACCCGAAATGGACCTGACTACATCGAACTAGACCAAATGAGGCCAAACTGGACGAAACTTGACCATACTAGACCGAGCTGGACCGAGCTAGACCGAGTTAGAACGAAGTAGATCGACCTGGCTTGAACTAGACTGAACCAGACCGGAATCGCTAGAGCCAGACCGTATTAGACCGTACCAGACTCAACTGAACCAAATTAGACTGAACTAAACCTAATTCAATTGAACTAGACCGAATGAGACCTAATTACCCCGAACTAGACCGAGCAAGACCGAGCTGGACTTAATTAGACCAAACTAGATCGAGTTAGATCGAATTGGTCCGATCTAGACCCAACTGTATCGAGTTAGACCGAATCAGGCCATTCTAGACCGGACTAGACGGAATTAGACGAAATCAGACCTAATTTGACCGAACTAGTGCGAACTATACCAAATTAGACCAAGCTGGTCCAAATTAGCTCAATTGAGATCAGACTAGATCGAACTACAATGTACTGGACCGAGCTAGATGGAGCTAGCCTTGATTGGATCGAACGAAACCAGATTAGATTGAATTGGAGCGAACTAGACTTAATTACACCGAACTAGACCGAATGAGGCTTATTTAGGGTGAACTAGACCAAATAAGAACAAACGAGATCGAACTACACCGGATTAGGCCAACCTACACTAACCTAAACCTAATTTGACCAAACTTGACCAAATGAGATTGAATTGGGCCGAACCAGACCCAAGTACAGCGAACTAGATGGGACTAGACCTAGAATGGATAGAACTGTACGAAATTGAATCGAATTGGACCAAATTCGGCCTGACTACAGCGCACCAGACTGAACTGGATCGGACTAGACCTAACTAAACCAAACAAAACCAAATTTGATCGAATTAGACCGAAATTAGTTTAACTGAACCGCGACAGACCGAACATGATCTAACCAGACCGAATCAGACAGAGTTTGATTGAATTAGACCGAACACGGCAAAATCACACAGTACCAGACCGAGCTAGATTGAACTAGACCTGAATTCACCGAATCCCCATCCCCATTTCCATCCCCATCCTCATCCACGGACCTAGACTCAGCCCCAGCCTCAGCCTCAGCCCCAGACACAGTCCCAGCCACAATCCTAACCACAGCCCCAGCCACGACCCCCAGCTCCAGCCCCAGCCACAGTCCCAGCTTCAGCCTGTTAATTGATACTGAGGCAAAACATATACATATCGAAAAGTACTGAACAGACTCTGAATATTTGCTTCATGAATCCAATCCCACTTGTTATTTGTACCAGAATAAGAGCAAACTAGACCGAACTAGACTTACTTAAGCCAAACCAGACTGAATTCAATTGAGTTACACCGAACTTACCCTAATTACGCCGAACTAGACCGATCTAGACCAAATTGATATAGTTCTTCAAACTAGACCGAATTACAGAGGTATACGAGATGATTTGCACAATAGTTCAGCTCGATGAACCAACTTATCAGTTGAGTAATTGTTAATTTGATAATTGGTAACAATCAGTATTGGCAACAGTTTATAGTCAACGGTCTATAATCAACGTTCTAAAGTCAACTGCCTTCATCAGCTGCCTTAATCAACTGCCTTAGTCAACTGCCTTAGTTAACTGCCTAAGTAAACTGCCCAAGTCAACTGCCTAAGTCAACTGCCTAAGTAAACTGCCTTAGTCGACTGCCTGAGTCAACTGCCTAGGTCAACAATTGACAGACTTCTTCCACCGTGCATAATCAACCGTCAACTATCGACACACTAATCAACGCATCCACCCGTCCACTTACACTCCCTTCCATCTATCTATCCACCCGAACACCTACACAGCCACCCAACCATCAACTCACCCATCCACGCACCTATAACCCACCCACCCATCGACCCACTCATGACCCATACGGCCACTCATCACCCTTCACCTCCTCCACATAGGCAACCCGATACGTGGGGTGCTGACGGACAAATTTTGGCTGGACTTTCAATTATTTTAATTCAAGTGAGCTCCTTGACTAGTTCTCGAGTACAATCTTCTTACGATTTCCGGTAACTTTCAGCCCCCGAGAACACACACCACTCACACACACACACACACACACACACACACACACATACTACTCCTCCTTCCAAGGTGTTCCCACAGTAAAACAACTTTTCACTCTCTTACAGTAATGAATCCTACAAATTAACGAATAATGATGAATTCATCATCTCAGCACTGTGTAACTGCAATTGATCTTCAGATTCTATCCAACAACTACGAGAGATGAATTTAGATGATGAGATTAGTTCATTATACAGGCCCACAAAGATGCAAACATTGTGTTCTCAAGAAGAATGGAAGACATTTTTTGTCGAACTGTGAGCTAATGAATACGAATCAAATCTCAAAACAGCGCCCTTATCTGTCCGTTCTCGAATGATGGCCAGATTCATCACTAGTTAAAAAATTACCTAGATATCAGTTTCTGCATTTTCAAGGTGAATTGAGTCCTCTCACAGCGAAATTGAGGGCGAGATCATTCTTGCTATCAAATTCTACGTGAAGAATGTATACCATGTGACAACGATATTTCTGGCAAAATTTGGAGGTTATTGCCATGCCCTGTGCTTATACATGTGTGTCTTGTCGGAAATATCGTGGTCACATTGTATATTGAAATTTTTCGATGTTTGGTTTCCTACATACAAAATTGCGAGGAATATCATTCATGCTTCGTCCACGAGCTTCTATCCCTGTTTCCGAGCGATTATTCTGACCTTCACCTGCGGCTCAGGCAGCAAACCAATTGCTCACGAGTGAGTTACAACCTCATGAACTTGGTGCAAAAATTATTCCAAGAATTCTTATTCCTTCTAGTGAGTTAGAGAAAACCTTCGGGATATTAAAATTTTCTAGGCAAGATATTTTCAGACTAAAACGAAATGGTGACCAGATAGGTAAAATCTAGGGTAGTATCAAATCCTACGTTCAATTTCGTGTCAAAAACGTGTTATTTGGACATTTTCACCGATAATCGGAAGCTGGAGGAAAAGTCGAGCGAAAAATTACACATATCGCACTCTGCATCACTTGATTGATCCTGTTCAATTCTAGTGATTTTACAGTGGTTTTTAAACGCGTCTTAACCATTGCCTCCTAGTATGGCTGCAACTTCCTGGAAGATGAATTTTAGACGTAAAATTTGATCGCATCTGCAGTTCTGATCCATCTAGTTACCATTTCGGTTTAGGATGAAGATATCTTGCCTAGAGGAACTCATCACGTTTAGGATTCTTTCTTCAAGCTTCGTATAGAGTGCAGGAATCAGTGAAAAATACGATTCGAACGTAAAACTTAAGAACGGAAATGATTTCGCAATCGGTTGTGCTGTGAAATAGCTGATTCTCTAAAATAACGGTTGATATGACTTATTTTGCTCCTCACCGGAATTCTGAAAGCCTCAATGAATCAGTGAATGACTTCGTAATCACAGAAGATACCATTGACATATACACTGATAGGAGTGAATCAAATGAATCCCCCTCGGTGGGATGCGCTTGTGTTTGTCCAAAACTTGATCAAGTCGTGCAGTTTGCCTAAGACAGCCTCAATATATACCGCAGAAACAGTTGGAATCTTAAATGCTGTCAATTTAGCCTTAACAAACACGAACAGAAACTATTTAGTATTCAGTGACTCTCTTGGTGCGTTGAAATCCCTCAGCAACGTGAGAATGGATATAAAGAATAATCTTTATATCTACAAGATAAAAGAAAAAGTGAGAGAATTCCAAGAAATATCGAGTGAGAGAAACAGAATTTCTTTTTTTTTTGGGTCCCAGCGCATCAAGGGATGCATGGCAACGAGCTGGCTGATAGAAAAGCCAAAGAAGCAAGCATGATGGCTACAACGGTATTATACAATATTCCATCCACAGATTACAGACTTTCTGCTAAAACTTCAGCTCAAGAGAGCACAATTGATAGTTTAATTCAAGATGGTTCCAAGGAGGGAGTTGAGTACTTTGAACGATTTTTTGACAAATCCAATAAGTCTTGGTTTCTTCCGAAGATCTAAACCATATCCTGTGGCAAAGACCGATGTATAACGCTCAGAAATCAGTATTTGTACAAAAACTCAGAAGTCTGGACTTGTATTTACCACTTCATGTAGATCTTCTCATTAAAAAACCCACTCCTGAAATATGCATAGCACTCCTTCTGTATTAAAAAGAATGCAACATCTCAATATAGGATCTAAGAATTATATATAGTGAATTTGAATAATTCAACCATATGTATTTTTGATATGAATGTACCCACTGTATCAGCAAAATAATCTCAAACGAGATTGGAATTGCTTTAATAAATAAATAAAAAAAGAATATCTGATTCACATCTAAAACGCAGAAACTCATAGCTAAATATTCTTGTAATCCACAAAAATGGCTATGACTCAGAAACGATCAGGGAATGGTGTTGTTCTGAGTACCGATTCGTGTCTACCAGCTCACGATACGACAAGAAGGACTCCTATCTTTTTTGATCATAGAAATTCATCTTTGTGGTCGTGAATGATTCGACAAGAATAAAGTGGATTATCCCTACACTCCGATATCAAAATGTGCTGGTAAGCTTCTGATATCAGTGGTATTCTCTACTTATCATTCGGCATAAAGAAAAAGTTATCTGGAGTGACAAACGCAAATTCAATTTACTAGATCCTTTTTAATGTGGCTGTGGAATCTTAGTCATATCTTTTGAGGTTCACTGTGATGATTATAATTGATGCCGGCAAATCTTGACATACTCAATCCTGAATGATGGAGAAGTCTGAAGAGACCGAGACCCTCAAATCATGAGCCTACTTGATATCATTTTGTAGCCCAAAACGCAAAAACTATCTCAGTTTATAAAAATTTCATATCATTTTCAAATCTCTACAACCTGCTCATTCTATGAAATCATAGTCCCTCTCTCTCAGTACCACAGAATTGAGTTATTTCTCATACATCAAAAGAGTTCAAGCTTCATCAGAGTATAGATTCTCATTCAAGTGGACAACAAAAGAAAACTTGATATCTCTACAGGTCAGTATGTATCCGTTTCCACCGCACGATGACATCCATCCCCTATTCATGACGCAATCTGCTCACGTATGACGTCTTTTGAAAGATATTTTGGCAATCGTAACCAATCTTTATGATGTATATGACCATTGACCATCAACGATAAATCTCAGAGGTGGTGATGGTGCCGAGACAATCATCTCATTTCAAAGATATCTACATCTAATTCATCGCAACTGCAACAGACCCATGTTAGTGTCAACGCGATTTGGGTTTAAGATAATATAGAGTGTATTGAAGCTACTCGGCGCGGCGTGAGCTCTCGGAGTTCACTATCTCTCGTCGTCGACGACCACTGCTGTGCGACGGGTGGTATTCCGAGGCTAAGCCATTAGTTTGATAACGTATGACCCAAGAGTAGTATAGTAAACCAGTGGCGTACATACTATTACTCTGATTGCTGTGACAGCATCCGTGAAATTTTGGTTAGAACAGTTGTGGAGATAATTCTCTAATTCATAGTGAGTCGAAACCCTTATGACCTACTTTCAGTAACGAGATATTCTATTCTACAGTTAAGGTTTTCAAATTGTGAATGTAATCGGAGACGTAAATTGTATAAGATACATTTCTGGATGAAGAATATGAGTTGCTTGAATACAACACTCAGTGCTTGAAAGCTTTTCACGCCAAGTTTGCATCATCCGTTTAGAAACCTTAGATGAAAAGAGGTTTACTTTTGTAGGGGTCTCTCCACAAGGATATGTTGAAACTCCATCCGTACGAGAGCACTTGTGAAACATCAAAGTTTGCTGGAAATGCCACATTTTACTACGGATCAGCGTTTTGAATCGAGTTATTTGAAAAATGTTCTGTCAATTTTCATTCAGCTAATCGAGTATTTTCTAATCGCCTTGTGAAGGAATTAATTCTCATCCGACTAAAAAACTAATATCGATCCAAGTCAATCCTATGAATCTCCATCAACTTTACATTGACGCAACTACAATTTTGATCAGGAACACGAGTTTTGTGCCATCAAGTGAAACTGTTGAGCAGCAAAATCATAAGTTCGATATCATGGAACATGACACCACTCCATATTTTTATATAATGAATATTTATTTCTAGCCTTTCCCGTGATATCTATATCATTTCATATCAGACCCATATTTAACTGCAAAAAGTGCAGGATAAGGTTCGATTAGATTCGGAAAAAATTGAATATCTCCTCTCGAGTAGCCATCGAGCTTTCTATCATTACGTGACCAGAATGAAATACTGAGTCTGATAGTGAGCCAGATACGAAATACGATCCTGAAATCTCATTATTGACATTCTCGGTAGAAGTGTGCAAGGGAGGGTAGAGTCACCTTTATCTACAAGACATGCTGTCATGAATACGTTTTCAACTCCTTTGGAACTTTACCCGTACCTTTGATGTACAAATTGTAATCAAGATTATATCCAATCAAGTGAATGCTTATTACCCCCCCGAGAATTGGACCTTGGAACCTGTTCGTTCTTATATCATTCCCAAGTCGTCTTTTTTTAATGATCAATATTAACACGAGACCGTAGTCAGCCGCCATGATGAATAGCCTGAAGGGTTGGATTGGCATCCGTTCTCGGGATGTCTCGAATGTTACTAAACCAATTCACACGAGATTTTGTATGCATCAATATAATGCATGTCAGAATTGCACTATGGAGAGAAAATTCATGAGAATGGAAATAAAAAATCCAAAATGGTGGCAGACTATGACCTCGCCTTGATGTACAATTGAGCTTCGCTTGATCAAAGAAGCTTGATATAGTAAATCACAATCGATTTCATATCAATATCATCCAATGGTGTGCACTCACGAAATTATGATGAATCTATCGATTCTATGTAATCCCATCGATTCAGTCTGATAGCGGACACCTAAGGTCACATAAAAACTCTTCGCTATTTGGAGGTGTTAGCTGAGTGGAATTTCGGACAAAAACCCAAAATTTTTGTAGAAAGTGAAAATGCTTTCGTAAAACATTGCCAGTGCTTCTAGATCATTCATCATCTATCAAAGCTATTTCAATTATACGAAACAATGATTCTTATAGGGCCGATGATGGAAAAAGAACTCCTACGATCCTCGGAAAACTTTCAACAGAGAAGCTATGGTGCGATAGTATCGAAAAAATTCGAGAAAGTAGTGAAACAATCAAGAGATATCAGATCACTCTTAGCTGACTCTTCAAATGGAAACAGGATCATCTTCTCAAGAGAATTGCCACTCGAACTTGCGCTAACTGAGGTTTTAGAGTAGAAAGAGGTAGGTAATCGTACACGATCCGCATTCGCAATCAGAGATAATTTTAAATTCGGCGGAGTACCCGGAGCATTTCGCTTCATAGATTGAACTCTCGAGTCAGATCAATAGATATCTACTCAACATATAGGTATCGAGAACCTCGCAATTTCAAGTATAGAAGTGGAACGCTTGCCATTCCATCGACGTCCGCGCAGCTGATAATTGCGACTGAAATATCCCGATATCTAAAAAACGATCGACAACCAGAACTTTTCCGATTATACTTTAGTGTAAAAATCCTACTATCTCGGATATTATACATCCGTTTCATACCTCACTGACCTTTCTGGTTTCACCAATACAAGCTAGCCTCATATATTTTTACATACAAAATTGTACAAGGTTTGCGGTCAGTGCGGTCAGGCCTGGATAATAGGAAAAAATTTAATGACGAGATGGCAAGTGGTCGTGGTGTATGGTGCATGTGGCTATGGTAGCGAAAAGCAACCGCTCTGTATTGTACCATATAGACAGAAAACTTGTAGGACGAGCTTGCGCGCGCACTGATGGTAATATGCTGACGTCACTGCACGTGAGAATATGAATTTCTGAGGTATATACCAAGAGGGAGCAACTAGTTGCAGAGGCTCTGAAACGTTGGCCTGCTTTCGTACCGGATCAAAATATTAACTCGGCACAATTACCCGTATCGTTTGAATCAAAATCCGCGCGCTCCACTAATTACAAGCTAGTGACAAAGTTGCCTTCAGGCATATATACGAGTGTATTACTGGTTAAAGCTTCATCCAGATTCAATTAATCTGTGAGATTTGTGTTTGTTAGTTAGGATGCGAAGTTGATAAAAAATTTCCAAGCGTGGAATTGATTTGTGATTAATGAAATTATTGAAATGAATGATATGTACTTTCATTGGTGCGATGTAATTAGTATCAAGGCTACGTGAGTTCAATCATTTTTCCATTGTCTTCGCATAGATCAGTAATTGTATTCTCAATTAGTACATTTCCACGAATCCACAGTGGATCTTCCTTCATGAATTAGAGCAAATCCGTTAGAAGCCAGTGGAATTCTCTGATTCGGGTCAATTTTCACTGATTCGTGCAGAGAAAGTGGGAGATGAAGCAAAACTTATTCAGTCAAGTGGCTATTATAACTGTGCAGTTGATCAACAAGGGATCCCGAAAATTCTGACTCATTTTCTATTCAGCCGATGATTGGGTGAATTGCCATATTTTTGGATATGGCAGATTTGGAATGAGAATGATAACTATTCCTTGGAATAATAAGCATCGTCATCCTGATAGGATTCATTCGTAAGACTGTTTTAGAAACTGAGTCGCAGCTATCTCATTCATGGTAAGGAATTATAACGGCTGTAGGATGGGCAGTTTGGAACGTTCAATCGAGTACATTATACGGGCCATATTATTGGTGGGCAAAGACTCATCAGTTCCCAGCCATAACTTTCTCCTACTTGAGTATAGTCTAAGTGATCATGGACAGCAACCTCATTATCGATTTTTGCTGCTGCAACGCCTTCTTTACCGCAGGACTGTGAGAGTGCACAGTCGCAGGATATCTTTTTGGACTTTTGGAACAGCAAGAGAGTCGCTGAGCATCACCGTGCCTAATTTTTCAATGCGGGTGACATCATCTATTTGATATCTAGTTGATAAATATGCTCCAACTGCATCGGGACCGATTCGAGGAAAAATTCATCCACCGGAAGACTGATTCACTAGAACCTAGATAGAATTAGTGAGTCTTGGAATGCCACTCGTTTCACTCTATCGTGTCACAATCTTCAAGTTCCGACGAAAAGAGTTTCCTTTAGGCGATGCTGGATTATACAGCGCAACATTTTGAGAATCAGTCGACTTTACGTACAACAAGTAACTCTTGGAAAATTTTCTCGTCGGGTCTTTCACAGGAGCTTACGAGAACCCTTGGCTCTACGGAATTTCGATGGACACTTAAAGCGGTGGTCGTGATCGATTACTCAAGGATACTCGTGAACATTCGTGATCGAGTACCTCGAGTATCCTCGAGATACTCGTGAATACTTGTGATCGAATACTCGAGGATCCTCATGGATACTCGTGATCAAGCATTCGAGGATACTCGTAGATTCTTGTGATCAAGAACCCAAGGATACTCGTGAATCTTCGTGTTCAAGTACTCGAGGGTACTCGTGAATATGAGTGACTAACGAGGATCAGGGTCTGCGGGAGCTCAAACTCCATGAAAATGTTTTTACATACTGTAATTCTGCAAACTTTTTGCACTTTTGCACTGCAAAAACTCAACAGGATCATAAAGCCCAATAGATTAATTATTTGGATGGTAATCGAATAACAATACTGTTACTAATTCAAGGTTATGGTTTTACTAATAATTCATTCATTGATCGGTGACACGTCCAACTAATCTGCTCGAATAAAGTATTTAAAATTTACCGCGTTGAATTTGAATGAAAGTATGTGAAAAGGATAATAACGACCGTAAGCATGACGCATGGGTAATAAGTATGCGCGACTTTGGTTATTGCAGGGCATGAGAATGAATGACTGCGCGAGCGGCGATCGCGAGCCGCCGAATTCTTAGAAGTGGAAGAATTCGGAGGTTCCGTGAGCGCGAGCGCGAGATGACTCGGGACTGCATGCTGAGGGCTGGAAAAGACGACCACGCAGGGATCATCAGCTGGGGCAACGCTCGGCCAAACCAATCTGCATGGGAGACTTTTTGCACACCGCTGCTCTAGGGAAGATCGCCAAACTCGAGTCCAAACTTCTTGGATAAAATCGACATCAACATCGGCCCAGTACCCTCAGCATCGCAAGAGTCCTAGTTGAAAGTAAAAACATGCAGCCAAGCGCTATTCCACACAGGAAATAGACTCTTTATGAGAATTATTGATCTTTTCACCGAAATCTAGTTGATGCACTAGGACATATAGGTCCTAGACCCTGGATTTCAACCCGCGACTCGTGATTTACCCCATTTTTCTCACACCATAACTTGATAACCGAGCCGAGAGAAATGCTCACCCAATACCAAAAAGCTTCCGAAATTGTCCAGTAAAATTCGGTTATCAAGGGGGGGAATGGATCTTCCAAAACGCTCTATTTTCGAGTCATTTTCGATCACGTCACTAACGTAGTAGAATTTGCATGGGAAAATAGTTCAATTCAGAGGTATAATTATAAAGGTTTACATGCGTTCTTCGTCATGAAATGTTCTAGATTGTTTCTAGAATATTTTGCAGTTTGACCAGGATTCATTGTCAACGAATGATGAAGTTTTGCCGTGGTCAAGTTATGAATTGATAGTATGATTATTTTGGGAATATCTGAAAAAACAGTTCACCGACAAAATTTATCAGTCAAATTTCACTGTTCCATTCTATTTGCTTGAGTTATAATTCATTCAACCCCAACCTCAACCCTTCACTTGAACCTCAATGATTTAAAAATAATAACTATATTTTTCAGTAGCAGGGTGAGGCAAAGTGATATTACTGAGAATCTAGTATATTATGAGAATCACGAATGCTAACGAGCTGCAGATCAGTGGCGTATTTTTTCATTCAGTTGAAGTCAAGCGCGAATGAGGTCGAAAAATAACACATACCGGCATTGCACTTTTGCCAGTCAAAGATGCACTACTGAACGCACGTTGCAATACTGTTTGAGGGAAAAAAGAGTAGATACACGTACTCTTCAGTTTACTTGAATAGGCTCCACACCTTGCTCCAAGCTGCGATGAGTATCACAAAACTGACACCAAAATCCTTCTATGGGGTGTTTTTAAGGAGATCGCACACCAAAAGAATCCATTCCGACCGAAATAGTACCGGTTCAAACCTCGAAATGGGGAGCTAAATCATTTTCGCCGTGTATAAGTATATCGAGGCCCATTTTGATAAATTGGCGGTTTTGGCATATTTCCTCTATAATCTTTTGATAACTCAGAAACGGCCTGTTTCATCGAAAAATGTGTAGAGAAATTTCTTGTAGAGCTTTCAAAAATCCAAAAAAGCATGCCCTGTAAATCTCTCAAACGATGCGTCTACTTCGAGTTTTGAGGTGTCTTTATTCGAAGTTTCATGTATTTTTAATTATTTCATGTTTCAAATTTCATATTCCTAACCGCTTTTGCAATGTTGGATGATGATTCACGGAACTATTCCTCATTAGTCATCAAGATTCTGCTTAACATAGCTCAAGAGAATCTTCCAGCATTCCATGATATGTTGAAAATATGGAGTTCGAGACATGATGTACCATGGAAATCTTTGGAAATCCATGAAACTTGTGAAAAAGACGCCTCACAACTAGAAGTAAATCCATCATTTGTGAATTCTTTAGAGCATGATTTTGTAGATCTTTTAAAGTTCTTCAAGAAGTTTCTCCACACATTTTTTGATGAAACGGTCCGTTATTGAGTTATCAAAAGAATAATGAGGGAACATGGCAGAATCACCAATTTATCGAATTCAGCCTCCACATACTTATACACGGGGGAAATAATTTTACTCGCCATTTTAAGGCGTGAACCGATACAATTCAGGTCGAAACGGATCCTTACTATGTAGGATCTCCTGAAAAACACCTCAAAGAGAAATTTTGGTGTCAGTTTAGTGATACTTATCGCAGCTTGAAGCGAGGTTTGCCTCTAGAGCTTCAGGAAAGATATATCAAGCCTGCGAATATACTGATAACTGTCCATGTATGATCATGCATGGTCATGGACGGTGGACTCACAGACACTGAGAACATACTAACTTGGTCAAATAGTTGGTGACTTGATCTAATGTGGAGCTCAAAAATGTTACTTGAAGCACACAGGGTCCTCACATTGAGTTATAAGCCTCATCCAAAAGATGGCAGTGAATTAACACATCAATGCCCAGGATGACACTTCCATGACAATATTTTGAGGCTCGTTATCCAGTATTGATTGATTGATTGATTGAAAGTTGATTGAGGCTTTGGGGTTAGACCCTATTTAGCCCTGTTGAGTGATATGAAATAGTAACAATATTTACACAATAATAATAATTAATAATGTTCAATATATAAATACGTATAATTGTAGATACATAGATCCATATCGGATAGTAATAATTGCTAACAGAGGTTCACATAGAGGAGATAATATACAGAGCAGTATAAACAACCGTAAATGCTCAGACTTATGTTAAATTATTTGGAGATGCATCAGATTTCGGATAGAAGCTTAGACAGTACTGATTCTTCAACGACTGAGTTCAATAGGAGCCCATCTCTGGTAGCCCTCAATCGCCAGTTCAAAACCTCTTCACGGAGTAGAATATCACGAATCTTAATCTTGAAACCCTGAGAGTGTTTTAAGTCGAATACTGTATCCGGAGCTTTGACATTTATGAACGCTGATGCTGTGATATGCAAAGAGTTTTCCATGGTCTTAGTTCGCGGAGTTGCATACACAAGATGCCCGGGCGTATTTCTGGTTGAGCTACGTAGGTCGGCTGCTTGAGACCTGAGTTTGAAAAACTTAGCTAGGTAAGCGGGTTGTTTTGACGAGATGATGTTAAAGGCAAGTGACGATAGTAGATACTTCCGATGGTTCTCGGTTCGCAACGGAGAGCCAACCAAGCGCAGGGCGGTAGGGCGTCACAGGCGCTGTCCAGAGTATATAACCGTAAACGAAACGAACACACGCATTCATAAGGCGATGGAGTTTCAAGTTTTGTTCATCTGATACATCATTATAGACAGCACAAGCGTAATCAAAATAGGGAAATATGAGTGTCTCAACAAGACGATGTTTGAGGTTCTGATTCAGAGATTTTTTGTGAAACCTCAATGTGTAGAGAGAGCCATGCTCGTGACTGCATAGTAAATTTACATGTTTTCTGCAACTTAGATTAGATTGAAGCTGGACCCCAAGATCAGTAACTTGGTTGGATAGCAGGATATTGACTCCATTGATACTCAGAGGTGGCAAGTTTGATGACTCAATGGAACGTGTGAAAGCTGAGCTCCCAAGCACAATGAATTTAGTTTCATCAGGGTTGAGTTTGATTAAATTTGCACGAGCCCACATAAATACTCTATCAGCGTCTTCACACAGTAGGCGAATATGATCATGTAGGTCAATTGGTCGGCACTGAAGATAAATTCGGGTGTCATCTGCATAAATTCCATGCCGGATATGACAGAGAATTCTGAGTAGATCATTTATGAATATGGTGAATAGAAAGAAACCTAGAAAACTCCGTTGCGGGACACCTGCGAAGGTTCTGATGGCCTCGGATAGATTACCATTTTCATCACGAACAGACTGTCGTCTCCCTGATAGGTAAGTCGCAAACCATCTAATGGCGGTGTCGCACCCCGCTGAAAAATTGAACCTTGTTTACAACCTTGTAAAGAACCTCGGAAACAACCCTGTAAATTACCTTGTAAACTACCTGGGAAACAACGCTGTTTACAAGGTAATTTACAAGGTAGTTCACAAGGTATTTCACAAGGTTCTGTACAAGGTTGTAAACAAAGTTGTAACATCGACCGATTAACAAGGTTGTTAACAAGGTTGGAAACAAGGTTGTATGATGAAAATTTCGAGCAAAAAAAAATTCATGCATTAAAATTCCCATAATCTAGGGCGCCATTCATTGATTTGGAAGATCAAACACACCACAGAAGTTACCCAAAATTTGACGGATTATTTTATGATACGAGTTAAGACAGATACTTTCTCGACTCATTGTCACCTTTGGAATGATTCAATATTAGGAAGGGAGCTGCAAACAGAGTCTACTCTTATAATATTTTATGAATAGAGTGAATTATAATGGGAATATAAGAATGTCGGATATAACTATATAGGATAATACTTCTGTGGCAGATCAATTTAGAAGGGAACTTATTCATCAATCTTTGAGTGAACAATTCATCCTTTGGAAGCATGAAATAATGAAGCTCCTATCTTGACATTGATACACTATGTGTTATTTTTGGTATATATCAGTGGTGAAGCCACTATTCTTTGTGAACCCAAGAGAGAAAAATAAATAACTTGGCGGGTATCTTGAGGTAGCTAAATGAGTACCACCGAGATAGGATAAACTAATAAGTATATTGTTACACTATCTAATTACATAACGGTGTACATGTGCACTAGCTGACTGTTCGCAGCGATCTGCCCGCGCTGACTAAGAGAAAACAGCGGCATCAGTCGACTTGACGACCTAGCCTCAACTGACTGTATAAATGCCCATTACTACTGAGAGAGAGGGAGAGATTATTCCTAATTGTGATATGAAACTAATAACACTATGGTTTGATAATCTAAACTACTCGTGAAGGGATTAATGCGGATGACTTCCAATCTCTAGAATACTATCTGCTAGGACTATTCACTAACATGAATAGAGTTTTTCAAAAGTCATGCCACACCTGGGGATCACTTGTGGTATTGCTGCATTGAACTCTACAATGAAAGTTTTTAATAAAAGAATCTGAGAAATTGTAATTTTGAGAAGAATCTTCTCGTGTGGTACCAACATTTCACCTACATGAAGAGTGAGAAACATACTGAGCCATGAACAATGAATCACTCTAGAAGATATTCTCTTGTTTCTTGTACACTCTTTGTAGAGGGCATATCCATGTCGAGAGATCATGTGCAGGAATGAAAATGCCCTCTCTTGTCCGATCATAAGCTTTGGCATAGAATGGGGCAGTATATTGAGCTAGTGCACACGCTCATGGATTAATTCCTTGTGTAGGATGTTGGATTCGATACCACACATAATTTAGCAACTAATGCAAACAATTATGGTACTTATCATGCGCACAGGATGTGGGGGAAATCACCCAAGTCCGCTGTTGTTCACCTGATAATTTTAATGCCTCCGATGTGAAAAACTGCTTCATAACCAGCAATCAGATTCAATTCTCCGAATACTTGGGAGCTTGAAGAAGAGTTGAAAAGTACTTACAATGTTTCAGGTATCAGATCTTGTGAGAATATAAGAATGCTACTCAGAGCATGTAGGCTGACAGGTAGAGATGAAGAGGGCCTGGAAATGGAACAGATATCCCACAAAGTATCAACTCTAATCTAAGATCACTAGGAGTCCCTCTCCAAGTATACTTATCTAATGTTTCCTGCAGAAGAGGTTCCCACTCCCCACATGGTTATGAGTGGCATAAATGGATCGCACACCTATTTTGAGCCAGTGACTGTCTGTGCAAGTTTTGTGTCGTCGGCGTCGTGGATCTAGTAATCGACGAACACAAGTGAATTTTAAGCAATTCGAAGATATCACCGGAAAAACTAAATCTTAATAATCACTGTGATCCCACGGAGCACGACGCTTGTCAACGGCCGGGCCAAACCCAAACAAACGACATCAACTGTCAGTCAGCCGTTCAAAACCAATATGGCTACCCACCCACGCCTGCCCCCACCACGGTGAACCAAATGATCGAGGGAGGATAAATATATTTAGGATTCGAAGAAATCCACAATCGTATATAAGGAGAATCACTTTTCAATAATATCCCATTCGAATCCACTTGACAGACTCCATGTGGAGGATAGACCATGTCAATAGACCCAGAGACATGTATGGTGACGGTTTATTTGACCACGGATAAGCACGTAAGGACTCGTCACTACGCCGTCATGTCACACATACGTCAATTTTTTTGAGGCATCGATACCCCCATATCTCTGAGATGCACTGAGGTGTCGGGTCGTTAGTTCTTGGAGGGTGTTTTCGGATCAAGATTATTTTCATCAATTTTCATCCTCCGTGGATCATTTGGTGCATCGTGGTGGGGTCAGGCGTGGGTGGGTAGCCATATTGGTTGAACGGCTAACTGACAGTTGTCGTTTGTTTGGGTTTAGCCCGGCCGTTGACAAGCGTCGTGCTTCGTGGGATCACAGTGGCTATTGAGATTTAGTTCTCCCGGTGATATCTTTGAATTGCTTGAAATTCACTTGTGTTCGTCGATTACTAGGTCCACAACGCCGACACATAACTTTCATAGACAGTCGCTGGCTCAAGAAAGGTGTGCGATCCATTTATGCCACCCACAACCATGTAGGGAGTGGGAACCTCTTCCACAGGAAACATTAGATAAGTATACTTGTGGAGGGACTCCTAGTGGTCTTAGATTAGAGTTGATACTTTGTGGGATATCTGTTTTATTTCCAGTCCCTTTTCATCTCTACCAGTCAGCCTACATGCTCTGAGTAGCATTCTATATTCTCACAAGATCTGATACCTGAAACACTGTAAGTACTCTTCAACTCTTCTTCAAGCTCCCAAGTATTCGGTGAATTGAATCTGATTGCTGGTAATGAAGCAGTTTTTCACATCGGAGGTATTAAAATTATCAGGTAAACAACAGCGGACTTGGGTGACTTCCCCCACACCCTGTGTGCATGATAAGTACCATAACTGTTTTCATTAGTTGCTAAATTATGTGTGGTATCGAATCCAACACCCTACATAAGGAACTAATCCATGAGCGTGTGCACTAGCTCAATATACTGCCCCATTTTATGCCAAAGCTTATAATCGGACAAGAGAGGGCATTTTCATTCCTGCACATGATCTCTCGACATGGATATGCCCTCTACAAAGAGTGTACAAGAAACAAAAGAATATCTTCTAGAGTGATTCATTGTTCATGGCTCAGTATGTTTTTCATTCTTCATGTAGGTGAAATGTTGGTACCAGACGAGAAGATTCTTCTCAAAATTACAATTCATCAGATTCACTTATTGAAAACTTTCATTGTAGAGTTCAATGAAATTGTTAGGGCATCAGCTGAGTTGTATGGATTTTCATGAAACAATATTCGAGCAAACAGAATTGTAATGGCCAGCCGTCATGATTCTTGAAATCCTTATCTATATGCCTGCTGGGGGCGAATAGTTCCAATGATGAATGATTAATTCTTATAGAGATTTGGAACCATTGCTCACTCAAATTAATAACTCATACTCACACTCTGGCTCACATGAATCAACCAATTCTTCCATTTCACCATAGTGAAATCAAATGAATCTCCCACCAGCACTTGGAACTTCTTTGCGCTTAAGCAATACCACAAGTGATCCCCAGGTGTGGCATGACTTTTGAAAAACTCTATTCATGTTAGTGAATAGTCCTAGCAGATAGTATTCTAGAGGTTAGAAGTCATACGCATTAATCCCTTCACTAGTAGTTTAGATTATCAAACCATAGTGTATCAATGTCAAGATAGAAGCTTCATTATTTCATGCTTCCAAAGGATGAATTGTTCACTCAAAGATTGATGAATAAGTTCCCTTCTAAATTGATCTGCCACAGAAGTATTATCCTATATAATTATATCCGACATTCTTATATTCCCATTATAGTTCACTCTATACATGAAATATTATAAGAGCAGACTCTGTTTGCAGCTCCTTTCCTAATATTGAATCATTCCAAGGGTGACAATGAGTCGAGAAAGTATCTGTCTTAACTCGTATCATAAAAGAATCCGTCAAATTTTGGGTAACTTCTGTGGTGTGTTTGATCTTCCAAATCAATGAATGGCGCCCTAGATTATGGGAATTTTAATGCATGCATTTTTTTTTTGCTCAAAATTTTCATCATACAACCTTGTTTCCACCCTTGTAAACAACCTTGTAAATCGGTCGATGTTACAACCTTGTAAAGAACCTTGTGAAATACCTTGTAAACTACCTTGTAAATTACTTTGTAAACAGGGTTGTCTCCCAGGTAGTTTACAAGGTAATTTACAGGGTTGTTTCCAAGGTTCTTTACAAGGTTGGAAACAAGGTTCAATTTTTCAGCGGGGCAGCGGTTGAGTGAACGGAGTTTTTTGAGGAATAGCTTGAGTATGAGAATGCCTTTAAGAAAAATTCTCCGCACATATATTCGACGTCAAATTGTCTAAACTTTTGAAATATGTCATGGGAATTTCCATTTGAGGCGTTCCTAGAGAGCTACATTGAAGTTTTTGCAAAAAAATACAATTTTTTTCGTTTCGAATCGTGTTTGAACGGCATTTTGACCCCTGAAACCGATGGATATGGCTCTGGAAGCTAGAAAAACCGTGGCATTGGGTTCTGAACTACAAAATCAATGGGTCAGAAGAATTTTGAAAGGCCTATCTGGGCCCAACATATCGAGCAAAACGGAAAAAGTATTTTGAACGCCTTCTCGTCGTCGTTTAGACCCGTCAACCTTCACGATCCCAATTCTGAGCATCAAATAGCTTCTGGTAAAATATCATATGACATTTTATCGACGTAAAATTGTCTGTTCTTCCAGATTCCATGATCAGAATTGGGATAGGTTGAAGTCTGAAGCAATAAAATGCGCATTTCTATCAAATTATACCCTTTTCCAATAAAAACACCATCCCAAATCGAATTCTCAACGTAAAAATCGATACATTGTCACTCGAGACGTCAAATTATCGTATCTGTATGATCTGAACCTCAGAATAAGGCCATGCAGCTTGAGTACGAGTATACATATGAGTCATTTCGGAGCATTTCGGCCAGGGCCCATAGAAGGTCTATTTTAGGCCCTTTCTTGGCCTATTTCCGGAAAATCGTAGCTCCGACTAGACTCGATCTTCCTTCACGTACTTGGGCGCATTTCTTTTGTTAAGACTAGCACTTTTGAAAAAAAAAAGTAGTCCGGAATCAATCATGCAGCCTAGTATTTTCTAGCAGCTATTTGCTAAGAGCACATTTTAGCGATTTTTGGGCCTGCTTCAAAGTGATCTAGCTCCTACTAGACATGTGTTAATCGACTTCTGCAGGTGGTTATTTCAGAGGTTTTAAAAAAACCTACAATTTGACCACCTGTAGAAGTCGATTATCGTACTTTTCATGAAAGCTATAGCCGATACTAGTTGAGCAGTTTTGTAAAAATGCCAAACTTTGAGCTCAATTTGGAAAAATCTTTTTTTTTCTTCCGACCCCAAGCCTGAAGCAGGCCCAAAAATCGCTGAAATCTGTTCTCAGCAAATAGCTCCTAGAAGTTACTAAGCTGCATGATTGATTCCGGACTATTTCTTTTTTCAAAAGTCCTAGTCTCAACAAAGAAAATGCGCCCGAGTACGTAAAAAAAGATTGAGTCTAGTCGTAGCTATGATTTTCCAGAAATAGGCCAAAAAATGGCCTAAAATAGACCTTCTGTGGGCCCTAGAGCCCGTGGAGGGCTTCGGAAGAATCCCAAAAAAATTTTTTTGTACTTTTTCAATACAATACTTTTTCAATATCAGAAAAAATTTTTTTGGGATATTTCCCAGACCCCTCTGGTGACGCCTTTGGCCGAAATGCTCCGAAATGACTCATATACCATACTCTCCATGCTCGCAATGATTACTCGGAATGATGAGAACCAAAACAAGTAGCGTATAAATAGATTGAGCACATCACAACCACACAATTAAAGATCGCTTCCCACAAGTTTTGGAGAAATGACATTGTTTCCTCAAACTTACAGACATTTTTTTATGAGTTTTACCAACTGTGTGGGCATTTCTCAAATAAAACTCAGCGACTTCCAAGCCCACTTCTTTATAGTTCCAATTTTTTTTTCATCGTCGCTCGGTTCTCGCCAGGTTTTCCAAAACTGTTGCATTGGTAAAAATGATTGGATGAAATAGTGGCCAAGTATACTTTTTGCTCGAATACTCGGCATCAAGTTACTACAATGTGAATCGTGTAAATCAACACTTCCCATATTCTTATTATATACAGATACTGAATTGGGAAATAGTGCATCTTTCTTAGATCCTCCTACTATGATTCTGAGGTTCAGATGGTGCAGATACGATAATTCGACGTCTAGAGTGACAATCTATCGATTTGAGGGATTAAAATGCCGTTTATTAAACATGATTTGAAATGAAAAAAATCGTATTTTTTGCAAAAACTCCAATGCAGCTCTTCAGGAGCGTCTCAAACGGAAATCCTCATCACATATTTCGAAAGTTCAGACAATTTTACGTCGAATATATTTCCTGGAGATTTTCTCGAGGCTCTTTCGTACTGAATAACGAACCTCAAAAATATGCCATGAAAGTGTCATCCTGGGCATTAATGTGTTAATTCACTGCCATCTTTTGGATGAGGCTTATAACTCAATGTGAGGACCTTGTGTGCTTCAAAAAATTTTCATGGAGTTTCAGCTTCCGCAGACCCTGACCTCCCGTTGTAAGTACTTGAAATAAACGTACAATGAATCGGACACGACTGCAAAAAGAGAACTGGAGAATCACTGCTCTTGTTATTGGGTGATGATCGGCTTGCTTTAGAAAAGCTCAACTTGATGATATGAGCTGTACAGAAGAGACATTGGCGCAATGAAGATGAATAACACACACATACGCATTCACAGAGGGCAGGAAGAACGAGTATCCCGTCGGTTTAACCAGAAGGCGGTGATATCCAAGGTTCACTAGAAGCACTACTCAGATATATTCTGATCATGATTCTACACAAGTACATCAGAAAATAATGTAAATTAACAATAGTGTATTCTAGTTTAAATAGAGTAGTCTATGATTCTCCATAAGCATGATAGTGGTTGTGAGATCAACCTTGGACTCACCCTAATAACTAGCAGATATCGCTTCGAAAAAGCATTCTGCTAATCTCTTTCAGAGGCGTATTTTTAAAGTGTTATAGTACACTCCTTCATCTCACATTCCCATTAACGCAATATGCACCAAGAAACTTTTCCATCAACATTATCGTTCAGACTGGTGACTTTTCGAGGTAAAAAGAACTCTGTCCCAAGAATCCAAAGAAGTTTCCTTCCTTCGTCGAGTTGTTGGCAATCTTAACTTAGCAGAATGAGAAATGAGTCGAGCTTTGCTTGACCTCGAAAGTTGATAAACTCTACCCGATACATCATCCCTACCTTTCTCGCGAATTCAATTTGTTCGCCGGTTGCACCCGCAGTATAATCTTCCTTGAATCTCCGTTAGCAAAACTACTCTAGTACAACTATCCCACTACCAGCATCACCAACACCACCACTACCATGTACCATCGATCTTCTTCAACCTTCAATATACCTATATACATATCGATTCTCATCTTAGAACTCAAACTTACCCAAACGAGGCTCATTATTAGTGTGTGCTCACTCTCGCAAGAGTAGATAAGAAGCTTCGCAAGCAGCCAAGAGTAAACGCTCAAGTAACTTATTAACGAAGCTGCCGAAGCTACCATCGTTGTATATATAATATTCACAGTTTATGTTTTCGACTGCTTAGTAAGCGGAAGCTTCAAAGTCCAAAGTATATTTATAGCCGCCGCGGCTATAAAAATGCGTATGCACCTCGTTGCGTAATCGCGGCTTTCCATCACTCGGGCTGAAAACTGCGCTTTCAGCCCTCGTCATGGAAATCCCGCGGTCCAATAACCCGCAAGGTTGGTGCTCCCCTGTTTAGAGGAGAAGGAGGAGGAGGAGAGGAATATTCTTCCATCCGAGAATGAGTGAAAACCTTCGAAAGTCTCAATCGAATTGGAAACCCGCATATTTCACGTGAAAATTGAAATTTTCATGCACAAGCGTTGCATAAATTTGAATCATTGACTTCGGATTTGAGCTCAATTCTCCAGTTCTCAAAATGATCTTCGTTCCTTGATGGCCACCTTCAATGATATTTTATAATAACTGAATCGTTTTTTGACCCACACCATACGGGTGGTTGAACCATGCGCGCGCAGCGCGCGCACTTCGTAGATCGAATAGTTTTTTGAGATTATTCGAGGAATCCTTCAGACAGTCGTAAATTTTTTAATCAACAATTCATAAATTTCTATTTCGAGGTATGTTAGATAGATAAACATATAGATGAACGACATTTCCATTCCATATTTTTAGACTATATCATATTCCCTCCTTTCGGTACCATATATACCTGCATAATTTTTTCTTTTTCAAACACAATAGCTTTTGCCATATTTTCCAGAATTTCAAGTCATCGTAACCATCCGCGCGCAACGCGCGCGTATTAGAGTTCTAGTGAAAATTAAAGTTGAGTATAGATACTCACCAGCGATTCCTGAAAAGATGCTACCGCATTGTGGACTTGCGTTTCTCTGCCTGTCGTGAACACCACCACCACCTGGTGCTCGATCATGATGACGTTCTGGAGAGCCACTACGGGATTTGCTGCGCCACTCGTCGGATTTGTTTTCTGAAACCTTTCGAAACTGCGAAGTGAACATTTGATTAGCAAAAGCGGACACAACACTGCGCAGCAACGATTACGAAGCTGTCTACGTGGATTCATCTATTGTGTGTTATGTTTGGAGGATGAGAGCTATACTAACAAGGGGAGTCCGGAGTATCCGGGTCCTGGAATCTCACCAAAATCTTTTCACAGTTTCGTACCACCTAGAATATGAAGAATCTAAAGCAACTCTGTCACATGGGCCTTGTGTTTTGAGCTACAGCCAGAAACGTCAACATTGCTAGTATATCTATATATATCATTTTTTAACATGGGCCTATATGGGCAATGCTAATGTCATAGGCTGTAGCTCTGAACGGGAGGCCCATTTGACAGAGTTGCTTTGGGTTCTTAATATTCTAGGTGGTACGAAAATGTAAAAAAATTTTGGTGAGATTGCAGGACCCGGAGACTCTGGACTCCCCTTGTAAGTATAACAGAGTAAGCTGGATTCCGGACTCTTTTTTCACAGAGTGGAGGGATGACCATGGCACAAAAACGAGAACGTTAAACACTCCTAGGGGATACCCAGATGGAAAAAATACGGGCAGAAAATCCTGTGTCCAAGAATTAGCATAATTTTTGCATAATCTGTCCCAAATTATCTACTCTAGAATCATTTCCCCACAATTTAAGTGCATTATTACTCTCATGATAGGACTAATAATCACACTATATTGCATAATCTAATGTACTCAAATTGCACGAGCTACCGATCGAAACTATTTTGGGATAGACTATGCGAAGACTATGCTAGCTGTGAGCGTAGCCTCTGCATAATTCATAAAAACTTCTCCCATGTGGGTGATCAGATGTATGGTACAGCGAGGATGGTCCGGGTGATAATGACAAGCTATAGCTTGATATCTTATGAGAGGTAATCTGGCTGATGCTCTGCAGTGGAACAACCGTGGCTCATAGAAAAATTCACGACAGCTGTTCAACGAACGGACTTTCTATCTTGCTAACCTAAGCCCACTACATTCTTGGAAGGTTCTCGTCAGTAAAAATACAGTACCGCTCAAAAGTTCACAATTGGTAAACGCTTCAATAACCTAACTCCAAACAGTGATGAGTCGAGTTCTACGAGTTGTACAGAAATTTTGAAGAAATTATCCTAAAGAGCTGAAAAAATTCGAATCTTCCACGGTCTTGGGCGATCTTTTACCGAACCTCCCCAAAGATCGTAGCTCCTACCAGAATATTGGAAAATTATTTCAACTTTTGTCTCTCACTGATACACCTGCAGTCATGTTGCAAACCAAGATACGGTAGTCTTGCAAAAAGCACCTCGTAAAGCGGGAGAAATATGTGTAGCCATTTTTTAATAATCTCTCCGGACCCGCGTATGAGAACATAAAAGCTGCTGAAAAATACAAAATTATGGGTTTGCACCAAAATTGGCATGCAAAACGGTGGAAAAGCATCATTTCGCTTGTTTTTACAGATCGTACGTTCTCACACGCGGGACGGAAAAATTATTCAAAAAATGGCTACACATTGCACTTTTCCCACTCTACAATATGCTTTCTGCGGAATTGCCGTATCTTGATTTCTAACATAACTGCAGATGTTTAAATGAGAAGCAAAAATATGGAGATTCACCAATTCCTCAGTTGCATGTAGGACCTCCGGGGTAATTACAACACATAAGATTCGACTTATTGCTGTTCGAAATCAAATTATTCAAGCGTTCACTCATCGCAAACTTTTGAGTGCCACTGTACTTCTTGTTCTCCGTTTGTCAGCCCGTGTCGAGCACTCAATAGAGATGGATTGTCCCAGTGCTAGTAATATACTCATGGGTTCAGGCTGGAAGAAACTTTTTCTTCAAAATTCTGGTTTTCTATATCACACGGATGAGTAGGCTTTCCCGGAGAAAATGCGGTCACATCTCAACCGAAAATCTATGATAAGGAATAACAAATGTCAACTCACAAAAGATGATAGAACGCAAGGAATCAAAATCATAGTGATCAAACATCCAGCCAAAATTTGATCGTTCGGATTCCGCGTATAGGGTTGCCTGTGCGGAAGGGTTGAAGTATGTTGAGTGGTCATATTATGGGTCATAGGTGGGTCGATGGGTTAGTGAGTGGGTGGGTACGTGGTCAGGTGGATGAATGGTCTGGTTCAGCCTGGTACGGTCTGGGATAAACTGGTACGGTTTGGTACAGTTCAGAAAGGTCTGGAATGATCTGAGACGGTGGTCCTGTGTGATTTGAAACGGACTGGGATGGACTGAAACGGTTCGGTACAATCTCGATTGTTTTGACATGGTTTGAGTCAGCCTGGTACCATCAGGAACTTTCTGGTACGGTCTGGACTGGTCTGAAATGGTCTGGTGCAACCTGGGACGTGCTGGTATGGTCTAGCATGGTCTGGGCGAGTCTGATACGATTTTGGTGGTCTGGTACTGTCTGGAGTGGTCGAGAATGGTCTCAAATCGTCTGAAATGGTCGGGTGCAATTTGAAACACTTTGGTATGGTCTAGAACGATGTAGAAAGGTTTGGATAGGTCTAGAAAGTGTCTGGGGTGGTCTGGGACAGTCTAGTTTCGTCTGAGACGGCCAGGGGCGGTTTTATAAGTCTGAAAGGGTCTGGCATGATCTGTTGTAGGCTGGGCTGGACTTGGTAAATTATCATACGTGGCTGTATGGGTTATGGGCGTGGACGCGGGAGATCCTGTACAGGTAGGTTGATGGTTGAGCGGGTCGGTGGACAAGTTGATGAGTGGATGGTGAGACTGGGTGAGGGCTGGTTATAACTGTTAGCGGCACCAATGGAACCATATGTCATCTTCACGAACCGTATAAAGAACCTCTTTTGAATACCATTAATTGAGCGTCCGGATCAAACAACTCGATGAGCTCTCGCTGCTCGCCAAGGCGCTCGTCGGGCTGTTCGATTCGGACGCTTAATTGATCATTTGCACCCATCATTTCCCAAATATTATTCCTGAGTCACTCATGTATTTCACGGGCCCCTGACTTATCAAAAATATTGACAACCTGCATGCTTAACTCGTTGGAGTGAGCTTCACTTGAATTTCACTCCAAGTGAGTCAAATTTGACTCACTTGGAGTCAGATTCGTGCGACTCAGAGCTTGGAGTCGCACGAATCTGAATCCCTTGGAGTCAAAATTGACTCCAACAGGTTTAGAGAGTGCCTTCAACGCAGCAGGCTGGGGTTCGAATTTCGGCTGGCACCAATGTAAATTTTCGTAAGTACCTTTCGGTGGCTTCGGTGGTTCGGAACCCGCCTCAAACTGTAGGTCCCGCAGAATATCCTTGGGAAGAGGTTGAAAGAGGATTTAATGGAAAAAACCACTCCCAATCCAAGGGAGCGGTAATGAAGAAGGCAATAACGCTAGTATGATCTAATCAGTACACTTGCTAATGGATGAAACGCGATCCTAATTGAAAGCACACGTCTACTAGCTATCAAAGCTAACAACTAAAACTCAAAGCTAATCAGGATGGCACTCATTTGCTGTTATTCCGAAGAATTCGGAATATCTTTGAGATCTGAAGTGTCGAAAAAGCACGAACTCGAAAGAAATATTATTGAATGCTCACGATGTTTGTCTGACTATAGCCTTATTGTGATTTCTGCGCTGTTCTCCAAGATTATCATAGTTATGCATGGTTCGTCCAGTCCGATCAACTCGATACGAATAAGAGACTCAAGAATCCCACGACACGGTAAGTAATCTCTAATGCAAGAATATAATGAAACGCGAAAATATCACTTCCAATCCTGAAATACAATTCTTGCTCGCGTAAAAGCTGGAAAAACAACGGACAAATTTGCCCCATTTAGAGTATTTTCTCATGTCGTGAAGAACCAATTGAGCTCCTGCGTCACCAGCAATCTCTCAAAATCAATGATCATGAAATAAAGATAAATCTCAATAGCTCGGAGCATGAAAAATGTACCAGCTACGAGACGAAGTCTGGCACAACACAACTGTACCTCCAATCTCCCCAGAGAGATTCAGAGGGGACGTGAACAAACAAAAAAAGTGGAATACAAAACCACAGTATAACCACGTTCCGAGAATGAAAAATCACCCGCCTGTTTGGGGGAGCTATAGGGCAAAGAGATTTTGAAATTGTTATATCTCGTGGTCGCAGGCTGACGCGCGTGCTCGTTGCGAGCTCGTTGCCCGATAAAGCTCCGTTGGAATTAGTTTCACGAAGGAAATCCTGATGCTTGGCGATGCCGTATGTACCCGTTTTGTTGTATCTACCTTTGTACACGCACCCGATGATATACCCCCGAGATGTGTATTATGCACGAGATCCACTAAGTACATCCGAGTATAGTCGTGCTGAAAGGGATAACACACGGATTACTCGCGCTCAGGTCGTTGTAGCCGGTGGGTGGTACGGTAGATACATGAATGATTTTTTGGCTATCGCACTTGTTCTCGGTTGTCGTGATTACCGCACTCATGTCAACGAAGATTTTTCTACCTCTTCACTCGTTTCTAGAGCGTTATCCCTTAGGATTTGGGTATTACTGTGATGAGGGAGTGAAATGTTCTATTCCATGGGGATGTAGTATAACAGAAACGAACTCGAGATACAATGTTGTTCCGAAGTAGATGTTCATTCAACAAAATTGGAACCAGTTATTTCAATAATCCAGTCAATCAACTGGTTGAGGGCAGAATCCAATACTTTCAGCATCCTGAGTAATCAAAAAAGTAAGCTACCCGATGATCTTTTTCCCTCAAAATCTTTTACAGTCTAGCATGGACCGTAACTCATTCTTCTCAAAAATCGGAGCCCGTGTGATCATGATCACGTAAACGTCGGAAAAATAATATTGGCAAGTCATCAGGATTGAATTACTCCATTGTAATCTATCGTGTGTTATAACACCGTAGTCAAAGGATCCAATGTCGTTGAATATAATTTTTTCTGGAGGGAACATAAACCATCAAGCTGATCACACAGAATGACAGTGAATACAATCACAGGAGTAACGGAACGATATTGATGTTTCTATTACTGATATCGGGAGCCGAAGAGCTAATTCAGAATGATTGAAATCAGCTTTATGAGTGACAGAATTATGATTTCAAAAGATTATATCACTGAAACTACAAGATAAGTATTCCTGTAATCAATTTCAAAGTAAACTACTTTATCCACGCCACGGGATTAGGATATGATGTACTATTTGAGCTTGTTGAATGATTCATTGGGTTTCCACATTGGTAAGACTTTCCATAATAGCCTTACAAAAACGAATAATGATTAATGTCCCGAAACGAGTGCACAATTAACATTCCTGCGAAATTCATGTGTACATTTTGAGCGACGTAATTGTGAAGGAAAAGATTCAGATAAGACCACATTCTCTTATTGAAGTAGACTTTGAACCTCGAAAATATCATCTCAACTAAGAATCAAATCGTACAAAAAATAATCGAATACTAAATTGAGGGAGTGGATTTGAATCTTATTCTCAATATCATACACGGAAATTGGGTAAGGATGAGTGATACAGACATTGATACATTTCACAAATGAATTGTGAATAGACACAGTGCAAAAAACTGCACAACACGAAGGGGAAGCTAACACTTTTGCATCCTAGCGTAAGCAAGCGGGCTGCACAAGTTTTATATCGGGATTCATATCTCTTAGGTTAGTTTAAATACATCTGCTTACCCTTTCAAGCTCTTTGAGACTGGCTGGTGATACATCGGAGTGTCGTCTGAGATCGGGACTTCGAGGTGGTCCGAGACCCGCCCCAAGACCACCGCCTCCACTACCAATTGTTTGTGAATTCAACCGAACATCACTGTGCCGTCTCTGAAGTCCATCGTGTCCAGGAACTTCGAGAGAACACTCTGGTCCTATAGTATTTAGGGCAGGACGACTCGCTGCCATTTTCCTCCGGCATACTTGGCAGCACCACGTCTTTGAAGGAAAATATTCATGAGAAATTTCATCGATATTTTTGGGTTAATGATTGAAAGTTTTTTTGATAAATGAGTGAAGGTATGGTAGATGTAATGAGGAGGTGTGAATTGAGCGTTCATCGATTCTGATAGCTTGCTACACCAGGGGTAATTCATGTGCGAGTAAAGGGCATCCATCACAATGCGCGTGGAAGAGAGTACATCGCGTCGGAGCTTCATTGTGATGGATGCGAATTCAATGAAGACAACGAATGGCGAGGCTTTGTTTGCATGAAGTCGCACGCCGCAGGATTGAACGCGAGTGACAGGAATCGATTACAAATTGTATTGCGAGGTTGAAACATAGCATACGATGGGTAGGTTTTTTTTGTTCTTTTCGTGACCTTGTCTGTCACTGGAAAATGAAATATGGATATTTGCGAAGGAATAACAATATTCTCAGATTTCCTGAATTCCACGAGAAGATTGAAAGAGGTCAGCTTGATTTATTCTTGTCAAAGTTTTCATAACATACTTAGCTCAACAAACTCAAATGTAAATGTTTCCAGCTCATCTTGCTCAACAATTCGGAACCCCACCGGAAATATTCATAGAAGTATCCTGATCTCTGGTTGAAATAGTATCCAATGAATGTGTGTCTGATGCCCGCATGGATAAATACCCGATGATTCGAGAATAATTCTCAAATCAGTCCTGTGTGAAGGAAATCGCACGGGCTATCGATTGAGAATATTATCAAAATCGTAGAAAACTAACCGCTCCGTGCGTTGAGAGTTTCCTAAGACCATCCCAATCAATGTTATTCCGATCAGTTTGCTTCATTCTACTTGGATTGCAAGTGCTTGCCAAGTAAAGCTGACGAATTTTGTAGAAAAACGTCTCAAAACTGCAGAAAAAATCGAAAATGTATGTCAAAATGGGCAGCATACAGGCTACCTCTAAGAATTTGAAGAAAATTCCTCTGATCTAGTTTCATCTTGAATTTGAAATATCCGCATGTGCGATATATATGGGCAAATCTCACGAAGTATGCGGTTTGGCCGAACAGGCCTATTTTCACGTTGTCAGAAGAACATTCACGTTTTTTCCGCCGCTTACATTAGATCATTTTCAAAATTTACTTATATTTAACAGTTCTGCATCATTCAGAAGTCTATTATTCGCTATAGAAAGGTACTGGGAGACGCTTCTTCGTGACAAAATCGCAATTTTCGACCGAACAGGATCATAATTCTCTCACGCTTTAGCTCGACACAGTCGGGGCGGTTCACCGATCGGTCTGAAAATTGGATATGTGATGGATTATGATAAATAGAAACATATAATTTTCGCCCGAGGCTGAGCCTATGAATGCGTCAGAGTGGCGATGATTCGTTGGAGCGAACTCCGATTCTACTTTTTTTCCTGTATCGCTCTTCTAATCGATGCAGCACTCGGGGCAGTGGATATTTCGTATCTGTAGGAACTACATCTTATTCTTCATCCAAAAACCTACAAAGCTAGCCCAAGAACGATAGCGAGCTCGATTCCGCACGACGATGCGGCTTAAAATGAGAAAAGTTATTTTTGGGTAAATGGGGTAAGAAAAATCGTTTTTTGTGTAGCACACGAAAATTTCGATTCCGTTGGGATTGAAACCACGTGTAAACTGATATTTGTACCTCAAGAAATGACTATGAGAATAGCCCCTAGTACAGCCTAATCTCGGTCGTGATGCGAGGCTTGTGAGGATTGACAAATGACGAAAATGAGCATTTTGGCGGCTGAGGCACATCTTCATTTTGTACCACAGACATTCAGATGACACTGTAAAATATTAAACGTATCTTTTTTTCTCTATTCCAACACCGAGGATGCCATATATTTACATACACATGTGCCAATTAGAATGGCGGGAATACGAGGCTCCCTGCACCCAAATACATGGGAAAATCTTCTATACCCTCACAAATCCACGGCGGAGCTCCAAAGTGATTTACGCAAGTATTCCATCATTGTTTGAGCATTACTTGGACCAAACAAAAGTTCATGGGAGGTGTGCTGCCATTCTGGAAATTCTCTAAATTTCAAAGTCGAAATCGCATAGTTCCTGAGATTTGCCTATATAAATAATGGAAATCATTGAGAATAACATGAACAGAATTATTTACAATTGAAATCATAGAAAATACAATCAAAATACAAATGATCATTCCGTCAGATTCAAAACTCAAAGCATGCGGATCGTAGAAAATACCTCAACTTCTCCCTGGAAACCGCTTTCATAAAGTTGAAGGGCCTTCTCTGTGAAAACTCTCTAATGATTCCATACCCTTCCGTTTTTCGAGATTGGAGTAGATTTTAGTGAGTTATACTAGAATAACAGCAGTATTTTCTAATATTTTTCACTAATTTGCGCGAATGCAAAATCATGACGATAGAATTTTATGGCTCTGCCTGAAGCCTGAAAATAAATTTCTTTCCTGTCCTCATTAAAAATAACGAGCGCCCCGATACGTGTGCAGCAGCACACACGCTCGATTTAGAATTCATATATCTGTTATCTCACGACATTTGATTGACATATTTCAGCTCTTGAGCCGAACTTAAATAGATAAGTTAGATAGGTGAGTTCGACGAGATCTAATCCCAGCATTCAAATTTCTCTGAAAAATTTCTAGTGCGTCATAAAGTTAAGGCTTACGTCAAGTTACAACCTTAATCGCTCGAGCAATTCATCAAATCTCCATTCAGATTACATGATATTTTCAGCCTGCTATATGGCATACTTTCCCATCCTAATGAAAAATGAAAAATGGGCGATAGGGTATGTTACACAAAAGAGTTTCTCGACAAATTGAGATTTTCAAAGGAACCAGCGTGGCGGAAAAATTCTTGTAGCAAGCTCCTATTCAAATCAAAGTTCATACACAACCCAGCAAAAAAATTTTGATACCCAAGAGAGTAACCGTCTTTCTATAGATTTCAAAATAATCGAACCTCTTAGTAAACTCGACAGGTGGGGAACGACCAACGAGTATTAAGATTTCAGACTGATGGACGAGAAAATTATTCAATGAGCTCGACAGAGAGCAAAGAGGCAGTGATCGAGCGACGCCCGCATGAATGCATAATGTGAAACGCGGGTAAGAATTTTTTTCCTCCGACGCATAAAATGTCAGGATCGCAAGTAAGAAAGAGAAAGAAAGAGACAAGGTATATAGTTTAATGCCCAAGGTATAAGAAAATTGATCGGTTCTCATCGAACTCGACTCTCCTTTATCCGTCAGACTTACAACCCAACCAATTTTCTCAGTATCTTTTGATAACCAAGCGAGCTTGCAAGCTCTCAACGAATAGAAATCGTTCGTTCAATCGAGATAGATTTCCCGACACTATTTCAGAACTCTACAAATTGCATGGTAATGTATATCTCTTGTATTCAAGTCTGGTATAGTCTGAAATATTGGCTTAATGTTGAAAACGATTTTGGTGAAAGGGTGGCTAAATTCTGTTGGGTTTTGCCGGTACTTTATGGTGGTATAGTATACGACATGGGAGAGGGGAGGGGGTGGACTGGAGTGAATAACGAGATTCATCGTTAAATAACACAATAGCAGAGCCAGCCCGCAGCCTCATATTTCAACGAGCGTCCTACTCGTGCCATAACTATAGCTTTAGAGAGTCGGATTAAGGTGAACTCAGCTCTGTACTTTGCGCGTCCGCTTTTGCTACTCTTTCCTCGCGCCAACTTTCCAACTCAGTAGTGCTGTTGCTTGGGTTTTGCTATACACTCATATAGCTCTCACATTCACGCCAAGCTGACGCATTCATTTGCGTGTCTTGCTGTAATTCCCAACAGCGCACCGCCGCAACTTTGGGCGTTATTTTGTTCATCCCTGGACGTTTAACTCAATTTTCATACAAGCCTAGCCTCTGAGATTTTTCATTATATCCTCATTTTCTCTGTCACTGGTATCTATTTTGTTTGGTTCAATTTCTTCTACATTATGCATTTGATTTGATAGAAATCAATTTTCCGCAGAGAATTCTTATTCGTTTGTATAGTTTTATCGACCTTAGAATTTCATTCAAATTGAAATGAAAAGAGGTTTTATTGGAAAGCATCAATAGTAAGTATGGGATTTGGACGATACTTATTTGAATGGGGCCGATTCCACAGCTATCATTTGATATTCTTGAGAATGTGCAGGCTAACACCCTCTTCAAAGACATTTCATTCCTCAAACAGACAAATGACCATGATCTCCTCACATTGATCAACTGTTTGTGAGTATCATCAAAACATCTGAGTAATTCCGCGCGAATGCGGACCACGAATTGCAGACATGTCTCAGATTGTTTCTTTACCATCTTGAATTGATTTTCTGGTCCAAAAAATGAACTTTTCAATTCCTATGAGGCCCAAAAAAATGTTCGTGGGTCCCTCTGGAGTATTTTTTTTCAGTAGTGTTTTATGGTAAAAAATATCAATTTTCTCCAGTAAAATAGGTGTACATTCGATTTGACGCAAGATACGACGACCCAATCCACAGCATTCGAAAGGTTTACGAAAAATCCATTGAAATGCATCTTGAACATTTTTTTGTCCAGGAGTAGAGAGGTGAAAAACAGAAAAAATTCGATGCCGCAAAAACCTATTTTTTCATAAAACTCAAAAGCCCATATTTCGATGTGAAATGTTGTACTCTTTCAGGAAAGAGTAGTCCCAAATTTTATGCTCAGGTCCCTCATAATTTTTTTCACGTTTTATTGATTCTTCCAGCTCCTTCGGTCGAAAAATGATTGTTTTGTGTGCATGCGCAGGAATTTAGGCTACTAAAACCCATTCAACTGGAAAGCAAAGACAATTTTCTTCCGGAATGACCATCCGGGAAATTTAATTTGATGCACTGAGGCCAAAGCTCCAAGGTTCGAATCATAATGACACGTCCACTCGAGTGGCAATACTATATGGAAAATTTGAGCAGATTTCACATATGGGCAATTCTCAGGAACTTTTGATTTTTGTGTTAGTAGGCTATCGCGAAGTCCTGCATCTCGTCGACTCTGGTTTCATGCTTGGTAATGCTCCGAAGTTTTTGATCGATAGAAAATCAATATATTTGTGAATTTTTGAGTTGTACCGAAGGACTCAGAATCATTTATGACCACTACAATCAGAGAAAAACAGGAAAATCGACTTTTACAAGCTCGATTTTTTCTTTTATTCTTGGAAGTACTGCTTTGCCGAACAAGCAATCGTCTCAGCTCCAACGAAATGAGCAAGATTGTACCATAAGATATATCTGGAATCAGCCCCACTGATGTGCTGCAAGTAGAAAAAAAATGACGAGTATTTCAAAACGTGTTACCATAATTTTAGGTTTTCTAAATTGTCGCACCATTTCATTCATAATGTTCATGCCGTGAAAGCAATGCCAATGGCAAAAAGATATTTCATAATATAATAAAAAACAAAGAATTTGAGCCATCACTCGTTGATGTGCTGCAATCTGCACTCGATTGAGAGCTTGGAGAAAATGATTTCTACTTGCGTGAACCCCTGGATAAAGGTTATTTTTTGAACGGCACATCGACAGATCTGATTTTTTGGAGCTAGATGTGTTCGTGCACGCTCATTTTGATCACTATTTAGTTAATTTTTGATATGGCAAGCTCATATGTTCATTTTTGCACTCGAGCCTGTGGAGTAGAGTACACTTATTGACTGTGAAGAGTCAATGTGTACGTCGCGAGTTACATTGACCAGCACCTTGATTAAGTATGTGATGTTTGCATTGATGTGGTATACATGAAATTCTCCGAATTTTTATATACCACGATTTATGTGGAGATCTTGACAAAAATACTGCGTCTTTGAACCGAAAGATCGTTAAGAATACAAAGCGGAATCCCAAGAAAAGGAAGCATCAGAATCAAGTTGATGCAAAAGATTTTTCTAAGACGGCAACTCGAAGAGTTTTGAAAGATGAAGGGGTAATAAAAAAACGAAGCCTCAGAAGTGCAGGTAAAGTTTGTGATCTGAAGATTATGGAGTAAAATGGAAAATGTGTGCTTCACAAACTTGTTCGAGGAATCATAATTTTGTTATTTTGTGTTATTCATGTTATCTTTGAGAACGTTGATTTCAAGATCATGAGTTGTTCCATGGATGAACTTTAAGGATTGTTATTATTCTTGTTCTCTTATTGTTATGATCTCGCGATTAATTTAGGAATAAAATAGGAATAAGATGTATTCCATCTTTGGTATCTACCGGTTCCTTTTCGAACCCTTGTCCCAGCTTGTTTGCCACATCTCAAGTATTCGTTAATTTTTTTGCCTGGTATCGGAGATAGGACTCAAGAAGGTACATGCTCATATAAGTTATTTGAAACTATTTCACCAAGCCAATATTTTTTCGAGACACTCGATTAGGAAGAAAATATATTCTAAGTACTTGGAAGACTGACATATGGTTTATGATTGAGAATATTTTTACTCTCCCATTGGGAGAATAAGTATCCTCTATGCGGTAATCTGAGCCTCTAATCATTTGAAGTCGTGTCGTCGAACATTCTTGTCCGGTTGTGAGTCTTTATGATCGGTTTGGACCAGTGAAGAACTCAGTTTTGGTTTTTGGGCATTTAACGTCCCACGACGATGCCGTGAGTCGAAAGTCGTGCACGAACTCGGATATATCATTCTGAATGATGTATCTCAAGGTAAGCAAAACCTCAGAGGTGTGCTCCAAGTTGGAAAAAAAAGTTTTCGAAACACGAAAAATCAAAAGCTCCTGAGAATAGCCCATATGCCTGCCTGGCGCATGCTTCATTATTCATGCGTTGTAACTTTGGCTCCAGTGCATCAAATTTACTTTGCCAAGATGCCAGGTGATCTGAATTCCTGCGCATGCGCCAAAAACACTCATTTTTCGACCAAAGGAGCTGAAAAAATCCATAAAACGTGACCAAAACGATGTGGGGCCCAAGAACAAAGTTTGGGACTATTGTTTCCTGAAAAAGACACAGCATTTTGCATCGAACTATGCTTCCTAGATTTTCGAAGAAATAGGTAATGTGGTATCGAATTTTTTCTGTTTTTCACCTTTTTGCTTCTAGAGGACGTCCACAGCCTCAAGGAAGAAGTTGTTATGACGTATTCCAATAGATTCCTTGAAGCCCCTTCGGATGCCGTGACTCGCGTGATCGTATCTTGCGTCAAATCGACACTACACCCATTCTACTGGAAAATTGATATTTCTTCCATGAAACGCTATTAAAAAAGTATTCTACAGTAGCCCAAGGAAATTTCATCTGGACCTCATAGGAGTTGAAATGTTCATTTTTTGGATCATAGAATCGATTGAAAAATAATGAAAAACAATCTGAGACATGTCTGCGATCCGTGGTCCATTTTCGCGCGGGATGAGTCATATTGAGACTCATAGCAGAAAATTCAACCAAAGGATCACTCATTAGTCATGTTCCATTAAGAGATTCATGTTTGAGATGAATCGAAGGAATCATCCTCTGTCGAGTGATGAGTATCATGCGAGTCATGCCTCGAAGGGAATCATCTTTATTCGTGAAGAAATAAGGATCAACAAGCCTTGAAAGGTTGTAGGGCTTTCTGTAACTACAATGCAATAAACATCTGGAAGTCAACTTTACGCCAATGTAATCCCTGATGTAGGAGACTCAACCCATTCAGCATCAAGATACTTGTCATGATCATTCGCCAGGGCTTGTTTTTTTGAACAAATATGAAACAATCAGTGCAACACTTATTTTCACAGAATTATTATCAAATTCAGAGTTCCCCCGTCTCACGGACCATTCATTTGGATTGGACATTCATTTGAACGAGGTGCGCTGGGTGGGAGATACACGAGTAATAAACATTTAATTAAAAAGATCTCTGAAAAGTCAGAAATTCCCACGCTTTCATCAACTCTAAAAGCTGCCCAGAATTTTCCACTTTTGAATTAATTTGATGCTAGACCCTGGAGGAAATTTTTAATGTAAAAAGATGATTGAATTTGAGCGTGGAATCTTCGATATACTAAATGAAAACCAGACAGCTGTACCAGTAAAGTCATTGTATCCCTCAGAATTTTGGAGATCACTATCTTGAGTAACTTTAACTTTGAGCATTGATGACTATTGCTGGAAGAGCCTTGGAATAATTCCTGTCCATAACGATTGATCTACGTTCGTTGGAAAGATTTTATCTTCATATTTCAATTTCCATGAACTCACTCCAATAAAATGGAGTCAAGGTCGAGAAAAGACACAACTTTTCAGAAAAACCCCCAGAATCTCGTTTTCGTATGAATGCATTTTTTAGACTCCAGGTAAATCTCACAAGATATTATCCTAACGATATCATGATGATGTATACGATGCAGTTTCACTTTGTTATTTATAATGAATATTCCATGTACTGTTCGCGCGTTATTCGCTCAATACTACAATATGACAGTGAATGAACAATCTTTCAAACTGAAAAGCGTGAGAAACAGAGACAAAGTACTATTAGTGTGCGTGTAAATGCCATGAAGAATGTATGCCGACATGAGCGAGTAAATTATTTGAAAAAGTTCTTACTGGATCATCCGTGTCTGCAGCAGAGTAACATGCACAGTCCTCGCAAACTTTGCGGTGGCACTCGTGACACGTTTTTGATATATCGTTCGGTTTCATAGATTTCAAACATACTCTGCAGGTGACTGCTGGATCTAATATCTTCTCCTGTTCTGCTTTGCTAGAAATGTGAAAATTATATCAGAAATATTCAGTTACAGAATTTGATTCTATTTCTATACTAGAGTCAGGCTTTTTTCGTAAATTTTCCATAGTCATCGCCATCGGGTTTGATCTGATGATTGGAATTTCAAGCCAATGAGTTGGATTTCGTTAGAACTAATAACACATACAATGACTGAGCTGATAGGTAGGTTCCGGAGGAATGCATCAATGTAGAGATTATGAAGGTTCATTCATAAAAATTAAGCTCTATAACTAGCGGAAATCTTCAATATATTGTCATGAATATGAATTTGGTCGTTCATTCCACCATCGATCAATCGAACGAATCAAACAAATTCCACGCAAGATTTTCATCAAAATTCGTGATTGTTCGTCACCATAACAAAGATATTCAAATCCAAATCCATGTGTTGGCAAGCCATCATTTTTCCACTCAGCGATTTATTCACTGACGATTAGCGATTAGGCATCTTATTCCATATCCCTAGAAAATTCGACATGACGTAAGTTTCATGGGAACAGATTTTGGATGCCCGAAATTATTTCCTCCAAATGAAGATCCTAAACTTCCTATTGCCGACCGTATTGACAGCAATATCGGGAAAATATGATAGATCAACTCACATTTTTGGTGGATCAATCACTGGCGTGCTCTCTTTTGGATGGAGGTTCTCTACGGGCGTTACCTTTGCTGGTGCCAGTTTTGTCACTGAAACATAAAGATAAACCACCAATGAATATGTCGGATGCAGAGTCCAAATCTCTCTATTTACTAAGTGAAATCTATGATCCACCTTCTTTGAATGGATGCCATCACTGGGGGCTGTCCATTAGTTCTCTCTGATCAACAGTTGAAGTGACAAGGGAGGAGGGACCACGGGATACGGACTCCCAATCCTTCTCGAGTTTTTCGTACAGTTTGGTAGTATCTCGAAGATGAAAAATCCAGAGCATTTCTGTCAAATTCAGAGTATTCCTGTAGGTCTCCTGTCCAAAGGGACAGCCACTGAAATTGGCATTGCTGGTCTCAGTGGTTGTGTATAGATTAGGGTGTCCGTTATTTTCCAATACTTATTCATAGACTTCTTCACTCCCTAGAATGCCTCTTTATGACCAGCAATGAAGGTGAAAACTCCAAGTGGAGGTCAAAAAATTCTTTAACCCTGTCTAAAGAGCCATTTTTGTGATTTTTGAGCCAAATTTTTCCCTCAGTCATTAGCTTTTTCTGCACATGCGTATGAATGAATGCTTTTGAATGTATTCTCAATCAATAACTGACGGAATTGGCTTCAATCTGGAGTTCTTTCTTGCCGTATTCGAAAATTTTACCTTCCTTCCTGGTCATAAAGAGGCCTTCTGGGGAATAACGGGCAACCTAATATAGATATACTGGAAGTGCTCACGTTTTTTTTTGTAGTTCTGAGCAGGAAGTCTATTTGACGGACTTACTCTGGATTCTTCATATTCTCAGTAGTACCAAACTGTAACAAAATCTTGAGGAGGATTGGCGACCTGAATCCCGTGGTCCTCCCTTGAGAGTCTCATGAAAGTAACCTTGCATTCAAGACCTCAAACGTTTCCATACAATTGACAGTGAACAAATACAACCCTCGTTGTATCAGAATTCCTACCAGAATCCTTATTTGGATTTTTCTCACAGTGAGGGTCATGAATATCCAATATTGTAAAGGGCAGAGTTCTCATCTAATAAATCATAGCAAAATGTCGAGTCCTGTCACGAGCTCGTATCCCATCTCACTGTTGATATAAATCACAGTTCTTCGTACATAAGAAGGAAGGCAATTTTGCACGAAAACACAAAAGAAGGGTTCATTTTCCCCCCAGAATCTTCTTTCTCCAGCCATCATTCATCACTGCAAAGAATACAATAGCTCACAGCTATCCGAGAGTAGATGGGCTATACAAAGAATAGAACACGAAGATGAGCGGGAAATATCTTTTGAGGAAAAAAAGAAACGCTTGTTTTTGAGAATCTGGAACAATGGTGAAGACATTTTTGAGGTTTTCCGCGAAGATTTGCAGTACTCCTAGCACGCTATTATATAGGTCAATCGGCATTGCAACCAAAATCATGGAAGCTAGCAATATTCAATGATGATTCATTATACTCACGAGGAATTTTTACTTTTGTCATATATTCGTAACTAATGGACGATTTTGGTCAGATTTCGATTGAAAAATGATGCATTTCAGGGAACAGTATCTCCAATATGGACTATCAATAAGTGCACTTTTATACGTGGGATGGTAATCCAATATCGATTCGCTTGAAACTAATTAGGTGGCAGGTTCCAAAACTCGCTGGTACATATGGCAGCTTCTGTGCCCTCCATTCTAATTGGATTAATTGTACGTAAGTGGGGCATAATAGTCGAGGAATTAACTCTTCGAGTTTGGTAAGACCGAATTTTCAGATTTAGTCTTATGAGACGTAGATCACATCTACACTGATGCAAATGAATGATAACGGATGAATTTTCCTGAGTTGTCAATGCTTTCGTTTCGAAAAATCTAGCTGAGTTTACAGGCCAATTTTGAGGAATTAAGTTTCCATGAACCCATGTGATGAAATCCCAAGAGGATAATTGGATCCGAGGGGAATGGTTGCATTGAAATGGTATGATACAATTTTATTGGGTCAGGATTGAGAACTGCCCGAATCTGCTAATCTTTTAAATGGCGAACATACCTGATTGAATTTTACGTGACTATCTCATAATTTGGAATCTCTCTCCGTTTTAGATTTTTCATGTAATCCACTTACTCAAAAACTTTGTCATATCTTAATAAGTACCAGCACAGACCAACTAGTAGGAGTAACGTGAGAGGTCTTCACATCTTCAGAGATATGCTTTAAACAACTGAATATTCTTTCCAGTGACCCGGCTCTGGGACTCTCTCTCTCGCCCTTCCAAGCGACTTATACCTTTTCTCGTCATTCGAACATCCATCAAAACTCCATATACTCAAATGTGGCTCCTGAGGCTTCGCAATAATCCCAGATCTATTGGAATGATCACTCTAAATGAGAAAGAGCGGGTGTAACAGTGTCATCAATCCCAATATCACTTCCATCGACGTTTTAAGATTGAGAATGCAGATAGCACAGACCAAATATCTTACAACGATATTCCTATATCTTTTCTTAAGACTGAGCAACAGGTGAACGTTTCTATCATTTCTGAGTAAGAACCAAATTCATCCAAATCAACCTGGCGATGCAAATATATCAGAAACTTTGCTGGCCTTGTCATAGATTGAATAGCATTATTTTTATCCAATCTATGCACCTTCCAAGCCGCGTACGGTTGCGAGGGTGAATCAGAAAATTTTCAGATAGAATTTTAGAAATTGTGACGAGGAATTCACGGTCGGATTCTGGGAGTAAAAGGGAAAAGGATAGTTCTTTTGTATGAAACCATCGTAATAATCCTCATGTATAAAAGTTCACCATGACAAAGCGTTTACAAGAAATACGTTTTCGAGGAGTTTAAGCCGTGCTTTCCATTTAAATTCATCAATTTCCCGCCTCGGCAACTGATCATTGCAGACTGCCGTGTAAATTAAAATCAATTTCGATGTTCAATTGGTATGATCAAGCAACGATTTCATCATCGCGGGAAATTCCAATGATCAAATGTATTCAAACATTGGATGTCTAAGATTCGCATCGCTAGGTGGATTTGAATATATTTCCCGCGATGATGTAATCGTTGCTTGATCACAGCAATTGAACATCGAAATTAATTGTGATTTCTGAGTAACGTTCCACAAAATGTATGTGAGTATTGGAATGTTTCCATTTTTGCCTTCAGGCAAAATGAAGCGTATCTACTCATCTCCATTTCACTACTGGTCAATAATTCACTTGGAAAATCTGAATTTCCTGGGCAAAGGTCCCCTTATACACAGAAAAAAACAATAGAATCCAAGCCGGAACGAATGTCACCTCGTTGATCCTTCAATTCAATTACCCCACATACACAAACAAAATAACACCGATCTATAACACAAAGAGTACACTCCAGTAATTCATCGGCCTACAAAAAGACATTTAATTCTCATCTCCCTCTGTTGTCATTTACGCTATGAATTACTCTCAGAGTCGGCCCCATAGTGAGTATTTCTTCTACCAAAGCAACAGAGTAACCACAAGCGACAATTTAATTTAGCCCCGGCAGTCGTTGGAAAACGTCCGGTCATGCGTAGCGAGGCCCGGAACTGATGTGATGACGGGCAATTCGCAACCTATCATCGATCATGTACGCCGAACCACATATACACACACACACATACACACACACATACACACACACACACACTCATAGACACGCGTATACATCAGTTACGGGGGTTTGAGGAAAACGGGAAATCAGGCAGATCGCGCATTTTGTACGAATAGGGCGCCGGATGACCCCACCTGCTGCTATTGCTGTTACCGTTGCGCGGACACGACTATAGTATGAGCCCAATGAGAACTAGGTACGAGCTGTTCCACTGGGCCACATTTACGACTATAAATAACGCCTGCCGACAGCTTCCGCCCGTAACTTCTCGACGCGTAGCGATGAAATACATCTGAAGCACCTAACGAGCAAATTCTCGCTTGAATATCCGTTAAGCGTTTTCATTTATTCATTTTTTACCTCTTTTTTTGGCGCAGGAGTACGAGACTGTGAATTCCTGTCAGAGATTCGCAAAATATTGTGAAATATGAATGCTGTACATCGAGCATCGATCGCATTCTTGTTATCGGGGATTTTTTACGAATTAAAAAACTCGATACAATCGCAATTTTCATTCGTATGGTATAGCCATTATTATCGAGTATTATTTTCAGCGCGGGTACGTTTTGAGCGCTCAAAATGAAATTTCTCACAAGTTGGACCATCTGTGATAAAAGCCAATTCCTCTATAAGAACTTACTTTGAATCTCGAGATATCAAGTTGGAATCTGTGGCGAGTGCTGAGATTGATAATTTTTTTCAGAATAACTTCTGTTGGATCGCGTAGAGGATGTGTCGATTCGTACTCAGTTAAAGAGGTTCTTTTTGAATAAGTATGAGTCAACTACCTTCGAAACTACCGGGTCACACGGACATCCGGATCGAATGAAATCGCGGGAACATCCGAATGAAAGTCTTACCGAGTCCTTCGTAATTGATCTAAAGCTTGATCGTTCACGGTTTAGGAATGATTCTAGAGAGTCCAATTTCCAAATGACTCATGATAAGATATGATTGGATTATACATACATAAATTTTTACCAATTCTATACATACATACGTTTACACCATCTTTTTATAGGTCAAAAATTACACCATGGCGGCAAGATTTGGCAATGTGTTTATGAGGAAATGGGTGAGTGATTCAAAAAATTCCTCATTCCATGCACTACGTGGGCTCAGCTGCAATAATTCAAATGAATTCCGTTTTGGTCAATGTTCCTCTTGGGTTATGAAACGGAATCAAAAATATCGAATATCAGATATGGCATGATTAATTTTCAGCTCCCTTTCATTTGAGCTTCCGAATACATTGTGAATGAGTTCGACGAATAGCAAAAACCGTATGACTCCAAAATTCAATCCCGAATAAACACAGAATGCGAAAATTCTGTCGAATAATTCACCATCGAAAATATCATCATACATTCCCGAAATGATTATCTGCGAATGAATTTTCACAACTGCCCTCATCCCTCCCTTATTCCTATCCTTCATTAACGCAATCCATATCCACGCAACCATACTCCAACCCAGTTCAACGAACTAAACACGCACAACTAAACGAAGCTACCCAAGCATTGATTACACGACTGCAATTACGTAATGCAAGATAGGCACAAGAGCTATATGACAGATCCACCATCTGCGAATGTGATCAGGATTGAAGTAAGTGGCAGCTAGAAGAGACATTTCAACTGCAATAGTGGTTGGCACTCAAGTAAATGCTTAAACTGGCTCCGACTGACGACCGACAACGCGCCGGAAGGGTCAAACTACTCGGTAGAATTAGCTTATCTTGTAAGCGAAACTACGCTACAGTCGTTCACCACTCCACCACCACCCTCTCCCACTCCTTTCCCTGCCCCCTCTCACATAGGTATACTAACTTGACTAGGCCACAAGGCTGCCACAAAGCAATGAGGATTATCACAGGGTTTTAGGTTTGGTACGTGTTATAGATGCAGTATATGTTTAAGCCCAAGAGAATTGGTCTACTGGTTTGCACGTACGGCTGACCAAACTGGGGCTATACTACTTGCCGATAAGTGAACATAGTGAATATAGTTACAGTAGCGCAACACAAAACTCGATTCGTATGGATAGGATGAATTCGAGGAGGTTAGAATAGTCTGTGTAACGATATTGCCTCAATCATATCGTGCTCATCAAATTCATAGAATTTTGGACTCCCCTAGAGGTTTCCTGGAAATTCTCGTTACAACGTTGTTGTTGCGTGCCATTCTAGAAATAGCGTGTGATGCGAGAGGAATGCGGTTTTCAAAGTTTCATCATTCTTAGCTCATATTTCCAACACGTATAACTGGTATCAAATATAGCGGATTCTGGTTTCACAAATTGGAAACTGGGCTGTTAGTTTTTCGATGCGCTGTATATACGATGAAAATATATGTGTTTACTGCGCAAGTATTTTGATCGATGGAAACTTGGATATGAGGTGGAAGCTGAAAATGAATTTTTTCTGGAGATTCTCGAGATGACCTGAAATTTTCCTCTCTTATTCAAATTATTCACATACATAAAGGAGATGTTGGTGGTCAATAGTTATTTTGGAAAGACGGATACTACTCTAACAACATTTGCATCGGAAGATGGATTGGAAATCGGGGAAGCGAGAGAATTTGATCTTCATTGATTGCTCAAGTTTTCTTTTTTTTCATCATATAACGCTTCATTTTATCTCTGCAGAGATTTATGAGCAATCAGTTACATATGGAATTCACATAATCTTACAAACTCAATTTTCACATTAAATTCGTTGATAGAAATGTACATAAACAAGAGTTCCATTTTCATTACAACTCATGACTCGTGAAAATCTCATCTATAAAAGTAAGTAGCACTTTTGTAGAAATTTGTGGATCAATTTGCAAATATTCACAGGAAAGATTCGCGAGGAGGACAAAGCTTGATAATGCGAGAGCCAATTTGATTTTTTTCAGTGTCTTGATAAAGTATGGACGTTGTTGATCATACAACGAACATTGCCATAGAACATGGTCTACATCTTGAATGTCGTATCCACATTCGCAATCGTATTAATCGATATAACCTTTCCCAGCGAAAAAATGTGCCAAATTATAGTGATTTCATTGAATTCTATCAATAGTCGTAGTCTTTTCACGACGGAGGTTCAAGTGTTGTTGAACCAAGATTCAGCAGTCCGGTTATGATATTTTTCAAAGAAGTGTATGTTCCTCTAATCAGAGTTCCAGACTCGATTACGTCGAAGCTTTTTCTCCTCGATTCTACTCTAATATGCTCGGGAGACTTGAGTGAGAAAATAGAGTGGCAATAGACTCTCATGGTGGCGTTGTACCCATTTGCTCAAGTTAGGACTAGTTGACGAATCAGAAAACCACTCTTTGAGAAAATCCCAACGACTATCTGACGAAAAAAAGTCCATGGATAATTTGAATATGATTTCTTGAAGAATGATCGCTGACAATATCAGTCCTGAGCGTGTAAGTATGGTTCTTGTAAGTATGAATAACTCATACAATTCTGTTCTGTAATCATCAAACTTTCGATTCGATGTTGTAAAGGAATGGCTTCGCACAAGAGTGAAATGCTGACATTGCTAGTGTATTTGTCTTCTGTGACCTGCGACAACTCAAAATTCTCAGCTCAGATGCAAAGGATGTCGTGATGCACCGACCAATTTTCCTTGCAATTCTCTAGAGTACTGTCATTTGGATAACTCTGTGGGACTTGAATGATTATTTTGGTGCACCGAGAGGAAACTCGTATCGTCTGATGAATGAAAATTGAATGACGCAAGAACACTCGAATCTTAGAATTAATTACATTCCAGATTCTTTTGACGTTGGTCAGTAGAAGTTCTTCAGAAGCAATTGATCTTGAGGTTGAGTAGAGTCGTGTATATTGCAAGCTACCACATAGATCAGGATCCCCTAGAATCTTTTCGATATTTAAGGCCATGCGGTAGCCGTGCAAGCTAAATTTTGTTCCAAGAATTCTCGAATTCTCTTGCGATTTGGGCTAAAAGTGAGTTATGCCACACTTGTTATCATCTAACTCGAATGGCTCAACTCGTCGTTTAGCTCAAATCGCAAAAGAATTCGAGAATTCTTGGAACAAAAATGAGTGTATATTATAGGTGAGGATGTCCCAGGCGCCCAGTGGGTCCCACTTTTCTGCAATAATTTAATGATTTGGGCTGAACATTGAGTTGTCGAGAATGAACCGGACAATAACAATAACTAGACAACTCATCTCAAACTTTGTACCATGAAAATGTTCACGTAAGTGGTGAATGGAACTTTACAGCCGGGCTGCATGGCTACTGCATGCCCTTAATGGAGATGTATGATTATTTATACATACACCTTGTGCCGTACAGATTTGGTATTCAACGCTTTTAAGCATACACGGGTAGCCTGAAGCGAGCGGAAGTTGAACAAAACTGACGCCAAAAACAGGCCACGGAATCTTGTTCTTCTCGTTCTTCTGAAGAAAAAAGTTCCTTATGCACAAAATCGGATTTGCTTCCAAGAACGATCTACAGAGCAATTTTCATTTTAAACAGATGTATCCATTTGATTACATGTATTCTGATTAGCATGGCTATAGCCATTATAATCACTCAACGGACAAAGATAGCATAGTTATCCATCCAACGTCGCCGAACAGGTTAGAGAGGAACAAATATGCATTTTGATAGGGAATTCCCTGTAGAATTGGCTGGTTGAACCCATTTTGGAGATCCGGCTTCGTTTTTGAAATGTGGGCGAAATAGCCCAAGATTCATTAGGAGAGCTTAATCTGACAGCAACGTTAGTATAGAGTTTATGATTGTATTGGACAGAAGGGAATGGACGTCGAAATAACCTCTGTTGCATAGTGTTGTAATGTATTTCTCCACGTAGAATCTAAGTTTGAGCTCGGTTCCATCCTAAGTCCTCGGATTTCCATTTGAATCGCAGAAACTTATCACAATTTCCCAGAAACCATCATTTTCCGGCATTTTTCAAATCGAACGATCAAGTGTCGTTTTTGACTATTACCCAAGAATCTTCATAGAACACTCATTCAACAACTGTATTGACCCGCTGGATATAATGTCGACGTTACCATGATCGGATAACGCATTTGGAACGTCCTCCGAATCAACTTTGCGAGTATTTATTTGCAAAGTTACGATGATTTCTGTAAAATAGAGAATGTTTCTCGTAATTTGGATGAGAGCATGGAGACCAAGGATGGAACCGAGCTCAAACTTGGATTCTACGTGGAAAAATACATTGAAAAACTATGCAACAGAGCGTCATTTGGACCTCTATCCTCTTTTGTCCAATACAGTCATAAGCTCAAGCGTTGCTGTCAGATTGAGCTCTCCTGATGAATTTTGGGCTACTTCGCCCACATTTCAAAAACGAAGCCAGATTCCGGAAAATGGGTTCAACCAGCCGACTCTACGGGAAATTTCCTATCAAAATGCATATTTGTTTCCCACTAACCCATTCGGCGACGTTGCCAGGCTAATCAGAATACATGCAATCAAACGGATACATTTGTTCAAGATGAAAATTGCTCTGAAGATCGTTCTAGGAAGCAAATCTGATTTGTGCATGATGAACTAGGTAGTTAAATTACCCGCGAAATTCGATCACTAAGTGGCTAAAATCAGTACAACACGACGTTTGTGGGTTCAAACGATAGGTAATACCTTCAATAATCGATATTAACAAGAATCAATGTTTGAAAATTGGGGCGCGGTATGAATGAAAAATAAGAACATGCATTTTTCATTCATACCGCGCCCCAATTTTTAAACATTAATTCTTGTTAATATCGATTATTGAAGGTATTACCTATCGTTCGAACCCACAAACGTCGTGCTGTACCGAGTTTAGCCACTTTCTCGCACCAGGAGCGTCTTTTCGGGGGTAATTTAACTACCTAAACTTTTTTCTTCAGAAGAACGAGAAGAACAAGATGCCGTGACCCGTTTTTGACGTCAGTTTCGTTCAACTCCCACTCGCTTCAGACCACCCGTGCATAGGTCATGTGAGTGACAAATAAGTACTTTGATGATATGAAGCGTGAATTCTGACTCAGATTTTATGTGTTCCCTCTCACCAATCGAATTTTCATAAGTCCTTTAACCTCTCCACTCACATCGTCGCATCTATTGAAGAATATCGATTTTCAAAACTCTGTGAATATTTTCTTCCAGACTTTTGGGGAAATCTAAGTTATTCTGAATCACTTTATTCCTGTCGATGCAAAAGATATATGTGACTTCAAACGAAGACCGAACTTTGGACCGTTAAAAAAAAACAGAAATGAAAACCGAAAATTTCAAAAAATTTTCAATCTTATCATATTTCTCCCTGATTTTACAGAAAAATATGGTCTGCTGAGTGTTCATCAGACTTGGCAGATCTCATAACGTAATAATCAGTCTGAAAAACCTCAATTTTTTCTTAACCTTGCTTATATTCTACTTTAGATCTTGCCACATCATGTATCTGTTCAGATCTGATCAAGCCGTGAATTACCGCCTAAACTCTCTAATGAGCGTGTCACGCTCGTTGTCGCCCGCGGCCACGGCATGACTCTCTGCCGCATTTCGCTCATACCAAGACAGCGGAGCAAATTTCGCGCACGCAACAGGCTTTCCATTTGAAGCTTGATAAAGCCGCGAGGTACGTACGTATACGTATACGTGTATACACTGATGCTGGAGGTGGCACATACGGGACGTCAGATATATACGCTTGCATTCCGTCGCCATTAACGTTGAGCTAAATCATCGTTCGGTGCACTCGACACTCGTCAAGCGTACACACACACACACACACACACACACACACACACACACATTTCGAACACACATTCATACATGAATACATACGAAATATAGAAATGCATGCACAAGGCGCAAATTAATTTCAAATGGATATTAGCGCAGTGACGAACAAAATTGTTTGCCTCGCGGACGATTGTTTGCCCGGTTATATACGCTTGTATAGCTTGACCATTGTTATTGCCCGAAAGCGCTTGGGAAAATCTTTTATGACTGTGAAGATCTCTCACGTATATGGATGGAGTTTACGTATGCTCTTGTCTTTGAGCCAAGTTTGCAAGCACTCGGGCTCTCTCTTCCTCTCTTTCACATTTTGCATCGAATGAAATATTCATGCGTTGGATCCCGTCTGTATGATATGAAATATATTGTCTTATTTCTCAGTTGAGATTGAAAATCTGTCGGTTTCAATACGCCACCTCGTCGCCTTTTTCCTCCACATGTCCTTGAAGTTATCTTATTCTTGGATCACGTACATACAAATCACGAGGTATTTTTCGATCGCAGATGTTTCTATTGCGATGGAAATCTGAAATTGTCTCAATAGTAAGAAACTTCCACCTGTTTTTTCCATGATTTCTGTTTCTCTATCATAAAAGTTATCAACGTTCATTATGATTCTGCATATTGGCGTATTCTGTAGTCACACCAAATGCGTGATTACGAAAGTAAACACTCCATGATGTGAATTTGTCAAGTCACAAAGTAAAACAATTTCTATCCACTTGACGTTATGAAATTTTTTCTCCAATCTCTTCTCTATGACTATCTTTATTCCAAATTGAATGATAAGTGAATGCATTTCCAAGCCTTTGAGTTCATCCATGTCGAGTGACTCGTTGCTGCTCTCCTGAGTGCAATTCAGAAATTCATATTTATGAAGCAAAAGAACTGGCTATTCCATTACTGTATCCAACGGAGAATTCCACTTTCCGCTTTTCAAAAAGATCCCAACTCTTTCAAAACTGCAATGTACTTGAACCGGTGGAGAACTTTGGAGAAAGCCCAGTTACAAAATAAAAGAGGGAGTTGATACATCGTCAGACTGTTTCTTTCTGCCACGTGAAGTCAGAATGAGGTTCCTCTAATTGTGAGTCTGAAACCAAAGGTATCGTGAGATACCATAACCAGCAAAATTGATATTTAGATTTTCATATTCATGAATGGGAGTCAACAAATTTCAAGTCCATCCATTTTTCTCTAAGATTGAAGATACATGAGTAATTCCACGAAAAAACGATAGGTCAATAAATCATTGGTCTAAGGGTTCTTTGAGTGAATTTCTTTGATTCTATATGTCAAAAGGTGAACATCTGGCAACATGAAAAAAATTTGCAAAATCTTTTTAGGCTCTGACGCACTGATCGAAATAGCTATGTTTCCAAATTCCTCTTTATGGAAAATTTCCATAGTTTTCCCATTAAGATCGTTATAGCTCAAAAGCAACGTTAGATAGAGGAGCGTGGTTTGAGGCATCTAAAAGGCGAATAAAATATCAAAAATCGTTTCGAAACTTCGATTTCCATCTTATCTTGGTTGTATATGGGGAATTCCGTGAAAATCACTCTTCCATCCTTTCCCCAACAAGTACATTTTTTCATGTGAAACATTGAATTCCTAACGTAGAAAAATAGTTCCAATCCGCTTTTTTTGGGTTCCAAGATGTTTTTTGGGTAATTCTTCAATACTTATGATTAAATATCTCAACTTTCTGCGCATGCACAGAAATTTGGGATATCAAAACAATTTTCTTCAAAAATCTGAAGGACTGTCCTTCATGATGATCAATTTCTGAGTCCAATTTCATCAACTAGAACCAGAGTTGCAGCTTCCAAATGATAAAGGGTGAATTAAAAAACAATATAAAGCCATCCAGGCAGTCACTGTAGTGAATATGAGATCTCGCATCAAGCTGCTCTTTATACTTCACAATCCATGAGTTCTGAACGCTGACATGATCCGTGATACGCTTCGAGTATGATGACGTTTGATAGACTGATTGGTGAATCCGAGCAATTCCTCCCTCAGAATCATATTGTGAAATCAGTACCTGCGACTCGTCAAAAACTTACCTACCTGTCACTCAAACAATTCAGTTCCAGTCAATACCATCATGGAAGACAATAGCCATTCATGATACCACGATTTTCCTTACAAAATTTGAGGTACCCTTCATTTTTTATTTATTCGCTTTTATTGAACTCGGCCGCGGCGGACGGAATCTTGTCACCAAAATCTATGTGCGAGCGCGTCAATGATTACGGTTCGCGTGCGTTTGTGTTAGTTTCGGGCCCTGCGCGTTTCAACATTGTGTCAACGCAAAATGGGTTACTGCGTGACCTCTCTCTCTTTCTCATTGCATCGCGCGCGATCAGCAAGAGCCTCGCTAGGGAGGGTAGAGAGACCCTCCCTAAGCCTCGCTTTAGATGGCTTTAGGGTGCTTTAGAATATCACAGCAGTCGACGCAACTCGTCGATTCTTCGCAAACTCTAAAAATTTCACTCTTTCTAGTTTTGATTAATCGAAACATAATGATTATCAACAAATAGAAATGTTCTCTCTGAGATATGCCTATAACAAGTATAACAAGTGCCTGTAGGACCCATAACCTCCTCCAAGTGCTGCCTGTTGCCGCTGCCCCGCAATGCTGTCCTGCCGAGACTAAACTGCTGCTGGCTGTGTTGCTGCTTTTAGTGCTGTTATTTTGATGATTTGATGTTTCTCAAATTTCAGCAGTTTTCAAAGTGCAGTCGATCTCGCCTTACTATTGGGAGTAAACCTCTGTGTTATTTTAGATGGCAGAAAAATCCAATATGGCCGAATCTCAAAACATTCCCTTAAGAAATACACAGGGCCAAGATGGCGGCGTTCCAAAACAGGTTTACTCCCAATTGGATTCTTACCAGTTTTCTGCATGCGGTCTCGCTATACCATGGTCTTATCAAAAGTTTCTCTCCACCACATGTGACCAATAAGTTTGTGATTAGTGTTAGCAGATAAAAAATGATAGGTACCTCTAAGAGTCGAATGGTTTCATCTTTTTGCAAGCTCAGAGAGGAAGTTGAGGCCTCAGTGTGCAATCAAGTTTTGTGGTGTATGTACAGTAAGCGCACTGAGCCAAAGTCCTGGTCTTCAAATCATGAAGCACAATCAAGGTGATGAATGAATGATGAATGAATGAATGAGTGATGATTGAATGAATGATGAATGAATGAATGAGTGATGAATGAATGAATGAGTGATGAATGAATGAATGAGTGATGAATGAATGAATGAGTGATGAATGAATTTCATGAGACACTGTGTGCTTCTTGATTTGTTATTGAAATAAGACTTTTTCCTCACTATTAGAATTGAATGCTTCAAGAAACTTCAGATGAATGACGGAATGGACTACATTCAGAAGTAAAATAGTCACAGTGGCTCTACGCGTTATGAACTTGTTTGTTTGAACCATTGAGGATGCTTCCTGTCATTTCTTGATGCATCACAGAGATTCAACAGTCTCTTTTGGTTGAATTTTCATGGGTCCAGCCATTAAAGTGTAGCATACCATGTTATGCTGGGCTCTAGACTCATTCCATTTCTAATAAATTGTACTCTACTAATTTAGGAATATGATCATCCTTGTTCGAGCTTTGGCATGTGATGTGTCATATGAATTTGAGGGATGGAGATGTCCTGATGATAAATTAATATATCATTGGATGTCTCCATATTCTAGTAATAAGGGCAACACAGCGTCTTAAATGTGATTTGACTGTAGCTTGTGAATCAATTTAGAATTATCGGTATGCTCAACATGAGATGAGGAATTATTTCTGATCAGCCATAGCTGACTGATTGATTCCACTTTCTATCAATTTGCACTCTGAAGCACTTGAGTAAAAATGAATACCCAAGGAATCTTAAGAATAATATTTCAACATCCTGGCTGATATTAATATCCTTCATTCATGTTCTATATTCCAAGCGATTAGGATAAACTAAAATTGAGAAAATAAAACAATTTAAAAAAAATATTTTAAAAATTCGCTTTTATGTGAACCGTTAAGCATAATAACATAACAAAATTTGAAGAAAATGAAAACTTTTATCTACGTTTCTGTCATAAACAAAGAGTAAGTCAGTTGATGTCCAGCTTCACGAATTCCATGATTTCAAGATATCAAAATGGTAAAAGCGTGGGTTGTAAACTTGACACACCCAGAGTAGTTTTCACCAATCAACCCACGCTTTCACCATTTTGATATCTTGAAATCATGGAATTCGTAAAGCTGGACGTCAACTGACTTACTCTTTGTTTATGACAGAAACGTAGATAAAAGTTTCCATTTTCTTCAAATTTTGACATGTTATTATGCTTAACGGTTCACATAAAAGCCAATTCTTAATATGTTTTTTTTTTAAATTATTTTATTCTCATATTTTGACGAGCTCCATCTTTCTCTACAGTGACTTCTTTCAAATATTTTGATTCACGTAGATGAGCTTTACTTGATGCCTCTTGATTTCCATCTTAGACTGAAGTTGAGGGCTCTTCCATCATCAAGCTCCTTTCAAACTAACTTTCAAGGGCTAAGATTACACCTCTCGAGTCAAGTTCCACTATTTAAAGGCCTCGAGGCAACAACCACTCTTGGAACTTTTGACATTTAGCTTGATCATTTATCACAGGATCGCCTCATCCTTCTATTAGTTCTTGTAGAGATGAATTTAATGATGGCTCGGTCAAGGTCGGACTGATGGATTTTTGTGACAAAATTGTCGGCTCAATTTATAATTTACACGTCATAAGCCCAGTAAAAGAATTATCATTGTTTTCAGTGGTAGGTTGCATTCTAAATCACCTCCTCATCTGGGAATTTTTCGAATTTATGACTCCTCATTGAAACGGTGGAACAATACTCGTCTCATTCTGAACATTTTGCTGACCTTGTTCTCCTATTTGATCTTATATTATTCGAACAACAATTGTTCGTAAGTCCCAGAAAGTCCATGATAATTCATTGATCTATTCCAAACTCTCGTAATGGAGCATCCGCTGTTCCCAAAACCGGAGAAAAGTAATATATTTCACGATAGTTTCGATGGGTATCAGAAAAGGAAGCTACCCATAATTCACAGGAGCTGAGAGGAAATTCAACTTTTCTACCGCGACAGCAAGCTTGTGAACTAGGTCAAAGGTAGGTAACGTGTTTGTATTCAATCCAGGGAGCGTCGTAATAAGGATAGCAATTCGTGCATAAATTGTAATGAGATTAAATGTATGATCTTAATGAGTTGCCAAAATTAAGGTATTTCCGTGGGACTTTGAGTTTGTTAACGAACAAATAATTGACCTCACAGGATTTTTGATCCCATACTTCTCTCTAAGATAATAGTCATGAATGTATCGTGAAGGAAGACGAAATAACATTCCAATACCTGAATTTTGAGAACGTACCAATCGAAATTGGGATGGTGCCTCAGTTAAGTGTTTTAACCTGCCCATCTCGAGAATGGGCGCTCATCAATTTTTTCGGAAATTTTTCCTTCATATTCGTCAAGTTGAAATATAGGGAAATGGATTTGGACTGATTCCGAATGACTCTTGGGATTCAGAAAAAAATTGAAATGAGCTTTTGTATTCCTCTTTTTATGTCATGTACTCAAGGAAATGCCTCCAATGAAACCAATGCCTAAAATAATTTGTTCTATGGGAGCCTTCAAAATCCCTCCCTCAAAGTTGCAAAACATCGATCTGTAGCTATTTTGTGAGCTATATGTGGGGATGACACGTACAACATGAGGGTGTGCCCAACTTGCCCCCTGATCTATTTGCTTTTCTGACTCTCCTCTCGTCCTCATTAATCCGTCGTAATCCTCGAAGTGATCATGCTGAAGTTCCAAAATCACGTGAAAAAGTTTAAAAAAAAATTGCAAAACGGAGTGAAAGACGTATCCTCTAGAAATCTAGAGGCAAAACTATTGTAAATCCATCAAACTCCTATGAAACATGTAGATTTTAGTGTCACTTGAGCTGAAAACCACTCATTGGGTACAGACTCTAGCCACAAGAAGCCGCGGAAAATCTTTTTCCGGGAAATATGAAGGCACCGTACCTGTGGTTGGTTCAAGTGGGTTAGCCGTACCATAGCTCATTGTGAAGGTCTTGAGATGATCTTCGGAATGAGAAGTGGTTCGTTCGGAAGTATCGAAGTAAGCCAAAGTTAATTGCAGAAAGGATCAAAGGAAGAAATGCTGTGTACGATAAGCATATCTCATAAGAAATTATGGTGCCTGGTCGAGACAACGATATAATTGGTTGACTTTCAGCCCATAACACAATCAACAGTGGATCTCCTGAGGATTGAAAGGTACAGTACAAAATTTAGATCGCCTGATGAATGTCTGAAGTATCGTTATGACTGATATATGTATTACCGAATAATCCTCAATTCAATGAAAAATATCGGAGATTCTTCTGTAGTAATTCGAGTGAACAAATGTGTCGAATTCCTTGAGTCTCTTGCTTTTACGGTCGACGAGAAATATTATTTCACTCCTATTACTCTGCGCTTCGATCCTGTACCTTTATCGATATCAACATTCCTGTGAGCAAGGCCACACGACTCTTACTCTTCGCTTTCCTCACCAGCGCTCCCCCATTCTTTAGGTATACGTGATGAGAATGCTCCCAACAACTCCTTCAATTTCCTGCTGCCACTCCTTTACCATTATTTCACAGATCTGTATTGTACCTTTTCCGCACCCTTGTGTGCACCAACGATATTTTTTTACCAACAGCAAGACAACAAGCCGTCCATAAACGTACTTGAGAAAATATAAACTCACTTTTCTAGAGACACTGTGCGACGGATAATCTCAGAATTTTCTCAGCTCGCACAAACACGATTCTTATTGTAGAAAAAAACTGACTTCACACATTTTTCTGCTTTTCATAATTTTCTCGTGATAACTCGACACTGCGTAATTCATTTGGCATTTAATCGAATTTTGAATCATAAAAATTTTATCCATTCCGATGAGCAATTTTCCATCTTTTGTTCTTTCAACGGCTGAAGATTAAAAATCACCGTCCCATGACCAATTTCACTCGAGATCGAATGGTTTTTCCACTAGGGTAGCCGGAATTAGAAGTTTTCACACAATATGCGTTTCATCTCAGAATAAGTCGGAAGAAATTTTCAAGTCTCCTCATGAGATAATTCAAATGATACTAAATTTAAATCTTGAACGTAGTGTGAAATGCATGAAGGAAGCCCATCATCAACGATACGAAAAGATACACGCCTAGAGTCGACCAATAGATTTGCTATAACGGTTCCCGTCGGTGGGACCCACGATATTTATTCTTCTCTCTTCACTTACCCATGTTTGATCGAAAAATATCCCAAAGACAGTCCATCATGGTAATATGTTTGGCCAAAGACGTGCACAATGATGCATCAAATACGAGTTTACTCTTATACAGGCGTATTCATTAAAGTACTCGATTCCAGTCATTGCCTTGAATTAAATTACAAAAAACCGGTCACAATGGCGCTTTTGATTCTGTTACATCCAAGCATTTCCTGTAGAAGCTTAAAAATGTATTGCGGGTGAGTACAGGGTGCGTACTGATCCTTGAAACCCTTCAAACACTTGAAATATCCTCGAAATCGATCTTCGACCCTTAGATACTTGAAACACCCTCGATTTCGTTGTGTGGTCCTTGGAAGTTTTTCCAGCCGAATTCAACTGAGAAAATTTTTACGGAAAACTACGCAAGGGAGAGGAAAATCATCCTTCGAAAATGTTTCATTTAATCACAAAACAGATTTTTCTAGAGGAAATGAAGAAGATCGATTGGAGGTTGCAACCAGAAGAGATGCATCACAGAAACTTCATGCTCAGGTCATTTGTGTCAATTTTACTCACTGATAGTCAGTTTGAATTGGATTTGATGAGTGTAAGGAGGAGTCGCAATGAAAATGCCATACGTTTATTTGTGTACGTGGGAGATTGTCTCTTTGATGAGATTTTAGCTCATACATCTATGGGAATCAGTGGACATATTTTTATCAATCCTCATGAATGCACGAGCTAATCTTTCATCAAGGAGACAGTCTCCGCAGCACACAAAAAATGTGTAGCAATTTCATGGCTATTCCACCATACACTTATCAAATCCAATATAAATACTCGTGATCCATCAAAATCTCAATGGACCATGATTGATCGGTTGTATGCCACAAGAATCTTCGATAAGCGTCCAAAGAGGATATTTGCTATAGAAAACTGAGGAAACGATATGAAAGAGTCAATAGACAGCTTACCAGTGTGGTTGGTAGCGACTATGATTGATTGCTTGAATTTTTCGCCAAACGATTGGCCGGTATCCTCTGCTGTGGAGCTTGATCCCCCTTCTGGCTGTGCGACCATCTGCAACAAAGTGGAAAAGATTTGTGAAACTCTCTGTGATTGCTGTCGGACGAGTGTTCTCTGTCAAAAGGTAGTTGTACAATAGCTAGATTTTTGAGTATCCAATTTCAGAGACAATCGTTGGTAGCCGCTCGAAACACGAACTAAATTTCTAAATATGTCAGAGGTTGGGAATTCGAATGTTTCACGATAATATTGGCAACATATCACTTTCCATGGTTGTAAACGAGCTACCAGCCAAATTAATCCCCATTAGTGAGTCTGCCTAAGAAATTTGATAATCTGAAGATATTGCCTCTAGGAATCGATTTCTTCGATATTGATATAGATAACCATGAAGGTAATTATCGATAAAATAATAACACTACAATCTGACATCACGACATACAGCGATAGGAGGGGGGGGGCTGAATGAACGGGAGAAACTTTCTTATTCGTATGTGACATGTGTGGTACCACTATTTATCCATTCTCCATCAGAATCGATGAAAAAGAGTTTGCCAGGTGATGAGAATAGCTCATTTCCCAGCCTGATCACGGTTTCCAAAGCAACCCTTCATTTCAACAAGATGGCTCCTTTGAAAGTGCAGAACAAATACTGTTTCCCAAAAGTTGGGTTTCGGTGTCAAATGTATCCTTAAGTGTATGATCTACTCCCAATATATCCCAAGTTTCAGTCAGGAATGTCGAGATTTGGAAAAGTTCCGCGAAATTTGCCAATTTGGGGTGATTTTGCGATTTTTTCAAACTCTTCTGTTCAACAAATTTATACACAGCACTAGTAAAAATTTTCGGGTCTTCTATCAACACGATCCTATTTGAGAGGTGTCTAACTATCACAGAGAAAATCCGCAGAGCTGAATCTTTTGTCACTTCTGAGTAACTGATGATTAATTGACTGGGGTCCAATTAACCCCAGTGTGCCACCTACGTGAGTTTTCGGAAGTGTGCCATATAAGGGTTAACAATTCTTTGGTAGAGCAATGCTCGACATCAGAACACAACATAATGATGGTCTCTTAAGCCGTTCTGACGCATGAGCTGTTCAGAGTCATAGTGGACTAATAAGGGGGGGGGGGGTGGGCACGAGGTCCGGATCACCAATACTGTACAAACTTTTTTCACGGTTTTGTACTACCTAGGATTTATAGAATCCAGAGTAACTCTGTCGAATCGGCCTCCTTTCCGAAGATACAGGCACTGAGATTATCATTGCTCGAATAAGAAGTTATATATATGATGGGTTCCACGCGAAAGCGACCTACGGAAAGGGGTCATCTCTCAGATTGTTCTCTAACCTTTTTTATTCGATTCTATGGCCCAAAACAGGAACTTTTGACCAGCTATGGGGTCCAAGAAAAAAATTTGATCCCTCCGGTGCACGCGTATCCGTGGAAAAAGACGAAATTCATCGTGTTAAAAATGGTGCTTTTTTATTCAGTAAAACGCAAAAATCTCGACTTCTTCGATAGCTATCGACTTGCAGGTTGCAGCATCTGAAAGGTCATCAAAAGACCTATCGGAAACGCTATCGAAAAAATATTTTTGGCGAGTAATGGGCCTCCCAGAGCTAAAAAGGTGTTTCCCACTAAAACGTTAATTTCTCAAAAAGCCATTTTTTTTTTTGTAAAATCACTTAATCGATGTAAAATTTTGCGTTCTTTCAGAAAAAATTGATTTGAGAGTGTACCTACGCGATCCCATCAACTTATGAGCCATTAATTAAAATTTAATTCTTTCCGGTATTGGAAAAGTGTCATTCTCTGCGCGTGCGAACAAATTTTGACTTTTGGGACTCTTTTTAATGGAAAGCTGACGTAATTTCCTGTAAAATAACCCCTTGCAAAAGTCAATTTGATGCATTGGGACTCGAGATCTAGCTGGTCTAAAGAATGAAAATATCCAAGGTACCAAATCCGCGAACCCAGCGCAATGGCCCTGAAAAACGCGGATTTTGAGTCGGAGTGTTCCAAAGATGTGAACATGTGTTGTTCATGTATTTTTTGACGTAGAAACCGAATATGAGGTCAGTTCCATCCCCAACCTCAAAGATTTTTCAGTAGACTAAACAAACTGAACCGAAAGTAATGAGTCGTTTTTCGGCTTCCAACATACATCGCTGATATGCATATGAGATCATCGGTCGATTCGAGTCAGGTTTTTAGTGAACTGAACTATGTTCTCCCACGTATTTTGACTAGGTGGAAACATGGTTCAGTTCACTGAAAACCTGACTCGAATCGACCGATGATCTCACATGCATATCAGATGTATGTTAAAAGCCTAAAAACGAATCATTACATTCGGTTCAGTTTTTTGAGTATACTGAAAAATCTTCGAGATTGGGGACGAAACTGACCACATATTCGGTTTCTACGTCAAAAAATACGTGATGAACACATGTTTACATCTCTGGAACACTCAGACTCAAGATCCGCAAGGGCCATTGAAGAGGCCCCGGGTTCGCGGATCTGGTACCTTGGATATTTTCATTCTTTAGACCAGCTAGATCTCGAGTTCCAATGCATCAAATTGACTTTCACAAGGGGTCATTTTACAGGAAATTACGTCAGCTTTGCATTAGAAATAGTCCCAAAAGTCAAAATTTGTGTGCACGCGCAGAAAATGACACTTTTCCAATACCGAGAAGAATTGAATTTTAAACAATGGCTCATAAGTTGATGGGATCGCGTAGGTACACTCTCAAATCAATTTTCTCTGAAAGAACGCAAAATTTTACATCGATTATGTGATTTTACAAAAAAAATGGCTTTTTGAGAAATTAACGTTTTAGTGAAAAACACCATTTTAGCTCTGGGAGGCCCATTACTCGCCAAAAATATTTCTTCGATAGCAATTCCGATAGGTTTTTTGATGAACTTTCAGATGCCGCAACCCGCAAGTCGATAGCTATCGAAGAACTCAAGATTTTTGCATTTTACTGAATAAAAAAGCACCATTTTTGACACGATGAATTTCGGCTTTTTCCACGGATATGCGTGCATCGGAGGGATCAAATTTTTTTTGGACCCCATAGGTGGTCAAAAGTTCCTGTTTTGGGCCATAGAATCGAATAAAAAAGGTTAGAAAACAATTTGAGAGATGACCCTTTTCCGTGGGTCGCTTTTGCGTGGAACCCATCATATTTAAGGTAATTGTCCCAACTTGCGCCTATTGAGCCATTTTCTTAATAACTCTGGCTCGTTTGAATATTTCCCAACGCACTTCAAGTCATCTTAAAGCTTGTCTTAAGACCTTCAAAATGAGTCGAAGTGCATTCAATTTGGACCAATTGGGGCCAAGCTGTTTCAATTTTGCCAAAAGGTGACTTTTGAGAGTTTACAAAAGTGTGTACCCAACTTGCCCCTATCATTTAAAACAATGTCAATCGGCGATGAAGTGAATAAAATCGCTTTGATCCGTTTTCATCACTGTTCAGCGACATTTGAAACTTTCATCCGGCCCAAAACACTGTTTCCGACCTATTTTGATGCGCTGAACACGTTCTGAGTGGTAAAAAAAGCCATACTGCGCGCCTTCCCGATACAACCATATGGGGGCATGTTGGATACGCTCCGATGTCGGCATTCTCGTTTCCCAAGTCATCTCCGTGTTTTGAACATGGAATCGCTCCAACCCAGAGTTTTGCAACTCTAAAGGCCGGATTTTGAAGGTCTTGAGGCAAGGAATAGATTGCGCTGAGGTACGTCAAGATTGATCTGAGTTACGCCAAGGAAGGCCCATTTGAGTCAAATGGGCCTTCTGTTCAAATGATTTGACGGAGTTACTCTGGATTCTTCATATTCTATGTAATACAAAACTGTAAAAAGAATTTGGACAACACTGGTGATCCGGAGACCCTTGTAAGTTCACTTTTGAATCGTGCGAAAAATCTGCCTGAAAATCCCCGCGTTTTGGTGGCCTTGAATTAATCCTTTGCGGGCAATTCTTCTCATCTTCGCCATCGTATCATTCGGCTTGGAGAATGACTTCCGAATCGCTTACATTCATGGTTAAATCGTGGGAGACCACAGAATGAAAGATTTTCAAAAGTGAGCTTAGTCCATGCACTGTGACTCTGAACAAGACACATGTTCAAGTAAAAGTATGTCACCGTCGTGTGAAACACTATAATTTGTGGGATTATCTCCTGTACGTGTGACAGCAAACGGGAAATGAAAGGAATTTGAAGAAGAATTCGAGTCTCGAATATCTCAGTCATTTTTTCAAGACTCAACTCATCCCAGAAAATCTAAACGTAATTATCTATTCTCTGATTCTGTAGCACAGAAAGATATCATTAACTATCATAATTCAGTAATTATCATTAACTCAGTAATTCTATCTGTCACCATATAGGATATTTTTGCGTAAAATGTATCCCCTCCGCTATCGATTTATAATTTCAATCTATTTATAATAAGATGTATGCGAAAATACTGAAGAGTAACGCTCAGAATGGTCAAGTCAACTATTAGCAGCAGCTTTGTTAACAATGCAATTCATTTGCGTCATTCGGGCTTCATGTGTAGGACAACATTGAGAAAAAGTGTCAAACAATCTCGAAACATCAAGATCGGGTAAGTAACTGTTAGATAAAGAATCCATCTAAGATTGAAAATTCTCTCATGATGCAGCCATTATGAAATAGTAAGGCCTCAAAAGTCGTGGTTAAACATTTTTTTAAAGTGCAATCCCTGCCAATGTTACGTGACTTGGAAGAATGATAAATTCATTCATCAAATGAAATTCATCAAATCGAGCAATAGAGTCGATATATCAATGAGATCTGCCTTATGGGTATGATTTGAAACTAGTAATATCACACAATTCTTTCACCGCACCAGCTCGATGATTGCTGACGTGGTGAGCAGATGAGAACTCGCAATATATTATTACCACAAGAAGTTCGGAATCTCAATCATGGAGTTGCTCCTTTGATATCAAGTCTATCAATACAATCAATTCGTGAAACGCTGTGACTTTTTTTTTCAATTTTGGAATTCTTTACTCGTCCTCGAATGATTAATAATGGTCGAATCTTAACTTGATCTTGGAGGTTTGGAATGATGTTTTAGAGATGAACACGGAAAGATCTTGTATCGTGTTTTATTACTTGCTGTGACTTTTTGTCCTATTTCAGTGCTCGAAAACTCTGCGGGTCTTACATATTTTATAGTTGTGTTTCAGAAAAATGTGGGAAATATTCTTGGAAACTTGGAGCTAGTGAGTATAACACCTATTGAATACCTCAACTACTTCTAAATCAATGTAGCAGTAGATCAAGATAGTTGAGAATTCGTTTTTGTTCGATTTCGTAACCATGAAATGGGTCACGAAATTGAAAACGGGCAACCAATAGGTTTTTATGTGACTCCTCACGTGCTCTTTGAGGAATTGGAATTGAGCGTGGTGTTACAACATTGTGAGGAATATTCACCAATATAGGATGATCTGTTGTCTGAATTTATCAGAGTATCGCGGATGTGGACGTATTTTGGGCAGCTTGTTGGGCCATAGAATTCTTCCAAGACCAAAAATTGTGGAAATCATCGGATTTTTACTCAAGAAACTGAGAGACAGAAAAGTATGGGAATTTGCGAAAAATGATTACAGAAACCGTTTGCATCTAACATGTGGACTTTACGTTTGAAGTTGTTTCGAGAAATTCCGGGAACTCTCACCTCGGATAATTCAGAACGGAGCAATGAAAAGAAAAATCAGAAGAAATAATGGAAGTGAGTTTTTGCAGTCATCCCGTGTGCGCACGTGTGCCTTATACACGGCACCCGAGGGTCCGAAGTACGATAATTTTCGCAATCGAGGCACTCGAGGGATAGTTTTAACTCATTTCAAAATCTGCCACGCTCGAAATCTGGACCCGCGGGTGCCGTGTTTAAGGCACACGGATTCTACACGTAATGGCTGCGGATACTCACTGCCAAAAATAATAGGGCCGATGGAGACAGTTACAACAACAGGATAGTATTAGTTAAGATCGGATTTTCAAGATTACGTTTGATATCCTGACAATTATTCCTACCAATAATCACTTCTTGGAAGAATTTCTCTTCCATTGTACAAACGAGCATTCGTTTTCAGTCATGCCATTTGTATATCCTTGAAAGAAAATCATTGATCAGAACAGTCCTCCTTCATTTGCTTTCTCATCACCATAATTTTTACTACAGAAAATTTGTGGACAAAACTGTAACCAATTTCAATCATAACTACTGGGCATAACCTGAATTCAAATACTATTTGGAAATTCACCCACTGGAAAAATCGGTATCAAAACGCAAATGATGAGATGAGTAAGTTATGGACATCAGATAATACTATTGTTTAAAAAAAAATAGGTTTTCAAAATTTCTTAGCAAACAGCTAAGAACAAACATTGATGGGATCCAGCTTGTGAAGTGGTGGGGTCTGGTAATCTAAACCAAGCTCCTTGTGGAGATCAATCATAAATTCTGTTTAATTCAAGATCCATCGAACACGTAAGATTCTATCGGGGGAAGAATGATTTACCAAACTAAGGCACCCATCAAACCTATCAATACCCGGAAGCTTGGACCAGAAATCCTGCCAGAAGGAATTATCAGTTTTGGTATCGAGGAAAGCTATCCAAAGCGCAGATGCTCAAACGGAGAATCCTGTTAGGACAAAGATTATTCGCGCAACCCAGTAAGGCAACCAAACCTACAAGTGTATACGGATTCTCGAACTGAATATTCTGTCGAGAAAAACAATCAGTCCCAGAACCATGAAAAGCCATCAGGCCATCTGGGTTTTGGTATTAACTTTTCCCCTGACAGATCTTTTGGTCCGAGTATATCATGCTCGAACGGATTATTCTATCGGGAGAAAATCTTTCCCTAAATTCGAGGCAGGCCTGAACCACTCTCATGAATGCCAGGATGACCGGACCGAGAATTCTGTCAAGAATAATTATCAGTTTCATAATCTCGGATGACTGAATTTCGTACGCAACCATAGGTCGAATTTGATAGCAAGCCGCCGGTTGAACATCCAACCAGGTGTTCAATGAGTTCAGTAGGAGGTGAACAAATTTTCTACAGTGTAGGAGAAAACGACAAATTAGTTACTGAATGAAAAAAATACACCTTAAATTTATAATTTTCTCTGCATATCCATCAATTCTACCCACGCAATCCACAACGAAATTCCACTCCCTGTAGCCAATTCATTCCGTTAGTGGTATCTATCAGGCCTCATCCTTGAATCATAGATTAGGAGTTAGCGGAGCAGCAGGCACATGCTGGGCTACAAGTTAATCGAATCGGACGATGTGAACCCCAGCATCTATCTATCAACCTCTCGTCACCTCGAAAATGTTCAAGGCCAAGCCCAGTAGTATCAGTAGTAGTTGTGGCACCAATATACCTATATTGACGTGGAAATTAACACCAGCCTTGCCAAACTAAGAGAGAGAGAAAGAGATACCTTCATAGCTCTCATATACTATATAACCTCAAACTGCTTAATCAACATGTAAATTACGTAGCTCTCGTGTCCCGTCAATTTGCACTCGAAGGAGCATCATATATAGGAAGCTTGTTCTACCTCCTGTCTAACCACAGACAAATATAGAATACATAGACTATAGAGGAGTTGAGAGAGATAAAGGTAGAAAAGGAGAAAGTAGAGGTGGTTGAAGAAGAGGTTGGCTAGGAATGAAAAGACAAGAGTGAAGGACGGGCAAACAAAACTATGATGTTTCTTTGCTAGGTATGTACAAGAAGGTCGTTTTACTTTGTAGAATGTGTGTTTGATCACTTTTGAGTACTTGGTGACTGTTCAAGCAGGAATGCTTTGACATGAATAGAGTAGGTAAAATGTAGCTGAGGTTACGATTCGTGCACTATTCTGATGAATTTCTTAAAGCAAGCGTGTTGATTGAAGCAGGCCAGTGTAATTTATCCCGAAAGAGATTCTGTAGGATCACATTGAGGGTAGGAAATGTATTTGGCAAATATGGGAATATACTCAGGGCGTTAGGTATTATACAGGTGATGGGTCAAATGTCCACATTTCTTCTGAGTTCATTTTGATGAAAGCAAAAATTATGAAATGTGAATGAAACTGATGGATCACGTAAAGGAATTCCTAAAGATCAGGAAGAAAAATTTGATTCCGAAATTACTCACGACACAAAATTTGTCGAGATAATGATTGGATACAGAATAGTCACGAGTATTCGTTCTGATTGCAGAAGCTACTAAGAAAATAATGAAGAAATTTGGCCGAGTAATACATGCATTCTATTGCAACCATTGTTTCATTATACTTCCTTTAGTAGGAGCAATGATAGTAATTATAATGTGAGGTAAGTGTACTCAACCTGCCCTCATTAAGCAATTTCTCGATAACTCAGGCCGAACCCGATATTCCCCAACGTACATTAACTCATTCTGAATTTTCTTTCAAGACCTTCAAAATGCTCAAGTAAATCTATAGTGAGAGTCTAATTTTGACCAACTGGAGCTGAGCTGTCTTGATGCAAATTGGCGATAGAATGCTTGAAATCGTTTTTATCCATTTTCGTTGCCGTGCAACCACATTTGGAACTTTTCGTCGGTCCAAAACACTCTCCCTGAGCTATTTTGGGATAAACACGTTCTCAAGGATAAAAGACAGTATTCCTGCACGCCTTTGTGAAATAACCACATTAGGGCTTATCAGATACACTTCAGTGTTGGATTTTGATTTTCACAAATCATATCCACATTTTGCTCAAGAATTAGCTTTTGATTGGAGCTTTGCATACCACAAAAAGAGCAAGTTCTAGGATCTCATTGAGTCAAGAAGTCGAATGTAGACGAATGAAGCACGTACAAAATTTTGGCTGAATAAAGATAAATTGGCATCGGTTCTACTGAACACAATGTTCTCCGTGATTTCTTAGCTGTGCAAATGCGAAATATGGAGAAATCTCTCAAAATTCTCTTGGGGACGTAGAAATGATGCGTGGTCAGTACGAATCATATTTTATTTTATATTTTAGTATGATGAACGTCATGAAGAATTTGGGGCGAGGTCAACGAGTGCCCATTCCTGAGATCGACATGTGAGGACAAGTTGGGTATACAAACCTGAATTTGAAGTCGATTGATTCAAAACTACATTTGTTCCGAGATGTGGTTTTAGCTCCAAAATGAATCCATGAGACTTCCAAACATTCTATTATGATTTTAAGAAGTGGCAAAAGCGCTGCTTGAGCTCCGTAGCATGAATGCAAACATTTCGCAAAGATGCTGGGAAGTTTTGTATTGTGTGCAGTGAAAAATTAGTGCAGTGACCTACGAAAATTGCTTCTCGAAAACTATTTCTCCCCCCCCCCCTATTTCACTTTTCCTAAAAGTTAAGCTTGGCGAGTATGACCATCCTTTTGCCCTATTAAATTCATCTGATATCAGAAATATGAATTTCACCCCTCGAGAGTCATGAGATCAGGGATTACATGTCGACTGAATATTTACCATAATCTGAACGCAAAATGAATGTAGAAAGATTGAAGAGAATTTATTTCAACTCTTGAGAGTCATGAGATCAGGAAAAAGTATGTCGAGTAATTGTTCTGCAAAATCTGAACGTGGAACGTATTAAAAAGGATTGATAACATAACAATTTGATTATCGCTGTAATTTTTAATCAAGTTGAGTTATTCACCATCTCTTTCATCTGCTGAATATATTGAAAATGGTAACCCATCTAGAACAATGAAAAGAAAACGATGGCAAGAAAATTCAATTCAGCATTGATCACTCCAATTTAAAAGTCAGTAGAGATGGTGAGTAACTCAAGTTGATTCAAAATTACAGCGATAATCGAATTGTTATGTTATCAATCCTTTTTAATACGTTCCACGTTCAGATTTTGCAGAACAATTACTCGACATACTTTTTCCTGATCTCATGACTCTCAAGAGTTGAAATAAATTCTCTTCAATCTTTCTACATTCATTTTGCGTTCAGATTATGGTAAATATTCAGTCGACATGTAATCCCTGATCTCATGACTCTCGAGGGGTGAAATTCATATTTCTGATATCAGATGAATTTAATAAGGAAAAAGGATGGTCATACTCGCCAAGCTAAACTTTTAGGAAAAGTGAAGTAGGGGGGGCGGGGGGGGGAGATTTTAATACTTGGCTATGGCAATGATTAGAAATTCTCAAATTAAAAAATGAGCTGTGGATGGTAGCATGTAGAAAAATCCAAAAGACACCTATTCATCTCAATCATTCCCCCGATGAGCAGCACTGTGTTAAATTCCAAGATAAATGTTTTTGAATCCCAGGGAAGGAAATTTCGAGCAGTGAAACTTTGATAGCAAAACTTGGAACTAGTTGATTTAATTTGACTTAAGTTGATGCAAAGACTCCCAACTTCACTTGTAATAGCAGGAAGTTTTCAGTTGATGAGAAATTTTTGGATAGCGAAAACTCCCCACACTAGTTGGTTCATCCGCTATTCAACAAGAGAGGGTGCTAAGTATCAGAGTATTCAACACATTTATGATTAATAAACGAGATATAGAATTATGGTCCCCAATATTATTTGAAGACCAAAAACTAAAACACACTTCAACTTGGACATTGATAACTTGTAAAACGTCAAGAAGTTGAAGTAACATATGCAAACTTATTTTGAGGAGAATGAAGTTTCAATAGCATCATCTGAGACATACTTTGACTGGAGATGAAGTGATCCTCAAAGCACATCCACATACCTGTATGAATCTAGTTCCTATTTTTAGTGCTTGACTTGTCAACGATCAATTTTTTCAAGTTGGACTTACTACTTCTCACCGAAAGCATAAATGTGCTCTTAACTCTGAATAACTTTTTTGATGTAACAGATGAACACTGTAGTACTTTCTAGACCCACTTAGAAATTAACCCATGCCAGCTACCTGTTAAACAACTCTATAGCAAGAATGTGAGTGGCGTGTCAAGAAAGCAAAGATTCGTAAACCATAAAAGTCTAGCTGAAACTATTGGATGAGAGTAATACGCGATAGGAGTATGTTATACAAAAATAATTAGAGCATCACCAGGGATCACTGCACATATCACAACAAACAACAACTGTTCTATGGACCCAGTGATGAATGAGACTGCCCAGTCCCACAACATCTCAAAGTGATAGACGATCCCTCTCGTGTTGGACACGAACAGATTTTTGGTGAGATACCGAAAGAAGCACAAGAGATATTCCATTTGTCGCTATGCTAATTTTCTGACAAGAGCAGATTATGAATATTCTGAGATGCATAATCTATAGCTTCAGAGTTGTGACTGTCTCAAATATTGATGAAACTGAAAATCAATACACTGCTAAAATCTGAATTAATGCTGGCACATAGATCCTTGAAATCAAATTCTCAATTCTCCCAATTTAAAGATTATTCTTGACACTGTATAATAGCGAGATGACACACACAAATCGGCGAGCATATTGGCCTTTGCCCATCATTTTTTATTCACTTCAAACAAAGAAACACACATCAGGTGGCTCTTTTGTTAAAGAACCAACAATTACGATTGGCATGTAAACTTGTAAACTGTACTCGTGCAGAAAATCAGCCGAAGTAAACACGTGCATCGTCTGCTACAGTCGCGGCGCAGGTTCATCAGCTCATTTTTGCCCGTATGTCTCGTCGAGCGCTCGTTTCATGCACGCACACACATCGCACACAAGGCTGATTCGAGTCACACCGACGCAGTGTCGACTTCGAGATGAGTCGAAACTCGAAGAAGTTTGACGATGAAAAATTCTGTCCCGGGCGTCAAATCGTCTGAGACTCTTGCCAATTTGCGAGTGCGGGACTAGCAATACAAAAGCACTAAATGGTAAGAGGTTTGTGAAATAACATCTTACACAACAAAGCTTGTTGGCCGAGAGCTGCTAATGTCCACCGTTGCCCTCAATGCTATAAATATGATGATGAGAAAAAATGAGTGAGGTTAAAACGGCCCAACTCAACGTATATGAGGTACGGTGGCCTTGCGTGTGCGCACTGTCGTTTTCATTCGAATTTTTTTTTATACTCGCCAGCAAGGCGCTACCGCGCCTTTTGATCTCAGAATTTCTCAAATAAGGTAAATGTACCCAACTTGCCCCTATTAAGCCATTTCCTCAACAACTCTTGTCTACCTCAATATTTTCCTACGTATTTCAACTCATTTCGAAGTTTGTCTCAAGACCTTCAAAATGCACTGAGTTACGTGTAATTTTGATGGATTGGAGCCAAACTGTCCCAATTTTTCCGAAATAAATGATGGAAACCGGCGATAGAAGGTTTTTATCGCCATGCACGCACATTTGGAGCTTTTGGCCGGTCCAACACACTCTTTCCGATCTATTCTGATGTCATAAACACGTTCTGAGTTTTAAAAAAGTCGTACTGCACGGCTTTTCGGAATAAACATATGGGTACATGTTAAGTACATTCCGATGTTGGCATCCTTGTTCATAAATCGTCTCCGTGTTTAGCACACAAATTAGATCCAGATCCAAATTTTGCAACTTTCAATGATGGATTTCGAAGGTTTTGAAACAAGGAATCAAAGGCGCTAAGGTACGTTAAGATTGGTTGAACTCAAAGAATTTGGCACTAATTTTACTGAATGCAATTCCCTCGGTACTTCCTTAGCTAAGCAATCACGGAAAATAAAAAATCAATTCAAATTTCCTGGAGAACGTAGAAATGATCCGGGGTCGATGCAAACTACGTACTTTCTCATATTCCAACATAACAAACGTAAACAAATATGCGGGATGGTCCAAGAGCGCCCATTTCTGAGATCGGCATATGAGGGCAAGTTGAGTACACTAACCTTATTTGAGCACTGATATTCCAATAAGCTCAGCTGACTCATAATGAACCTTTAATACATATTGTAGGAAGCCGGTTACTCGATAATTCGGATTACTTGGATTACTCCTAGTGTCTCATGAATTATTGAGTTGTACTACTTGCGAATACTCTCATCACCGGTATCTCTTGATCAAAGGTACCCTCGTCTGTCCTCCGTGATTATTGAATGAGATTTAGCGTCAGCTCTTTTACGGAAGAAGCATTCAATCATGGATTTGATTGAAACTATCATCCACGCGTAGCAACATTGAAAAAACTGAACATTTTTGAAGCTCACTCCTGTCAACATCCACTCTTGTCTCCTTCAGCAGCGAACAATTAGGAAAATCAAAAAATTTGTGTACAAAGATCATGAAGTAAATGTTGAACGTCGATGATCAGTCATGAGTCCGCGATAACCATTCGGAGCAATTCTTATAATTTTCGAGGATACTTCTACATTTTAAAAAATAAAATGGAACTTATCTGAGCCTGATACGGCAGATCACGAGTCAATGTAACACTATGATGGTTAATGAAAGGGAAGTGATATCACTCTTGGACTTGAAATAACCATAAAACTTTTCCGCGTAATTCATACACTATTTTTCACGAGGAAAACATTGCCAACCTTAGACAGAACAAAAGTTGAAGTTTTCGAAGACTGGTGATAAAGAATTTGGATAACAAAGAAAATTGACTGTTATCTTCAAAATTTGAAGTATCGTTGGAACATTTTTTTTCTCTTTTTGAGAAAGAAAGTATCAAAGAGCCATCGAACTTTCCTCATCAAACTTCATTCTTATAAAGAGGTTTATCGTGTAGCCGAAGGGAAGGAGCTGTTAGAATAATGTGACCCGATCTCATTTCTAAAAAAAAAAAAAAATACTCGATACCATGATGCAACACTACGCAATTTCCAATTATCTTGTGCCGAACAGAATTACGTGCACACACCTTTGCGAATCTCGTTTGTCTTGAACCACGCCTTTTATGACGCTACGACACTGTAAAGTGCACGTAATAGGTTAGGAAGCAAATATTAGGTCTATACATATACGTCCATGTAATCCGATCTTATCAACTTTTTTCCTTTCATGGTGTAGCTAACTGGCATGATGTAAATGTAATCCAAGCTGCGCCCTTATTACATTATTTGGACCCTATTTTCACGCACGAATCGTTCAAAAATATAATGATGGTTGGTCCGCTGTATTTGATACAACGGTTATACCGTCGGCATCAAAATTACAACGTGAAAAAGAAAATTACTATGATTACGTTATCAAGAAAATACTTGCAATGGAAATGATACTGTATTCATGATCTACAATCCATAGTTGTTCCTCGAGTTGTTCAGAATTGCTGAGCTTATTGGTTTCCAATTTTGCTATCGACAAAATTGAATATTGAACGAATACATGACCGATAAATGTGTGAAATGATTTCGTGACCCAATTTGTTACTTCGGTAAATGTTGACGGTATCCAAGAAAATTGACGCTCAAATCTAACATTTACGTCACAGTCAGCTTGGACTGTGACCACAGTGTATAGAAGAGTCATTTGCTAAACGCAAGCTGTAATTTGCAGGCATTCTCCAACTCTGTTGTCCAAGCTTCACTTATCAAAGTTCCAGTAATTTACTCTTACATTGTTAGTTTTCATATGTAGAAAGTGGACTGATGAATAGAGTTCTAGTTCCCTAATTATTCTCCCCTTCATCGGACTAAAATACCTCATAGTGAGATTGAATATCGCGGTTCCTTCGAAATAATTATACAAAACAGATTCACTTGATTCTCGCTAGAATTCGAAATTCAGAAATGATGCTTAAAATGATAATCCACCAGGTTCCTCGTGAATGAAAACATGTCTGTGAATTTTTTCATGTCAATAAAATCATAACCAATCTCGTCACTGCACACTGTTTTTATAGACTGTCTATGAAATGTGTCAACTTCTGAGGCATGTTTGCGGTACATAATCAGAAATATTTGGGAAAATTCTGAAAAATACCTGATCGACTCAGTTATATATTCCATCAATTGGAATAACATAGTTGAATGGTAAACGTGTCGCGGAACTGAAAATTACCTTCATCGAAATCAAATACCACCGCACTGATGCGTCTGCTACTCACGAAAATATGGTGGATCAATTCGAATGCAAAGTGCACAAAATTCTAATGTTACCACTCCTAAAACGAAAATTCGAGGAGTTACGTGAAAGACGAAGGTCGTGGTGGCATGTACACGTATGCACAGACGTGGGTTTCGGACGTGTTTTGTTTACATCGTCGTGAAAGGATTGATCGTCAACCTCAACCTACTACGTTGTAACAGCTGCCAGATATTGATCGATTGTGCTATGTTCTGTTGACATTCACGTTATTCGGTACTTCCTCTTGTGTTTTGGTTTCGTTAGAGCTGCAAACGATGTGGAAATCTTTCGACTTATACAAAATAACTTTACAACCTATATCGAGACCAAGACTTTCGGAATTGGAGAATATCATCCAAAGTATGTTTAATATACCCCGTCAACATATCATAGATATAACCGATCAACAAAATGAGACTCCATGAAATGCTGTTTGAATTATCCACGAAATATCACTCCATTGTGGGGAAAAAATTTGAATCATTCAACTTTTTTGGCCCTCTATCATCTGTGATGATATGAAAAGAAAAAAACTGCAGGTGTCAAATAATGCATGTTTGATATTAGAATCCTCGATGATTTGCTTTTTCTAAAGTATTCTGAAGTCTATGTTTCCTGAAGACCTGTGGAGAAATCTTTTCAGTAGAATATTTTGGTTTGGACCATCCAGATGGAACTTTGTGACAGCCAATTTACTTGGCTTAACACGTTTACTGCGACGCCGTTTTTCTGTAGTTTCATTTTAGTCATGACGGGGACTCCCGTATTCTATCAAATATGTCTGGATAGGAGTAAATCGTCCCTAATCTCACTGTTCATGTTCTTAGTGAGGTGAAGCACTACAATTAATTTGCGTTGAGAGTATTGTTTGGGCGAGTACAAGTCGGTTGAGATTGAAAAAAAACCGCGGGTCCCACCGGTAAGAACGTTTTACCATAACTGCTTATGATTAGCAACGCCTCGAGTCCCACACATAATATTCCATTAACCCTTTATAGCCTGGTGGGACCTGCAGAACCCATCGACAATATATTGAACTTTGTACATTTGAATCAATATTTCATGCCCCTCAAGGTCTCATCATCTTGTTTTAGGCCCTACCTAAATGTTTCGCGTATCGTATGGTAATTGAGGTCTGCTCACGGTCTCGGAGTTCCCACAATATTTCCAAAAGATCATTCGAACAAATATCTTATTTCGTAAAAATGACTCCGAATTGTGCAGAGACTATTTCACCCTCCCTGAGATCCTGATTTACTGTGAATGTACGGGTGATTTTGAGTAATATAAATGAGACTCTTTTGACCAATATTGCACTCCCAGAACATGCACAGATAAGTATACAAAATTGAGAGTGATTCCATTATGATGCTTCGGTCGACGGGTCTCAGAAGTCATTTTTAATGTGACGTTTTCATATATTGGGCAGAATCCCACGTGAATTGTGTCTAATCAGAATATCTACAGAAGTGAATTCACTCGGGAAAAAGAGATAGTATAAATTCGTTTGTAGAGGGCCTAGGTTTCCAAGGTTTAAGAGATTCTCTCAACGTATATCCCACTCCAGTCTGAAGGTCTTCACATCTCCGCTGCAGCGGGGCCCACCGGTGGGCCTTGCCGCACCTGGGGAAGGATCACCGAATTCAGCATCCACAGCGAACGTAATAATGTGAATTTTGTCCCACAAAATGCGAGTCTACTCAAAGTTTCATGCAATTGATCCGATAGAGATTCATCTATCAACATGCGAATGAACTGACCATGAAGAAGAAAATCACAATCCTATATTGCCTAATAAAATCTACATGAATGTGATGTCAATCCATGCATTGTGTCTATCTTATTGAATCAATTCCTGAAATTTAACATTTTTCATAATATTGGTTGAATGCTACAAACAAATATTGAATTTATAATAAAAATATTCTTCGCAGGTCTCAAAGTCGCTAAAAGTAGACCAACAAACAGGTACCTAAGTGAAACAGTTTCTTTTTATCGTACAAGCAAAGCTAGCTCAACATCAAACACGTCATTTGCGGAAATTGGTCACATCTGGCTGAGCATGAATAAATGCATCTCTCATTCTTTCTCTTCCTTTTCCTCGCACGTAGAATACATCAAACTCAGAGAGAACGCTGTCGATAACAAGCCAAATGCAATCATACATCATTGAGAGTTTCATTTACAGTATCACGTATCGTGTCACTTTGAACATTGCAAAGTCCAAAGCTCAAGGATGGATAGAGAGAAAGAGGGGAGGGGAGACAGAGTTAAATGAATGAAGAAGAAAAGTGGAAAAGGTTCGAATTCAGGTCACACACATAGAGTACCTGGTCGACGACAGGCCTCCTACATCAGTCGAAACGCGTCGTTTTATCGCTCCGTCTTCCCCTTTCTCTTTCTATATCCTATCCGTACTTTCTGTGGTCTTGTTTCCTTTTCTATTCCATACACCCTTCTCCCATATACACCCTTGTAATTCGTACATGACGGAAAGTCTCATATATACAACTGCGCATGTTCAGTTCAACGACTTAGTACGTGGTATGTAGTAGTATTAGAACGGTAAAGGTTTTGACAGTCATAAACGACAAGTTGGAGTCGATTGCTATGCTCAACGAGGCAAGAGTCTTGAGGGTATAAAATACGTGACTAGTTGGCGTGGAACATGTAACTAACCGCTTATACTGAGCCGTTGACGGGTCCGACCTACACTTTACTTCAATTTTCTTAGACTACTATTTAGACTATACAAGACTCAGACTCTAGTTTTATACTATAGTCTGCATATAGTGGACTATTATTCGCAGACGAGCCGGAGAATTGTCTATTTCACGCTTGACGCGTTGCCACGAATTGATAACTCAAGATGAAAATATTTCAAGATAGGTATATCCATGCAAAAATGGATGCCCTGTAACGTATTAGAGGTGTGCAGGTGTGTTCTAGAAGCTATAGGTATTGGATTGATGAAATACGGATGGAGCCATTCATATGGGAGGAAAATTAAGGCTTTTTCGAGCTTGCTTTGCTCCTCGGCATTTCATTTGACCACTATACTATCATTCCCTACTTCACTGGTATGAATAGGATGAAAACCAAAATCACGTTTCCTATTGCGAGTAATCACAAATTCTATGGATCGGGAAATTTTGTAGGACAATGGGAATTTTCTTGGTGGCTCAAAATATTTGAGTTTCATCAGAGCTCAAATAAGAAGAAGTGAAGAAATATCCTAATAGGCATCTTAAGAATTCAAAATGATGTCAGAAGTGGTTTCAATTCCGTTTTGGATAAGAATGCTTATACACTGGTTGTGAATTCTTGATACAAATAATTGAACTTAAAGATCAAGAGTGTTGATATCCATTTCAAACTCAACTTACCAGCAATTTTATTTCTTTGAGTTTTTGGAATATTTGAGCGAGATGATAATCTGGAGCAAATTTTTCAATTCTATGTCAGTGTACAGTACTGTACAAAAATTCGGGAACGGTAGAATCAAATCCCCTGTTGCTCAAGCGTTGATTACTCGAAAACAGATTAATGTAGAGAAATTTTACGTAGAGTATTCAGAATGACAGAATAAGCTAACCTTATGTGGTTTTTGATTTTTTTTCTCAACGCTTCCTCGTGGCACAAGCATCTGTAATAACTTGAAGAATTTTGCGGAAAAAATGTTTCCACTTCATCAGCTGCCCTTTGGACGTGGTTGAAGATGGAGCAGTTTCACGAGAGGCATCCTAAATCGCGAAGGAATCCCATTCGTTATGATTTTTTTGATTATCCTATCCGTTGTGCGAGCAAGAGTGTAAAAGCTCTCTAAGTACCCAAATTCCCGGAAATTCAATCAAAAACAGAAAAAAAACAGCGAAAAATGATGAAATCTACGGTTTTGGCCACTTCCTGAGCTTTCACACCCTCACTTGCAGGACGGAAATAAGTCAAAGAATCATTGCAAATGAGATTTTATACGTTCTTCAAGATGCTTCTAGTGAAATTACTCTAACCTTCACCTTCGTCCACACGACAGCTCATAGAGTGCAAAATTTTTTTTCCTGAAATTCTTGAGGTCACATCAACTACTTGTGCCACTAGTAAGGGTTGAAAGAAAGATCAGAAACAATAGAAAGTGAGCATTTTTTCTCCCCTTTCAAATGCTTTCCGCAAAATTTCTTCACGCCGACCTAAGTCCAGATAATCGGTGTTCGAGCAAAAGAGAATCCGACTCCACATTTCACACATATTCTCCTAACTGATTGGTCCACAATAATTGAAGACATTAAAATTTTGAATGCTTTCGAAGAGAATTCACTAAATTTCAATTTAAATAGGGGATCACAGAAAAGAAAACGTTCAAGGGGATCAAGGTTTTGAAAATTATCCGGGCCTCTGCAAATACATCCCCGTTCTCCACGTGATATATCAAAAGTCCCGGAATGAATGAAATACATAACTCGTCGGCGTGGAATGAAGCCAATTATTTTCGTAGACTAGCAATATTCTTGAATCTAGAAACATTATTCTTCTCAACAACGATTCATGGAATGCTCCATCTTCGTCGAATGAATTCATGATTGGATAGATAGATTATGAATATTATTCAATAACAGGGACAATTTTCTTATGCATAGATATGCCGCTGTTACTGTCAAACACGGATCCAATGATACAGAGAAAAACTGCATATTATACAAAATCGATATAGAGATGTCGATTGATAGAAATAGTAAGTCATGTAAGGAAAATTTGGTGGATTCGTGGTATGATGATTCATTCAAAGAGTCATTCATGGCTGACACTTACTCACGACACCTAAGTTATCGTGGATAACATGAAAACTTCCGAGAGAATGGGACTGATATCAGGCATTGGATCCTAAAGTTAGTTCACATCCTGCCCGTCAAATGATTCGTGGAAGCATCCGTGTAATAATTAGCCCCTGGCTACGCTATTCCAAAATTCGTTCATCGAAGGGTTGCTTATTTGTGAAGGGTTGATGAAATGACTTTTGATCTCAGTATTATACGCTCAAATTTTCCCAAATGCTCTCTAAACCTGTTGGAGTCAATTTTGACTCCAAGGGATTCTGATTCGTGCGACTCCAAGCTTTGAGTCGCACGAATCGGACTCCAAGTGAGTCAAATTTGACTCACTTGGAGTGAAATTCAAGTGAATCTCAACGAGTTAAGCATGTGACGAATGCAAATTTTCGGTGTGTGGTCTCTAATCGTAGTGAATGAATCGAGAGCAAATATTTTATACGCTCCAGTTGGTCATGTTCCCTGAAATCTTGTATACCGGAACTTATGGTTTCGTCACAAAAAAAGTTGTTGAACCACTTGGCGATCGCTGAAAATCTTATGATCAATCAACAAACACTAGTGTTTTGATAAGTTTTCACAAAAAAATGAGCAATTTCAAAGTCTAACTGACAACGTTTTATCGATATAAGTACCATGGATACATAAAATCACGTGGAAGAATGTGAATTAGCGCATGATTGGATCCATTCTCGTCAGAAAATCAAGAATATTTGAATTTCAGAATAGAATCTAAAATCAACACTGCCAATGCTGGTATTTGAACATGCTATTGACGAATGAAAAGTTCATATCAAAGCAAAAATGAATGTGAAAACTAGGTAGAATCCGATCAAACCAGAAATTCATCTCACTGATGATTCGGAACGTTAGCTCTATACAAAGTTCAACCTCTTTGATAAATTTCCACCCTAGATATTTTCCTATTTTTTTTTGCAGCCATATCTGTGTCGTTGGTCCATCAGGCAAACTTCAATGATAAAAACCAAACTAGTGGAATAGACATACCAAAGCTATTTCCAAATGCACTATGTGTAAAGGGTCGTATTGTGCGACTTTTTAGTAACATAGAATTTTCTGAAACCCTGACAGCTCTACTCAATTGAGTTGAAAACTTGAAACGTAAAGAAATTCAAATCTTTGACTGCGGAATCAGTTCCCAGTCCTCAGAATTAATTCTCAATATCAAAGAAGTCAGATATTTGTGTTGAAGTCGTGACGGATGGCAGGATCAAAGCCACTCGGAGATTTTCGGTTTTTTTTTCATTTCAGGAGTCAAGATCGTCCAAGATTTGGAAATCATTCTCCGAATTACTCATGAGATTCATAGCAGATTAGCCAAAATCGGGCTTCTCCAATATACAGGGTGTTTGAAAAATTTAGAATTTCCCGCGTGGTGTGAGAGTACTTCGGATTTCAGATCAGATCATTTTTTTTTTCATTTTTCCTTTTCTCCTCTCCTCAAAAATCAGCGAAATTGTTCAGATCGGAGTTCTCTTCATAAGAGAATTCTCTTCAGATCCCGATTGATACAACCAATCCATAACTAATGCAGTACCAGTCCAAGACTCATGCGGCAGTCTGCGAACAGTTTTATAGGATTTGAGCTGTACCGCGATAGTACTGGTGTAGTATTACCAATTCGAGACTGATGCGGGACCTTCGCTGCATTTTTTCGGAACCTGGGTGGTACCGCGACAGTACTAGCACGGCAGTACCACTTCGCAACTGATACGGAACATTCACAAGACTTTCCTGGAACCTGGGTGGGACCACGGCAGTACTAGCGCGGTAGTACCCGTTCCAAGACTGATTTGGAACCTTCACGACACTTTTTTTGAACCTGGGTGGGACCGCGACAGTACTAGCGCGGTAGTACCCGTTCCAAGACTGATTTGGAACCTTCACGACACTTTTTTTGAACCTGGGTGGGACCGCGGCAGTACTAGCGCGGTAGTACCCGTTCCAAGACTGATTTGGAACCTTCACGACACTTTTTTTGAACCTGAGTGGGACCGCGGCAGTACTAGCGCGGTAGTACCCGTTCCAAGACTGATTTGGAACCTTCACGACACTTTTTTTGAACCTGGGTGGGACCGCGACAGTACTAGCGCGGTAGTACCCGTTCCAAGACTGATTTGGAACCTTCACGACACTTTTTTTGAACCTGGGTGGGACCGCGACAGTACTAGCGCGATAGTACCCGTTCCAAGACTGATTTGGAAACTTCACGACACTTTTTTGGAACCTGGGTGGGACCGCAACAGTACTAGCACAGCAGTACTAGTTCGCGACTGATACGGGACCTTCACGACACTTTTTTGGAACCTGAGTGGGACCACAACAGTACTAGCACAGCAGAACCAGTTCAAAACTTATACGACAGTTCCACGACACTACTCCGGGACTCGAATAATACTGCAAAAGTACTAATACAGTCATATCAGTCTTACCAATCAGCCATGCCAGTCTTGAATTAGTACTGCTGCCCTAGTACTGTTGCGGTATCGCCCAGGTTCGAAAAAATGCCGCGAAGGTTCCGTATCAGTCTCGAGCTGGTACTGCTGCGCTAGTACTGTCGCGGTACAGCTTGAACCTGTGGAACCGTCGCGGAACTGCCGCATGAGTCTTGGACTTGTACTGCATTAGTACTAGGTTGGTGATTCTCAATCGGGTTCTTTGAGATATGCTCTTCTTCAAAAAATCTTGATCTAAACAAAATCCATCCGCCATTGAGGAGAGGAGGAAAAAAAAATCTGATCTGAAATCCGAAGTTCTTTCATCCCATGCAGGGAAAAACAACCCTTCTGAAAAACCTTGTATTTGAAAAACTAGGCAGATAACCCTCCCTATAAAAATCTAATTGCAGGGTTTCTTGCTAAGTATTCAAATCGATATTCAAATAGCCGAACAAATGTAACGAAATCATTACGCTGTATAAATTCTAATAAGTCTTTTTCGACCACTCTCTACCATCTGTTCCCTTTCGCTGATATCAAGCTGAATAGCTAGCTTCACTCGAATACCAAACGCTTCGGGTTGAGTAGAGGTCAATAAGGATTCATCAAAAATAGCCGGATAAAACTGTTGCACATTTCTTATTGGATCGATCTGGAATATTATTGGAAGCTATGATGGAATGATGGAAGAGATCTAATTTCAACTCTAGTGACTTATATCACAAATACAACTCAAGTAGAATTGCTTATTTCATATAACATAGTCTTAGCCATGAAATGCACAATATCCAGTACGTGATCACAGATTTGCTAAGAAGTAATTCCACTTTTGACCTTCCTTTGACATCAGACCAAAAAAGTTGATACCCAAGCCCCGCAAAACTATACAATTAATATTGTACGAGGAGATTACCACCAAATTCTCAAAAAATTACATCTGTCAGCAATTACATTTCAAATTCTTAGCCCATAACCCCATCATGCAACTTGCTCTTCAGCTAGATTTCCTTTATCCTAATCAACAGAAATCAAGATTAAGATCATATATATTTTCCCCAATATCCTTCATAACACATGCGCATCAGATTTGTTTCCCAGCCAGTCGTTGCACAGGGTTCCTCACTTCCAACATCAGCCGAGCAGATTTCAAAGTATACCAGTCACAGTAGAAAACGCAATCTTACGATCCAACAAAATGCTCGTTATGATTTGAAAGCCGTCGTAACATTGCAAGATGGCCTCAAAATGAACGTCACATGGCTGCTAGTGCAAACCTTGGCGAGGATTTGTCTTATATATTGACCTTTTGTCGCCTCGGTGCGCTATTCATTTCGTGATAAATGTCAGAGATTTGGTAAACGTGGAAAACAAATGCGTGTTACGGTAGCCAAAGAAAAAGCTAAAGCAAGCGTTGATCGAATTACTGTTTCCTCCCGCACTGTTGAGAAGATTCTGTTCGGTGCTCGTCTATATTCGTTCAAAAGGCTATAAAGGAGTAATTTGTGAGGATACATGACTCTTACCTTGTTTATGACACTTCTTTTTGGATGTTTTTAGTTTTTTAGAAGGTGACGTATTCCAGCTCGAATCACAAAAATGGTTCCTAAAGAGCAACCCGAATGAATTAAGTTAATGGTTTCCTCGATTGATCGAATTCGTTCACAAGCGTGAATCCCTTCATTTTGAATGAACTATTTTTGTGACTAACTTTTAAGCTGAAAAATTGAGTCTGAGTGATGTTTCTGCTCAAGTGACTTCGGGTTTAGTCTTGGAATCCTGGTCATCAGTATCAAATATCTGACTGGTACAGATGTAAGAATTGATTTAAGTCATATCGAATATGGACAAGTTGTGGCCATCATTATATTTTTTGCAATTGCACGAGTATTCAGGATTTTAATTATTAAAATATCGATTCAGTATGAGTCACGTAAGACAAATAAATTGGGTAGAGTATGAATTAATTGCAACAGCCTGAAGCCCTAAATTCAGGCTGAAGCAACGTAGTATGATGAACGACTAGTACGGAAAATGACTGCATTTATGCAGAACTACGTGATATTAGGCAGCTTTGCGTGAGCCGGCACTTATATCTGCCTGCTGATTTAGAGGCAGCTTGAAAAAAAAATTTTATATGCGCGAGCATATTGGGAGGAGTAGATTAGGATGAAAAATTACGAGAGAGAACGCTTATTTTCATTTCATACTCCGCGTTCGTACCAAGTTATGCGGATACTGGGTTAATGAATGATCATATCATCACTCAGCCCACGAAGAGATTTAAAGTACAAACACGATATTTCCATCCCAATCGTTCATTAGTTTTCGACTGTATTTTTTTGTAGTTTGGGTGATTCAAGGAAGTATATTTTCTCAGGCAATATCAGTATTCATAATCATCACAAAGATGTTCAATTACTTTGTTTCATTTTCTGTGAATGGAGTTACTGTATATTCTAAAAGTGAATCAAAATGTCTTCGATTAGAATTACCTAAATGGAATCAGCTTATGTAATAAAAAATTTTCCTTCAGGCTCGTTACTCGGACAGAAAAGGTCGGGGAAAAAACTTTAAAGGGAGGAAATTGTAGGTTTGGAAACGATCTACGAAGTTTTTTGAGAATCTTTGTGATGGAATCAGTCCCATTAAAATTGTAGGTGATCCATTGATTTCAAATACATGTATCCATCACGGCCACTTATATAGTACTTCAAAATGTTTGTGACACATAAACCGAGGGATTTCTTGTGATCTTTGAGAACCTCTCTTCAAAATCCTTATGCGATGAAGTAGGTCGGGATAATCATGGATTAAGTGAGACGAAGGATGATCCATCAATATCCGGAGATACTGCAGAAAAATTGTAGCTATTTGGGACCGACGTTTGCGGCAGCCATATCTTCGGCGGATTTCAGTATTTTTCAAAGTACTTAGGCTTGTTTTGAAGCTCTATATAAAAACTTCAGAATGATGTCACGCACGTTAGTATTTGATTGGTTAGTCGAATAACATCAATTGGATGAGATGAGAAAGTCCGTATTTACTCTCTCAGCATGAATCAGCTAACACGAACGGATTTTGACTGATAATCAGCTATTCTAGTTGATTCTCAGCTATTGTAGCTGATTTTAAGTGAAAATCTGTCCACGTTAGCTGCGAATCAGCTAAAATAGCTGATTTATGTTGAGAGAGTAGAAGATTTTGCATAAAGAACATTTGAATATAGACTATTTTACGTGGTCGAACTAGTGTAGCTCAACTCATCAATCAAATTCTCGCTTGGAGAGCGTCGTTCTGAAGTCTTTGAAATGTCCTTTCAAATAAGCTCAAGGACGTTCAAAAATACCAAAATGCGGGAGAGCTGTGGGTGCCACAAACTCTGGCGCTACCTGATTGCTGAAATTTCGTATTCTTCCGTGCTAAAGATTCAAAAATCGCAACTTTGCTCGTATTTATCAATCCTAGCAGTTCTGATTCCGATTCAAATGGCATTTTTCTCATCTTGACTTGCCGCGAATCAACCCGTGCACCATTTAGGATGACACGTTTGTCTCATGATCCGGCTTTTCGTGACTAACGTGCCTCAAAGAGTCCAAGTAATCGCTAACAAATGAGCAAAACGCCAAATAAAATAAAACAGTAGTCGTTCCGATGCAGCTCACCAAGACACTTTTTTCGCTCTCTGAAACAATATTCCACGCGATGTCTGATATGATATACCCGATATATACAATATCAAAGTTTGCTCGATATCTTTAGAGTCTCGGAGTATATATATAAATTCGTAACCAGAGCTCAAAGCACTCAAATATGCATGCATCCAAACGAATTTCCATTCGTGGACGTGCGGACTCGCGATCGATTTTGCATCGCTTGAGCTATACGGTGACTGGTTTGTGCCCTTCATAAATCAGAGAGCGAGCGAGTAAGAGAGACTTTGCGCCCTCAAATTATAGCTCAAGCGAAGAGTAAATGACGATTATCGGCTCGGCCAAACAGACCGATCTAAAGGATCGAGTCTCGTATACATGAAATACATAGATATATCTCACACTTTATACTGGGGATCACACTTTGATCGCTTCGGAGCTTTAATACTGGTTCTGTTGGAGGTGGTGGTTATATGCCATTGTAAATTCTGTAAGCCACGATTAGACTATATGCATTCCGAGTGCACTAGAGTTTAATCGTAACCCTGCATTCCTCTGAGCCTCTCTGTTGCATGAAAATGTGTACCAGTACATGTACACTGTAAATCTGTATGTATAGGATGAGGTTGGACTATAATAGTTCCGAGTGTTTGATACTGATATCTGCAGAGTACACCGTTCTCTGTGGCTGGGTAAATCAGGCTGGAGTTGTGATACGAGGCTTGGACTCATTACCGACTCGTGTCTGTATGCGAGCTTTGACTGGGTTTGTTATTATGTACGCGCCAGTGCTATTCTTGTGCATTACGAAATGGAATCGAGATTATACGGGTGACGACGTGACGATTAAGTGCCTTTCGCGGTTCATTTCCTGGACAAGCATCTCATTTGGAATTGACCTAGTTTTCATCTCGTTATCATCTTTCCTGGGGGACTTGCGTTGGAAAATAATTACTAAGTGCTCCATTGATTGGGAATATTTCTTCGGAATCATTTTGGATCATCCGAAAATGAGCTATGTGAACGACTTTCTAGATGGATTGATCTTATTTCCATAGTTGAAGAGTTGTTTGATCAGAAATTCAAGATTTCATCAGGTGATCAAACTATTGATACTGTTCTCTTGTAGTGTGTGACCATGATGATCTCGCAGAGAATTTAATTTGATTCATTTAGGCCCAGTTGAAATTGACGAGTCTCTGATAATTCGTATTTCACTCCTCTACAGAAATCAGAATTCTTCATAGAAATGATGATAGTAACCGTCAACGAAGTCACCAAAGTTGTAGTGGACGTCGGAAGGTCGAGAAGTCTACAAGAGCAGTGACAGAATAGTGATTGTCACAGTAGCCGTGAAAGTCATAGAATCAATAACCATGTACTTATTGGAAGGTAAAGTGACTGTGGAGGTAATCGTTTTTGCCGACACAACGCGAACTACAACCTCCACTTTAATAAAGGTCACCAATATCATGATCCCCACGGTTCTCTCAAAAACACCATCAACACGGTCACTGCTTTTAAGTCAGTTACAGACACTTGAATATCCACTTATACTACGTTCAAACCTCTATGATTTTTGAGGTGAATTTGACCTCCACTATGACTACGGTTACTGTCTCTCTGACTAACGAAGGCATTTTGAAATTCCTCAGACAAGATTTAAAGACATACATTGGTTTCCATACCTCATGTAGATACTTCAATCTCCACTTCAAGTACGGTCAAGCGTCCATGATTATCAGGGATACCTTGACGTACCTCACACTCGCGGTTATCGCTACTATGACTGTTACTGACATTCTGACCTCCCTGACAGACAATTATGGTTGCTGCTCTTAAGAGGGCTATAGATTTATCTATGACTTCATCAGGCACTCTGAACTTCACTTCGGCTACGGTCAATGCTTCTATAACTGTAGCAGTTGCTTCAACCTTCACATAGACTGGAGTGACTATTCCTATGGCTACCACGAACACTCCAACCTCCACTTCAACTATGGTTACTACTTTTATGACTTCCTGGGTAGGTTAACCTCCACTTCAACCACGGTCACTGATGTCGTGACTCTGGCCTGTACTCAGACTACCCTGACTACTTAAATGACTTCCAAAGTCGATGTGACCTCTCCTTTTGACTACCGTGGCGGTTTCTACCACTGACACTCTGACCTCCACTACAACTACAGTCACTGCTTATGAAACTTTTGCGGACACTTCGACCTCCGATGCGACTATAGTAGGTGACTGCTTGTATGACTCTTGCGTACATTGTGACCTTCCTCACCTCTGAAGTCAATAAATCTGTAACTTTCGTGGTGGTTTTTGACCTTTGAATAGACTATGTCGACTGTTTCTGTGATGACCAAAGTTAACTTCAACTTCCTCTTTCGAGTACGGTGCCTGTTTCTGCAACTACCACGTACACTCTGACCTTCACTACGACTACGACCACTGCTTCCACAACTTTTGCGGGCACTTCCACGTCCACTACGACCACGGTAACCGTTTCTACGGCTTTTGCAGGTACTATGACTTCCACTCCGACTACCGCGAATGCCTCAATAACTACCAAAGTCACTTTAATTCTCGCTTTCGACTGCGATGACTGCTTCCGTGGCTACCACGGACACTCACACCTCCAATAAAACTACAGCCACTGCTTTTGAGACTTGGGCAGGCACTTCCACCTTCACCACGATTACGGTTTTTCCTATGTATGTCTCTCGCGGGCACTGTCACCTCGAACACAAGTGATTTACTGCTTCTATGACTCTCGTGGACACTGTGGACTCCATTTTCATCATGGCCATTGCTGCTATGATTTTCGCGAGCATTCTAACCACTTCAACCACGGTGACTATGGTGAGTGCTTCCATGGCTACCACGGGCACTCAGGCCTCCACTACGACTACAGCCACTGCATCTGAGACTTTGGCAGTCACTCCGCCTTTCACTATGATCACTGTTACTGCTTCTATGACTCTCACGGGCACTGTCACCTGTACCACGATCACAATTACTGCTTCTATGACTCTTGCCGGCACTGTGACCTCCAAATCACTTCAGCCATCGCTGCTACAACTCTAGCGGGCACTCTAACCACTTCCACTATGGTGAGTATACTTCCATAGCTACCACGGACACTCTGACCTCCACTACGATTACAGACAATGCTTCTGAAACTTCCCATGTAAAACATACCATTCCATGAACATATATGATCATGGAATCCGAGGATTCCATGGTCATTATATGAGGTTATTATATGATCATACGTATAATCGTTTCAAACATTTATTTTCATTCCAGAAGGTTGTGATATATTGATTCAAACCTACTCTAACATCAATACGTCGCGATATTGATCATATACTACTGAAAAAAATCTTCCCAGGAGTCGGTCTCGAGTTTCAAAAAAGTGACATTCTTGACGAAACCTTGCTCTTCAATGCTTCAAGTATTCAAAACCTGAGAATGACTCCGAGAAAGGCTTTCCTGAAGTATGTTGATCAATACTGTGAGGTATTGATGTGACACCACTTGGGAATGAGTATATCACGTCTTTCCGTGATAGAAATGACAAATTTTCAAACCGATTTTATACCTGATCATATATGGAACATGGAATCCACGGATTCCATGATCATGTATGTTCATGGAATCTTATGTTCTACATGGGTTAGGCAGGATTTCGACCTTCACTGCGATCACTGCTACTGCTTGTATGACTCTTGCGGACACTGTAACCTGCACCACGATCACAGTTACTGCTTCTATGACTTTTGCGGTCGCTATAGGATTCATTCTCACTATGGCCATTGCTTCCATAACTTTCGCGGGTACTCTAATCACTTCGACTACGGTAACTATGCTGAGTGCTTTCATGGCTCCCACGAACATTCTGACCACCCCACAACTACAGTCGCTGCTTCTAAAACTTTGGCGGGAACGTTGACCTCCACTAAGATTACGGTTACTGCTTTCATACCTCTATCGGGCACTGTGACCTCGGCTTTGACGACGGTGACTATCACAGACACTTTGACTTCCACTAAGGCTACGGTCACTGCTTCCGTAAGGTTAGCGGATCTCTTACCTCCATTACGATAACTATCACTGCTTCTATAGCTCATTCAGTGGTCAGTTTAACTCCTACCTCGACGACGATGACTGTTTGGATGTTTACCAAGGTTATCATGGTGCTCGTCACGACAAAGGCTATTGCTTCTGTACAAAGGCGTAACGTTCAGTGCAATTATGTCGATGAGATCCAACACCCCATTCAACGACTTCTACCTCTAGGATGACTATTTCACTGTTCACCGATTTTATCAATCAAATTTAAAACTCAGCCTTGGGTGTGATCCCTCTTCCCTGAGAACATTTCCGGAGATTCTCATCATCTTCAGCTCTCTTCTTATTTTCCCTCATAATAGTTGGTACCCTAGGACTTACAAGGGGGGACCACAGTGTTTGAGTCGTTAATCACCTCCAGAATTTTTTTACAGTTTGGTACTACCCAGAATATAAAGAATCCAGAGTAACTCCGTCCAATGGGCCTCCTGTTCAGAGCTATGGTCAGAAACGTTAGTATTGTCAGTATATCTATAGATATCTTTTTTTAACATAGGCCTATATGAGCAATGCTAATCTCAGTGGCTGTATCTCTGGACAGGAGGCCCATTGCACGGAGTTACTCTGGATTCTTTATATTCTGGGCAAAACCAAACTATAGAGAAATCTTGGAGGCGATTGTCGACCCAAACACTGTGATCCCTCCTTGTTAGCCAATAGCTCTCTGCACGCTTCCCAGGTCAATTTGATTCACCTTTCGATAACTCGGTTTTGAAGGGGAATCCAATACGTCTCTCCACCATAAAGTCAAAACTCCAAAATACTCTCCGAAATTCTTTTCCTCTGGATCTCTTCGGGAATGTGACCTGTGGGAGGGGACGAGGAAGTTTCAGATTGTATAAAAACTCAAAGGGAGATTTATTTGTCGTACGGAGGTTACTTACAGGAAAGGAGAGATTTTCTTGGATTGTGGGCATCTCAGTGAAACAAAATTTGGATTAGCGGTGTCTCTTCGGAAATGTTAAAACAAGTGTCCGGTAAAAATTAGAATCTCTCGTAGAGAATCATTCAAATGAGTTCCTCCAAGAGCTGCACTCAGAATCCATCATAATGAAGACCAACTCAAAACAACTCCGAATAATGATTGAGCTACATTCGTTATTGCTACAAGTTACCCTCAAAATGTTCAACAACCACGCTGAGCAATTGCGTTGGCTGAGCATACTTCAACACAAAGTTTCCCATGTAAGCGTTTCTCAAAGCTTATATTCGTCGCAACTGCACTCAGCGAGCAAACTTTATGGATGCATGGCCTAAATACGCTTTGCAAGTGCACAGCTGGGCGCCTCCAAACACCACCCATACCGCTCACTCCGCGTCATCACAAATACTACGAGGATAAGAATGAGCAACCGTTCGTTACACTGCGCGTTCGTGCACCCAAGAAGCCATATACCAGACCATCTCTGGATGCAAACATGGTGCAGATGAAATTTGGATGCCAAAGAAGCTTACCTCTGACAAAGAGCCATCCTTTCCTCGTGGAATGAGAAATTTGCCGTACCATCGGTCTTTTGTGCTGCATCCTTTGTTGCAGAAATAACTTGGTCGAGGCGATACTACGATATTCTCAATGTTCAAGAGATGTATTTTGAGGGGTTGAGCTCTTGAACTTGTTATGAATCTTTTGTGACCGTTGGGGAGGTATTATTTTAGATCAATTCATCATTGAAAAATGTGTAATAGGCAGAATATTTAGTATAAAACATCCAATCTGAGAATATCTGAAATTGTTCGAGGTTGGTGTCATAATCAGGAGTCATTCCTCGAGTTTATCCGCAAATGTTCACTCTTAATCTGAATATTAAGGGGGGGGGGATAATGAGAAAAGATTCTCCTGGCGAGTACCTATCTCAAAGTAGATGCAAGACACCATGGTGAATAGGTGTATTTCTCGAGTATAATATCGATTAAAGATTCACCATCAGCTAGTACCTACTGTTTCGTATCAAATATTTTACTGCACAGCTTCATTCAATGATATGTAAATACATTCCAGCATTAATGTTGCCTCTTTTGCTCTCCATTTTCGGTGAAGGTCGGAAGAAAATAAGAAAACATTACCCAAATTAACAAGTTGCATTCGGTTAATTGGCTCTCTGAGATCTGAGTGAATTTCCTGAATATTGACTTTGCTAAAGCTGCCTGAGTGAGTTCGAGCAAATTATAACTTTGGCGAGTAACTGCACGAACGCTTTGAGTGTCGTTTTTTCTGGACCGTTTGAGCTTAAATGGAACTTATGAGCTAGTTGCTCGATTGCGATGAGGATTGGGGATCAATTTATAAATGGATCGAGCAAATCGACAGCATTGGCTTTCTAGCCAAAATATGCGTCGACAACTGTTAACACGTCACTTTGAGTAATTCATGATTCTGGTAATCAGCAGGCATTGATCATACATCTCCGTTATGAATAAATCATTGACCAGCTTCTTAACAGCCCTGATCCCATCCACTTTTCTAGAGAAAGTCATCCATGTGTCATCGAATCGAACGAAAATATTTCGGTGACACACATGTAAGCCACGTGAAATCCTATCCGGATCACCTTGATCGTTAAAGATATATATGCAGATTTTTACCGACTTCGAGTATCGCCGGATGAGCAACTTCAAACTTCTAAGATATTTGCTTTCAAAGTCTAAAGGGTCTAAAGAGCCAAGCTTCGTACTGCTATTCACGTAGTTCAGCCCGTATACTTTGCATTTTCTCGGGAAATCCATCTCCTTTTTCTGATCTGCGTAGCGAGACGAAAGTAGGTCATCGGAAACACTTCGACATAATTTTGGAAGTATATATTCCAAGGGAAAACACGAACTGCTCAAAGAGATACTCTGCTTGAAGCCATTTGATTCCTTCCCAAACTGAATATTTGAATTTTCAAGTGGAATGAAATTGCTCAAGCAATTACTGAGCGAATGAATCTGAACGTTTCCTTTGAGTGTTTTCATCTTCGCGAGATTATAGAGATCGTTAGAACAAATGCCATCCTTGCAGAACATTCATTTCTATTATTTGGCGGGTTTATTCATCATGAGAAATTTTTTCAATACTACACTAGAACTCTAGAACGCGCGCGTTGCGAGCGGATGGTTACGATGACTTGAAATTCTAGACAATATGACAAAAACTATTGTGTTTGAAAAAGAAAAAATTATGCAGGTATATATGGTACCAGAAAGGAGCAAATATGATTTAGTATAAAAATATGGAATGGAAATGTCATTTATCTATATGTTCATCTATCTCACATGCCTCGGAATAGAAATTTATGAATTGCTGATTCAAAAATTCACGACTGTCTGAGGGATTTTTCGGATAATCTCAAAAAACTATTCGATCTACGAAGTTCGCGCGCTGCGCGCGCATGGTTCAACCACCCGTATGGTGTGGGCTCAAAAAACTATCCAGTTTTCATAAAATATCATTGAGGGAGACCATCAAGAAACGAAGACCATTTTAGAACCGGGGAATTCAGCTCAACTCCAAAATCAATGCTTTAAATTTATGCAACGCTTGTGCAAGAAAGTTTGAATTTTCACGTGGAATATGTGGGTTTCCAATTCGATTGAGATTTTTGAAGGTTTTTACTCATTGTCGGATGCAGAAATATTCCTCTCCTCCTCCTCCTTCTCCTCTAAATAGAGGAACACCAATCTTGCGGGTTATTGGACCTTGACTAAACTTTGGGAATCTTCTTGTTTTGGTGAGAAATGAGGGTGCCCAAGAGGGTTTCGTCCAATGGGGCTCCTATCCTGAGATACAGCCATGGAGGTTAGCATTGTCAGTATATCTATATATGTGTCATTTTAACATGAGCATATACGGACAATGCTAATTTCTATAGCTGTATCTCGGGAAAGGAGGCCCATTGGACAAAACCCTTCTGGGTACCTTCATTCCTCACCAAAACAAGGAGATTCCCAAAGTTTCGTCAAGATCCAGGACCCACATGGTTGGTGCTCCCCTCGTAAGTCGGCTATAAAAGAGAAGGAGGAAACATTTTTCAAGGATATGCAAAAAACCAGCCAATCAGCCTTCCTAAAGCGAGAATTTCTTGAATGCTTCTGGAGAAATTTTCCTTAGTCCACCAATGAAAAATTTTCGATCGATTATTTGAAATTCAATTGATCATCATCCAGAAATGAGAAAGTTATTGAACCTCCTACAATTCAACAAAAAACATTATTCACAGGTTTGCCTCGAGCCGTGGTAGAGTAAAGACGTGTGTTTACTCGCTCAATTGCTCGACTGTTGTGCTTACGAGTACCGGGGCTTTGCCCCATCGTCACCGCCTCGCGAGTGTAATACCACTTAAAAGTATTCCACCATGGCTTTTTTCACAAAGAGCCATGGTTCTTCCCAGCCGAATTCAAGTTTAGTTTCAAGAAAAAGTAATGTGAGAAATGTTTCGTTTGCCGCTATTGCTCAAAGTGACCAGTTTCCAAAACGTGATCAAGGACTTATTATGCATTGTGTTGATGGACTGAATCTTACAGACTATACAGTGGCTATTGGTGAAATTGTGAAGCCTGTGAACGTACATTTTGCATCGAAAATCTCGGACAATCGTGTATGTTTGTATCTATCGAGCAAAGAGCTAGTGCAAAGTGTTACTGAATCCCACGAACATGTGATTATCCAACAGAAAAAAGTGCTTATACGTCCTCTTGTAACGAAACAGCAAAGAATTGTCATATCAAATGTCGCACCTCCAATACCTCACTACGTAATCGAAGAGCATTTAGATGTATTAGGTATAAAACGTAGTGCTCCTGTCTCTTTTTTAAGAGCAACTATACTTGCTGATGGATACAACCATGTTAAAAGTTCGCGACGACAGACCTACATTGATCCATCGGAGGTACATAAATTACCAGAATTCATAAAGATCAACTATGACGGTGTGTCATACTATGTGTACCCCAGCACAGATACAATCAAGTGCTTCTTGTGTAAGAGTGAAGGACACATAGTCAAACACTGCCCTGAGTATTCAGAGTCTCAAGAGAACAATGAGCATCAGGCACTCGACACGCAAAGTCAGCCCATGGAAGAAATGTCAACAAATACGCGTGACAATATCGATGAGCCCGTCGCTGAGATCGTTGAGACTATTGGGATTAATTCGATAACCGACTCTGGCCAAACATCGTCACTCACAAATGTGTTCAACGAGGCAAATGACAGATCAGCTGATCAACTAAATCGTGAGTCAGCTCAAGATGTATTCACGGCACCTCCCGTCCGTTCCAAGAGACCTTCGAGTACCTCGGCATCATCTTGCGGGGATAACAGCCAAGGTATACAGAGACCGGCGAAAACTGTTAAAAAGTCCAAGACAGAATTTTCCATTGAAGTTCTTCGTGAACAGCTGAAACCTGCTATACCATTCTTTGAGGAGAAGTATCCTGATTCTTCTGTTCACCTAAATAATTTAGAAGACTTCCTATACAGAAGTCACGGTAATCCCAATACCGTAGGCATTGCACGAGAAATTTGGCCTGATCTCACCGAAACTAAAAATCTGCTTCTGGAAACTCGAGACCATGTTTCCGATCGCAACATCAAATCTCGTTTGACTAAAATCACCAAAAAACTTGAACTAGCGATCCAGGGCAAGCCTGTCCCCGCTGGATCGGACGATGAAATGAGCTCTACGGATGAACCTTCGCAAAATCACACCAAGCAGCAACATGTCTAATACAACTTCATCGCTAAAAATTCTATTCTGGAATGCACACAGCTTCGAACAGAGACGCACAGAATTGCCACGTATCCTGCAAGATCTGGATATTTTTGTATGTGTCGAAACATGGCTCACACCCAACATACCGGTCAACATCTCCGGCTTTGTCACCTTCAGGAAGGATCGTCTACAGTCAAGAGGTGGAGGTATCCTGCTATTAGTTCGTAAGAATATCGCCTTTGTTGAATTACAAGACTTGATCTCCCCTGACATCTCAGTGGAGATATGTGGTATTCGTATTACTAATGTTAACCATCCGTTCGATGTAGTCGCGTGCTATCGCTCCCCAGGTCTTACACTTTCATCCGATCAATGGAATAATTTGGTTAGTAATGTCAGGGATAGGGAGAATTGCATCTTGATGGGTGACTTTAATGCTCACCACACAGTCTGGAATTGCGATAGAACAGATAGCAATGGATTAAAATTTTTCAATGCAATTCAGTCACATAATCTTTTCATACATAATCACAATACCACAACACGAATTGATTTTTATCGTAAGAAGAAGTCCAACTTGGACATCATCCTCTCATCTCTCAATTTTTCCGATAAAATTGCAGTTGATGTGTGAGATGAGACCTGGGGATCAGATCACTTCCCTATATTTGTCAATATAAATATAGCTAAGTGCAGCTACTCGAAGAGATCATTCAAATTTAAATCTAAACGCACGGACTGGTCCAAGTTCTCAGAAGAACTTGACAAATCCTATGGAGGTTTTTTGTCTCCTCGATACGACGAGCTTCCTGTGGAAACTAAGTACGATTTCTTTCTCAAAACCATTATATATGCTATAGAGGAGAGTACTCCTAGGAAAAAAAATTACGTGAGTCGCAAGAAAGAGAACCCTGTTGCTTGGTGGGACAAAGACTGTGATAAAGCTGTCAGACTTCGTAGGGCTCATTACAAAAAATGGTAAATTACCGGTGATATGAAGGACCTCATTGCTTACAATAGACAAGATGCTACTTTCAAGAGATTGAGAAAGAAGAAAAAAAGAGAAAGTTTTCAGAAATTTGCCAGTACTATTAATCTCCACACTAATCCTACATATGTCTGGAACCAATGCAAAGTTTTTAAGAACAAATGGGTCAAGATTCCACCCGCCCATTGTTCCGAAAATCTCCAATCACGTGAAAAGATCGAAGTGGCTTTGGACAAACTTTGTCCTCCTGGGGCAGATTCAGACCCTAGCTCCTTCCCAACATGCGCACCCAATGATTTTCTCGAATCTCCCTTCGATTTTACTGAATTTAACATTGCTCTCGACTACAAGGACCCCAATTCCTCACCAGGCATGGACGGAATTGATTTCGAAGTTCTCCAAAATTTACCTTCTAAATATAAATTACTCTTATTGGACTTGTTCAATGAGATGTTTACAAAAAATGTCTATCCTTCTTCTTGGAAGCGAGTCTTTGTTCACTTCATCGACAAACCAGATGGTGGGGTCCGTCCGATCTCACTCATCTCTTGCATTTGCAAATTATTCGAGACTTTAGTTAAGAACCGCGTTGAATGGTGGTTAGAACACAGCAATATCATCCCTAAAAGCCAGAGTGGCTTCAGGAAAGGGAGATCTTGTTGTGACAACCTTTCTAATCTCGCTCTTAAGGTAGGCGAAGCTTTTTCAGAAAAAAACATGTTTTGGCTGCATTTCTCGATGTACATGGTGCGTTTGACAACGTTGTAATAGGCATCTTACTTCAAAAACTTGCTGATCTCGGAATCTCACAGTCTATCCTGAAATTTGTTCTTTTCTTCTCCTATGGACGTCAGATCTTCTCAGCCATTAATCCCACCAAGCACAGGATAGCTCGAAATGGAGTTGCTCAAGGTGGCGTCCTGAGTCCTCTCCTCTATGTCATCTACGTCATCCTGATAGTGCGTGGTATAAGTAGTAAGGTAACAGTTTCACAGTTCGCGGACGATACTGGTCTGTATGTCAAGTGCTCATCTGTAGACTGGGGAGTCAGAACACTAGAAAATGCTGTTCGAAAAACCAAAGAAAATCTGTCCGAATTGGGTCTTGATCTGACCCCTTCGAAGACCAAGCTAGTCCACTTCAATAACAAACGTATTGTACCCGGAAAAATCTCCATAAATGTTGAAGGACAAGAAGTCCTTTCAAGTGCCTCGGCAAAAATTCTTGGTATTTGGTTCGACTACAACTTGAACTTCAAACGACATGTTGACCACATCTACAACAGATGTATGAAAGCCATCAATATCTTGAAATTTCTCTGTGGAACGTGGTGGGGAGCCCATCCCGAGACCCTCATCACGTTTTACAAAAGTTTCGTCCGTTCAATAGCTGACTATGCAAGTTTTGTATACTTTCCGAACAGTAATTCCCTAGTAGACAAACTCGAGAGAATTCAGTCACAAAGTATTCGGATTGCTCTAGGACTACGTAGAAGCACTCCTAAAAATATTCTTATAGCAGAATCTAAATTGATGACTCTCCAGGATCGCTCAGTATATCTGTGTAATTGTTACCTTGTCAAAGCTCTTTCTAATGAAGATTCGCACTCTGTATTTATGATAAAAAAATTTTTTAATGAAAAAACTAGTCGCAACCTCAAGAAACTTGTTCTCCTTCGGGATTGTATATCAAGGATAGGTTTGATGAGCGGTGAAATAGAGACTAATTTCAATTACGCTGTGTACAACAATAATTACGAAACTCTCATCACTTCTGTCCCAATTCACGTCGAACTTGGGACAGAATTGAAGAGATCTGAGAAGCCGAACGATCGACTCTCGTTGTTCTTACAAGGAAAGAATGCAGTCAGTATTTACACGGATGGTAGCAAGATTACTGACCACCCTTTTGTTGGTGCTGCATGTATTTGTCCTCAATTAGATATATACCATAAAATTACCATCAATAGGCATGCATCGGTATACACAGCCGAGTGTGCAGCTTTAAGCTACGCTCTAGACATAGCACTGCAACATAAGAGTAACCGTTTCTTTATTTTCTCTGACTCTCTGAGTGCTCTTCAGTCCATTAATTCGACTAAAGTTACCATCAAAACGAACTCATTCATCCTAGCAATAAAGGAAAAGTACCTTGAATTCATGAAAGACAACTTAGAAGGTGATGTAAAATTCTACTGGACTCCTGCTCATATGGGAGTTCGAGGCAATGAAGAAGCGGACTCTGTAGCTAAAGATGCCACCCTTGGTATTTCAGCAGATATACTCAAAATCCCTTTCACTGATTTCTACGAAATTTTCAAGCGCGAATCACGCTCTCTTACGAATGAATCTGTACAATTGAGAGGCCTTACGGTGGGCAAAAAGTACTTCGAACAACACTTCGACATTAGTTTGAAACCTTGGTTTGCCAAAAAAAAACTTGACCGAGACTTCATTGTCACTATAGCGCGTTGTAGAACGAACCATTATCATCTCGCAGCCTCTTTGTACCGTATCAAGATTGTTGAGTCCCCAAGATGCAAGTGCGAGACAACCGACGAAGATCTTAACCACGTTCTCTGGCAATGCCATTTGTACTCCGAACATAGAGTCAAACTTCTGTATAATTTAGCTGTAATAGGACAGCACCCCCCTCTGTGTATCGAGATGTTCATTAGCACGCCCAACATAGAAGCTTGTCGAGCTATATTTCAGTTTTTTAATGATTGCGAATTGAAAATATGAACTGATTGTATCGAAATTCACTAGACTCATACTTTTTTGATGATGTGTTATCATGCCTGTACTTATATTAACTTATATACTTATATCTATATGTATGTATTTGTATATGAATTTCTTCTTTTGATGTACAGGCAATGCCTGAATAAGCCTCCCTGAGGCTTGAATTGGCTTAATAAAAAAAAAAAAAAAAAAAAATTATTCACAAATAAAAAATTTCTCAATCCATTCGGTCCAATTCAGTGCAATCCACCACCTGAAGAGTTGTTTCACGCATTAGAATTCGAAGAATTATATTCACAAATTGAAAACTTTTTTGAAAATGATTTGAGGATATTCAACGTTCACAAACAGAATTTCAGTTGACCTACCTCAATCACAAAATTTCATACATGCAATTTGAGAATCGTGTTGAAACATTCATCATTCACGAAAAAAATTCTAGTTAATCTAACCCTATCAAAAAACAATATATATCCAACTTTGAAGTTTGTATGAATCATTTTGAGAATCTATATAAGCGTTCCTGAGATCTTTTCGATCGTTGAAGGAAGATGAAATATCAGAAATCAAATCTTGAAATGATTACCATTAACCTCATTAATACACGGGATATCCGATATTCCTGTTGTCGGTAAAGCAGCAATCTACTTTCCTATCACTCATTTCTCTATCGGTAAGTGACACCATCACACGTACTTCTATTTATTCCTCCTTACTTGAAACTGTGTACTGACATAAAAGGCCCCCGGGCATCCTGTTACAGATCATTGCACGCTCAATTTTGCAAGCTACCGTCTCATCCATGAATATCAGTGGATTTCGACTGCTTGCAATCGATTTAAGTACATCTACGTGGAAGCTTTCTTGGAGGTTATGTCATAACCTATAATTCAACAACCACATTGCCTACCACACGTGTTTGAGAATCGCAGACTCCATTCGGCTACCTACGTCAGTCGTCAGGTGGCGCCAAGAGCCTCCCACTACGCAGAGTTCTACTGTACCATCTCAGTGATTTGTTTTGGTTCCGCAAGTTTGAAGCCCACTTACGAGTTCAGAATCGTGTTTCTGCTACAATTTTGTGTGTCTTGAAGTGGGAGTGTCAGTGTTTTTCATAAGTACTGATATCTTTTAGGATGCAAGCGCAGGGAATTGAGTTTAAGGACGATCCTGAAGCTCCTCCCTGGTTCAACCGTTTTATGCGTAGGTTTGATGAGCAGAACAGAGAAAATTATAAGAAAGTCGAAATACTTGTGACGCGGTTGAATGACCTAGAGAAATCAATTCGTATTTCTCAAAATCAACTCCATGCAGAATTTACTGACGTCCAGTCTCAAGTTGACAGTCTAGCTCAAAATTTTGCTTATCGTTGACACGCCTGAAATTCGTAACGCTGGCATTCCTGATGAACTCAAATCTGAACCTGAACAAGCAGTCTCTAGAGTTTTAGAATCGATCGGAGTGAAAGAATGCGTTGGTCAAGTGAGTGAAATTTCTCAATGGGCTCCGCATGAAAATGTGGCTAATTCCGCAGCATCACGCAACTCGATTTCACATACAAAATCTTGCTCTACTTATACTTTGAAAATCAAATTATCCTCGACTCTTACGCGAGACAAGATTCTTTCTCGTGTTCCTAAACTCCGAAACATGACTGCGAATTCAATATTTGAAGCTGGTGGAAATGGAAGAGTATATGTGTCTTCGCTCTGGCCGAAACCTGTGTATGAATTGCTCCGTGCTGCGTCTCAAAATGCTAAAGATCTAAAGTACTTGCATCCAACTGCCCGCAACAATATCGTGTGTATGCGCTCCCAGAAGAATTCGGCTCTCATCCCTGTATACTCCCAAGGTGATCTCGATCGCCTCTCACCAATTATTTCGTGAATCAAGATAGCTTCTGCTGTAAACGTCCAATACACATTTTTTTTTTCTCTTTTTCCAACAACTTCTCGATAATTTCCTCTTTTTCACTCGTAATGGAGTACTTCTCTTCCTTTTATTTGTGTAACTGTACTAAGTCATAAGGCTGTATATTTCACAAGAATTTCCACTTCTCTTCGCTAAGCTATACTTCATATGCAATTCTTGTACTTGACAAATCTTTAGATAATCCATCACTACTATTGTGAGTTCAAGTCTCGTTTATTCGTATCTCATTACGCATATACGTCCAGTACCTCTGTAATGACGTAATCTTTTGGAATTTTTAATATAATACCTCATTATTTACCTGAAAATGTAAGCTATTGCTGTAAACATCTATAACAGGGCTAAATAGGGTTCCACCTCATAGCCCCAATAAACAAAGAATCAATCAACCAATCAATCAATCATTTAGCAGGCGATCCGATTAACACATGCAGGTGTAATAAAACCCGACATGATACGCAGGCGCGACAATCACCTGCTCAATGTTGACAACGAAGCAGACAGAACTGGACAGAACGCTACAGTGCATGAGTTCAGTTTCGATTATTTTTCTCTCGATAAAGTGAAGATAATCAACAGATATAATAGTTCGGCTATGTAGATCCCATGATTGGATACTTCCAACTATATTGATCCACCTATAAATACATTCAAATACTACAATGTGATTAATGCACAGCAATACACATTGAGACGACTCGTAAGTGGCGCGCGGATTCTTGATTGGAACGCCTCGAATCTCGAATATCGAAGTTATCCATCAATAATATAAGATATTCGATTACTTTAATAATCAGTCTATCGTTTTCAAGAATCTAAAGAATTAGTGCCCCTCTCCACTTGTGCCTCAGATTTATCCTGGTTCCAAAGTAGTGGTGTACCTCGATATTTACCAATTAGGATTACTCCCATCGTTACTTAGCTCATAGTACAACTCTTCCTGGGAATTTCGAAGGAAAAATACAGTTCTTCCAAGTTAGGTGGGATAAAGTTGAGCTTCGAAATTCTTACGAGACAGCTCTTGATGTTTCCTTAGATGAATCAAATTTCTAGTAATACTCAATTGTGAGGCCAAGTTTTAGCTGATCTTGAAAAAAAAAATCCCATCAGTTTTCATTTATTCAGATTTTTTAAATGCATCACTCGTATTCAAACCACAACCTCATCTAATTTATTCTAAATGAAAGTAAAAAATCCAATCTCATTCAATTGTAATTGAGAGAGGTCACGTTTCGGTGACGTAAATTCTAGCAATCAATATACATTACCACTTGCGGCTCGATACCATTCTCAAGAGCAAGCTCGTATCTGAAATCCCATTACGGTCGAATCAACTGGTATTTTTCTAAACTTGGTACGCTGCTTTGATCTCATTTTATTGTGCCCTTGACTCTGTCTCCTCTGGGAAGAATCAATTTGACAAACGGCCCCCTTGTTTTTCCTACAAGATACACTCTTCCATCTTCCCACATCTCGACGAAAAAAAAACCTTTACGCCCTTGATCGGTATAATTGAGTGGCTATCTCAATGATCGAGACCTTCAATTAGGTGATTGAAAGTTAACTTACGCGAGACTACCGGAATGTAATAAAATAAAACTACCCTCTTCCGCAGTACAGAATCGATATCCAATCTTTCGAAACGATGCGCAATCGTTTAGTTGAGTACAACACTTAAAAAACTCTGAATTTTGTACACTGCTTGTAGTTTTTGATATCACGGACGACGTAATTGAATTTGAAAACTTTCAATACTGTTTAAGGGGGTTCTATAGTGACTGACTTTTTCGGCCAGGGACCTTGGGGCTCATAGAATTCATAGATTGACAGCTCCTCGATCGATTGCCGTTGAGAAAAATATAGGTTGACGATGAAATTTCCGAAATCAACTCATTTGAAAATTGGATGTGTAACCAGCCGTCTTATGGGCGTAACGAATTTTCTAGCAGGAAGTGAAAGGATATCTTTATCTAGTCATCGGCCACAATGATAAAAAACTAGATTTAGGAAGCTCAGGTTTTGTATTCCTCGGCGAATCGATGAAAAAAGGGGGTTGACGGCCGATTTGAAGAGAGTTCTTGAATACAAACTGATAACGTGGAGGTTATACATGTAATCCACGTGCTCGCTGCGGCGACGTTACAGTAGTCAAGCGAAGCATCCAAAATTATAATTCATAATCTGACAGATCCTATCATTGTAAACATGATACGTTGTTTCAATTCATGATTCGACAATTCATATTTCGAATTCATCGACATTCAATTCATAATTTACACATAGAAATCAATGCAGTCAGGCAGGCGAATATGGGTTTTTGGGTTGATTGCTACTATCGGTTTTCATCATGACTTGCAAGTCACTATCGAATCCCCTCAATTTTCACCAAACGATTTTGGAGGATTAAGGACTGGATGCTGGTGTGTAATTTCGTGGTTAAAATTGTTGCTATTCGATACATTTTTGCCAGTATATCACACTGCTCTCATCACGCTATATCAATTGTTGCACCACACTTACTAGAGACAGAAATAAAAATACTAATATGTTTCATGCACATGCAATTTTTGTGCGACCTTTATTTGTACTCAAAACTTGAAATTGTCTACATCGCATGATAAAACAATGAGGCTAAATCTAACCCCTGCTCAGTTGATTAGTGATGAAATAAAAGAGATTTGCGTAAAACTAAACAGACATTTGAATAGTTGTGAAGCTGTGTGGACTAACGATGAATTCATTTTTGAAAACTATGTTTTCTCGCCCTCAGAATCCATCCTACATCTTCTAAAAATGCACGAGACCTTCTTTTGAAATTCATTTTGCATTCTTATCATGTCTTCTACGTGACAGAACACTTGCGTCAACTTTTCGGAATATCCTCCGGAAGATAAATATAAGAGTATCCTCAAAACGAAAATCTGGATGAAATTCTAAACGACTCATGGATTACAAAGTTTACATAGCCTATAACAAATAGTGGCATTTTCATCTTCCACTCGCATACATTCAACAGCTCAGAATTCCATTCACGACGACAATTATTCTCCACGGGTATACTTTCAATGACACGTGTGACGTGTAAAATCCGTCAAAGTTATTTGAGGGAAAGTATGCACCTAACATGCTACTCGATATAACATTTTTATCAGTAATAATTCGCGCAATCCGTGCCCGTATCGCGGCTGCTTATAGAGCCACTTGTTACAGCCGGCTTTAGAAAGTTTTCTCTCGTGCTGTTTGCCATGGCAGATCTCACGAGTGAGCTTGCCGGATAAGTGGCAAACTTTGCTGTAGTGGCAGAGGACTTCCACACACGCTTCCTCCCTATATAACGCCACTGTCACCGGAATCTTGTATCCAAACTTTGCATTATCCTTGTTTCTATTCAAAGACCCGATCGAAGCTCTGGTACTTGAGCACCCGGTTTAAAGACCATTTTACTCCGCGATCTCCCTTGTTAGAGACGAGAAATTCAATATCTGCGTATTATCTTGTGTATAATTTTGTCGTACCCGTATCGTATTATAAACTGGCAAGTTCAGTTTCACAGTGATTGCAATGCTTGTTCACGGATAAGAGTACTCGGGATCTTTACAATTTTCTTTTGCTTATGATTTTAGGAACACTCTTACAATATTCTAGCAATCAAACTTATCCTTGAGGCTTCATACAAAAATGTCTTTCCGAGCTGTATGATATGGATAATCAGATCACATGACTCGAATTTTTGTGAATGATCTTCTTTTCATGATCCAAAAGACAGAGATCGGATTGGATGTGAATCGTATTCCCAAAATGTGTTGGAAGTTCACAAACCCATTTCGAACTATTCTTGTTATAAAATACACAACATTTTCCGTCGAAAAATGAGTTTAGGAAGAGTAATAGAAAATTGAAGTATTGAAAAGATGGCAAAACACTTTCATGGGATAACCCGTGTTTATACCTCCCGACGTGGAAATGACGATTCTGGAACACTATTTTGACATTTTTCCTCGATTTTTGAGCGCGTTTGCTATTGCACGTAGATATTGAGTCAGAATGATTCTAAAGAGGGGAAGTTGAACATTTTGATGACAATCCCTATCAGCATACCAAGACCTAAAAGAACTTTGCTGATTTTTCTCTCCTACTGAGTAATATTTGCATTTGAAAAAACAAAAATGTTAGCAAAAAGAATTTGAGGGACGCCGATCCTTTTCTACTCGGTTTTCGAACGAAATTTCTCATGTTTTCAATTGCGTGAAAAATTTTTTACCAGTACACCCATCATACCAAAGTGGGTGGATTCCATATGCGAGTGAAGCTTGGCAGACCCAGACATACGATCACCTATCTGGATACGATCACCACCGAAACGTCTCGATCTTCAGCCTAAAAGGCCTTCAGCGCCGCGCCACCAGCGACGTTCATCTCTGTTCGCTTAATTATTCGAACCGGCTTATTTTGAAGGGAATAGGGTTCTCCAAATGTCCGAACAACAATGAAAACATTTAATCCGATATAGAGCTCCTCACAGGTATTTTAAAAAGTGCAATTAGGCCCTTTTCCCAAATCCTGGGTCAAATTATACGACACACCTCCCCCACAAAAAGTGGGATCAGGTTTCAAAATCAAGTCCAATCGTCTCCAAATTTCACGGAAGTGCCTATCGGCGTGTTTCACAAAATATCTGTTTGCGAGAAAGTGGCTTGATTTATGCTCAACGGTACTAGACGCACGAGAAGCCTCTATTAGTCGTGTGAAAATAACGAAAACTTAATTTCACTACAGAATGGTGAAAGCACTTGATTTGAAGGTAGTTGAACGCGTTTCAGTAGTTAAAAACTTTAGAAAAGCGTGTTTCGACTTAGGAGAATTTTTTCAAAATTTTTTCATCGCAAATTAGGCCTTTTTCCGTATTGGACCCTGATCACGCCCTTTATGGAAAGAAATAATGCACTTTTGATTTTTATCCATCAGGGGCTTGAAACCTTGAAAAATATATGATCATGGCAATTACGCCCCTTTTCGAGACTTCTTGGGAATGGTTGAGACAATTATGGCCCTCTCAAAATCACTCTGCTGCAATTGCGCCTTTTCTTGGAATTTTCTTCTGGAGTCACGCCCTTTTCAATCCATGGTGGTTTTCAATACTTTTCGGAAAACGAGTTTGGTGGGGTCATAGATCATGGTTCGAAGGCTCAGAAAAGTGACAGGGGGAAAAATTGTGCATAAACGCCATTACACCCTTCTTCTACGCAGCTACTCAATTCCTCCCATAATCCTCCAGAGCATCGTAACTCTCTCATGACCGGAAATATGCAAATCCGCTCAAATAGCATGAGCGATAAAATTGAGCTCGTTTATCTCACTTGGGAAACGTCAGTTTGAAGTGACTTCTGAATTTCGTCATTGTTCTCAGCATTGATTTGACCCGATGAAAATCATTCTTAGGAGTACGAAAAAAAATGAAGACCAAACTGTGTCGACCAATTGAGGGGGTGGGTGAAAAAAGGGCGTAATTGCAAAATGGTCAGTTTGAGAAAATCGATAAAAACTTAATAAAAACCGCAACAGACATAATTGGACGAGTTGACCTGACTTATTTCGAAGAAAATAACATTCTCGAAATATCACAACCCGAGCCGGGGGATGAAATTTGATTTTGAGCTCTTTTCAGCAATTTCAAACAATGCAATTACGCCCTTTTTCCGAATACAGGGTCAAATTTCGGCCTTCCTTCCTCACTAAAAGAGGATTTGAATCTCGCGATCAAGTCCAATTGTCACCAAATTTTTTGAGTGTGTTCTTGGGCATGTTTTGGAAGATATCTGATTGCTAAGGGGTGGTTCGATTCATACTCCGCGGTTTTATGGACACGGAAAGCTTCCATCAGTCGTGTGAGAATGACGAGAAATTTTTTTCACTAGGGAAGGGTAAAAACACTCAATTTGAAGGTAAAACAACATGTTTCCATCGTTATATTAGGTGGAAAAGCGTTTCCAGGCTCGGGACAATTTTGATAAAATTTTTCCTCGGTAATTAGGCCCTTTTTCCAAATCCGCCCTCACTTACGCCCTGTTACAGAGTAATTACGCCCTTTTAAATCTTTTCAGCCAGGTACTTAAGCCTTTCTTCCAAATCCTGTTGAGCTGAGTAAAAAATTAAACCCTGCTTTTGAAATGTTATCACAGCAGTTAAACCCTTCTAACATCTTATTACAGCAGTTACGCCATTTCAACATTCTATCATCGCACTTACGCCCTTTTATCTGCCAGAAGGTTTTTAGGGTCTTACGAAAAATGGATTTCGGGGGGTGGTAGACCTTGATATAGGGGCTCAAAAAAAGCGATGACCGCAAAAGGGCACAATGGCGGTTACGCCCTTTTTCCACCCACCCCCTCAATTGATAAATTCAGCTTCTCGTCGATGAACTAATAACTTCCGACCTCGTAACTCTAAAAATGAATCAGGACATCGTACATCTGTGTCATTCTTCATTCTACTTTTGGATCTCGCAGAACATCCGAACTCGTTTTAGATAACTTGAGATCTGACAGAATCTGCAATGAGCTACACAGATAGCTGAAAGGAGAGAAAACCAATATGTACCTATACCTATATAGAAAAGAATGAAGTGAGTAGGAGGCGTTAAGCTGCTTCGGCAACGTGGTTTTATACGTACGTACACAGTAGTCGTAAGCTATATATGCACGAGGTAATACACGCGGTCAGGGTCAAGACGTGAGTGGCGCAAGGGCAAGCAGCTCTGATGATGCGATCCCTGGAACGTGGCTCAATTTGTACTCCAGAGCATCGTAATAATCGTGAACCTTCGCGCACTGTTCAAGATATTTCATAAGCACATTCTAACGGAATATCTTATCCCATTCGATAGCAATCGATTTATATCGAATAATTTCAAGTCGATGAGTGAGAGATAGTTGGAGTATCTCGTGAATTTCATGTCGAGTGTGAAATTGGTGATATTGAGAATGATAATTATTATTCGAATAAAGCCTTGGAATCGTCTGCTTGGATATAATAGTTCGAATAGTGATGAGTTTGTGGATATGATGTGGTGGATATATATATATATTCGTGCTGATACTTAAAACTCAATGGACTTGGGATTTAAGAGTAGCCGGCAGATTTTGAGTAGTTTCCAGTGTTCGAGGTAGATATGTTACATGAATCATTCATTTCCATGCATATGCAATGAGATTCTGCAACCTGAACGAGAATATGGCCTTTGGATAGTGTGTCCCGAGTTCAGAGCAATATCGTTTCAGAGGATGGTCCACCAGAATCTGGAAGAGGAATTTGAAAGCGATGTTGATCTTTCCGGTACTCTTTCCAATGCAAATACCTCCTTGCTTGTCTTTCTGCGTTTATTATACCGTGCTACGAGTCAATCGTTCAGGATTACTCGCCTCGTAACAGTTGAAATGTTGTGCTGAAAAAATTTTTTCGTTTATGTCATTTTTCACCATCTCATCGTATTGTACGACAGATAAGTGTTATTTTATCTTTTCCTACTCAACGAGACCTATCTATCGGTGACCCCCATAATTACTCCACTCTCAACATATACAACGCCCGTGCCGAATAATTTTGAACTACCGCTTGCGTATGTTTGTGTGTGTGTGTGTGTTCGCTGTATCTTTGATTTTTATATCGATATTTTACGGTGAATTCATTGACCATTCTTCCGAAAAGTTGGTTCGAATTTTACTGCTTCATTCATTATTGGGAGGGGATAGTCACAAAACTGCATCTCCTACAGAATGACTCCCCTTCTAACCATTATTCCGTGTAACGATTGTTCCAAGTAGATGTGGGATAGTTCAAGGACACCCAATCATATTCCATTGTCCCGTTATCATGTAAGCATATATGAATTGTAGAGAAAGAGATAGAGAGAGTTTGACAAAATGCGTATGTGAGCTAGTTGAGGGATTTTCTCTTGTTGCCCATGTACATTATTATGTAACATCGCCAATTACGAAAGGAACTGCGCAATAGTAACGATGAGCGGGTTTGGTCTTGTTTCCAAAGGGCTTTCTCGCTCTTCACGTAAAGGATGCGCTCATTACTGTGAGTTATGTAACTCACAGAGGAACAAAATCTATATCATTATCTACCCATGCCACCCTGAGACAAAATGAGAATCCTTTTCGCAGATTGTGCTTCATTTCAAGGACATGAATGGTTTTGCATGAAATTCAATTGTCGAAGGTTCACTTTCCAAGAAAAGATGTCTCTGCATTGAAATTTTTTCACAGTTGACTGTTATAGAATTTTTGTAAAAATCATATACACTGATATTCAACTTTCGGAAATGTGTCCATCAAAAAAATTTTTGTGTTAAATTAGGCGAAAAATGAATGATACGATAGGCTCAATCATTTCATTTTTCCAGGGAACAAATCCAGATTGATAGGGTAACTCAGTTATTAGATTCGATAGGCTCAATCATTTCATTTTTCCAGGGAACAAATCCAGATTGATAGGGTAACTCAGTTATTAGATTCTTTGTCCTGATTTTTTTCATCGATCTAAGCAAAATCCTCTTAATTGGCAGTGAAGAAATATGAATGGAAATTCCCGAAACTTCTGACCCTCGTACCGTCGTTGTAAATTAATACTGCTCCAAACATCGGTGAACTTATTCGTTCCTCCACTTACTCTCCGTGGTTTATTTTTAATGTTTAAAGATTGTGAGCCCTTCGTTTCATCATCTTTGGAATAGTTACATCTCAGAGCGGAATCTCAATCTAGACATTCCTCAGCCCACAAAAGGGAGTGTTATAGTTTCATTCGATTTAACCGTGGAGACTATATCCACATCAACAAATTTGAGGTTAATACCAGTCTCGCAAGATGAGCTCCAATCCAGGCTAGGAATCGTGAAATAATCAGACTGATCGTGCTCATTATCATCAATATGAGTAGCCTCTGAAGAATCCAAGTCCTCTTGAGTATATCAAATCAACAAGCATTTCTCCAAAAACTCTTTCAATCAAAAATATATGACAGATGAAACATGTTGTCGTGTAGATGGGTACACCAATTTTGACCTTACATATGACTCCAGCCCTCTCCAGGTACTCAATCATTATTTGACCGCGAGAACTGACTTTATTATGGAACTCATACTTTGAGTGAATGGTATTTCTTGTGACCAGAGGAGAGAGTTCTCTTGATTCATAAAATGGTAATGTATTGAAGCACAATATATCCTTGATTAAAAACGATTCAAGGCCGATCATTGAGTTTGGCTCAAAATTAATCTCTTGCGTGGGAATGAAGATTCAAAATGGAAAATTCTCCAGGATTTATATTATACTTGAATATCCCTGCTTCCTAACATCTCCTGAGTGGGAATTTTCCCTTGAAATATTGACGGATTTTGGCCCTGGTAGGATTAGTGTGCATATTTCGGCCAAAATGTGGGCAAGTCGCATTGCTACTAGCCATAGGTAGCCAGAAAGAATGGTCACATTCCTACCACGGGACCCTTTACGATATAATTCCTCTTCCAACAAACATCAAATCCCACGTATGACGTGAAAAGATATTTAGGGTGAATATTTCCACTCTATCCAAACAGTCGGGAAACGACGCCTGATCTCGTATTTGAGTGAACGTTTCTTTTTCCAATCAAAGTGAAAATCTTCGAGACCACCTCAATTCTCGCCCATGTTGAATACATATAGGGCCTCGGGAGGTAGTGAACTTTTTCCAAACAACCCTGAGTGTATTATCAATTCCAGTTGTGAGTGTCCATCAAGATCCATTCAAATGTACTCACATTTTTGACGAATGCGAAGGCCTGGGGAAACATGTTGCGGCCGTTTACGGGTCCTTTCTCGCAAGCTGCAGGCACTTTGGGGACCTAGCACGGCCGGTTCTCACATAAGCCTCGAACAGTGGCTACAGATTCTCAATCGGATGCCACCACTGCTATCGAGGCCACGCCACCCTCTGGACAACGATGGCTGCGACGATGATGAGGCCCGTGGTGTTGTCCGAGCGAGGAGGCCCCCGGCCCCGCAATTCGAGCGGGGCATGCCTACGCGCCCGACCACCGACGATGACTACACCACTTTTGCTCCAGTTCTATAATGGGCCGGACTACGACCCTGGCAATTTGACACTTCTGAAACATACAAAATGAGCAGATCGTGAGTACAAGGGGTAAGTAGATAAAATCACTTGATTTATGGCTATCATGGCGAGAAAGTTGAATTTTCTGGTGAATATTAGTGCTGAGAAGGTCAGAAAGTATCTTGGTATAGGCTATGGGTCCACGTACCTCTAGGGGATCTGTAATAATATACAAGATGGTGCTTAACAAAGAAATTGTTCGAAGGTTTATTCAGCTCGCGACGTGACTATTTAAAACCTCCCTTAGGTCCATGAAAATAATTCTAACAGAAACATCATCATAGTACCTTCAACTGAGGGAAGCCTGGAATGACGAGGATAACTTCGGAACAGCTCCAAGAAATTGACTCATGAGACCTCTAAATGCCCAGATTGAGATTTCAAGACTGGTTCTCTTAACTGGTATCGCGTAAAAATCAAAATTTGCACTAATGGGAACGGTTTGATTAGTTTGAAATCAGGTTTCCAAAAAAATTTCGATATTAAAGAGATTCCCCAATCTTATTCCCGTAGAATAGCCGTTAAATCGATTTGATCAAAGTTGATTTAAGAACTTGTAATACCAATAAAAAAAGTAAAGTAATTTCGTCAAGGATTTCCCAAAATTCCCCTCAGGTTCCAAAGTTGTCGAGGTTGATGATATATGACCAATTTGGACTCAAAATGCGTGAGATCTAGATCCTTGAGATAGTTTCTCATTCACACGATGCACTGCAACAAGAATGTGAAAAATACCAACAATTCACCGAATCAGCCCAGAGTTCTGGATTATACTGCACCAATTGCCATCAATATTCCAAAAAAAGATCCAAACTCCTTATCCCGATCCCATTCACGTAAATCCTCATTCATTCGAATAACTCCTAAGGGCTCTCAAGAAAATCCAACACTCGATCCATTGAATAATCATTGAATCCACTACATGACCCCAAAGGAGAATTCAGTCGAGGAGATAGGAGAATTCTTCCGATACACATTCTCGTAAAAATCAGAAGAGGAAGCAATACTCCAACAAAGCACGTGCGATAGCTAAAGCACTCAGTCGTTTCCAGATATATATACATCGTCGAGCCATGGCAAATTACTTTCATTATCCGGTAAGGAAAAGCCAAAGGGGGTAACACGTGTATCGTGAAAGATTGAGTGCCAGTACCAACGAAAAAGGCCACCGGAGATAAAAAGCTCTCGCACTAACACAACCAAAAAAAACTGCTTGCACATTCATACATGTATGATACACCCTAACCTATACATGTATGAAACGCGACTTTGCCCTCCGCAGGTGGTTCTCTATAGACTCGTATACATCGCCTCAGATGTAGCAAATATCTCCGACGCCGTGTTAGAAATTGCCTGCTACTCTCTCACTCACTCTTATTACTATACGAGAAGTCAGCTCACGCCTCAGTTGTGCCACGTATACGGTGATGTGCATTCTCTCTTCCCATCCAGCTTCGCGTTGAGTTTACTACAACGTACATATATACCTACATGTATATAGATGCCAGGTGAACCGAATGAGTCATGCACTAGCGCAAATTTTGCATCTCCCTTGAGGTAGAAGAATAACTTTGAATTTTTCTTCGTTATATTTCCTGTGTAAAAGAAGTTCGCTAGAATTTTTCGACGGTACATCATCGCGGATACCTTACCTATATTACTGTGCTGCAGGCTTTAGGAAGTAATTTTAAAATCCCGCTAGGGAAGCACGAGTTTTTACAGTTTTATTGCCTCGTTGGGGATATCAGCGTCCAAAGAAATTTTTTCAAGGATGCAATCGTGGGATTGATTGGGAGCTTCCACAGGCGGGAATGAGATATTGATTCTCAACTCAAAGTAACGCTGTGCATGAAAATTTCTGTCAATGCACAGTGATTCCAAATGTTGTTATTCCTAGTGATCATTACTGAATAATAATTGAGCTAAATCCCCTGATTCTAACACTCCGAATCATTTGTAACACTAGAAGTATATTTTCATACCACTGAGGTTTCCCGATAGCTTGAAAGTGATTTGCAGCTCAAAATAATGAGGAGATCTACTTAGAACACTTGAGATCGATAGGTAAACTGGATTTAGCTTATGGAAAAATCGAGGATTTATGAAAAGTACGTGGCCCTGTCTCAGGGAAAGATCTCACAAACCATTGATGAAATGATGAAGAACATCATAGTTCCTTTTTTATAGATTGATTGATCGATTCTATCTGGTAGATCTCAATCGTTATGATTAGGTCATATCATAGAATAATGCTTTTCAGTGAAGAGTACACTTATTTCAATGGGATGTCGTGAACAGAATTGGAGAATTCCAATATTTCTATCCAAGGGGTAAAATTTTGATTAGCTGAAGATCAATTCTCTAGTCTACAAGTCTATGCACGAATTTATTCAACAAAATTACACACGTGGATCAGAATACCGTCCCTTCACGATGAGATCAGGAAACTAAAATATTGCTTTTTCACTTTGTTCTGGAATAACGATGGATGCACGAATTTCAGGCTCAATGCTTGTGATGAAAACTCAGAGTCCAAACAGATACAGATTCAATCCTTGGAAAACATCCAATTGAATTATTTGAAGAGCTTATCAACATCCAACATTCACTGCCCATTTGCAGTGAAATATCATTCAGAGTACTGCTCGTATCCCCCAGATAAAAAAATTCACAACAAGCTCTCATGAAAATTCGATCCAAACCCACCATCGGATGGATGATGAATTTATTCCTCTCTCATCGACATCTGCTTCCGCATGACCACGCGAAAAAACTCGTATGAATGGATTGCATGAAGATTTGGCTTCGACATCTTCAAAATATTCCATATGCACTAACAGCACTTGAGATCCATCCCTTACACAGGAGAATCATACTATCCCAGAGGATCCTTCAACTTTTTGAGTTTCTCTCAGAGAAATTTCCGAGTTCGATATTGATCGAAAAAAACTTATACCCGCATCCTAAGAATCTGAAGTCGATTCATCGAACATCCTTCTGAACCCTGGAAGAAATCGTAAAAATCGGATGCAGCATGAATAATTGAATCGTGAAACTTTCGAGAGAAAAGTCAGTGAATCTCGACTTATTAATGAGTAAGGGAAAAGTCCAATGAAGCATCAAAGGCAAGAAACTAAAAGCTGCAATCAAAAGGCATCTGTAATTCAAAAAAGGGCCGTGGAATTACGCCACAAAAAAAGTATCAATCGAATACGATGCACTTACTTTTACGGCGCCGATAATAAAGTTTAAGTGACCACGATACTGAATCCTTTTACCCACTACCTCAGGTCGTCAGTATTATGTTTCAATGACCCATTGAGACTTGGTACTCAGCCAAGCTTGGCAAAGAACAAACCACGAGGATGAGGTCGACATTGAAGATATGAGTGTTCTAGCTTACTCCCACTATATTCCTGCTACTTGTTGCGGCATCTCACTCGAGTATGTATCAACTTTTTTCATCGTCTTTTAAATGAGATTCGATTCTTTTTCTTCTTGAGATTGAGCGAGTTCAAAACTCAAATCTTTTAAATTGTTGAAATTTATGCAGTTGAGAACTGTTGGGATGGGAAGTTTGATGATATCGCCACAAGTTTTCAAGCGTTTGTGTATATTATAGTCGTATGGAGCCGAATAAGCTGTGTGCAGAATTCGCATATGAATTATGGATTGAGATGATTTTGTTTGATATAAGTTATGTACGTACCCCTTGAAAACAACGTTTCAAATAATCGCTGCATCATAATTTTCACCACCAAATTCTTACACGCGTGGTTATCTAACGAATTCACGAGTGTTGTTGATGTCAAAACAATTCCAACACAAAAAATGTGGGGTACGAACTTCATCCCTGAGCTCATTGAAACGTTTTTCTTCCTTTTCAATCAAATCGAATAAATTCTCAGGGACCTTCAGTAGCAACTCAATTTGCAGGTATATTCGGATTTTTCTCCGACCCTGGAAGAGATATTTGATCATTAAGAATTCATGGAAAACTGTGGAATTATGATTTTACTGGTGTGACAATTCAGGTTCAAAGTGAAACTGATCCGAACGCTTGGTCAATCTACAAGGATAAATCCAGATATTTTTTCTCATTGCATGAACCTCGGGCTCAATTTGGATGAAAATTCTCATTCAGTCGTAAATAACACGCCCAATAGAACTGCTTCATAGTAGTCATAAAATTACTCCAAGCTCTGAGCATGCACACATTTCGTACCGATCGATACACGGAAGAGATGTTACTCTAAAAGATTGTGAGCACTCCGGTGGAATATGAACTCTAACTGAGGAGCGACAGAATGTTTCAATTTTTCGAAATGACATGTGAAAACACCTGGGTACTCAAATCTCTGACATGATTGCATAAACTATCTACTACTTTCCGAAACAATAGGAATGAGTTATGAGCTCGTATTTGGACAGGTCTGAAATCCTCCTATCCCAGAGATCATTAGAAATTCCCTGCTACAACACAGAATTATTCACAATTCAGCACCTTTTTTTTTCAAGCCATGCATACTTCCTGGGGTATATTTCAAAAATATTGTTGGATAAAAATGCATTCATTCTCAAAAGTCATGATCCTTTCCCTCACTCAAAACCTCTCGATCATGTCAAAAATTGGATCGGGATAATTTTCAGTCAAAAAATAAACTAGAACCGACGTCAGATAGGATTCATCAAGCAACAAAAACAAATATCCTCTTTAAATTCATGCTCAGTCAATACGAAATGAACGCCAGCCAATATGGAAAATGATCCCTTGCCCGCACGCGCTGTCACTCAAATAGAACACGATAAGAGCAGCCGATGACTGACTACTCAATGCTCTCGGATGATGAATGGAATTCCGCTCGAATTGCATTGCATATCAGCTCCCAACGCATCCAGCCCACTCAAATAACCCTTCAATCAAGTTAATGGCAGTCTTAACAAACCCTCTGTTCTCACGAATAAAAAAAACCTACAGGTAATCTCAACGCCAATATCTCCTATAACAACTCACATCAAACCCTCATCATCGTATCCATTTGCCATGAAATACTTTAACGCCAAGAAAGGGATAATTTCTCCAAACACTAGGCAGACGGTCAAATCGAGTAGAATAGGTCAACGTCAAGTCAGACAAACTCCAAGTGAGTATTTACGTATGTATGTATGGGTATCGATGCTTCTCTTCCACAATCGAACGGACAAAGTCTGGTTTCGATGAAAGTGGTAGATACACAGATGGTAGGCGAGAAGGTATATAGAATGTACGTTGAGGATAGATAGAGTCAAGTTAGGGGATAGGTGGAAAGGGGAAACAGGAGAAATAGGAGGGGCGGGGTGTGGTCGGAGCAAAATTGAATTAACCGAAGGCACACGCGCTGCGGCTTGCCACGTGCCATCTCTCGTCCGGGATTCTCTCTCTCACTCACACATTTTCACTTATGTATATATATATATATGTGTTTGACTATCTCGCTCACTCGCACGAGCACACAACGTGACGCGGTGTGCCTTCAAAAAAGTACCTGATAGAGCCCACGGCTAACTCAGCAAAGTGAATTTTCACTTGCCGATCGTGGTGTGCTGTACCAAAGCCAAGAGAGAGAGAGAGAGAGGGAGAGAGATCCAACCGGTACAGATTGATCGAGTTGGTTCGAAATTGCGTTACTGAGTTTGAACTATGGCAAAGAGTGGGCTAGGTACTCCGATAGAGTTGTTCATGAAATGCGGAATTTTTTGGTCAAAATTTTTTTGCAATATTAGAAGTATCAGGGTTGCTTCTTCCAAATCAAATTTCATCCTGATTATTCGCAGTTTATGATGAATACGGAAGTAATTGACACTTGATCATTTTGTTGTTTCATTGAGTTGGCAACGTCAAAATGAAACCTATATGATCTTTACAATTTTCATTCGGAACATCGTTATACTTGATGTTCGAAGGTTGAGCGATTGCTATTGATCTGGAATATCATATTGGTGTAATTTCTCAGAACCATGGAAAAATTCAGTTCGACGATATTTCACATCAGTCAAACGAGTTGATAACATATTATCATGTGACTCAACTCGGGTATGCTATTATTCAAGAAAACTCACGAATTTATCACGTTTACAGGATTAGATATAAAAACGTACGATAAAAATGTAAACAGAGCCACATAAAGCAGACCACAAACTAACATTTACCAGTCTGCGAGAGAATTTCCTTTTAGCGTGCGTTTTTCCACAATGTTCTCGTTTCTCGCTTTGTGGCTGGAATATTTCAAAAAAGCACTCACTGTTTTTTGATACCACGATATTCTTTCTCTTCTCACCATTGCTTTATATTCAACGGTAGGAATTCATTTGCAATCACTGGATGTTTGACGTTTGGAAATTCTTTGCTACAATCGATTCCAAAACAATCGGAATAAATGTATCCATTGGAAATATTGGAGCTAATCCATTATTCGTACAGAATATCTAACTTTGGCGGTGGTGTATTTGCAATCATCATTCGAAGTCCTGTCCTCATTTTTTGTAGAGTTTCTGGGAGAAATCGCACTTTGATTGTAATAGACGATAGACTGTCACTCGAGGACAAAAAGAGGAATTATTTTGCTGATATTTGATGATAGCACAAATACTACTTCCTAATCAGCCTCACTGCTTTATTTGTTAGAACGTTCAGAAATGGTGAATTAATTGAAAATCTCCCATCCCCATTGAAATATGACAAGTTATAATCATAAAAGATCATCTATAAAATTTTTGATTCAACAACGTGGAGAAATTACAATCAAAGCTTGAACAGACGGGTGAATCCTAAATCATTCAGCAAAACCAGTGAGTGGACTGGTTACAATTTCAATCTCGCCCGAGATGAACAAATTCTCTTTCTCGTATTTTCTGCACACAAGCAAAAAACTTTCCAGCCAGAGTGAAAAGATACTCGGCTCAAAAAATGAATGAAAGCTCAGAAAAGGATGGCAAGAGGAAAGTCGATTAGACGAGGAAAAAAAGGACGAAAAGCGAAAAATGAGACTCTTTCTAGGACACGGGATGAACGAAATTAAAATACTCGTTCAGCGGCTGTAATTGGAGAGGCACTATCCAAGCCTGCTGGGTCATTAAAGCAGCTTTTCTTGTATATGAAATCGTACAATCCACGACAACTTGAGACTAATTAGACTTTGAATTGAATTCATTGATGCATTTTGTCGTGAATCATGGATGAGATTTCGTTCGAACTTTCACCCAGATGGATTTTATTTTCGACGAACCATCAGGAATGTTGAATTGTGAGCCAGGATGATCACATAAACTTTGCACAGTTTAACCCATCCACCTATAGAGTTTAATGCTATATGCACATTTTTGTCAATCGCCAGTAGTCGGTGATTCTTTTAAACTCACCAAAACTATTCAATGGATCAATGATATTAAATTCGTAAATTGGAGGACTAATTTTCATTTCACTACATAGTAAAATCCTCAGAAGTTCCTTTTGATAAAAAATTAATTAGATCACGAATCGAAGCTAGCGGGGAAAACGGAATAAAAGGTTTCAAAAATTTCACTATAGTCATTTTTCGTTCCAATTTCATCAGCCTGATATAATCTGTATC